>JBAMCL010000177.1:0-1200000 GCA_037075165.1 Hirtodrosophila histrioides | reverse complement strand
GACAAAATAGGTATTCACACACTCACCCAACAATTAGAGGAAATGACTTCCATCTACTAATTGAGCTAAAGAAACACAAGAACCTCTCAATCAACATTCAACAATTATTTCAACAAATAGGGGATTGGGGAATGCATTCAGGTGCATCCCTCTCTACTGATAAATGTCAACATCTACATATTTGCCGAAAGCATAACTGCAACTGCAGCATTCTCACAGGCACTACTATAAACATACCCTCTACCAACACCCTAAAAATCCTAGGACTTACACTAAATATAAAATACAAATGGAACTCCCACATCTCTAATCTTACATCTGAACTCTCTAAGCTCCTAAACGTTATTAAACACCTCGAATCCCTAAAATAAAATTGCAATATATCAACCCTAATACAAATACTGAAATCTAGCCTAATCTCCAAAATAGACTACAGTCTGACAATATACGGGCACGCTCCAAAATCTCAATTAAATAAATTAAAAACGATTCAAAATTCAGCCGTAAAAACTGCTTTTGGAGCCTTCCGAACCACTCCTATTACACACATGCTAATCTAGTCAAACACAAACACATTAGAAATCCGACGTTACTATTTGATATCCAAACTATTGAAAACTCTTATCCAATCGAACGACACCTCTCTCAAAAATCGTATTAAAAGCCCCAAAAGAAAAATTAAATACCCTTTCACAATAGACAGGATTATCCAATCCTTTTTTTTTTTTTTTTTTTTTTGATATGCATTTAATTTCTTGAAACATTGATCATTTAACTTAATAAATTTAAAATGTTTGTGTAAAGGTGTAAATTTGACTGGGGACGTGGGTGGGGGAAAACAATATTGGTGTGTTTGTGTCTGAGTTTTGAATTATATATATATAATGAGTTTTATAAAAGTCGACCTTCAGGACACCGGCCATGAGACCATAGGTCATTCGGGTGGCGCCGTTTTAGCCGTCTTGTGCAATTGCTTGCTATTAGCCCTCTGGCTAGAGAGTTGGCGTGCTGTTGTAGCCTGTGTCTGTATCGACTGGTGTGCAGGTTTATTTGTGAACATATTGGGTTTATTTTCAAATCTTTGTATATGTCTGCGTTTCTCATAAATCTTGAGGCTCCAGCTATCCTACGAATTATCTTGCTCTGGGTGGATTCAATGGCCTGAATAGAATAGTTGGCTGCGCACCCCCACAGTGCTATGGCATACGCCATGGCAGGCCATATGATCATTTTGTATATCCTGATCTTGTTTTCTAGGCTAAGGTAGCTACGCGGCCTTAGCATCCAGTCTAGTTTGGTTGCTTTTTTCTTAGCAGCAGCAGCAGCCTGGAGGATGTGTGGTCGCCAAGTTAACCGGCTGTCCAGGGTCACGCCAAGGTACTTGACTGTGTTGTTTCTTGGAATGAGTTGCCCTTCATATTTCACCCTCCGACAGCGGGGTTTTCTGAGTGCAAACACGCAGCTGTGAGACTTGGAACCATTCACAACAATGTTCCAACGGTTTGCCCAATTAGAGAAGCCATTGAGAAACTCCTGCGTGAGTCTGACGGCCTCCCTCGCATTGGTGCTGCGGGCCGCAAAGGCAGTATCATCCGCATATGTGGCAACCAGTGTGTTGTCAGCAACTGGAGTCGGCAAGTCCGCGGTGTACAGTGTGTAAAGCACAGGGCCAAGGACGCTGCCCTGCGGTACACCAGCTTCAATGCGGCGAATGCTCGATCGCTCGTCTCGCAACTCGACCATGAAACCACGCTCATGCAGGAACGACTTCAAAATACAGTAATGCGTGGCTGGGAGGAGATTTTTAAGTTTGAAGAGCAGGCCATCGTGCCATACTCGATCGAATGCTTGCTTAACGTCTAGGAAAACGGCAGAACAGAACTCCTTGTTCTCAAGGGACTCTAGTGCAAAATGCACAACCCTGTGAACTTGTTCTGGTGCCCCATGCTTATGTCGAAAACCGAACTGATGGTCGGGAAGAGCTGCCTGGAAAGAATTCACAGCCAATAGTCGCCCAAGAAAGATTCTCTCAAAGATTTTTGAAAATGTTGGAAGCAGGCTGATTGGCCGATGCGAGTCAACGCAGTCAGGACTTCTGCCAGGTTTCGGAATCATAATTACGACGGCGCATTTCCACTGGGATGGGAAATGTTTGACCCTGAGCATAGCATTAAAAAGAGCCACCAGGAATAGGACGGCTTTCTTTGGGAGTGCTTTGGCTGTTTTGCCATCAACACCGTCGTAGCCCGGGGTCTTAGTGGGCTTTAGTCTATTGATCTGGTTCCTCACTTCATCTGGCGTAATGTGTGCAATTGGTTCCGCTGACAAGGGCTCGGTTTCCAAAAAAGATCTTGTAATTTCAACGTCAGCCACACTGGCAAGATCAAAAGACGTGAACCGATCCTGCAGCTCATCAGCAAATGCCGTCACGATCTCCGTGTCAGATCTGCACAACGTTCCATCCGACCGTCTAATGGGAAGTTTCCTGATAGCCAGCCTCTTGAGATTGCGCGTAGCCTTCCATATTGTAAAGCTCGCACCACTGTCCGGGTCGGCATTGCGCAGGAGGTCGTCAAAGTATTCCTGTTTGGTGTCATACAGCAGTTTTCTTAGAGCATCAGCAGTTCTCCGATACTCTCTTTCATCCAGTGGATTGCGAGTGCGCATATATCTCCGAAGCAATGCTCTCTTGAGTCTCACCAAGTCCAGGATCTCAGGTTTTAAAAGAGGCTGAGGTGGACTGGGAGGACTGCAAGGCTGTTGGCGAAGTAGCGAGTGTTCAGCAGCAGCATAAATGTTACGTACGAATAACTCTGCTGCGTCATCGATATCAGCTGGCGAATTGATATCCATATTTAGATTAACCAGTTCCTCCAATTTTCGCTGGAATCTCGGAATATTTGCATGCCTGGGGAGCAAGCGAGGTTTTATACCTACTATGTAGGCAGATACCCTCAGCTCAATGATCAGAGGGATATGATCAGAGCTCAGCTCGATCCTGTCCGAGATGGCAAGGCTGGATGACCGTATTCCAGCATATACTGCAAAGTCCAGCGCTGTGGGATTTGCCTGGTTATTACTGGGGAAATGAGTTGGAGCTCCAGTTGCTAGAACCTGTTTATTAGAGCCCGCAATGCAGTCAAATAACGCTAAGCCTCTGCTGGTGGATCTCCTGGCCCCCCAGAGTGAGTGGTGAGCATTCCAGTCACCGGCAATCACAAACTTTGAACCAAGCTCGTTAAAGATCGCTTCAAAGTCACCGCTTGTCCAGTCAAAGCGTGGAGGGCAGTAGATAGCCGCCAGAACTACATCACCGTGATCACTGGCCACCTTTACTGCAGAAAGCTGCACGCTGTCCCTGCAAATTAAGCTGTGTGGGTGATATTTTAGGCTTCTTTTGATAAGGATAGCTGCTCCACCACGCATACGGTCCGCAGGATGGTTCGCAAAGTGGAAATCATAGCCTAGGATTCGAAAATACGACCTTGAGCAGCAGTGTGTCTCACAAAGAAGCATAACGTCCAAATGGTGGCGTTGGATAAAAAGCTCCAGCTCAAGAGCTTTGTTGGTGACCCCATTGGCGTTCCATACGCCAATGCGAAGCCCCAAGTTAGTCATTATGAATGGCATTAACAGAAGTAGCAGCAGCAGTGTCCATGGGGACAGTTACTGAATGCATTTGTTGTGGGAGCACTGCGCCAAATTGCGGTGCGGAATGAGAATCATGCCCTGCGCCAGGTTGCAGTGTATGTTTTGAGTGTAGAGGCGTGCTCATCACAGGATTATTCGCGCCTAGAAGGGATGACACGAGCTGAAGTAGAGAGTCAACAGTGGCAAACATGCGGTCGATGCGCGCCTCTAGTTTGCTAAAACGTTTGTCGGCCTCTATCTGGATTTCCCTTTGCGCTGCCATCCAGGTGTCGAACTGCTTTTGAGTACAGCTGTCCTGTTGTTGTTCAAGCTGCTGCCGTTGATGTTGATCACGCAGTCGTTGCTGCGCTGGTTGTAACTGCTGCTGTTGCTGCTGCCGTTGCTGTTGCTGTTGGTGCTGATGCTGCTGTTGCCGTTGATGCTGCTGTTGCTGCTGTCGTTGCTGCTGCAGTTGCTGCTGATTCTGCTGTTGTCGTTGATGCTGCTGTTGCTGCTGCTGCCGCTTCTGCTTGGGTTGCTGTTGCATCTCCTTTCGGGACTGTAAAGTTGGCCACTGCTCCTCAATAAGGGAGCAACCAGAGAGTGGTTCAAGTTGAAGCGGTTGTTGTTGTTTCTGGTCGTCAACCTGAAGCTGTTGTTGCTTCTGCATCTGGCTTATCTCATGATGTTGGGACTGATGTTGAGTTTGGCGAGGTAGTACCCAAGCAGAAACTGATGGCAGAGGGGCAGGTCTTATTGGTTTAGCTGCCAGGTTTGAAGCAGACGTGTTCCACATCCTGTTTTTAGGCAGACGTCGGGCTGCCATCTCTTGATATACAATACAGCCTTTCCAATTGGCAGAGTGAGGGTCACCACAATTGGCACATACAAACGGTTCCTCTACGGATTTTGTGCAGGCAGCACTCTGATGGCCACCGCCGCATTTAGCACATCGGAATGGCTTGTAACAAAAAGCTTTAGTGTGACCTAGCTCTTGACAGCGTTGGCATTGGGGCACATCATCACGCCGGTTCGGTACTTCAATAGTGACTGTTTGATCAGCTATTATTTTAGTGGAAAATATTTCCTTATTGTTCGGAGATGGCTCAAGTTCAATAAAGAAAAGACATCTGGGTTCTCCGTTCGTCCGGCTTTTGACATTGTATATATTCCGCACAATATGCCCCTTTGGAGATATGCTATCGCGTATTTCAGCCAACGTTGTGCCAGGATGTAGATTCCGCACCACCACCCTGTAAGGGCGATCCGTTTTCAGCATCCACGTTTGATATGGAAGTTGTCGTTGGGTAAGAATGGCCGTCAATGCACGGTGGTCGTCCTCGGTAGTGACTTGGATTCTTGCTGAAGTCGCCGACATGACTTTCAATTTAAAATTAGACGTAACCTCACGTACCACATTAAGAACAACATGGATGTCGTTGAACCCAGTACAAATTATTGGCGATGGTTTTGCTTGAGGGGTTATTGGGGCATCTTTCGGGCAGGCCTGGTCCAGTGGCGGATTCAAATTGACAGGCCGGGCCGGCGGGCTTAATAACTCGATGCCAGAAGATGCAACCTCTGAATTAGTAGTAGGCTGAGAATTGGCGCTTGACGATTGGCGAATCAACACTGGGATGGAGGATTCAGATGGCTGCGCGATGAGCCTGGGCGGTTCATTGGAGGGACCAATTGGCTGTGATGAATCTGATGTCATCACGTCATAAAACTCCACCCCGTCAGTTTCATCATCATCTGAGCTGCTCTCAAGAGTAGAAAATTTATTATTAAATTCTGCGCTTTCATACCTTTTTGGGGCCTTGGCGTCTGGGTACAGAGAGGTTTTCTGTGAACGTTTACGCTTCTGCTTGATCACGGAAGATACGGCACAACTCTGCGATTTGCCGTCCTTCATTTTAGGGAGCTTCGGATTAAGGCCGTGCTTAACGCGTAAGCGCTGCACTTTTTGAGAGTGAGCCATTTCAGCAATGCTTTTGCTCCAGGCTGGAATGGATTGCAGATCATGTTCATTGCCATGAGCTGTCGTGGAGACCAAAGTATCAGGTTTCGGCTTGAACTGGTGCACCAGGTAGTCATCATTATCATCTAATTGATATTCTGGGGACTGTAAATTGTCCATATTTAATGGCACAAATAAAAAATTTTTGCTATTGACTGTTAGCGTTTGACAACTTGAAAAGGCAGGGTGGCAACACTTGGATGTGACAGCGGAGCACCCCGAAAAATACACACACGTACACTAGCGCCCGTGCGCAAAAATTCGTTTTATTATGTAAATTGCACTACGACACGAGTTAACCTAGGAACTAGGATTTGTCTTGTTGGCCAATTGAACACTCTTTAATGCCTTAAGGCACACTGGCCTGGAACGCTGCAAAGCGGCCACACAATTAGGTTTTTTTTTTTGTTTTTCTTAATATTCACTGCACAGATAACACACTAAACCGTGAAGAAACCGTGAAACACATATATATGCCACCATAGGTGGACTTGTCCATAAAAAGGAAATAATTTTCCAAAAATTTTGACGGAGCTTTTCACAGACGCGTGTTACTCGGTTGACAATTGAGTCGAAACTGAAATACATAAACCCAAAACAGACGCTAAATCATACAGACCAATTTCACTAAACCCATGTCTTGCAAAAGTCTTAGATAAGATAATCTCAAAAAGATTATGGTGGTTTGTACTAAATAACAATTTAATACACAATAACCAAATTGGCTTCAAGAGAGGCAAATCGGTTATAGATAATCTATTATACATAGACCATATAGCAACAAGAGCCATCTCAGCCAAACGACACCTCTCAATAATATCTTTAGATTTTACAAAAGCATTTGACAAAATAGGTATTCACACACTCACCCAACAATTAGAAGAATGGAAAATGGGTCCCAAAATCCTTGCATATATCATACTCTTCATGACCAATAGGAAAATTATGGTTAAAATAGGTAAATCCCTATCCCAAACCTTTCCCCTTAACAACGGCATTCCACAAGGCTCACCTATATCCCCTATCCTATTCTTAATTTCATACAATGCCCTAACAAAAATCATTTCCATCCAAAAACATATCAAATTTTGCGCCTACGCCGATGACTTCCATCTCCTAATAGATCTGAAGAAACAGAAGAACCTCTCAATCAACATTCAACAATTATTTCAACAAATTGCAGAATGGGGAATACATTCAGGTGCATCCCTCTCTACTGACAAATGTCAACACCTACATATTTGCCGAAAGCATAACTGCAACTGCAGCATTCTCTCATGCACTACAAACATACCCTCTACCAACACCCTAAAAATCCTAGGACTCACACTAAATAATAAATACAAATGGGACACCCACATCACTAAGCTCACATCTGACCTCTCTAAGCCCCTTAACATTATTAAACACCTCTCATCCCTAAAATACAACTGCAATACCTCAACCCTAATCCAAATACTGAAATCTATCCTAATCTCCAAAATAGACTACTGTCTGCCAATATACGGCCACGCTCCAAAATCTCAATTAAATAAATTAAAAACGATCCAAAATGCAGCCGTAAGAACTGCTCTTGGAGCCTTTCGAACCACCCCTATAACACACATGCTAATCGAGTCAAAAACAAACACATTAGAAAGCCGACGTGACTATTTAACATCTTAACTATTTAAAACACTTATCCATTCGAACGACACGTCGCTCAAAAATCTCATCAAAAGCCGCAAAAGAAAAATTAAATACCCTTCCACAATAGACAGAATCGTCCAATCCTGTACATACTTTAATCTTCCATACCACCCAACTAAGACTATCCACAGCCACAAATACAACATACAAGCTGTCCACAAAGCAATAGATGTTTCGCTATCATCTTACACAAAACCTCCAACTAGAATACAATTTTCAAACATTTATTCAGCTTTATTAAAGACTCACTTAACAATTATAAGCTACTATGCACCGACGGCTCCAAAACTAACAATATCACCGGATACAGCATAACCACAGAAACAGAAACATTAACAAGTAAGAATGCTATAGTCGAGTATACCCGACTACGAAACTCCCTGTACTCAGGTCCAAAATTTCCGATCGCATCTGCATGCACTTACACATACACAAAGCCGTACACACACAAGCGACACCTCACGCGACAGCGCAGGCGAGGCATTTTAAGTCGTGGCTGTGCTTCTTCTTCCCGCCTTCGCTCTAGTACTGAATCTTGTTCGTTGAATAACTTCCGTGTTTATAATCCGATCGACTTGAAATTTTGACATCAGATTAAGAGTGACTAAAGTATTATGCCAAAATCCAAAGCTATATCTTGAAAAGTGTGGCTGTAAAACGTTTTTATCGAATTGCGGGGGAACAGGGGGAGATATCTGAGATCGGAAACAAACTTGATCTGCGTATGGCATACAGGAACCTACATTCCAAATTTGGTGTCTCTAGCTCTTATAGTTGCTGAGATCGACGCGTTCATCCGGACAGACGGACAGACAGACGGACATTTGCACAAATCCAATACCCCCTTTTTACCCATTTTATGGGTACAGGAAGTAAAAATAGGCCTCCTTCCACCTTTCTCATCAGTATTCTCGAGCGAGATAATTGATATCTATGATGCACTGAAAACAAAAAAGGAAAATATGCCATATGCTCTGACTCCTCTTCAGCCATAAAATAAATCATTAACCTAAACAATTATTCTTTCTACGCTACAAAAATCAAGCATATAATAAGCAACAATTATCCAAAATTAAAAATAGTTTGGATCCCCAGCCATATCGGGATCGCAGGCAATGAAAATGCCTATTCAATAGCCAAAGAAGCAACAACACACCCACTTATTTATACCCCAAACTTTAACGCTAATGATAAAATTCAATTCCTATAAACTCTCCTCTCTCAAAACAAACTCACATTACTTAACCTAACATCCAACTGGTACAAGTTTATCAACACTAACACCTCCCCAAGCTACTCCCTCAAAAACATATGCCTCACTAGACTTCAACAAATCAAACTCACCAGAATGCGCCTTGGATCCACAAACATTACCAAGCATTATATAGACAAAAACCTTAAAACACATGCACATTTTGCAACCAATCCCCCATAAACATACGTCATATCCTAATCACATGTCCCTCCTTTACATCCCACAGAACATCCCTACTCCACAACTTAGATCCTTTATCCCTAATTACAAAACCCCACCAATAAAAACATACAAATTCTTTTTCATTTCCTTGATACATTTGATACATTTAACACAATATTTAATTTCACACATCACAAGCGCTTTACACACTTTTACACACATCTATATATATAAAAGTGAATGTCTGTCTGTATGTTCGCGATAAACTTGAAAACCGTTTAAAGGATCTTGATGAAATCTTTTATAATATATTCCTTGAAGTCCAGGGAATGTTTATAGCTATAGTTTGTTGTGTCATCACCACCCCCACACAACCACCCACTCATAAACGAAAAATAATAATATTCATGAGTATAATTTTACATTAAATAAAAACTATAATATCCACGAGTGTTAGTGTGTGTAAGTGTGTAAGTGTGTGGGGAAGGAAGTTTCATAGCAATTTTTTTACCGTGCCCTCGATCGACATAATAAATATTTATAAGAATCAAAATTTAAATAAATATAGTTAGGAAATGCGAGCAACGCCGCGGGTATAAGCTAGTTATTCATAAAATCGTACATACAAATCTTGTAAATAATGTAAATAACACTTCTCTAATACATATCGACGCATTTCCGCAAATGTATCGCATGTTGAAAAACCTAATTTTACAGGAGAAGCTTTTTTTTGATTTAATCTCTTAGGAATGAGAAAATCATGGTAATATTTTTCAAGGTTTCGTGGTTTTAGCTATAATAACGAATGAAAACTTAATTTTTGTCATTAAAGGCGCCATTTCATGAAAACATTAGAAATTTTATTCATTAACAACATTATAACAAAATATTTTAAATATATTTATGAAAAATTAAACTAAAATATCATCGTCTTCATCTGTTTCGTTTAAACAATCTAATACTTTCGAAGAATGTCCCAAAGTTTTATATTCATTGTGGTATTTGGGAGGCATACTATTTTGCTTACATAAATTATCATCAAATTTTTTCTTAGAAATATTTAGCTTACAATTATACACATAATGATTTTATGGTTTGGGTGAAATTAGGCAAATTAAAAAGATACTTCTTCGAATTTTTAAAATATTCATAATTTAATGCTATTGATAATGGGCATTTTTTAATAACAGCGATATGTAATTTACTTAAATGTAATGTTTTATGTTTAAATAAAGAGTTTGAAAAAAGTTTCCAGTTTTTACTCCCTGTACCCATAAAATGGGTAAAAAGGGGGTATTGGATTTGTGCAAAAGTATGTAACAGGCAGAAGGAGACATCTCCGACCCTATAAAGTATATATATTCTTGATCAGCATCAAAAGAGATTTCGATTTGGCATGTCCGTCTGTCTATCCGTCCGTCCGTCTGTCCGTCCGTATGTATGAACGCAAGGATCTCAGCAACGATAGAAGCTAGAGACACCAAATTTGGAATGTATGTTCGTGTATAGCAGGCGCAGGTCAAGTTTATTTTGGATCCGAGATATTCCCCCCATTTCCCCGCTATTCAATAAAAACGTTTTACAGTAACGATTTTCAAGATATAGCGTTGGGACTTGGGATGTATAATACTTTAGTCACTCTTAATCTTCTGTCCGAATTTCAAGTTGATCGGATAATAAACACGGAAGTTATTCAACAAACAAGTTTCAGAAGTGAATATCTCGATATGGCTGCAAAGCGCAGCTTCGAAGTGAATTTTACAGTGGATGCACCTTATAATTCCCAAATTGTTCTAGTTTACCAATAATGAAACGGGTGCTTGATCAGTGCATTTTAGTTAAAGTGGATACTTTTTTCGGCTATTAATTAATAACTCAAGAACATATAATATCAAGTGGCATGGAAAAATGGGCGTGGCACCGCCTTTGTGTTTAATTTCACGATATTCAATTTTTTTGTTTTTTAAGCTTTTTAAACTGCGAAACTTTCGGGTTTGAAGTGTTGTTGTGCTACTAAATTTGTGTTAAAATATTACCCAAATCGGACAACTATATCATATAGAAATAATAGGAACTATCGGTCGAAAACAAATTTTGTATGGAAATAATTATCTACAAGAACATTCTACTCTGGTCACATTGCTGTAACTATTTATTTGTTACTCTAAAATATAATTCGCGAAGTTTGTACAGAGTATGCCATAGTTGATCATACTATACTCCTTGGGTCCTGCCAGTTTGTTTCGCCTCATTTGTTTGGTCTGTCAACAAGGTGTCTTCAGGGAAACGTTTCGATTTGTGATTTTTATCGCGCTGTATTTGAAGTTAACGAAGATGCGATCGGAAATGTTTGACCTGGGTACAGGGAGTTTTGTAGTTGGGTATACTCAACTATAGCCTTCTTACTTGTTTATTATATTTTTTTGAACATCTTTCTTCGCAAACTTTCTTTTAGGACCACGTTCTCCAACGCAGCACTCTTCGTCATTGTCATCGCTATCGCTATAGGGCACTAATGAGTTTACGGGCTATAATTTAGAACATTTTGTTAGTTCAAATTAATTTCAATGACATTAATTAATGGACACATTTTATACAATAACAAATACTCACTTAGATTTAACATATACACGTATAAAACAACAAGCTAATATAAACAATTATTTAAATAACTCACACGAATACTAGTATACAAGGAGCGAATATTAGGATACCTGGACATTAATTAAGTAAAGCCAAAACTCAATACTTACTCTTTCTTGAGCCCATTCCATATTTAATAAATTGTTTTATAATACGAACTTGGTGCACTTGAAACCAAACAAAGACTAAAACTCAAAATCTAAAACACAAATTTAAGCTCTAAAATCTTCACTTATCAGTAGTAAGATCAGTGAATATCAAAACGTACACCAAGAATTAACGGCAGAAAGAGGAACAAACAATAAGCAAAATCATAAGATGTTTGAGCGATTAGAAACAGTTATTATTGTATTTCTTTATTTTTGTGCGTTTGAAGTATTTCCATTCACATGAAAAAAAAATTAGTATGGACATACGATAATTTCGCGCACACATTGAAAAGCACTGTAACATACGATAAAATTGAAACATAATTCTTATCGGAACTATAGGGTTTTCAGTTATAATATTTTGAAGGGTAGTGAGACATTAGGTGCCTAACAATTTTGCATTAAAATCTCAATTTCGAAAAAAAGCGACATACGATACATTTGTGGAAATGCGTCGATATATACATACATTTTCATACATTTCCTATAATAATGTAAATTGTAACTCCAGCTGAAGGCCCTGGCAGACATGGCTAAGATGTTCACTTATAGTTTTAACTAGAAGTTATCATCATATAAATAAATAAATATTTCTTTAAAAATAAAGAAAATGAACAAACAAATAACTTCAGTGTAATTAAAATAAAAACAAAATTTTTGGTAATGACCTGTATATAAGGTGTATCGCGAAATATTTGAAAACCTCTTACTGCGACCCGATCAAAAAAGTTTGGAAAACACTGTATTCTAGCTTCTTTCCACTAGACCTAAAATATGTCTCATTATAACATTTATGATTTAGGTCTTTCCACGGTCAAATGTGCAATTTGTCATTTGCCCGAAATAAATCAGATGCTCGGCTTGTTTTGATGAAATTGTTCACAAAAAGTTCAAAATATGGCAAGGAATGGCATATCAATAGGCATATACAAAGTTGCGATGTGTTGTAAGCAATTTTAAGATGTCTGGGATGCGGAGATGGGAGAAATTTGCAATGAAATTGCGAGTGCGCACCTGTGAAATGCACAAACATCACGGCTCCCAAAAGGCGGTGTACCTTGCCAAAATGTTGCCATTTCGAGGGTGCA
Organism: Hirtodrosophila histrioides; assembly: GCA_037075165.1. Classification (NCBI taxonomy): domain Eukaryota; kingdom Metazoa; phylum Arthropoda; class Insecta; order Diptera; family Drosophilidae; genus Hirtodrosophila; species Hirtodrosophila histrioides. The sequence continues at coordinate 1,187,364 of JBAMCL010000177.1, read as the reverse complement.
CCACCTGACAAACCTTCCCTTTTAACCTCGTGCTTACTAAATAAGGAAAATTTAGATATAAGCTTTTATTTTAAAAATTAGTTAATCGATAAGTATCGTGTGTTCGATAAGAAAAAACAGAAAATAGACGGGGCGAATGGCCAGAATGGTCAGATCTGTCATTTTTTCCGCATTTAGACGATGAGTTGAGCTCGCGATTTTTTTCAATCTTTTTCTTAAAACTACTGAAAAAATCACTTACATTAAGACGGTGAGTCTTAAGTCACGCATGCAATTGCAACTCTGATTTAAGTTATCGCAAACCAATTTCATACAAACACAGACGAAAATGCGTTAAACAGAACAATAATGCGCAAAAACTCTAGTCGTGAGTTTTTGTACGACTCGCTTGCTCCGCCACCCCTCTTCACAACAAACCAAAAGTTTTAATCATCGTCTAATTGCGGACTAACAATCGATTGTTTTTGTGTCGAATTTTGCAAATCGAACAAGGTATCTTGTATTATATTTATTATTCCTGCAATAGAATCCTTCTCTGCCGCCGGAAATCGCTTGCTAATATTAAAACGAGTCGTTTAAGGCCAGAATCGTATATGTATGTATTTTAATTCACTCCTTTCTTTGGTCGCTAAGAAGAGTTACGATTGCTCGATACCTTAAAATACTTGATACTAGTAATATATGCATGATTATCGTTCGTCTCTGATACCTTGTCTGTGCATTGTCCGTTTTCACCTAATACCAGTGTACGAAATTAATCATATGCATTGAAAATATGTTTGTCAGTCTTGACTATCATAAATAGAAACATTTGTATACATGTGAACTGAGAGCGTCGTGTATTTATTAAGGATTCTTATATTGCAAAATGCAGATACACTTGAATCATATATCTCTTTAAGCGATTTTTAATACAAATTTATAATTTTGGAACCATAATCGTTTATCATAAACAAGTTTTAAACATGCGCGAGTTTAAAGTTGTTGTGCTTGGATCTGGTGGAGTTGGTAAATCTGCCCTAACTGTTCAATTTGTTTCGGGCTGTTTTATTGAAAAATATGATCCCACTATTGAGGACTTCTATCGAAAGGAAATAGAGGTTTGCTACATATTTATACATACATCCGCATACATATGTACATGCATTGTAAGATAACATATGCACATATGTATGTATGTACGTACTTATATATTGTGTACATATATATTTATGTGTATGAATAAATATATATATGTCCACACAAAAATTTCATGTACTAAGTAAAATAATATTCATTAAAATTCATACATATTTGCAAGTTTGAATGTGTTGTTTAGTTGTCAAAGTTATTCCTTAATATACATATGTATGTACATATGTAGTTTTTACACATACAGTGTGTCAAAAAAGTATTGGGACAATAGTATTTTTAAAGTTTGTTTCGGTTTAACTTGTATCCAATCAACTAACGGTAAAAATAACAATGCCAAATATTGAAGAAATATTTATTAGTGTAAGTTGTTTGTTACTCCCTTAAAATGGGTAATAGGGGGTACTAAATCTGTGCAAATGTATGTAACAGGCAAAAGGAAACATTTCCGAAACTATACAGTACATACATATATTCTTGATCAGTGTCAAAAGAAATTTCGATTTGGACATGTCCGTCTGTCAACTAACGGTAAAAATAACAATGCCAAATATTGAAGAAATATTTATTAGTGTAAGTTGTTTGTTACTCCCTTAAAATGGGTAATAGGGGGTACTAAATCTGTGCAAATGTATGTAACAGGCAAAAGGAAACATTTCCGAAACTATACAGTACATACATATATTCTTGATCAGTGTCAAAAGAAATTTCGATTTGGACATGTCCGTCTGTCTGTTTGACCGTCCGTATGTATGAACGCGTCGATCTCAGCAGCTATAAGGGCTGGGGACACCAAATTTGGAATGTAGGTTCGTGTATAGCGGGAGCAGGCCAATTTTATTTTCTATCTGAGATATTCCCCCGCTATTCGATAAAAAGCATTTTGCTGTAACAATTTATAGCTTTAAGATTTGGCGTGTACAATACTTAAGTCACTCTTGATCTACTGTCCAAATTTCAAGTTGATCGGATTATAAACACGAAAGTTATTCAACAAACAAAATTCAGTGCTGGAGCGAGGCGGGAAAGACGCAGCACAGCCACGACTTAAAATGTTAAGCTTGCGCTGTTGCCTTCTTGTCGCTTGTGTGTGTGTGCATCTTTGTGTATGTATGTGTCTATGCGTAAATGTACGAAGAAGCGATCGGAAATTTTTGACTTGGGTACAGGGAGTTTTGTTGTCGGGTATACTCGGTTATAGCATTCTTACTTGTTTTTATAGACATACTAAATTTTTGTCCGACCGTTTCCATGTATACGGTGTAGTTTTGAAAATGATTTCGTGAAAATCGTATGATAATCAAAATATATTCATACAGCCGTTTTCCGCAAATTTCCTGACCTGAGGTAGATTTTCTAAAAACTTTTAGCACCGTCCCTTTTACATATTGTGCAGGACCTTGAAATGAGTTTGAAGCCATGAAATTTCAAACTATTGAATGCCAGAGTTTAGACTTTGGGGATGAATTTTCAAAAATCAGTGATACACTTGTCGAATTATTTAACGTGTAAAGGTACGGTCAGACAGTCTAATTTTTTTTTAGTAATATGCCTAAAATTTTGAGCAATGCTTTTTCAAACGTCTGACCACGTAAAATTTTGAACACAAAATTTTGTGAAAAACGGTTTTGTCACATTTTTTAGCAAAAATGTTGTACTGCATTTGCTCCTGTATGTCAACAGTGTGAGTGACCACCCCCTTGTAACAAAATAAAAATCGTTTTCGTACGTTTGTTCTTACAAAACAAATGGAAGACCAAATCTGTGCAAACATTGTCCAATATAGATTTTTCGGAGCCTGAACAGCAAGCCAATAGTCCGGCACAGGCTATTGTTGATACTATAAAAGATGCTGTTAAGAAAAAGGTCTGAGGATGACAGGAAAGATCCAAACATGCAGATGTGCAACTATATATGTTCGAGGTTGGCTCTTTTGAACAAAAATGATGCAGCGTTCCTTCGAAAAAATATATAAACATTCTTATTAGGTTCATCTTCCATTAAAGCATTTAGTGCATACATTGATGCAGCAGCAAAACTTAAAGTTAATATTTTCTTATTATTTTCCGATTCCATCATGTAACCATAACTTTAAAGTAATGTTATCGACAAACGTTGACATTTAGGTTGCAAACCTACATACATATATTTGACACTAATGTGGTGAATAGTACACAAATTGTTTGCATGAAATTTGATTTTGTGCAAAATCGGCACTGCAAACATTTCCGATGATGATACGTGTGATGGGCATCCAAAATTTAGGCTAAATTGATGTAGTTTGCACAAAACTGACACTTTATTTTGCTCCAAATATTTAGCCTGTCTGACCCTACCTTTAAGCATTGAAAATCAGTTTGGTATGAGGCCAATCGGACGATAATCATTTCATACAGCAGTTTTCCACCAGTTTTCTAAAATCGGTGAGACATGTATCGAATTATTTTACGTGAAGAGCTTTGATAATGAAATCGAATGTGATTGAACTAAAGTTAAAATTTCGCCCATATAACTTTGAGATACCACCCATTTTCCGCTCATGGGGGTGGATTTTGCAAAATCGGCGAAATGTGGGTTAAATGAAGTTTTGTGTAGATCTTTAAAAATGAGTTTGAAAGCGATTGAATGGTAAACAAAAAATTTTCAAACAACAGTTTTCCGAGAATTTCGACGCTTGCGATAGATTTTTACTCCCTGTACCCATAAAATGGGTAAAAAGGGGGTATTGGATTTGTGCAAAAGTATGTAACAGGCAGAAGGAGACATCTCCGACCCTATAAAGTATATATATTCTTGATCAGTATCAAAAGAGATTTCGATTTGGCCATGTCCGTCTGTCTGTCTGTCCGTATGAACGCGTCGATCTCAGCAACTATAAGAGCTAGAGACACCAAATTTGGAATGTAGGTTCCTGTATACCATACGCAGATCAGGTTTGTTTCCAATATCTAATATCTTACCCCGTTCTCCAGTAAATCGATCAAAACGATTCACAGCCACAGTTTAAAAGATATAGCTTAGGGATTTGGCATGTACAATACTTTAGTCACTCTTAATATACTATCCAAATTTCAAGTGGATCGGATAATAAACACGGAAGTTATGCAACAGACAAGATTCAGTACTGTAGCCAGGGGAGGGGGGGGAAGAAGAAGCACAGCCACGACTTAAAATACCTCGCGTACGCTATGGCTCGCGTGTGTGCGGCTTTGTGTATGTGTGCGTGCATGTGTAAGAGACGAACATATGATTGGGTACAGGGAGTTTCGTAGTCGGGTATACTCGACTAGAGCATTCTTACTTGTTTTCTTTGCAGTTTTACGTTGTTACGTAGCAGCTGGTGCATACAGAGATATTCAACCATTTTCAAATGCATTTTTTACTACTTCCGGATACATTATAATCCAAAATTTTACAGAATGCCTCCTTACAATTAGTCTGCATTTTTCGTTTTTCCTATTAACGGTAATGCAGCAATAAATTTGGTAGGCAATCTTGGTTCCATTATTGATTATAACTGAATATGGACGAGATGGCATTGAATCAACCAGCGATTTAAAAGTGAATGGATTGATATCCGCCCATTCTTGCTCTATTCCCAATTTAAGTTGCCTAGCTGTCTAAAACTGTCTCCCGTTCTTGTAAACTTTGGCAGAGACAGAGATACCCCAGTAATTCTCAATGGGATGCAGATCCGGGATTAATGCTGGCTAGTCCAATACTGGTTGTTTTCTGCATGTTAAGAAGCTTTTAGTCACCCGTAAATCCACTTACCTTGCCATGGCTCTTCGATTTGTGTTGACTGGGCCGTCAGCCAGGCGGAACAAGAGCGCACCGTATGCTGCCTTACAATGGTGGAGGTTTATCTGCAGAGTCCGCTGGGTCATCTGACGCTTAATCTGTTATTTTGCAGTCAGCAACGACGCATCAGTTGAGTAACTATTGGAACGCGTTGCATCTAACACACACCACTGATGGTGAATTGGGTCGAGTTACTCCCTATTAATGGCGATCACTACCTGATGCCTCTACTTTCACCACCCTCCAGTCTCTGGACGCAAGAACAAATAACCACGGCAACCAATACAAAAATATATTATATATACATATGGGCAAATCCTGCGTGTCGCACGTATCATTCGTACGTTTTTGTTGATTAAAATGTACTTTTTTTTGGGGATTTTGAAAGATATACCGTCCACTTTTGTATAGATCTTAGAGGGATTTAAGTGTACTTTCGAATGGCATAAAGTAAATTTTCGTTATTGTTACTTTTTGTGAAATAATTCTTCATGTGCTGTAGCGCACTCTACACAAAATGGAAGTTACATTGAAATTTTCAATAATATGTAGAGAAGTTTCTTGGCCGGGGTACAAATCTCAGTCTAGCCAAGGTTCTGTTTAGAAAAATATTTGTAAATCGCTGGGGCACTGAGAAACGGGGTTCGTAGATAAGCCGAATACCCTAACTCCACCGGCTACACTATTCTACACAATCTACGCATGATGATGACCGGGTCGAAACCTCAGTCGCACTCCGCCTAATAATGGCCGGGCTAAAGCCGCGGGCACGCACTGCCTACTAGTGACCGGGCAAAGCCAAAGACACACACATTACCTACTAGTGACCGGGCTAAAGCCTCAGCCGCTCTACACTTACTTGCCTTGAGCAAACAATCGACACACACTCTTCCACTGGCACTTTTGCCGCCGGTACATACTACTCTACTGGTCGCTATGCGGGCGTATGGGGTTAGATTATTTATTAGGCAGAAGTTAGTAGGTTTAATAAGCATTTATTACTTAAACTCCGAACTATTAGTTAGATTATTGCTAGTTAACATTAGGGCAAAGGGCGCTTACTTGTTCGTCACTCCGTCTTTTCGCAGTTATCCGTTATTCTCCTATTATCTTCACACACGATTCACGGTCGACCTTTTTCACGTTCTTCTATTTACTTTTCGCCCAACTCGCACTTTTGCACTTCTGTCCACTTTCGAAGTCAAACTCACAGTCCTACGCACGTCCGTTCGCTTCGAAAGTCCGGCTTACTCTCTCGAGCCCTTCACGGCCAAGCCGCGCGCTAGCCTCGGTCACCCAAATCGGTTGGCAGCTTTCATTCTTTGCCCTAGAGCTTTCGCTTTCCTGATAGACGCGCTCTAGTGGCAGGATCGGGCAACCGATCAACAGTGCTTGCTGCGGCCCAGGCCGTTAGATTCGAGTTTGAATTACATGTTAACTGCTAACTTCTCTTGTACGCGCTCTGTGCGCATTTTCCTATTGCTACTTAAATATAAACATAGCGCTAATACATGCTAATACATGTTGTGCTTCTTGCACTAACTTAATATCTATATAATAACAATCCAGTAATTCTAGTAGTAATAATAGATGTTGTGAGGGGATCCGGGAGGACTCTTCTGACAAATATTTGTAACTTTTTTCGAATTTTCATAATAAAGCACAGATAACCCAATATCTAAAACAGGGGTGCCCAGCCCATTGCTCATCTGGCTCATTTTGTTATTGTAATTGCTCTTAGGCATAGGCAGCAATGCGCGTATACATGCACGGCTCTAGTCATAAGCCAATGCATAATACAAAAACAATATTGCGTGTTCCCTTTCTAATCTCTTTTCGATGGCTGGGCTCATGAGCAAAGCAACAACACTTCATTACTTTGTTGTTGCGCTACTGAATTTCGGTGTAATTTTGTTGTTGCTCTTCGTTGAGGCCTGCACTTTAAAAAAATTATATTTGATTGAATGCTAGACACGATATTTTTCTGCAAACCATTTTAAATGATATTTTTAATTTTTAATGATTGCATTCAAATAATAGTTACAATAAAATAGTGGTGGTGAAAAGATGAATAGCTGGACGTAGTACTTTTTTTGGAAAACATTTTTAGGTGTGAAATGCAAATGCAATATTTGCAAAGAAATAATAGAAATTGTATCTACTTTTTTTCGGTGCACACAATAAAATGAAAAAAATTGTTTGCCTTAGATGTGTTAGTGTTTTCTTGCATATGAATTGAAGTTTGCTCTTCCATAAGCAGCGTTTGGGCACCCATGATCTAAAAGAAAGCTGAGAGTAATAGAATGCAGAAATAACTTATTTGTAGCAGATAAATATACCAAAATTATTTTTATTTTAACAAAACATTATTTATTTGGTGGAATATAATTTCATCCGTCAATTTTAGTAACCTTTTTATTTTATGAAAATTTTGTGCAAATTCAATGAAGTTGAGAATTATGCATTATGCATATAGTATGTAAAAATAAAGCTATAGTCACAAAATTTGGCATACAAACTAATGTTAAGATTCCTGACAGATCTGCATCAAAAATTGTTTGTGTTTGGGTTGGGTTCGGTAATAATTTTTGAATTCAAAATGTTCGAAAAGTTCAAAATGTTTCTTTTTTAATGTTCGAAATGTTCAAAATGTTTTTCTTTTATACATTTTTAATATTGGATACAGATTTTAATATTCCACACAAAAAAAAAAAGGCTAACTTCTAAAATTGTTCGCTGGTGAACTGTTTCTGGGATTTGCCCATATATATTATTTTAAATACACTTTAGATATTGTGTAAAATCAATCCCAACCGTAACTATTGGGCCTTATAATTTTAAATTCGATTAAAATCGAAGATATGATTATCTTGAATTTCTCAAAAACTGAATCTTTTTTTTGAGCGAATGCAGACAGCTATAATCACTAGAGACATCCGTGACACCCCTGAGATGATGAATAAATTTGAAATTTACATATTACTTACAGGTAGACAGTTCTCCATGTGTTTTGGAGATTTTGGACACTGCTGGAACTGAGCAATTTGCCTCCATGCGAGATCTTTACATAAAAAACGGACATGGATTTATTGTGATGTACTCGCTGACAAACCATCAAACATTTCAGGTATGTATGCGGAAATGTGCTTGAAAGAGTATATGAGTGTGCTTTGCAAGGCTTCTAAAAGAACCGGTTCAACGCCGGGAGTTCAATTTTTCCTGTACCCACAAAAAGGGGGAATAGGAGGTACTAAAACTGTGTAAGTGTGTATATCAATAGGGCACTTATATACAATTATACACAATTCTATGGGCACTCTTGATTTGTTATTTCACGTCAATCGGATAATAAACATAGAACTTATTCAGGAAACTATTCTAAGTACTGCACAGCGGGGGGAAATATCATTTCTGCACCCACTTATAGCCCTCTGCTTCCACTGCCACTGTTCAGTTGTATCCATATACATATGTGCGCTTTTGGGAACTTTAGGTTGCAGGCAGTACTATAACGTATATCTGCCATAGGAATGATCGGTCGACAGCTATTTTTTTGTATGAAAAACCTTTTTGTTTATGAATGTATCCTTACCAAACTTTCCAAACCGAGTCTAGAGAGTTTATACAATCTGGGTCAAAATCGGACCACTATATCACATAGCCAAAGCATCGGGTGTAAAATGATTTTTTGTATAAAAAGATTTTGTATTACATTCCGATGGCAGCTATATGTTATAGTGGTCCGATCCGGCCGGTTCAGACATATGTACTGCCTGCAGCAAAAAGAAGAGTCTGTGCCAAGTTTCATCACTATAACATTACAACTGAGAGACTAGTTTGCATAGAAACAGATGAATGGACGCACATCGCTTTATCGACTCGGCTATTCATGCTGATTCATAATATATGTATATACTCTGCTAGGGTATAATAAACTAAATTGATGGAAAATTAAGGGCAACAGAGGGGGACGTACGTCTTTTGTGAACTTCTTTTATATATAGAAGACCAGCTTTCCCAGAACCCCAGCGTTTCCCAGAAAAATATTTTGCAATTTTTTAAATCGGTAAAACATGTGTCGAATTATTACTCCCTGTACCCATAAAATGGGTAAAAGGGGGTATTGAATCTGGGCAAAAGTTTGTAACAGGCAGAAGGAGACAACTCCGACCCTATAAAGTATGTATGTTCTTGATCAGTATCATCAGAGATTTTGATTTGGCCATGTCCGTCTGTCTGTCCGTCCGTATGTATGAACGCATCGATCTCAGCAACTATAAGAGCTAGACACACCAAATTTGGAATGTAGGTTCGTGTATAGCGGGAGCAGGTCAAGTTTATTTTGGATCCGAGATATTCCCCCTATTCCACTGAAGATATACAATACTTGATCCACTGTCCAAATTTCAAGTCGATCGGATAATAAACACGGAAGTTATTCAACATACAAGATTCAGTACTGTAGCGCGGGTGGAAGAAGCAGCACAGCCGCCACTTAAAGAGCCTTGCTTGCGCTGTCGCTTGTGCTGTGTACTTTGTGTATGTGTAAGTGTTGGAAGATGCTATCGGAAATTTTTGGCCTTGGTAGAGGAAGCTGTGTAGTCGAGTATACTCGACTGTAGCATTCTTACTTATTTATAACGGCTTTAACTTGTTCTTGCAAAGTATTTTTACTCCCTGTACCCATAAAATGTTTAACAAGAAAGAATGGCTACCTTCGGAGTGCCGTAGCTATATAGCCTAGCAGGAATTAATTTTTATACAAAACTTAATTTTTGTCTGATTGCTCCTATTTTGATAAAATTATAGGAAATCATTTGAAATATAGTAAAACGCTCACTTAGTTTGGATAAAATAATTGTATAAACAAAAAGTTTGATAAGTGATTTAGTGGTCCGATTTTGACCAAATGTCACATTGAAAAAAAACTCTCTAAGAACTCTGTTTGATAAAGTTTGGTAATGATACCTTTATAAACAAAAAAGTTGTTAATACAAAAACAATTGTCGATCGATCATTTCTATGGCAGCTATATGTTATAGTGGGTCAGTGTCAAGTTTCATTACGATAGCTCTAAAACTGAGAGACTAATTTGCATAGAAACTGACGGACATCGCTATATCGACTCAGCTATTCATGCTGATTCAGAATATATAAACTTTGTTGGGTCGGAAACGTCTCCTTCTGACCATTACACATTTCGAGACAAAATTATAATACCCTCTGCTAGGGTATAAAAATGGGGTATTGGATCTGTGCAAAAGTATGTAACAGGCAGATGGATACAACTCCGACCCTATAAAGTATATATATTCTTGATAAGTATCAAAAGAGATTTCGATTGGATATTCTTTCGGACGTTGATGTACTAACGAACAGTACATACAAGTGGCCCAACGACACCAAGCACGGGCTTGTTAACGCGCGGACCCAGGCAAAATGCAGACTCACCTCCCGCCCAACCGACCGAGGGGCGCGCCGCATAACGTGCGGTAACGAAGATCGCGAAACATATAAATACGAACAGACTAAATAAAAGTTCTACATAAATTAAACAATATACAAAAAACTATATATCTATAACTATATATATGTCAGTTTGTGCGTCCGTATGTATAAACGCGTCGATCTCAGTAACTATAAGAGCTAGAGACAGCAAATTTGGAATGTAGATTAGTGTGTAGCGGGCGCATGTCAAGTTTATTTTGGATCTGAGATATTTCATCCCATTCCCCCGCTATTCGATAAAAACCGTTTTGTTGTAACCATTTTCACTATAAAGCTTTGGGATTTGGCATGTACATTACTTTAGTCACTCTTGATCTACTGTCTACATTTCAAGTCGATCGTATAATAAACACGTAAATTCTTGAACATACAAGATTCAGTACTGTAGAGCGGCGGAAGAAGCAGCACAGCTGCCACTTAATATGCCTTGCTTGCGTTGTCGCTTGTGCTGTGTATGTATGTGTATTTGTGTATGCGTTAGTGTAGTTGAGTTCCAAATTTCCTTAACTTTTGACCTTAATACAGGCAGAATACGCTGAGGGTAATTTTATAGCTTTGTTTTCATGATTCTTTACAAGTTTTATATTGGGTTCAAATCCGGTCTTGCGATTGCCAGTCTAGGACATCAATACCATTCTTTAAAAGTAAATCGTTGTTTGTTTTTGATGAATATGGAGCTACACCACCACACTTTCACAGTGTCATTTATAAAGTTAAACGCTCTGTCACCTTTTGCTGAAATGCATCTCCACACGATTGTGCTGGATGGAAATTTGCCAGGGCGTTTTAGATATTCTTTGTGGTCTGCTTCCTCCTTCCTTACAGCACTCACATCAAATGGGGATTCATCGTTAAAAAAATACGTGTTCCATTGCCTCCTTATCCAGTTCTTTCTTTGTATGTGCAATAATGTGAGCTCATGTTTTTCTTTAACCTAAATATCTACATTAATTATTTATTCACATGAGATTATACGTTCTGCTAAGCAAGTGATGCAATCATACCTTAGGTTAGGTTAGGTTGCAGTGGCTGGAGCAGAAACCCAATCTACACTTGGGCAAGGAATTGGCCCCTTGTGATACCACATAATGTCTTTTAAACATTTTGTTCCCCCTTAAACCAATTTGATGATTTTAAGAATTTAAGGATACTGTAAATCCCAACCTCGGATACGTCCTATAGGGTATCAAAACTGTAGTGTCCCAAGTGCTGGAACCTTCTCCTACTGAGTGCGGGGCAGTGAAAGAGCAGATGTTCTACGCTCTCTATTTCTTCTACTATACCACAACTTCTGCAGAAGTCATGGTGTGGTACTCCCAGTCTGTTAGCGTGAGTTCCTATAAGGCAGTGGCCTGTGAGAGCCCCTATTATTGTCGAGATGTGGGATATCCTATGTTTGATTAAAGCAGATGTGCGCTTTGGGTCAAGGGTAGGCCAAGTGAGTTTGGATACCGTGCATGTAGTGAGATTACTCCAGCGTTCATCGGTTAGACGCCTGGTGTACTCCTTACTATGCATCCTGAGAGTGGACAGAGGCATACCGACGCTGCTCCTTTCAGCGAGGAGTATATCGTTGGTGCTTTGCCTGGCCAGTTCATCTGCCAATTCGTTTCCTTCTATATTACGGTGTCCAGGCACCCATACGAGGTTGATACTGAGCTGTTGGGCTATCTCGTTTAGAGACTGGCGACACTCAGTGAGTGAGACTGCGTTGTTGGTGCATGAGTCAAGTGCCTTTAAGGCGGCTTGGCTGTCTGAGTAGATGTAGATATTCCCTGCACTGATGTTAAGCATGCGCAGGCAGAGGATGGCTTCCTGGATGGCCCTCACCTCTGCCTGATACACGCTACAGTGGTCGGGAAGTCGGAAGCTGGCACTGATTCCTAAATAGGGGGAATATACACCGCCGCCCACACGTTCATCCAGCTTCGACCCATCAGTGAAGATTCTGTTCGAGCCTGGTACATATTGAACCGGCTTTTCCCAGTCTAAACGGCTAGGTATGCACACTCTGTATAACTTGTCGAAAGTCAATTTAGGTGTGCAGTAGTCTGTAAAGGGGGGAATCCGAGGTATGGACTTAAGAACTACGGTATGCCCCGTGGTGCCTGTCGTCCAGTTGTTGGATTCCCTAAGTCTAATGGCTGAGTTTCTAGCTAGTTCTTTGGACAGTAGATCCAGCGGTATCAGCATGATGTTCAGGGCTTCGGTTGGAGTGGTGCGTAGGGCACCACTAATGCAGATTTCTGCACTTCTTTGAACTTTATGGATTGTTTTGAGGTTGGATGGTAGGTCAAGTGCGGGCCACCACTCTAGCACTCCATAAAGTAGGATGGGTCGGATGACTGCTGTGTACTGTACAGCCAGTGGACTATGCGTGGAGAGAAGCCCCATCTGGTACCAATGGCCTTCTTGCAAGCATACACTCTGCTTTATATTTTCTTTCCAGTGTAGTTTGCTATCCAGAACTACACCTAAGTACTTCGCCTGAAAGCTCTGGGTAAGAATCGTGTTATTGATTCTAGGGAGGTTTAAACTCGGGGGTTTGTATTTCCTAGTGAAAAGAATGAGCTCTGTCTTGCTCGGATTCACGCCTAGTCCACAGGTTTTGGTCCATTTTACTAAAGTATTGAGCGCTGATTGCATTCTGTCGCAGAGGGTTGAGCAGCAGAGAGGGGTGAGCAGCAGTCCTATGAGCTCCACCAGGGGGTCCTCAACCCCCAGACTCGTCAGTGCGGAGGTGATAGCTACTGGAAGAACGTTGTTAAAAGCTCCTTCTATGCCCAAGAAGGTCACCAGGCTGTATTCTTTGACACTAAGCGATCTCTCGATGCGAGAGACTAAAGAGTGCAGAGCTGTCTCAGTGGACATGCCCTTGGTATATGCGTGCTGTGTACGCGAAAGTAGAGAGGGGTTAATGAAGTTTGTAAGATGGACATCTAAAATCCCCTCGAGGGTTTTTAAGAGAAAGGAGGAAAGACTGATTGGTCTGAAATCATTCGGTTTGACGTGGGAAGGTTTTCCTGCCTTGGGTATAAAGACTACCATCGTTTCCCTCCATGCTAGGTGAATATGGTTCGTCGTAAGACATCCTATGAAGATGCTACGAAGCCACGCTATGATGTAGCTGAAGCTATGTTGGAGTTGAGCTGGGTATATGTTGTCTGGACCCGGTGATTTAAAAGGCTTGAAGGTACTGATTGCCCACCCAATTTTGCGATCGGTTATTATTACGTTAGCCCTGTTTGTTTGGCTACGATAGCTCTGTGTCGCTGGTCGCGGTGCTTGAGAGCACCCCGGAAAGTGGGTATTTAGCAGAAGTTCGAGTGTTTGCGAACTGGATTCTGTCCACGATCCGTCGTCCCTTTGTAGAAGCCCTGGGGGGTTGGGGAGGAGGCTAGAATCTTCCTCAGACGTGATGCGTCAGGGGTGGATTCAATAGTACTGCAAAAATTGGCCCACGAGGCCCTCTTTGCCTTTCTTAAAGCTTTTTTGTAGTTGTTTAGCTCGTTCTTGTACTGCGCATAGGTAGTGTCAAGTGTCGTACTTTTGGCATGATTAAAAGTTCTCCTGCACTTTGTTTTAAGTGTATCGAAATCTGAGGACCACCATTATGGCTTGAAGGATTCTTTGGGGGTTATTTTTGGGCAAGATTTGTCTAGAGCGTCGTTACAAACCTTTTTTAGGGTGTCGACCAAGCAGTCTACCTCTGCTGTATTTTTCAGAATTAGGGGCGGGTTTTGAGCCAGATTTTTCCTAAGTAGTCGCATGTATTTACCCCAGTTGGTTTTTCTGGGGTTTTGGGTTTTCTTGAGTGGTGTACGAGATACGTCAAAGCTAAATTCAGCGTAGCGGTGGTCTGAGAAGGAGTGTTCTGGTAGAACTTTCCAGGACGCCACCCGCTGTGAAATGCAGTCTGAGATAAGGGTAATATCCAAGACCTCACTTTTGTTTTTAATGATAAAGGTGGGGTCGTTACCTCTATTACATAAGTTTAGGTTAGTACTAAGAAGAAAGTCAAAAAGTAACTCACCCCACTCGTTGGTGTTTGTACTTCCTCATTGTGTGTGATGCGCGTTTGCATCTCCTCCCATGATAATGCTCGTTCTCGTGCCCGCACTTTGTGAGACCAGGTAACGGAATTTAGTTGATGAAATAGTTCCCTCAGTGTCGTGAGGAAGGTAGAAGGAGGCCAGCCTGTAAGGTTTAGCCCCCAGTTCAAGGCTGGCTACCGTGATGTCTCCATCACTGAACTGGGAGAGTAGAAAAGCATTGTAACGTTTTTTGATTAAGAAGCAGGTTCTTATTTTGCCCTTACCGGAACTGTAAAATAGGGTATAGTTTGGAGACCTCAAGCCACAGACCCTATCGGCAGCGATCCGTGGCTCTTGGACCATTACCACATCCACCACGCCAGGTGCTAGGCGCAGCAGAAGCGCAGCCGAGGCTGCCCTACTGTGATGCAGGTTTATTTGGAGTATCTGCATCAAGTAGGGCAGCACTCCTCTCCGTGATCGTCCTATCCGCTTCGTCGGCTGATGTCTCGCCTAGGAGCTCCTTTTCAGAATACAGCAGACCCAGTGTTCCACCGTAGTCCGAGCCCGAGGAGACGTAGCCGTCGATACTGCCCTGAGTGGCAACATCTTCGGCCTCCATCTCCTCGGTCTCCCTTGGTGGGTCCACCGACTCTGCCTCGACGCAGCTGGCCAGATCCGCCTGCGCACCGGCGTCGGACTTATATACTTTCACGCCAACCTTCCCGAACGAGTAGCAGATGCTACCGCCCTTTCTCTCCAGATGCGCCGAGCTCTCGTTGTCAATCTGGAAGACAACCTGCATAGAGGCACGGTTTGTCTTCTCGATCTTGAGAACCCTCCAGTTGGACGCAGGCATGTCCGGATTACATAGCCTGACCATCTCCAGTATGTCCTTCGGCTCCGAGGGTTCGCACGGTAGCCAAGCCCTTGCTCTGGGTCTCGAGGGAATGTCTTTTGCATCCACCGCCGCAAGTTTCGCGCCGGGGTATACCTCTCCAAGTTTCTCAACAGCAGCCTTGTAGAGCTGCGCCGACCTTTCGTCCCCGCAAGCGATCAGCTTAATGGTTCCTTGGAACCAACCAGCATCCTCGCATGCCGGTGGTGGGCCTGGGTTTTCGCGCAACCTAGTGAGGCAGATTGACGCTAAAGCCACCTGCACCCAGCGCCACTGGTGTCGTGGAATGCGCCCTTCCTGACAATTCTTGTCAATGACCCCAATGAGGATCTTGTCCTTCGCCACCTCCGCGAAGGACCTCGACAACGGAGCATGGGTTCGCACTCTCTTGGTCTTTGTGCTTGGCTCCTCCATGGAGCGATTCGGTTTAGTAGCGGTGTGCTGCGCGGTATCCTCCAGTTTAAAGTTTGGTAGGACGGCCTTTGCCCACTCCAGATCCTGTTGGATCTTAGCAAAGTCCTCCTCAGACGCCTGTTCCCTGGTTATTGGAGCGGTTGCATTGCGCGTCAAGATTCTTTTGGCCGTCCTCTTGTCATTCGGACGGGCTTTAGACGGGTCCGGTCGAGTGAAGTCGACCGCCCTTTTGCTCACCACTGTGTCTGTTCCCGATTTGCTGCCAGCTGACGCGCCAATGAGATTGGTGGCTATGTTGGAACAAACCGAGGCAGACGCAGTAGGATTCTGCTCTGTAGTGCCGCCTGTCACAGCACTCCTCACCTTCACCGTTTCCGTCTTCTTGCCAGCTGACACGCCAGAGGCCGAGGGCCTACTGGTGGCTATAATGCCGGCGGAAGACGGGCATGCTCTAGTCGAAGCGCTGGAAACTGCTGGCTTCTGCGTGCTCATACGGTTTGAGGCACTCTTTTTACCGGAGCTGGTCGCTCCTTCCGGTTTTCTGAGAGTACCGGGCTCTTTTTTGTTTATGTTGTTTCTATTGTTATTGTTCATCTTTCTTTGATTCCCATGAGTTGCGGAGAAGGGGAACGGTCCACCCAAGCAGAGATCCGCAGTACCCGGGTAAGGCAAGAATAGAACAGGTGTTTGCCAAGCACCTGAGCCCTCCGTTCACGACTGAGATATATTTGTTAAACCTAGGCCCCCAGCCAGTCTGACCATTAGCACGGGTCGGATGATACCTTGGTCCGGCCCAGGTGTGAGATGTGAGGGGTAGGATTGGGTAGGAACGTGTGTAGGGATGGTGGTGTGTGTGAGACTATAATTTTAGAAGGCGGTCAGACAAACGCCTCGTCAGTACAGTGGTAACGTCCGCAGTACCCGCTGGCTGTCCGGGACTGCTTATTTGAATATTCGCAGCTGACCCCCTACCGGAGGCCGTTCGCTATCCGCAACCTGCGACCCGTCCGGTGGCCTCAGCTAGGCCGCCTTCAGAACCACCTCACCAGCTCTTAAAGGATACTTCGGACAATCATACCTTATATCCAATTATTTTTTTTCTGGCGGGTCCATACACACTACGGTTTTTCCAATATTTTCAGTCCATTTTGGAGCAATATTCTCACAGTAATGGATAACGGGTAATGGAACCCACACACAAGCCCACTCAGTTGCCCAACTTGAGTAGGTTTTTCGAGTTTTGGCAACCGGGACGGTTGGTACAATGTTGTGCCAACTAAATTCTGTATCAAAACCTTTTGATACGAGCAGCGGGCTGCCGCAACTGGTTGTGGTGTAGTTGGGCTTGGCACAACTCGATTGCCACAACTCGTGGGTGTTTCCCTTTGGTTTTGTACTTTCTTGCTACTGTTTTCGCTGATCGCCTGGTTCAAATGCTGTTCGTTGTATGCAAAACACTTGCAGAGCTCTAGCTTCATGATCGGGGGTAGTTTTGCTGTAGTTGTGCTACAGTTGTGTACATCTTTGTAGGCGTCTCCCTATCCGTTTTGGTGTTTCTCGCTCTTGTTCTTTCTGTTCGCCTTGTACTTGGCTATTGTTTTGTGCGAAACATTTGAAGATCTTTTGCTGCCTTTCATAAGCGGCATTGTTTAGCAGAAAATATTGAAATTAATAAAAATTCTGATATTCCTTTTGTGTTATTATTAACAAAATTTAAAATTTTAAATAATTGCTCTGAATTTTTGTATTTTTGGCTTATTAATATATTTGAATAAAACAATTAATTGCAATATTTAGATTATCAATTATGCACTTGCCGACGCCATTTTTCGAGTTTTGCTACGAAGTTGGCTGATCCGATTGCAGCGTGCGAGGCAAAGACCCAATTTGAGTGACAACTGGTTGCCGCATCCAATTGTGCTAAATTGGCCCGTGTATGGGCGGGTTAGACTTGAATAGATTAAAATTTTTTGATATTTTGACATAGCTGTTGCGTAAATTAAATTTTACAGTAATCAAGGCTCGAATTTGCTCACACACTGGCCTACCCCGTGTCATCGATCACAAAGTAAGACGAAATTGAATTAAAACAACAACCAACAAGTAAGAACGTTGCAGTCGGACGTACCCGACAGCAGAATACTCTGTTCCCAGTCCTTTATAATTTGGTTAATTCTGGGTTCGGAAAGAGACGCGAAAGAAGCAGTAGTCTGTATGTCAAATTTCATGATTACCTGCAAAGGGGTGGGAGATATAGATTTGTCTCATTTGCGTGGGAGGGGTTGTGGGGTCAACAGTGGTTAGGGTTCGTATATGGAAGAGATTTTGATGCACCACCATTAGTCAGGCGTGAGTGTGCCACGCTGGCCACATGTACATTCAGGCTTGACGTGGGTTCATTCTGATTCTGAGTATGAACAATAGACGATCGTATACAGCAGAACCACTTTTCGAGATTTGCGTAATATTGATCGTATCCGGGCAGGTATGCGCTAAGTCCTGGGCGCATGTGGGTCTCTGTTAACATTACATAGATTGCATTAGCACTGAGGAAAAGTCGAAGTTCTTCATTGTTTCATTGTCCGTATGAACGCAATTTTTTTGCCTTTATCTTTGAGCTGGAGCAACCAATTTGGTACACATGTTGGTGTATCAATTCATAAAGTGTCAATTTATAAAGTGTCAAGATCAGACCCCCACCCCCACCCCCAACCCTAAAATTTGGGGAAAACATGTATCTTCCACATTTTTAAAGCTAGTCACCAAATTTGGCATACACACTAAAGTTGAGATTCCTGACAGATCTGCATCAAACATTTTTGGACACCCCCCACCCCCACGCCCCCAAAGGAGCAAAACCGCGTTTCTTTCCGAACTCACAAATAACCATATTATATAGGACTGGGAACATAGTATTCTGCAGTCGGGTACGTCCGACGGCGGACGACTGCAACGTTCTTACTTGTTTATATTTGCTACTGGTTGTCTATCTTCCGGTAGTCTTGCCGCTGGCTTAAGCTTTATGCTCGGCTCAATTCTGACTGTACATCCTTTAAAGCTAGATAAGTGGTCATTGTCACAGTCGCCTGGGCATTTGCCACAAACAGGCTTTTTAAAGTAGTAGTTTCTCATAATCTTGGTGAAGCATTGTAACAATTCTTTACCGTGTTTTGTCACTGCTACACTGTGTCTTCCAATTTGGATAATCTTAGGTTAACGTAATACATGTTCGGTCTGGTTTTCACATTATATATTTCTTCAACATTCTCTTCATTAAATTCGATATTGCGCCAGTCAGGTTTTCTGGGACAATAGATGACCTGGAAGCCCTTATGAGCAAATGTGCGCCAATATTTGTGTTTACTATAGCGAGTTGATAAGGCCGTTGTAGTTCATTTTAATACATATACTACATGCTTTATTAAAATTCTTCTCCTACACGTTTCGGCGTTTGTTAAGCCTTCCTCAGGGAGTCCAGTTTTACATGCATATAAAAATCATTTAAATACATATAAATTTAACAGACATTTCGATTTACATTAAAATACATACATTAAAGTTATAGTAGTATTTCCTACAGTGTCGTTATTGTTCCTACGTCTAAATTGCACTTTTGTTTATGTTTATCCATTGTCGGTTTATTTCTATAGTCTTTGCGCGTCAAGTGTTGTTTTTCAACTGCTATTGCTGCCGCGTAAATAAAGTTTGTCTCTTCAATGTCTTCTTTGTAGTTTACTGTTTGTTGTTGTATTCGTAGGCTCTCTAGCGTAAGTTTCGTTCGTTCTCTCCTCTCAATGTCTAATGTTTTGGTGTTGTCAAAATCAGTGACCTATTGTTGTAATGTATTGCGGAAGTGCTGTTGTCATTTTCCCCTTATTCGCGCCTCCTTTATGTTCGGCAATTGTTGTACCCAGCGCTCGCGTTGATTACCTATTTATATCCCGTTGTATCTTTCGCAATCTTTCCCGTTGTATTTGTTTTAGTATATGACGTGTTGTTGTTTATCTTTTGATATTTTGTCTTTTGTGTTTGTAAATAGACTTATTGTGTTTGTTTGTGCTATGTGCGCTCAATTTATTGTTTTGGTACATTTGGATGAATATCTCGTACCACTTATCTGAACGGATGTCATACCCATCAGCCAAAGACAGTTTAACAACAAGATATCTAACGAGGAACAAAAAAAATGCACAAGGGAACGCTTGTTTTTCGTGAAACCGCTCTCTGGGCTCGAATTGGTCGTGCGATCGGCCGCTCTACTTTGAGAACGTAAAATGCTAAAAATAGAATCCGATCTCAGCCTCACCAAGTATTGATAAAAATCTGTATATCTACGCACTCGATCTCTTTCATAGTTGCTTTGTCTCACTCTACGATTCGGTGGCATCTTGAAAGCAACCAGCGAGTTTCACAATTCAATTTCAGTTTGAGTCCAAGCTTCATGTTTTGGTGTCGGCACTGCATATTTGTACCCTGTATTTAATAAATTGATTCTAATACTATTGTCATGCCGTCCGATTAATTGTGTATTTTTTGACGCGGACTATGTTTCGCTTTGTATTGTAGATAAATGAAGGGAATTTTGCGCATTATATACTATACTACATTTAAAATTATTGTCCTTTATATAATGATACATGTACAGGGTATTTTGTAGTTCACAATGCACCATGTGCGCGTTCAGAAAATATATAAGCTTCCTTGACACTGTAGGAAAAATTGAAGTTTTTCTGGCATGAGACAAATTTTTGTACCGAGTATCAATAATTTGTCTTTTAAATTGTGGTTTTTAATTTTAGAAAAGGATGATGTCACGGCCTTTTTCTTTTTCTCTAACAAGAATTCGAACGTTAACAAAGGAACACGACCCAAAATATTTAGTGATCTTTCAGTTAAAAATTTATGACACAAAATGTGTCCATTTATCCTATAGTGCAGCGCAAGCCACAACAAAAACAAATTTTAGAAATCGAGAGCGACAGCGCGCCAAGCACTGCAGAGCGAGAAGCCACCTAAGCAACCGAGAGCAAGAGCGCGCTGAGCGAAAAGCCACCTGAAAAGCCACACCAAAAATTTCGTTGTCCATTCATTGTATGGGCGTTGGATATCTTGTTGTTAAATTCTCTTTGCATCAGCTGGACTTGCGGCACGCAGAAAGCTGGAGGCTTAGACATTTTACTTTTCTGCATCTTATTACCATCTACACTTTGTTGACTGGCATCTGCTTGCTCATGTTGACCTTCGTCATCCGTTTTCATCACAGCCTCTGCTCATTCCGCTAAAGTTGCATATCGGTTGTTGGCCAGTGCCGCAGATGAGGTAGATGCAAAGTTTTCTTTTTGCCGTTTATCAACTAATAGAGCCGCAAGCTGTTGGCAAACTTTTTTATATATATATATTGGCAACAATTTACAAATAGATTTGAGAGGAACGGCCTAATTAGGTCGGTGTGTACTGTTTGTTTGTTTTATATCAGTCTACTTTTGTTCTTATCCCTCACAGCTGACCGTAAAAGCTTTTTTCGCGCGGTTGCCGGTATATTATTGATGCATTAAATATATGCCAATAACCCTTGAAGCGAAGTGTAAATGGTGTTAAAATTTGAGCCCAATCGGTGTAAGACTTTTCGAGTTTTTGATACCCACAGATATCAACATAACATTTTTACTCTGTCTCCATAAAATGGGTACAAAGGGGGTATTAAATCTGTGCAAATGGATGTAACAGGAAGAAACATCTCCTTCCTACCCTGTATATATATTTATATATATATATAAGAGTCCGTGTTGACTGATTGGCAATCATCGCCAAGCCCAAACCATAAGAGCTAAGATGTTGAAATTTTCACAGTAGGTTTCATCTATGATAAAAGTTTTGAAAAATTCTACCCACAAGCGCAGAAAATCACGGAAACTCTTGCATGAAACTTTTTTGTTAACCATCTAATCGGCTTCAAACTCATTTTCAGAGATCTACACAAAAATTCATTTGACACATATTTCACCGATTTTGGGAAATCCACCCCCAAATGGGGGTCTCGAAAGTTGTACGGGCAAAAGTTTAACTTTAGTCCGATCACCTTCAAATATAATTTCAAAGCTCTCCATGGTCGGAAAATCAGCGGAAACTCTGGCTTTCGACATTTTTAATTTTCATGCGATTGTCTTCAAACTCATTTTGAAGGTTCTACACAAAAACATAATAGTCACGGTGGCCAAAGTTTTTGGAAAATCTGCCCACAGTTGGAAAATTTGCAACACATGTGCTACCGGTCTGGAACTCAGCATTTTCGCTTTTCATGCGAATGGCTTCATACTAATTTCGAAATATTAATTAAAAATCCTCGGTACTTTGCGGGCAATACAACGGGCGGAAAATTGTTGGAAAGCTTTAGTCTGGATTCTTAGTATTATTCTTGGAATTGGCTTCAAATGCCAAATGATTTTAGAAAATCCATTCCAACGCGCCGCCACGGGCGGGAAATGGAAGTCAAAGCCAAATGAGTGGGATTATTTGATTAGTTAGATCGGCTTCAAAGACATTTTCATAGCCCTACACAAGAAACATTAGTCACGTGGCTCAACTATTTAGTTTCCCACCCCACGGGAGGGAAAACTGTGATACGCTATTTATGTGTATTTCTTACGGTTGACGAAAGTAGTCAAATTCAAAATGATGCACTTTCATCTAAATATTTCGCGGGGCAAGGCCGGGGAATTACCTGCTAGTAAAGTATATTTGTTCTTGATCAGTATCAATGGCCGATTCGATTTGGCCCAGTTCGTCTGTCTCTCCGTCCGTATGTATGAACGCGTCGATCTCAGCAACTAAAGAAGCTAGAGGCTCCAAATTTGGAATGTAGGTTCGTGTACAGCAGGCGCACGTCAAGTTTATTTCGGATCTCAAACTATTCCCCTCACATCTCCGCAATTCGATAAAAAATTTTACAGCATACATTTTATGTTTAATACTTGGGTCACTCTTAACTTGCTATTAAAATTTCGGTTCATAGTCACAGTTATTAAAAAAACAAGATTCAGCACTGCTGGGGAAGCAGCAGCGCAGCCGCCACTTGAAATGCCTCGCTAGCATTGCAGCGCGTTGTCGCTTGTGTGTGTGCGTATACAAAAATGTGTTTGGAAATTTAGAATCTGGGTACAGGGAATCTTGTCGGGTATACTCGACTAGATCATTCTTACTCGTTATATATATATATATATATATATAGATTGAATGTTATTTTCATTTTGTTTTGTATTTAGGATATTTCTAGTATGAAAAATGTGATTACTCGCGTTAAAGGAAGTCAACCAGCGCCAATATTGCTAGTAGCGAATAAATTTGATTTGGATTGCCAAAGAGAAGTATCGACTGCTGAAGGTAAGCTATTTGTTTTTTTACTCTTTGTACCCCATGGGTAAAAGAGGTACTTAATCTGCGCAAATGTTTGTAACAGGCAGAATTCGGATCCTATAAATTATATATTTTCTTCACCAGTATAAAAAGAAATTTTGATTTGGCCATGTTCGTCTTTCTGTCTGTCCGTCTATGCTGACGTACATAGGAACGTGTCGATCTCAGCCACTATTTGAGCTAGAGACTTTATATTTGGAATGTAGGTTCCTGTATACCATACACATTTTGTATATCTCACCCCGTTCCCCCGAAATTCGATCAAAACATTTTACAGCCAAGCTTTTACCAGGAATTTGGCATGCATTATTTTGGGTCACTTTTAATCTTTAACTGTCCGAATTTCAAGTTGATTGAATAATAAACAAGGAAACTAGTCACAAAAGAAGATTCAGTGCTGTGGAGCGGGGGGTGGGGGAAGAAGCACAGCCGCCACTTAAAATGTGTCGCTGTGTGTATGTATATGTGGACGAAAATGTAATTGGAAGCTTAAGACCTGGGTACAGGGAGTTTCGTAGTCGGGTATACTCGACTAGAGAATTCTTACTTATTTTTTATTTTTACTCCCTGTACCCATAATATAAGTACTAAATCTTTGCAAATGTATGTAACAGGCAGAAGGAGAGATCTCCGACCCTATTAAGTATATATTCTTGATAAGTATCAAAACAAATTTCGATTTGACCATGTCCGTGTCGATCTCAGCAACTATAAGAGGTAAAGACACCAAATTTGGAATGTAGGTTCAGATTTAAAGTATTTGCTTTGCGATTAAGCATGTATAATACTTTGGTCACTATTAATCTACTGTTCGAATTTCAAGTCGATCGGGTAATAAACACAGAAGTTATTCTCGAAAAAAGATTAAGTGCTGCAGCGGGGGGCAAGAAGCAGCACAGTCACCAGATTAAATGCCTCGCTTGCGCTGTCGCTGTCACTATCACTGTCAATTGTGTGTGTGCGTCTCTGCGTATGTGTGTGTATATGTGTAAGTGTACAAAGATGCGATCGGAAATTTTTCACTTGAGTACAGGGAGTTTTGTAGTCGGGTAACTCGACTATAGCATTTTTACTTGTTATAACCTAGCAGAGGGTATTATAATTGTGTCTCGAAATGTGTAATGGACTGAAGGAGATGTTTCCGACCCAACAAAAAATATATATATTGCGATATCGCAATCTTGAATTTAACTACTTTCGTCAACCGTAAAAAATACAACTAAATAGTTGAGCCACGTGACTAATGTTTTCAGTGTAGTGATATGAAAATGTCTTTGAAAAAAAAAAAACAACAAAAAATGTCCCACTCATTTGTCCTTGACTTCTATTTCCCGCCCGTGGCGACAGGGAGTACATTTTCCAAAATCATTTAGCATTTTAAGCCAATTTCAACAATAATACTAAGGAATCCAGATTAAATCTTTCCAACTGTTTTCCGCCCGTTGTATTGCTCGAGTTGCCATTAGTTGTGCTTGGCCAAACTTAGCAGTGCAAGTATTGGACAGTGACTTCACATTGCAAGATATTCGTTGCTAAATAGAGAGACGAGTAATGCGCCAGGCATAGATCGGGTACCTGCCGAATTCCTGTCTAATGCTTTACTTATATTTGTGGAGTGTCTGAGAAATTTCTTCAACTTAATGTACAAAACTGCTCACTTACCAGCAAGCTTTCTATGTTACATCCTCTCCAAAAAATGAAATCCGAAAGAAGTTCGCGTTAGAAATAAATTATTTTTATTGGTTTCAAAGCACACAATCAACAGATGAAGTTTGCTTCACAATATCCTCAGAAATTAAAAATATACTCCGGAGTCTATACTGCAACAATACCACAATAGACCGTCCCGGTCATAATATTTTAGAAGGATTTGAGTCAAACCCAGGCGTAAAAAAAGGATGCCTGCTAAGCTCGCTACTTTCGCTCTTTTTGTTGACATCTCGACAGTTTAAAGGAACTTTAAAACTGGGATCCAATCATTTCAAGGATATGATGTATGCGAATATGGTCGTGTTATCAAAGAGAACGACCCATACACAAGCCAACTCAGTTTTCCAGTTTGAGTGAGTTTTTCGAGTTGCGGCAACCGATTGCAACCGTAATTGAGAAGGTTGCTACAATGTTGTGCCAACTAAATTCATTATCAAAACCTTTTGATACGAGCAGCGGGCTGCCGCAACTGGTTGTGGTGTAGATCGCCTGGTTCAAATGCTGTTCGTTGTATGCCAAACACTTTCAGAATTCTAGCTTCATGATCGGGGGTGGTTTTGCTGTAGTTGTGCTACAGTTGTGTACATCTTTGTAGGGGTCTCCCTATCCGTTTTGGTTTTTCTCGCTCTTGTTTTTTCTGTTCGCCTTGTACTTGGCTATTGTTTTGTGCGAAACATTTGAAGATCTTTTGCTGCCGTTCATAAGCGGAATTGTTTAGCAGAAAATAGTGAAATTAATAAAAATTCTGATATTCCTTTTGTATTATTATTAACAAAATTCAAAATTTTAAATAATTGTTCTGATTGCAATATTTAGATTATCAATTATTCACTTGCCGACGCCATTTTTCGAGTTTTGCTACGAAGTTGGCTGATCCGTTTGCAGCGTGCGAGGCAAAGACCCAATTTGAGTGACAACTGGTTGCCGCATCCGATTGTGCTAAAATTGGCCCGTGTATGGTCCGGGTAAGACGGGATATTGGAAAATTCCACCCACAAGCGTGGAAAATTGCGGAGAACTGTTGTATGAAACTTTTTTGATTATCGTCCGATTGGCTTCAAGCTCATTTTCAAACTTTTCTGTTTATCATCCAAATATTTTAAACCTAATTTTCAAAACACCTCACATTAAATAATTCGACACATGTGCTACCGGTTGTAAAAGTTGCACGCCCACGGAAAAGAGGTGAAGTTTGCAATTCAGCATTTTAGTTTTTTATGCGAATAGCTTATGAAGCCAAATTGCCAAATAAATACAAAAGCCTCGGTACTTTGCAGGCAATTCAACGGGCGGAAAATAGTTAGAAAGCTATAGTCTGAATATTTAGTATTCTTAGAATTGGTTTTCAAATGCAAAATGCTTTTGGAAAATCCACTGCGCTTCGCCAGGGGCGAGAAATGGAAGACAAATGAGTGGGAGGGATTATTTGTTTAGTTAGATCGGCATCAAAGACATTTCTATTTTTATTTCATACACAAAAACCATTAGTCACGTGTCTCAACTATTTAGTTTCATACCCCCACGGGAGGAAAAGCTGTGATACTGTATTTCATGTATTTCTTACGGTTAGCGAAAGTAGTCAGATTCAAAATAATGCATCATCAAAATATTTCGCCGGACAAAGCCGGGGTATTATCTGCTAGTCATTAGTAAATGTAAAAAGTAATGGTGTCTCAAAATAGTATAGGGCGTCTAACTAACAGCAAACATTAGCACACCACTTGAATTCGTGAAAAACTATAAATATTGTTGACTTAAAAAAGCTACATGAAATTTGAAAAGCACCTAGAACTGAAACTTAAATGCACTAGATTGTCATTCAACAGTCCTTGGAACACTCTGCTAAGACGAAGACATATAAATTCTAGCACAAAATACAAGTTATATCAAGCGACAGCAAAAGCGATCACCTCATGTGTGTCTAAAGTCTGGGGCTGTGACATGTATGAAGATGTAAAGCTATGCTTGAGGTTCTATATTACAAGAATATTTCATTCGTTTCGTATTCGTTCTTGTTCACGATTGGGTTGGAGGAATTGGTCGAATTTTTGTTTGAAAGTTTTAGGCATTTTACAGAGAGTCACGTAGTCGGATAAACTAAAGCATTCTTTGAAATACTTAATGTAATAATGAGTTTGGGCCGCATTTTAGAAATGAGGCTAACCATTGTGCAATCTGCCCAAACGCGAGGACAAGGAACACTTCCTGAGTAGTAGTCAAATCTTATAGGCAATCAGAGCGAGACGTCTTGGTAAATCAGCTTTTTTGAAGGATGCTTGTATTGAGTTACTTAACGGCTGCTATTCTGGTCTGACAGCAAATGTAAGCCACAACTCGCGTTACCGGATGACAACACTACCGTATCCATATCCTTACTTTGTTAATATTCCATGTGATAGTATTTACATATGTATAAAATGGCTATTTATGTCATAAGTTTATACGTTTCATAGCAACAATCAGACAAAAATTAAGTTTTAGCGTAAAACACATTGCTGCGAGGGTATATAGCTTCGGCACGCCAAAAAAGCCTTTCTTTATTTTTTTTTGTTAATTATTTTATTTGTTCCTTTACAAAATATTTGCTTTGCAAAAGTAACAACTCTAATGTTATTAGGTAATTTTCTTCGCAGACGAATTGATTGCACATAAGTAATTGGGTAAGATCGCAAGGTGCCGATCACAACCACCACATTAATACAAATTTAAAAAAAAAGGATGTAATTGCTAATCTAGAATTCAGTATTATTGGCAGTATTGCCAATGTGATGTGTCTATATTGATTTGTCGAATCGTGTAAAAGCATAAATTTCGGGTAATGCCAAACCGAGACCTAGCCGATAGGCAAGAAGTAAATAGATTCAAATAATTGGTGGAGACAAACATGGCGGTGATCTTGCATGCCCTACTTTCAAGCTGGTTTACAACCAGGTTCCAAAGAAGCGGTGACAGTACACCTTGCTGGGTGTTTTAGTGCGTCTCTTTTATTATTATTGTTGTTGGGCACCAGTCGGATTGGACCCGTCTACAACTCAGAAGTTGAAGATCCAAAGGTCTATTGCTGCTGTGGGGTTCATTGGGTACAGTCCTTTAAGGATTGATTGTTTAGAGACATTAATTTCGCCTGAGATGATGATAAATTCTCCCAGTGCATATTCCTTGTGGTATTTTACCTTCTCTATTATAAGAAAATGTAGCGAGACTTCTACAGATTTGCCTTTTGTGTGGGCGTGGGCTGTCTATCGATACTAACGCAATTTCGTGCTATTGAACCGTTCCCTGTCGATTTAACAGTGTCCTAAGCTCTCAAGCGCCATTTTTTCGGTTGCTATTAGACGTTGTGCGCATTTTATTTTGCATTAGTCCCGCGTGTATGTTCAGTGGATCCACATCTAAGATTTCCTCGAGGGCTTTTATTGGAATTAATCTCAGTGCCCCTGTAAGCCACAGTAGTGCCTGTCTCTAGGTCTTCTCCATCAACTTTATTCATGTAATCTTTTCAATTTCCGGGCACTACGCAATGATGCCGTAGAGTAGAATCGGCCGCACCACTGATATGAAGTCCAGTGTATTAGAGAGTGTGAGAAGCCTAGCAGCCTAGCATCTTCTTACATATAGTGCATTGGTTGGCCTTCTTAACCTTTTCCATTACATTGGTCTTCCAGCTCAGTTTATTGTCCAGACTACCCGCAGATACTTTACCTGCATCTTTGATACTTGTTTCGTCGTTTCGGGTTGGTTGAGGTTCATGATGGTACTTTGTGAATATGATAAGGTCCGTTTAGCCCACTTTCAGTGGCCCACTGAAATATCTCCATTATGACACAAAACCTTGTTTGCTGCTTTAATTATAGTGACTTAATTGAGTACTGTGATTTTTGTTCTCCGAATTTTCGCGACTTCTTGAAATTAGCTTTCAAAAAATGCACAAACAAATTCCGTCGACGCACTAACGAGCATCATGACATCACTCACTACTGCTTAATCGACACCCATAACAAATGTAAAAATGACAAATAACAGAAACGAAACTTCTGGTTAACACTGAATATTGCCAATATTCCCGAATATTGCCAGTATTCGTTCTCTGAGTGCCTTTTGGCATTACACTCTTCAATGGGACCAGCTCAGTCCACTTCGAGCATCGGTCAACTTTCTTCGCCCGAACTGTCTAGTTGCGGCGGGGGTCGTCAGGGCACACCTGGGATGTGGATGTAAAGCCCATGAGGTCCGTCGCGAGTTTTGAAGTAGTGCTGCTACGCTGGTTGAGTGTAGGTCTTAGCCATATCTATTCTGCTCCCTGTTGGCTCTTCGTCTGCTTCTCTGTGGGTGGTTTTCTCTGCACTCTTAATTCCTTTGTCGGCTAGTTCTTTAAGTCGTACTGCATATGGCAACTTCCCTTCATTTTGCAGGATCCAATCTGCAAACTGCCTCCGCGTTACATCGAGGGTGCCTGTACGAGCAACCTTGAACTCGTCATTATAACAAAAAAATTCGTCGTAAGTTCTTAAGTTGCAGACCCAGGCACCTTTTTGCATTTTGTTTATTCTATTTGTATATTGTATTGTATTCTATTATCGCAAGGTTATCAGCTGAGTTTTCTGCTGCACAAGGATTTACAAAAGGATTTTTACCAGATTTTTACTTGTCAAGGATTCGCTGCTGCTGCGTGTTGTTGATGCTGACATTGGGTCCGTTTGCTTACTGACTGTGACTAACCCAGTGCATTCTGCTGTGGCCCTTTTATATGCTTTGCATACATCCAATGTAACATTAAGCTGGCCTGAAGCTCGCACACTCACGGTACTGACGAAACAAATGGCATCAAGTCTCGTTGCGAGCATTGGATCGCTGCCTACCCTTATCAGAGCAAGAGCGAGTGTCTGAGTAGCTGTGAGAGCCAACTCTGAGCCGTCGCCCAAGGACTTAGTTGAGTGGTGTTTGTTGAGTAATGTTGTGGGGAGGCTCCTCACAATTTTGATGCCGATTTGATGGTAAACAAAAAAGTTCTAACCCAAAATCAATTCGAGTCCCCACCCTCAATTTATTCGATAAAACAGGAAGTTACTATTAAAATTTCATATTGATCAGCTTTTAGTCAGGATTAAGAGTTTTATATACATACTAGAAAAAAATTTTTTTTTGCTCTCTTGGACGTTGATGTACTAGAACGGACAGTACATTCAAGCGATCCTCCCAAAATTTAAACTATTAACGAAAAAGTACTTACAAATTACACAGATATAATAAAAGTGAAGTTCTAAGTAAGGAAATATAAGTAGCATTACACATTAAGTGGAAAAGATTGTTATAATTAGAACATAAGATACGATTGGGGTTATGGATATCATAATTAGTAATACAGGGTTTAAGAGAAAGAGAAAGAAAGTTTCTAGAACTTCTGATAGGAACTGCAAAACTAATTTGGCTGATTAACTCAGAAGAATAAATTTCCCCATTAATAAGTTTGTGTAAGAAAATTACCCCAAGCATGGTTCTCCGATCAGAAGGACGATTTATTAGTAAAATTCTTCAACGATAAAAAGGTAAGCGAGTATTAGGATTCCAGTTAAGACCCCGAAGTGCAAAGAGCAGAAAATGTTTTTGTAGCGATACTATTCTATACTGATTAACCTTGTATAGAATAGATTTAACAAGAGAAGTATAAAGAGTTTTGGTAATGTAGGAATTGATAAATTCGTTTATTTGTGAATTTTCCAAAATTCAGCTAAGAACGATAGGAAAAGAAATTGCAATAAAACAACAACGGGGTGAGATATTAATTTGATTAATTTGATTAATTTGGTTTTATTTTGAAGTTTCATTGAAGCCATAAAGATTTAGCACATAATATGCCTTATGTTCGGTGGCAGAGCTTTATGCGGTCGGTCAAATTTTTGACGAATTTGTCGAATATATGCGGTGATGGCATCTCGAATATTGGTTGGCATGTTAGCATAGACTAAAGACTTGACGTAGCCGTCGAATAAATAACCAAGGCATGTCAAATTACATGATCGCGAAGGCCAACTGATGAGCGCTCGTCGTGAGACGAATTGTCTGCGCAATGAAGCCATGATGACAACCGACCTCACGATGAAATTCACGTTGCGTATTGAGAACTGAACAGGAATTTCGGTAAAATCTATGTATATAAAGTAATGTTATGTTGTTTTACGTATCCGTCAAAAACACGAAAAGATCTGCAAGAACTGAGCTCAAATTTTGACACAATATAGTTATTTTCAAGAATTGTAGGCCGGTCGGGAAAATTGACGGAAAACTATGGTATGAAACTTTTTTGATTATCGTGCGATTATTTTGATTTGCAAAGCACTTCACGTTCGGAAAAGTGGTGAACTCTGGAATGTAGAATTTTCCTTTTAAATGCGAATGGCTTTCGTACTTATTTCCAAAGCTTAAAACAAAAAGCCCAGTACTTTAGGGGTCAACTCAACTTGCGGAAAATTGTTGGAATTATTTTGTCTGGAATTTTAGTATTTTTCTTGCAATTGGCATAAAACTCATTTCAAAACTTCACTAAAAATGTCATAAAAATTTGAAAAATCTACCACATCTACGCGTCGGCACTGGAATGGACGTCGAGGTTGAATGAGTGGAGTTATTTGTTCAGTTAGATCGGCTTCAAAGACATTTTTATAGCCCTAAACAAAAAGTTATTAAGAATGTGGCTCAACCACTTAGAAACGTCTACTCCCGCGAGTATTGTGAATTTCTTATGTTTGACGAAAGTAGTCAAATTCAACATAATGGATTTTAATCTAAATATTTCTCTGGGTAACGCTGGTGTTTTACCAGCTATTTATGAAATAGTGTCGAGATGGATACCCATATCATCCAAATTTTTATAGTTACAAAATTTTACATTTAGACTACCGTTGACTTCCTCGACAGATAACCTCCAAAAATATTTGACATACTACATATTATTGTTTTTTTCACCCTCTTTCCGACCCCATATATAACCAAATTATAGCTGACTAAGAACAGAGTATTGTGCAGTCGAGAACTTCCGACGGCAAGAGTCTTACTTTTTTTTTATGGATTTTGAACACATAAAGTAAACTGGGTCTGGTAATCCAATTCCAAATACGGGATTATTTGATCAGCGTATTATAAACAGAAATAGTTATTTTTTATCAATAGCCAATACTTTTCATAACAATCTTTCTATATTCATTCACCCTGAATTGTTGACGTCGAGCCTGCTAAATATTTAATTTACAAACTATACGTCGCCAAACACACATTCTATCAATAAGGGACGGTACTCCCATTCATTAAAACAAACTATCATCATTGTATCAACCTCATAGTGAAACAAAACCAGCCAATACTTTTCATAATAATCATTCTATATTCATCCTGAATTGTTGACGTCAAGCCTGCTAAATATTTCATTTATCAGTTATAGAATAAATATTTTATCCCATCATCTTAAATATATTTGCTTTGACTTGCATTTTTAATTTTTCAGGAAATGCCTTGGCCCAGCTCTGGGAATGTCCATTTATTGAAGCTTCAGCAAAAGATCGAATAAATGTCAATGAAGTGTTCGCAACCATTGTTCGAGAGATGAATTTAACACAAGAAAAACGACAAAAAAAAAAATACTGTTGTTGTACGCTTTTATAGAAATTTGTAAATATCTAAGAATATTATAGTTAAAAATAAAATCACTAATATGTATGTAATAAATAAATAGTTTTAGTTACTATATATAAGGGGTAAGCAAATCCGTTCCGTACCATTTGGAAAGAAGCCTTTACTAAATGTGTAGTTCAGAATATAATCGGCAATATAGTACCCATACCCCCTGGCCATTACCAAGTGTATGAGACTCAGCGATCCTAGGATAATGAAATGTGCTATTATTATCGCTGATCCCACTTTTCCGGCCCTGCCATTCTTGCATACTGTCTTCTCAGATAGACAGCTAACCTAATTCTTACCTCTGTTAAGTTGGCAGGATCAACTCGGAAATAAAAAATCCGCACTGGGACGCAATAATCCGCTTTTTATCCGCAAACGATTGCCAAAAAAAAAAAAAAAACTTTCAGCACTTTTCATTTCCCCGAAAAGTAGAGTCCCGCTCCCCCTTCAAAAAAATATTATTTTCAGCAAATACATGCTCCTAATTATCAGCTTTTTACTCCCTGTACCCAAAAAAAATGGGTAAAAAGGGGGTACTTAATATGTGCAGATGTATGTAACCGGCAGAAGGAGACATCTCCGACCCTATAAATATATATATATATATATTCTTGATCAGTATCAAAAGAAATGTCGATTTGGCCATATCCGTCTATCTGTTCGTATGAACGCTTCGATCTCAGCAACTATAACAGCTTGAGACACAAAATTTTGAATGTAGGAATACCATACGCAGATCAAGGCTGTTTCCAATTTTAGATATCTCAATCCGTAACCTCGCAACTTTGATAAAAACGTATACCAACAATTTAAAAGATATAGCTTTGGAATTTGGCATGTATTATGCTTGGGTATGCTTGGGTCACTCTTAATCTACTTAATAACTAATATACAAGGAAGTTAATCACGAAAGAAAATTCAGTGCTGCAGCGCGGGGGGAAAAGCAGCACGGCCGCCTCTTAAAATTCGTCGCTTACACTGTGGCTCGTATGTTTGCGGCTTTGTGTATATGTGTGTGTGTGTGTGTATGTGTGTATGTTTTTTTTCAGACTAGTTAACATTACATGTGCTGTGCTTGACTGGAGGTGTGGTGCTCTCGCGGTATGGCTGCTAAGCTTTACTTCGCGGGGCTCCATCCCCGATTAAGCTGCATTCCTCACTCGTTCAAGAGCCCGTAGGTTGCGCAGGACTGACGCTGCGAAGGTGCTCGCAGCGCTCCAGTTGTTGTCCGCGGACACCGTGGTGCCTACCGAACTCTGCATCCGCTGTCCCTCCCGGTCGAACCTGCCGCACCCTAAGAAAACATGGTTGGCGTCCTCCTTCACAGTATTGCCGCACCACGTGCACTCGCTGGTGTTCTCGTGGCCGAAGCGGTGCAAGTAGCATCTATAGCAGCCGTGGCCGCTCAGCAGCTGCGTTTCGATTCCAGGCCCCTTCTGTAGAACCTTACTTGCAGACCGCTGTGCCAGATTGGTGCTTCGTATAGTATAGTCGACCTCAGGAGGAGGTTGCTTTTCGCCTGCCTTGGACCTCTTCGACCTATTCCATGTGTTCGCGGAAGGTCAGTCTGGCATTTAGCATGACCCCCAGGTACCGGATAGCTCGCTTTGACGCTACTTCAAAGCCACCAACTGAGACGTGCGCTGTATCCACCTTCTTACGGCTGCTCACCAACACTGCCTCAGTTTTGTGCTGTGCAAGTTTCAGCCCCACTGAGGTTAGCCACTGCTCAATCCGCAGAATTGCGGAGTTGGCCGCCAGTTCCGCCAGCTCGAGCTCTTTGGCAACCACCACGAGGGCGACATCGTCTGCAAAGCCTATCACCTGCGTCCTTTCCGGCAGCTCCAGGCGCAGTATGCCGTCGTACATTGCGTTCCGAAGCAAGGGGCCCAGCACTGATCCTTGTGGTACGCCGACTGTGACCTGGTACCTGTCTGCACTGACATTAGTATCGTACTGTAGTACCCTGTTGCTAAAATGGCTACGGATAATCTGCAGCAGGTAAGCCGGAGTACCAAAAGCGACCAGTGCATCCATGATTCAGGACCATCTGGCTGATTTGAACGCATTTTGGATGTCCAGCGTGACAATGAGGCAGTACTCCTAGCATCCGTTTTTCCACCTTGTTCCCGCGATCGCTTTGGCAGCCAGGTCAGTCACTTTTTTGACGGCGTCCACCGTGGATTTGGCCTTCCTAAAGCCATACTGTACTGGCAAAAGGCTGCCGCCGCTGGAAATTGCGGTATCCAGTCTGTTGGCCATCAATCTTTCCAGTACCTTTCCTGTCGTGTCGAGCAGACAGATGGGCCCGTAGGACGAGGCCTCCTCCAGCGGCTTCCCTGCCCTTGGGATTAGAACCAGCTTTTGGAGCTTCCACTGGGCAGGAAAGACGTCTTCTGAAAGGCATTTTGAGTTCAGCTCTGCAAAAAACTCCGGGTAAAGAGATAGGGCCAGCTTCAGGGAGCGGGCAGCAGCGAGGACTTCTTCCACTTGGACCGCATGGAAGTCTTCTCGCATTCCTAGCGAAGGTAGTACGCTTGTAGAAGGCATACTACCGCTATGTTCTGGGAACAGGTGCTCGATTATGCACATAATTTTCGCCTGCTCCATTAGTTGCTCTTGCGAGCATCCTCTTGACCAGTTGCAACCCCATAGGTCGTGCTCAGCTCCAGAAAGCAATTCCGCTTGCTGGTTTTGATGGCTGCCTTAAGCCTGTTCCTGCACTTCTTATAGAAGGCTTGACGTTCCAGTATTATTCCACCAGAACATTGGCACGTGGTGGCGCCTGTAGGTCCACGGCTTGGTCATGCTGGCGTCGCAGGCAGTCAGAAGTTACGCCATAGTGTACTCAGCACACGCTTGTGCGCTTCCGGCTGAGAGCTCCCAAGCTGGTGCGCGAAAGCCTGCGTGTTGAGCGACTCTGACCGGTAAACTCTACCGCTGCTTGCATTCCTTTGTAGTCCAGCAACTCTGCCTCCAACTTCATAGCGAATAGCCATGTATATCGCTCGCTTTCTAGCAACCGCTAACTTGCCAACTAGCCGTACTGTGGAGGAAGCAGCTTTGCAAAAGTGAGGTCGATGACGGACCCTAGCCCAGCTCTGCTGAAGGTGTGCTCCGCTCCATGGTTAAGCAGACCCACATCGAGAAAAGCGACCGCCTCGAGCAGGATTCGGCCTCCAGAGTTCGTGCGCACACTGCCTCATTCCACGGCCAACGCGTTAAAATCGCCAGCGATTATAACCGAGTGCCGGCCTTTTGCGTATGCAACCAACTCGTCTAGGACGGCGCCGTAATCTTGCAGCGATAGGCTGGGGGCTAAGTAGCAGCTATACACCCACAATTCTCTGACCTTAGCACGCACGAAGCGTTGCTCAGAGTGTACGTTGAGGCGGGATGAGTGGTCCCCACACGTCCAGAGCGCTGCCATCCTACTCCTGTCTGCAGCCCATTTACTGCTTTCTCCGATCTTGTAGGGCTAGCTGAGCACCGCGAGATCTGCATGCTGTCCGCGAACAGCTTGCGACAGCAGATCTTTCGCTGCCACGCAGTGGTTCAGGTTGAGCTGAACTATCTGCATTTCTAGTTTGGGCGACGTCCGCTGATCGCCGTCAGTGGGCACCATCTTAGCCTTGTCTTTACAAGCTGCTGCCTTGTGCCCCGCTTTGCCACATTTTATGCAGCAGTTGCTCCTGTCTAAAGGATTGCGAAAATGGCTGGCGATGTGGCCGCTTTCCAGGCATTTGTAGCATCTTGGAGCATTATCCTGCTATCATCTTGCCCAGCCGATCTTTATTCTGCCCTCTTTAAGGATGTTAGCCGCCATTATGGCTGCTACCACAACTGTAGCCATTTGGGTCCCAGCGTACGAAGGACGAAGGCTCCTTACCACCGAGGCTTCGAGTGGGAGCTCAAATTGGGCTGCAAGTGCCGACGATATGTCCTCTGGCTTGGCTAGCTCGTCCAGGTCCCGGATGAATAGACGAGTCTCCTGCGTTAGGGCTCGGATTCCTGTTTTATCGCCAAGTACTACCTCTATCTCCTCCCTGAGCGACTGAGTGTTGTCTAGTCCAGAGCCGTTTAGCTCTAGCAGTAGATCGCCCTTGGCAGTGCGGCGCACCTTGGTCACGTTGTCCTGGACGTGTTTCAGCTTATCGTCCTGCCGACGTGTGACCATGGACAATACTTCGCTGAACGAGAGCCCTTCCTTAGTACTGATAAGAATCGCGTCGGGTCGGTCTCTGTGCGTGGGTACCCGCTGTTTTTTCCTTCCAGGAACCTTCTTCCATCTCTCTGCCTTATCCCGCGTCGCCTCTGACTGCTGGCCATTCTTGGGTGGTGCATGAACAGGGGTGCACTCATTCCGCTGCGATGTTCGAGGCGGCCGGTCCAGGCTTTCACCCTGGAGTGCCAGTGCGCTTATTTGTGTAGGTGGTTGCAGCACCGCTTGGCCTATGGCTTGGAGCTGCCGTCTCACTGCGCTTTTTGCCTTTTGGCGAAGTGGATGCGTCTACAAACGACTTGCGCTGTAATAGGGAAGGCGTCGTCTGCGCTGGTTCATCGTGTTGGCTGATCGATGGAGGCACACTTTGGGTTGGGTTGCAGCAGTGGGAGGCTGCGTTAGCCATCTCGAGGTATTCAAGCACGTACACTTGGATCTATTTCATTTTTATAAGCAAGTCTTTCATCTCCTGGTTGATATGCCGAACTACTGGCTTCTTATCATTTACCATGTATATAATGTCGTCCAGCATATTACCAAGAGTGCTCATCTTATTCCAGCTGGATGTGCCTCTGCCTCTCAATTTCTTCGATGGAGCTATGCTAGCAGCATCGGTGGGACTATGAGTATCCCTACCCCTTTTTGGAGTCTCGGCCTGTACGTTGCTCGTCCCGCAAGCAAGATGCCCTCCACTCGGCGCTGGTGGTGATCTTACCAACTTAGAGACTCTGGCGAACGGATTTGCGTTTTTTCCTGCGCTTGAAGCATCATCATCTACGGCGGCCAAGTGAGCCACGGCCGTAGCGGTTTTATTGTTTATGGGGGTTGAGGCCTCCAGAATCCGTGCCCCTGCCATGGTGCTTACCATGGGTGGATTTTCACTATTGTGATTGCCACCTGAAATAGTGTCGTTAATACCATCCATTCCAATTTTATGTATGCATTTTATTTTAGTTCCTACTGCCAGGAATGTGGGTTTAATCAACGTTAGTTGGTTTAGGGAACTGCCGGCCGCTTCGGCACAGACGCAGACTATGGTGCCGCTCAATATGAGATCAGACGCTCCATGGGTTTAAGATGACGCCAGTTGGCACCAGCGATGGACATACCAGGCGTTCAGTATGTCACGCTTGCTGCTATGGTGCTAATAGGGGTCCAACGGTGGCCAACAGTTTGCCATTGACTTTTTACCGTTGGGAGATTAACCACTCCGACTCGGTCGCCAGGGCCCCAATTTTTGTACACCGCTGAGCGGGTGGGGTTGGCTTGGTCGGGTCCTTGATCGTGCGTACCGTTTTCCCTAATGCATGCATAGCCTTCCGCTGTATTTTTGTTTAGCGCCCGAAAGATGTATGTTGTAATTTGCCGCATGCTGCAGACGCCAAAAGTACTGCATACTTATGAGCGCATGTCGAAAATTTTGGCAGAATTGAGTGAGTTTTTTTGTAGCTGCCCTTTGGTTGAAGAAGAGTTGGCAACCTTTTACGACCATGCAGCTGGTAGTGTCGTAGCATAAGTCCTCTATCTTGCTCATGTATTTTGAGCCAAAAACAAAAGCAAAACAAAGTTCGCCATATTGGGTCGACTTACAGCGAACCATGCGCAATCAGTTCAAAGACGCTCCATGGGCATAGCGCGATCACCACGCGTGAGAGCAGCGCTACAGGTGAGTAGGTGGTGCACCGTTGTTTGCCTCCAGACTAGCTTCTTTCACCATTTGCAGGTGACAGTGCTTCGTTCGTCCGCTCGTCAGTCAGCTTCGCGCGCCGCTCGTCTCTAGCAAAAGCAGCCTCCAAGAGGGGCAGCCTCGATGTTGCCTTCAACAGCCAGCATAGCTGGGGCCTTCGTGCAGCCAACGGCTGCAGCTGGGACTCGTTTTCCGCTCAAACGCGTCAAAAACAACCGTTTTGCCGGAGCCACATGCAGAGAGCGGCCGCCCGCTGTCAACTCTCCGTGTTTTTTATTTATTTATTTATTTATTTTTTTTTGTATAGGGGGAAAAGCTAAAAAGTGTGGGACTTTCACCCACTAAACCTAACCCTTACTCTCCGTTACCCTCTCGAGGTACATAGGTCGCCGACAGAACGCGACATGTCTATAGATTTAACCTTATTTGTATTTTTAAGCTAACCTAAGTAACATAATAACTCCGTAGTTTGTAAGCTGCACTGTTAGAAAGAGAAATACTAATTAAGTTCGTTAGTGAGATAATGACTAAGTTAATCCTACAAATGGAAGACGTCATCGAGATCAGCAGCGACGAGGAGGCGAGGGTGAAGGATGACGACAGCGACCGTACGGAGCCGCGGCCCGACTCACCTGGTGGTGGCCGTCGCCGAGACCTGCGCTACGGCCACGAATACTATCGACGGAGGTTCGAGGAGGGTACGCACAGATGCCGTTTTTCGGTGTTCTCAAACACCACCAACACAGTCGAATATCTGTACGGCATCGTGATGCACATGCGCGTGGAAGTTTCCACCCTCATCCACCCCTATACGTTGTCGAGCCCCCGTCGCCGCCACCACTGGCTGCCTTGCCAGAGCCTGAGGTCCCGGTGTCCGGGTGTCGCCAGACGGACACCACGCTCCCAGCCGCATCGGAAGCGCTTCCGGAGCGGGTGATCAGCGACCGGATAGGTCAACTACCGCTCGAGCAGGAGGAGGACCGGCCAGGCCCATTCCGCGGAGTCGCCGCTCACCGCTTCCAGGTTGACCCCGAAAGCGTATTTCCGCGTGTTATCTTGCGCTTCCTACCGCGCATCCCGGAGGTCACCGGAGCGGCGAACAAGCGCACAAAAGCGACGTCCCAGGAGAAGCCGGCGGCCAAACGCCCACAGAATCGGCCCAACGCCCAACTCCCCGCCCAAAAGGCCCCGGCTGAGCCCATCACAGCGTCGTGGAACGCAGCTACGAGGGCCGCGTTTTCCTCACAGAGGGCCTGCCGTATGGCCGGGGAGGAAATGGTGGCGTCTTTGGAGGAGACCATACCACCGCTGGTGCCGTACCGCGCCTGGGAGACTAAGCAACCCCCCTTCTTACAGGAGTAGGATAAGCGCCAGAAGAAGGAGCGCATGGAGCGCGGGCGCCAGAATAATATTAATTAAGTATAAGTAAGGGCGCTAGCCAGTAAGTAAGGGCGCGAAGCCAGATCCCTTTTATTGCGCAAGGAGCGCCAGTGCCTGACGCGCTGTAGTTATAAGTATTAGTGATAAATAATAAACCTTAAGCCATTAAACATACGAGTTTTTATTTCAAACGCAACGATCATCTGTCACAGCTGGAACGCGCAGCTGATACAGTTCTCAATCCTGCCACCAGTCAGAGCAAAGCTGTAAGGTGAATAGCGAAAACTCTGATGTGGAGAGCGAAATCTAATCCCGGCATTTGTAGAAACTAATACCCGTATGAACAATCCCGGCATTTGTAGAAACTAATACTAACGTAGAGCGAGGTATATCTCGCCGCCCGTGTGATCAATCCCGGCATTGATAACACTAACTGTAGTACAAAGCGAGAATTATCCTGCTGCCCGTGTGATTAAACCCGGGCATTCGTAGAGTAGTAGTACGTAGACCACTTGACCAGTAGAGCACCAGCGGTAGAATCCTGGTCAGCTCCTGGTCACTTATCCCGTGCAGAGTTGTACGAGGCCGTAGTATTAACATATATATTTATCCTAGAATGTTTCCTTTCCCTACGCCCAGCGTCAGAGCATATCTTACAAATTTTCTTGTAAGTGCTGGACTGATACAGACTGAGATCTGAACCCCGGCTGGAAAACTACCTTACAGAATCCATAATATTCGATAAATTTCAATTAGAGTTTAGTATTGTTTAGTTTTGATGTCAGCTGTTTTAGTGATGTGCAGATTTTGTTGCCTTTCTGATTGTTCGTGACGGCTAAATGGCTATAACATTACTTTAAGTTTTCGTTTAATGATGGCGTCGTCAAAAAATAAGAATATATTAATTGTAAGTTTGTATGCATTAATTGCTCTTTTTTTTGTAATTTGTTATGCGCATTATTGCTCAGAAGGGGGCACAATGGATCTCATAGTCACAGTGCAGCGCCAATAATAATAATAATAATAATGTGCGCATTACTTGATACAAGTACAAATAATTTAAATGGTCAATAAGTCTCAGCTAAAAAACAACAATAAGTTAAGCTAAGGCGATTTGAATACTAGAGATTGATAAGTAGATAAATAAGTAATTGCAACACAGCTTACTAGGTGAGAGAGATTTTAAAACTACCTAACATACATTGGTATGTTTGTATGTTTTTGTATGTTGGTTGGTTTTGTATGTGGTATGTGTAGGCGTGTGTACGGCTTGGGAGTTCGTTAGAAAGCAGCGCAAGAAGCGCCTAGTCTAGGCCTTTGTCTTTTGTAAGCAGAAGAATCAAAGTATTTTTATTTTTTGTTTTAAAAAAATCAACATTTAGCTCCTCCGGCTCAGCGCCATGGCCCTCACGTATGCGATTCAATTTACGCATTATAACGCATTTCATGGCCTGTTAAGTTTTGGTCAAGGTGGATTCAGTGTCTGGCAGCGGATTGGATGTCGTCTTCTCATGAGCCAGCTTCACCTCATGTACGCCTTTCTTAGCGGCTTGTAGTGGCGAAACTAGCTCGTCTCCCTTAGAAATATGCATTTGGCCGTCGAGCCCTCGCCGGAGCAGTCGGGGGGCGTGGTATGATAGATCTGATGGTAGAAATATTGCAGTACCGGTGAGTTCCATGTGGACAGGCCATATCACAACCAAATGGCCACATTGAGCGGCAGCTTAAAGTTATTAGCAAAGAGCGTCGTTATGAAATATGTAAACTGCAGCAGACTCATAAATTCTTGATAGACCAAACGTTTCCGGTTGGAGGCACCCGACGAGTATGCTATACAGGCTCAGCGTGAGATTCAAGCCAATAAAATAGTTTTCATATCTGTAGACATCAGTGGCAACGAGTGCGAGCAGGTTGAGCCCCTTGGAGGCGGCCTCCAGAAAGTCAGCCTCCATGAAGTCCAGTATGGCGCCATGCAGATAGAAGGTTATTATAAATATTGAATAGAACTGAAATTCCTCACACTGATGCGATCGATAAAGAATGAGATTATCCGAACTGTGGAAGAGCGAATAACGGCCCTGGTTAATTATCAGCTGCGGCAGTACTATGAACTCATTACAGCAGTGCTAAAACAGACAGCAAGCAAGGAACGGAACTGGAAGGCGCGCTGAAAGCGTAGAAGCCGCAGGATAACGCCACAGATATATAGAATACCCCATTGATCAGGTAATGCCAGTTAATATTCTGGGAGCTTGAAACGATCGTTGGTGATTAGATGTTTAAGCGGCAAAAATAAGTTGTTAATTTCCGCCCAATAATCCGGTGGGTTGTCCGTTATATCCAGTATGGACATCTTGGTTTGTTGCAAGGTTGGCGCTGCGCCTACAGCAGCACCTTTGGTTAGCGCTGGCAGAGAGCATAGGCAAGCCACAACAATTTAAACGTTTGCCATGCAGCGACTTCATTGTCAAACTGGCATATAACTGACGAGGAACACAATAAGAAGATTATCAATGTCAATCAATGTCAGATGTCTCCTTCTGCCTGTTACATACATTTGCACAGATCCAATACCCTCTTTTTACCCATTTTATGGGTACAGGGAATAAAAACAATGTCGACAAAAGTTTTTTGTTGCCGTCCGATATGAAGTGGCACTTCGCTGCCACATGCGAAACCGGCCACTTAGTCGGTGACCAGTGACCGGTAAATTCTCATGGTCCTTGGGTCCGATTGTTTTCGGCCGAACCGCTGGCAAGTATTAAGGCCGAGAGAGCGATTCAACAGACTGATTTTTATCTCTTTTGCACTTTCACCGCTTTTACCGAGATTTTTATTTAATTTTCAAATAAAATTTTCTTATATTTACCGATATATATTTAACCAGTTTTTTTCGACAGCTCCACTTTATAGGTACTGTGTAAATTGCAGGCTTCTAGCTTCTACGATTGGGCTGCCCAAATGTTCCCAGACAGTTAGTCAGTCAGGTTGAACTCTTTTATATATATAGATAACAAATTTGATCACAAAATGTTTTTACTTTATTCATTTAACAGACCCTGTCCTTCAAAATCCTTATTTACTAATGTTTTATTGTCCTAGCATGTGAAATTGAAAAACGCACAAAGTAAACAAAAGCTTCCCGACAATTTTGGTATAGAATTCAGCTGGCTAATCACCTGACCACGCGACACGCGACCAAAATTGCATTTTTATCGAAAATATTTATTGATTCATCATCAAAATTTTCTACTTTCGGCCCAATGTGCCCTCCCTGGCAAAAAATTTAAGAAATTAATCCCTGAAATACTTTAAATAAAAAAAATTTACAAAATACAATAATGTGAGAACTGATTTACATAACTGAGAATTCTTTCTTTTAAATAATTCCAAACAGAGCCAGTTGTATTAAAAGAACAAAAAAATGTATTTCAATTAATATGTATATTAAAAAAGTTGTGTTAA
The DNA here is from genome assembly GCA_037075165.1 of Hirtodrosophila histrioides. Taxonomy (NCBI): domain Eukaryota; kingdom Metazoa; phylum Arthropoda; class Insecta; order Diptera; family Drosophilidae; genus Hirtodrosophila; species Hirtodrosophila histrioides. The sequence goes on along the minus strand of JBAMCL010000177.1, from coordinate 1,144,027 downwards.
AACTTGCATTTTTAATAATCAGAACAAGATACATTTTGTCATGAATTTATTTTGTTTGGGTGGTGTGGGTGGTCACGCTGTGTTCAGACAGGAACAAATGCAGTGCACAATTTTGTGATCAATATTTTAGGAATTCGGATGTTTGCTAGACCATTTGTGCAAAATTTTAGCCATTTCGCACCAAATATTTAGCCTGTCTGACCTTACCTTAAAAGACAAGCTAGTTGGTGATTTTCGTCGTACTATAAGTCCGCACTTAGACGATGATTTTAACTCGTTTAACTAAACAGTTTTATGCTTGTTGGGAAGAGGGGTGGCGGAGCAAGCGAGTCGTACAAAAACTCACGACCAGAGTTTTTGCGTATTTTTGCTCTGTATTACGCATTTTGCTCTGTGTTTGTATGAAATTGGTTAGCGATAAGTTCAATCAGAGTTGCAAACCAACATAAAATCAATTGCATTGCGTGAATTAAGACTCACCGTATAAATTTAAGTGATTTTTTCAATAGGTTTCAAGAAGAAGAATAAAAAAATTCGCGAGCTTATATCATCGTCTAAATACGGTTTAAGCTTTAATGCTGAGAGAGCGACTCAAGAGAGATATGTTTATCTCGTTTGCACTTTCACGTTTTTGTACACCAGCTGGCGCATACCAATTTTCTCATACTTCCAAAGACAACAAATTTTTCAACAGTTCGCACTTACGTTATAATAGGAAGGTGAAAATTCCAGGCTTCAAGCTTCCACAATTTGGGCGGCCTAAAACTCGCCAATCAGACAGTCAAGTTAAAATGACTTATATAAATTAATTAATAAAGATATACCCGTCTTTTGGTCAACTGTATTGGTTTCTCTTTTGAGCAAGTGAAAAAGCAAATCTGCACACTTTTTGTCGTAACCTATTGTTAGCTTAATCGAAATATGATCCTATACAATTTTTTTTTAATATTTCTTTGTGGGGTTATTGTTATAGGCATCTTGCGATCATACCCAACCATGTATTGGGTTTAAAACTCCAGGATCTACATATTTACAGTAATAGTTGGTAGATGTTAAATAAAGAATAACTTAACATAAGTGTGGGCGAGTAAAAATAAAAATAAAATTTATGGTAAAACAAAAAAAATATGATGTACATTATTAGAGGATTTCCCTACTGGGGAGGTTTTCTGGGTAAATGCGCTTCAGTCTTCTGTTGAGTCTTTTGGCTAAGGGGTTAGGATAGTTCGCTAGCCTTTTATTATGCCGATTTATTTGGTCACCGATTGGCGTCAAGTGTATATGTCGGTCGATGATTTTGTTTTTCACATACCATGGAATACCAGATATAAGTCTGGCACTCTTCGATTGAAGTATGCGCACACGGTTAATTTGTGACTAGAGGCATTATCCTAAAGCTCAATACCATTAGTCCAAGTTGGCCTTGAATATGTGCCGTTTTGACCGCATTTGGAGCTTGCTGTTGGGGCGTAGCAGCCACTTCAATTTTTGTTGCTTTCACTTAGCTTTAATAGTGATACTATGGATATGGACCAATTTTCAACTTCTGCGAGATATTCCCGGATGTAATCTGCTGCCACATACTCACTGGGACTATAGCCATTAATGTCCAGTTGGGCGAGAGGAGATCAGCTATGAAGAGGGTGTATAGAACAGGTCCAAGTATACTGCCTTGAAGGACTCCTGCTGATACACCTTGTAAGTCGGAGAATTCACCTTTGACATTCACAAAGAAGATTCGTTGGTCTTGAAATAACTCAAGAATTGTGTAGTATGGAGCTTGTATTTTAGGCCGTATTGCCATACCCTGTATAAGGCTTGTTGAACAGCTAAGAAGACAGCTACGCGGAATTATGTCTTTTCAAAAGTTTTAAGTATGTGTTCTTCAATGCGGTGAACCTGCTCCGGACATCCATATTGACTTATAAAGCCAAATTGGTGCGCCGGACCAATCAATCGCTCTAGTAGAATTCGCTCAAATATTTTTGAGATTACCGGTAAGAGACCGATTGGTCCATATGAGTTTTCTTCGTTGGCGTTCTTTCCGTGTTTGAGTATAATCGAGATCTTTGCACGCTTCCACTGCTTTGGTAAGTGACCTATTCGAAGAATGTCGATAAAATTGTGTGCAATCGCGACGATGCCATGGTGAGGGAGAGCTTTTATCGTATATACTTTTGGACGTTGATGTATTAAAACGGGCAGTACATTCAAGTGGCCCAACGACACCAAGCACTGGCTTTTTAACGAGCGGACCCAGGCAAAATGCAACCCACCTCCCGACAACCAAGCAAGGGGCGCGCCGCATAACGTGCGGTAACGAAGATCTCGGAACACATAAAATAGGTACAAACAAAATAAAAGTTCTACATAAATTAAACATTCGACAAAAAGTAACTATAGATTACGCAGATAACATAAAAGTGAAGTTCTGAGTAAGGAAATAGAAGTAGCATTACGTATTAAGTGATATAATTAGAACATAGAATACGAAAAGGGTTATGGATAGCATAGTTAGTATTACAAGCTTGAAGAAAAGAGGAAGAAAGTTCCTAGAATTTCTGATCGGAACTGCAAAACTAATTTGGATGATTAACTCAGAAGAATCAATTCCCCATTAATAAGTTTGTGTAAGAAAATTACACCAAGGACGATCAGAAAAAAAAGGCAGATTTATTAGTAAAAGTCTACTATGATAAGAAGGCAAGCGAGTATTAGGATTCCAGTTAAGGCCACGGAGTGCAAAGCGCAGAAATTGTTTTAGTACCGATTATAATCTATCCTGTTGAATCCTGTATTGGGGACACCAAATACAAGACCCATATTCAAGAAAAGGTCGCACAAGAGAAGTATAAAGAGTTTTAGTAATGTAGGCATCGTTAAATTCTGTAGACCAGAGCTTAATGAAACCCAGGACACCAAAGGCACGATTAGCGGTGGAAAAGATATGCTTGTCAAACTTAAGTTTGGGATCTAAAAGGATACCCAAATCATCAACCGACTCAATTCGAACAAGGGGCTTACCATTAAGAATATAATTGTTGATAAAGGGCATTCACCTGTAAAAGGACATTACGTTACACTTACCACAATTAAGATTTAATAAATTTACCCGACACCAGGCTTGAAAACTGTCAAGATCAGTTTGCAACCTTTGACCAGATAAGAAATCAGTAGATGACAGACAAAGTTGATGAACAAATTAAATAATAAGGGGCCAATATGACTAACTTGTGGTACACTGGAAGAAACTTGGACAGACTTAGAGATTAAGCCTTTGAAATAAACCTGTTGGGTTCTAAGAGTTAATTAGTTAGAGATCCTAAGAATTAAGTTATTTGGAAATCCTAGAAGATGAAGGTTGTGAAGTAAAAGAGAATGATTAACAGAGTTAAAAGCCTTACTGAAATCAGTGTAAATAACATCTGTTTGCATTTTGGATCGATATCCCTTAATGACAAAAGAAGTAATTTCCAATAGGTTAGTGGTAGTAGATCTATATTTCACAAACCCGTGCTGGCAGGGTGAAATTATGGACCTACACAGATGTTGAAGTTGAGAAGTTATTAATTTCTCAAAAATCTTAGGAATAGCAATAGTTCTGGACGTTAAACTTGTTTCCTTTTTACTAGTAGGTTAGTAGTAGCAATGTGGTCAAATCCCGGCGATTTTTTACGCGCATACTCTTGATACAGAATTTATTTCGTGGGTAGTTACCTCGCGAGTGGGAAGCGCAATTTGTGAGTGTGCTTCCAGAAAGTTCTGCACCATTGCACAGTGCATAACGCTGGCTGTCTCGTATGAAGTAAATTTTTCCCTTAGGTGTTCTGCAAATACTCTGGCTCTGTCGCTGTCTTTTCTTGCCCAGAGTCCGTTGGCGTCCCTAATTGGCATTGAAGTGGAAGGTTGTCGTTTTATATCTCTACTGAGCTTCCGCACTGAAAATTGGGCAATGTTCCTGGTTAAATTTTTCGCTTTGCCTTTTGCTCAGGAGCTTTCTCAATGCATTGCTCGCGCGATTGAAAATGGCCTTGTAGACAGGATCTCGAGTCCTGACATTGTTTGCACGTATTTCATTTCCCGTAAACGTCAGCAGCGTTCTGGCTATTTGGGTCCAGGTGCTACAGTGCTGTGGGTGAGCTTTTTGGCTGTTGGTGGTGAATAGCCGTGCTTGGGGTGCGTCTAGTTCAGCTGCTTCGTGTATACAGCGAGTTAGGGCTTCTGTTGCATCATCTATGTCCTCTGGACATAATAAGTCTGTTCTCAGGTCACAGATGAATATTTGCACCCCTGGGCAAAAGTTTTAATACACGGGGGTGCAGTTGAGCTGAAACAAATAATTCGATGAAAAGTGGTAGGTGGTCGTACGACAGATCGAACAGCGTCTTATAGCCTGTTTGCACTAATCATATTTCCACATTTTTCGTAATTTTCCTATAGAAAATCCCATAAGGAAAAGTATGACAAATCCGTCATATTTTTAAGATGATGCCAATCGCTCCAGCATTTTTTTAGTACTTTCTTATCGAACACACGATTTTTATCGATGAACTGGTGCAAAGGTAAGCAATTACGAATTGTGCGCCAAAATTAATTAAAAAAAAATAGTAAATTGCCAATATCACTCCTCGTTGTGGTGGTGGTGTACTTATTGCTGTTGACGTTGATTTGTCTTCTAAGATAGTAATAACCGATAGTTCTGTAGATATTGAATTTATTGCTGTTAAACTTAGTTTTTGTGATGTTTGTTTTTTTATTTCTTGTTCATATATACCACCTTCTTCAGATTTACCTGTTTATTCTTCCCATGCTTCTGCTATACATTCTGTCTCATCTATGCTTTCCGATCGTGATTTTCTTGTAGTTCTTGGTGGTTTTAATATTAACGGAGCTACCTGGATTTCTAGTCCTGACTCCAGCGTGTTGACTCCCACGACTCAGCATGATTTTATTGACACTTTATTTGGGATGTCATTGTGTCAAATCAATGGTATCCCAAATTCTTTACTTAAAATGCTTGATCTTATTTTTGCCTTGGATTTCTCCTTCTATTCTATCTCCCATACAATACCTATATCCACTATTGAAGATCCTTACCACCCATCTTTGGAAGTGTTGATTGACTTACCAGCCTGGGTGCCAAGCCAAGGTAGAAAAGAAAGCCGATTTTACTAAACTCGCTCAGTTCCTATCCCAGACAGACTGGTCCCAGCTTTATATGTGTAAAAAAAAGGGTTGTATAATCATAAGTTTGTATTCTACTTTAAACTCATTGTTTGATTCTTGTGTCCCGTTGGTTGAACCACGTAGGTCTAAGAAGCCTGTGTGGTTTACGCCGAATTATTATTATTAAAATAAACCTAAAAAGTAGAAAGATATTGAACAAGAAGTTCAAGGAATCTGGCTGTTCCTCAGACTATCCGATCTAACTTCTCCGCACTTAATATACACTGTTATAACAACTATCTCAGGAGCTGTAGGTTACAGTTTCAGCGGTATCCGAAATGGTTTTATAACTTCGTTGATGCGTAGGTCATCAACACTTCCATTAACAGTGTTTTTCGAAGAAGAGAAAGCTGACTCAGATCAGGCTATCGCCGATCTTTTTGCCGAATTTTTTCAAACGACTTAGAGTCAAGCTTATCAATTGGTTTCACCATATCCTTATCAGGTTATTAACTCCAATTGCATTTTTGGGCCTTTAATCACCGAAAGCTCGCTTCTACGTGATTTAAAGGCTATTAAGCCCGTACTTTCACCGGGACCTGAAGGAGTACCAGGCTGCGTGCTCAAGTACTGTGCTAAAGGCATTTTTAAGCCATTATATTTTCTTTTTAAACTGTCCGTGCAGTTATGCTCATTCCCCAATATTTGGAAATAATCATTTATTATTCCTCTATATAATATAAGTCTATTAAGTTGTCTGCTATCCCTTAGATTTTTGAGAAATCAATAACTTCTCAACTTCAACATTTATGTAGATCCATAATTTCACACTGCCACCACGGGTTTGTGAAATATAGATCTACTACCACTAACCTATTGGAATTTACTTCTTTTGTTATTAAGGGATTTCGATCCAAAATGCAAACAGATGTTATTTACACTGATTTCAGTAAGGCTTTTAACTCTGTTAATCATTCTCTTTTACTTCACAACCTTCATCTTCTGGAATTTCCAAATAACTTAATTCTTAGGATCTCTAACTACTTAACTCTTAGAACCCCACAGGTTTATTTCAAAGGCCTAATCTCTAAGTCTGTCCAAGTTACTTCCGGTGTACCACAAGTTAGTCATCTTGGCCCCTTATTATTTACTCTGTTCATAAATGACCTGCATTCTGTCATAATTATAATAAGAAGAAGGACAGCCACGACTTGTCGCTTGTGTGTTGGTTTCATTAAGCTCTGGTCTACAGAATTTAACGATGCCTACGTTACAAAAACTCTTTATACTTCTCTTGTGCGACCTATTCTTGAATATGGGTCTTTTCTTTGGTGTGCCCAATACAGGATTCATCAGGATAGATTACAATCGGTACAAAAACAATTTCTGCACTTTGCACTCCGGAGTCTGCCTTCTCTTCATCCCAGTCATCCACCAGTGGATCCAAATTGTACAAACTTATCGCAACTATCTGCCTATTGATATCCAATTTTGCTTCTACTACTATTCTGCCATTATTTGCCATATTTTTACTTTTTGTTAAAAATTGCATCAAAACAAGCCGACCAGCTGATTTATTTCGGGCGAATGGCTTATTCATATACCGTTTCACATTTAACCGTGGAAACACCATCATCCTAAATGTGACATTTTTTGGCTGTAGCGGAAACAGGCTATTAATCTTGATGTTGGAATGGCTGTTTCCCTTGTTTGCAGCAAAATCAATTGCTGATGCTGCCCTTGTAAAGTCTGCAGGATAGTGAGTTGCCTCACCTGTGGCTAAGAGATTGACCTGTTCAGAAGACATGGCTTTGTGGAGTGCCAAACTTCTCCCGCAAGCTTTGGCGTTACCCCACCAACTGTGTTTGGCATTCCAGTCGCCAGCTACAATTAAAGATCAACCAAGTTGGTTGAAGAACCATCGAAAATTTGATTAGGAGAGCTTAAAATAGGCAATATACGGCAACTATTGTAAGATCTCCCCTTGGAGTATCAAAACTGATTAGCGCCGCTTGGTATTCTGAAAGTGTTCTTTCTTGAGCAGAAATGCGTTTCGTTAAAAAGCATAATGACAGTATTATTCAGCTCGACGAATGCTTTAAACTCTAGCGCCTTGTTGCCTAAGCTGGAGGCGTTCCAGGATACCAGTTCAAGGGCTTTCATTTTTGAGAGCGAGTTGAGTTGGGACGTACATGTAAGTCAATATATTCCCTGGACATCTTTTCAATTCTCTCCATGAATCTTATGTTCATGTGATCAAATTTCTCCATTAATTGCTTAATGGTAGCGCTTAATATTAGGATAACTCTTTCGAACGCAGTAGATTCGAAGGAAGTGGTGCCTTGCAACAGGAAGTAAGCCTCTACGATAACCGTTGTTGTTGTAGCGATGGTTGCTGGATGATTAGTTGTCGCTCTATGTGTTGACGCGAACGTGTTGAGCGGAAGTGTTGTCGCTCTTGAGGTTGTGAGTTGTTACTGACTTCTACCGGGGGCCTCTTCCGGCCATATCAACATAAGTATTGTTGCAGATTACTGGGGTCTTCCGGTGACCGCCAGTGCCATGCTAAAAGGTACGGGCAGAGTTGCCAGGACCTGTTGACGTCTAGACAGAATGCATTGGTATACAGCATTTCTTGGATCTGCAGGATGGTCGTTTCCATAATGGATGCATATGGCTGCTTTATTTGGAGTGGGACAGTAGGATGATTGCCAGCACAGTCTCCGCAAACGTATCTATAATAGCAATAGGTTTTAGAGTTTAACTTGGCTGTGTAGTGCTGATTGCCCATTGCTTCGTCCATTTCTCTCCATAAATCAGGAAGACCATCGTCTGCGCCGGGTGTTATTATTATTGGGGGACGGCGACCCAGTATTACAGTGTCTTTTTTAAAAAGATTATTGCTTTTGGATGCAGGTATGGTATAATCTTTTGGGTTATCCTGATTCATTTCAACATCGTCTATACTGAGCATTTTGCCAAGCAGGGCTCCATTCTGGTTGCTTGAGCAGCTACTGAGTTACGTTCATTAGGCAAGTCGTCTGCAGTATCTGGCTGAATTTGAAAAATGTGGTTCAATAAAGGATCAGGTGTTGTACTTGCGGAGCTTGAATAGGCCCCTGAAGTAGCAGCAGTCACTTGTTGTAGCATGCTGGGTGGGCAGACGGGAGTGTCTGTTTTAGTAATGCTGGTATTTGTTGTGTGTGTTAATAGTCGGAGTAGTGGTTGGAAGTGGAGGCCAATATCCAGAGTTGCGGACATTTTCACGCTGCATGCGGTCGCCCGGTGGCCGCGCACAAACTGATGGAATTAATCACTATCACAGACTTTTATTGTTTATGCACTGTCACCGTGCCCTTGGCACTGTAAATGTTGACAATTAAGCCACCGATTATATGCCACAAGTGGTGGCAATGTCCAATCACGAATTATGTCTTGTATTTTAGTTGTAATAAACGTTTCAGCAGGAACAAACAAAACATGTCGGAGCCGATTGAATAACGTTGCGAGACATAAAAAATTAAGTCTGTACCTACTGTCATGCTCCAATGTTTAGTAATGAAACGAAAGGGATGAAGCGCTGGCGGAAAAATCAAATTGTCTCAACTTGAAGCACCACCAGAGCCACTGAAAATTCTACTTGCTGGATATACCACTGAATCGAAGCAATTCCTATCTAACATCAGGAAATATAACTCTCTTCATACCAACTTTTATAATAAAATCAAAGGCCAAATCTATAACAAAGCTGTCTCCCTGATCCCGCTCCAATTTAGAGTTAATAAATTCCTTCAAATTAACTTCATTGGTGATGGATAGAGAGGAAGTCGATGCACGTTGCCGAATTCATACCTCTCTAAAAAGAACTAGCTACATTTCACACCTGATAAAGAAGACAAGAAGCATTATCTAATTTGAAGGATCTTCATATGATGATTTCGATTGAGGCACTATATTGGGTATGCCATCTCAAAGAAACTAACAACTATTTTCATATTTTTTTTTCCTTTTTGTATGCTTTAACAAAAAATATAAAACTTCTAGTCTTCCAAAAGATTTTGCATAAGGTCTCAACTACAACTTTAAAACAAGTAAGACTGCTATAGTCGAGTGTACCCGACTACAAAACTCCCTGTACTCAGGTCAAAAATTCTCGATTGCATCTGCGAGCACTTACTCATACACACACATACACAAAGCCGTACACACACAAGCGACAGCACACGCGACAGCGCAGGCGAGGCATTTTAAGTCGTGGCTGTGCTTCTTCTTCCTCCCCTCGCTCCAGTACAGAATCTTGTTCGTTGAATAACTTCCGTATTTATTATCCGATCGACTTGAAATTTTGACAGTAGGTTAAGAGTGACTTGGGTATCGTACATGGCTTTCCAAAGCTATAGCTTTTGATCGAATTGCGGGGGAACGGGGGGAGATATCTGAGAACGGAAACAAACCAGATCTGCGTATGGTATACCGGAACCTACATTCCCAATTTGGTGTCTCTAGCTCTTATAGTTGCTGAGATCGACGCGTTCATATGGACAGACAGACAGACGGACATGGCCAAATCGAAATCTCTTTTGATAGATCCCAAGAATATGTATACTTTATAGAGTCGGAGATGTCTTCTTTTGTCTTTTACATACTTTGCACAAATCCAATACCCCCTTCTTACCAACTTTATAGATACAGGGAGTACAAATTTAATTTGGAAAAAGTAGTAAGACTTTCATTTGATTCGTTTACGGCAAAACTTTGTTTTGTTTGGGACAGCTAGTAAATTTATAAAATCTTTGAAAGTTTAAATATTTACAGGCACATTGTTTTCTAAATTTTATTTTAATATGTATATATAAAGTGTATATTCAGTTGCTTAAATATGTATAAATATGTGTATAAATAAATATAATTTAATTGTATATGTGATTGAATATATTGTTGCTACGTTCGTAGAATTACAGCACTCGGTAGCAAAGCTTAGAATCTTAGGATACAAATGTTTCCAAAAGTTAATTCTTTGATTATTAGAAAGGTAACCTGTGTTAAAATTTTCATCGATCATTAAATACGAATATTTGGGTGGTGTTATTGCGCTCCATTTAACATAAACGTTAGATTTAGTAGGATTTGATGTTTTAGCGAAATTTGCCCATAAGGTCATGATAATATCAGCCATTTTTTTATCGGTTGATTTCCACTCTACAATATTGCTCATATATGGAACTCCCCAAACAAATATTTGATCAAAGTATTTAGGAACTCCAATCCAATTTGGTAGATCAATTTTAAGAGATTTTGTGCGAAACTTAAATATGTAAGTATAAATATTTTGATGTTTACTTAGTATATCTATAAATAACTGCAATGGTGTTATAAATAGTTTCTCAGTGTGGGCATTGATTAAATTTTTATTAATTGATATTCTTTCGTCATTATTTCTACCCGAATACATAAAGTCTATTGCATCGGAAAGTAATGGAAAATTCATACACCATTCATTTTTACCTGTGATTTTCTGAATATCATTTGCTGCAATTTCATCGAAAAAGTTTTTGAGATCATCAGGAGTCAATTCTAGAGACATGTAATCCTTAAGTAATGTGAGAACTTCCTCCATATCTGTAATTCCAATAATTACAGGTACCTTATGATAAGCTCCACTCCTAAATAATATTTCTGGCTGATTTTCGATAAATGGGTATGAGGTATTGCTTAATCCAAAATCTACAATTGGACCCCAATGGACGGACGGTAGATTCTCAGATATTATTTTTGCGTCAACTCTCTTAAGGCATTGAATAAGCATCGACGTAGGCCTTCGAGTGCAGCCAAAAATACTTGATAATTTATCTAAATCACTATTGTATTCGTTAGGTAATCGTATATAGGTCAATGGATTACCAGACATTATAATAGCTTTATGAAAAGCTCCTTTTGACCACTCCCCGGAAGTCATATGTAATGCTGTACTTACAGCTCCTGCGTCATGGCCCATCAATGTGATACGGTTTTCGTCGCCTCCAAAAAAGTTTATATTTTTTTTGACCCAGTAGAGTGCAGCAGATTGGTCCATTAATCCATAATTACCTTGAGCCTCTCCATCATCAGTTGAAAAGAATCCAAAAATATTTAGCCGGTATGAAAATGTCACAACAATTACTTTTTGTTTAAAAACTAGTTGAAATGGCTCGATGTCAATTGGGCTCCCTATAGAAAAATTTCCGGAATGAATCCAAACTATTACCGCATATCCATCAACTTCAGGTGGTCCTGAAAATAGGTTTTTTGAAAAATTAAAATATAAAAAAGTAGCTTAACAAAAACTAAAAAATAGGTGGCTGTAAGGGGCATGAAAGAAGCAGCAGTCTGTATGGTTTTTCAAAAAAGGGCAAAAACGTGATTACGTAATATGTGGAGGACTCCTTATGTAGTAAAACCACACCAAGAGTTTTTCTACGGCTAATGACTGTAGAACTAAAAGTAACAGGGTACCAGAACAAGATGGCAGACGAAAACTAGGATCCTAATTGAAGCTACGTAAGGCAAAGATAAGAAATTGCGTTTGGACTGACACAATAAGGACCTCATTGTTTTTGTACTGCTTGGACCATATATATGAAAAGTATTCTAGAACAGGGCGTACGAGTGCAGGGACCGTTAAATTTTTTCGAGCTTGGCAACACTTCCAATAGAAGACTTAACTTATACATACTTGAACAGAGGCTATACGTTTTAAGAAAACGTTCTTTATCGTTAAGTTTTTAAGATAGGGCTTAAAGCGGCTAACAGTTATAAATAAGCACATAAACATGGGAAGCACCAAGGTTGCATAGAATTTGTTATTTTGTAGTAGACTAGGTGAAGTGGATCGAAGTGAAGCCATCTTACATCATTGTTATACTCTGTTCCCGAAGAAAAATGAGTATACTAGGCGAAATGTCCGTCTGTCCGTATGACCGCGACTTTTTCCACATCCTTAAAGCTAGTGCAAATGCTATTCCCAAAACACGTTTTTTCACAGGAGTATATCTGTTACAGTTTCATAGCTAGAGCCACCAAATTCGGCATACAGACTACTGTTGACGTCCTGGACAAATCTGAATAGAAAATTATTGACCCCCCCACCCACCCCCTCCTACGCAAAATCCATATCTCCCACACCAGTACAGGTAGTTACCAAATTTGGCATACAGACCAATGATGGCCCCCTGGACAAATCTGCATCAAAATTTTTTTGAATTTTACTTCTTTCGTTAACCGTAAGAAAAACCAGTAAGATTGTTCGAGTATAACCGACAACGAAACTCCCTGTACCCAGGTGAACAGCTTTCAAACATATCTTCGCACACTTAGACATACACATTCACAATTACTTTTATTACTATTATTATTCACAAGCAACAGAGCATTCAAGGCATTTCAAGTTTTGGCTGCGCTGCTTCTTCCTCTGCTGTGCAGTACTGAATCTTGTTTGTTAATATAACTTCCATGTTAATTATCCGATCGACTTGAAATTTGAAAAGGTAAAGAATGATTAAAGTATTATATATGCCAAATCCCAAATTTATATCTTTAAAATTGTTGCTGTAAATGGATTTTATCGAATAGCGGGAGTGTGGTGGGAGGGGGGGAATATCTCGGATCCCACCTTTCTTTTGATACTGATTGATTGGTCACGAAGCCTATGCAAGCAGCGCCGCCCGCCGTCAGCATCAACAATTAGCAATAATCATTAACATAACATGCATTTATTCTGTTCTGCGTAGCGAGTTTTTGCGCTATTTTTTCAGCTGCATTCGCCACTTTCAATCGGCCGCTGCACTGGCGCTTTTGTCGGCTGCTGCAGCTGCAGAAACCTTTAGTTTTAAAGTCGGTATTGATCTTGCTCAAACGCTTGTCGAATTTTCGTCGCCAAGGCCTTGCTCTCATTGTAAAGACACATACATTCATATAGCCCTGCGCGGCAAATAAAACGTTTACTTGAAATTGACATTGTTGAACGAACTCATTTATTTGTGTTATCTACTAACGCTGCACAGTGGCTCATTTTCCGAAATCAGGTTGCAAAAATCAATTTTTGAGTTATTGAATTGGGCAAGATATTTTATTTCAATAATTTCATAATTTTTAAAAGTTGTGTTGATCTGTTGTAGCTCATTGAACTTCGGCAAATTTGTGAAAAAATACAATATTTTGCCTAAAAGTGTCAATTTAAGTGTTTGTCTCTTAAAAACCACTTAAGATAAGTGAATCGCAATATATTTCCTGTTATAAAGTACAATTTTAGGATACGAATTCACAAACAGAAAAACTATTTATTATTGTTTGATTTTTAAGAATATTTTGAAGGAACTCCCACTTTTTCTTAATATTAAAATTCGTCCGTCCGATATATACTTTATAGGGTCGGAGATGTCTCCTTTTGCCTGTTACACACATTTTCACAGATTTAGTAGCCCCGTCTCACCCATTATATGGGTCTAAATATAAATGGCGCATCACGGTTTTAGGGCACCGCGCCTATTATGCCATTACGTGAGACCTTGAGCCAATTGCATGAAAATTAAAAATGTCGAGTGCAAGAGTTTTCCACCGATTTTCCGACCATGGGGCTGAATTTACCAACACCTGTGATACATCTGTCGAATTATTTAATGTGTAGAGTTTTGACAAAGTTTTATACTACAGTTTGTGAGGATGCCTTTTGGCTCCCTACGACAATTTCAACAACACGGACAAATTCCTGTTTTTTTTTGCACCACTGCTTCGCGGCGAATTCGATTTCACGGCCGCACTCACGCCGTTCTCGTGCACGCTTCAACACATGGAGTTAGCAAATGCTACATGTCGCGCAAAGAACAGCCGCCAGGATAAGCTCCGTTAATTTTGATCGCGAGCCGTAAGTGCATAAAGTGCAATATACACCACTCGTTTGCATTGGCAGCGAGCAGTGTGTGACGTTGGACAGTCAGTGAATAAATTAATTGTGAACAAGTCAAGTGCTTAAGAGTAAAGAAATGTGCAAGTACAGTGCGAGCAAAAGTGTTGGTGAGGGAAGTTTACAAAGGGAACAGCGAGTACAGCCATAGATTATGTCGATTGTCAAACTGAAATGCGAGCACGGTCATACATTGGGCCGATCTTCGAGGGACAAGTGGAGCCACCAGCCATTATGAAACTCAGAAGCAAGTCTTTGCCACGATGCGTAGCGTGGTTCCGCCAATCCGTACAAAAGGCGTCGCACACGGACCAAAGTGCAAGCCGTGAGTTCAAGTAAGGTTTTGTGGAAATCCAGAGAAGAGGCCAACGGGCAAACCTGTTCTAAGCTGGGTATCCTCGGTGTCCTTCCTCAGGAGTTCGATAGGGCAAATCCGACGAGAACCAGCAGACAAGCCCGGGATAAGCTGGGGAACCCTAGGTAAATCTCCAGGATCACGATAGGACATTTTGGAGTGCATCAACGGCGAAGCCTGGTACAAGATGGGGTATCCTTAGTATCTATCTCTATAGTACAGGCAGGATCCCGAAGCGTCTCGACGTCCAATCCCGGTCTAAGCTGGGGTACCTTTAGGTCATCCAGCCGAGACGACAAGCAGGAAATCCCAAAGGACAACATGGCTTAGGACGTGGTAATCTAGGCAAGTCCTAGGGACAAAGGAGTCCAGGGACAAACCTGGGCAAAAGTGGGGATCCTTGAGATTCTGCAGAATTAAGACTGGGTAGAGACAGGCAACTATTGGTTTAAGATAGAGTATCCTGGTATCGGACGAGCAGAACGCGGCAGGAGAACAGCCACGGCGTAAACCCGATAAAAACTGGGGTGCCAAGTTGATTTAGGAGACGTAGGCGAATTTGGTGGTTGAAATGAGCCGGTAAATCCAGGTCTAAATTGGAGTTATACATACCACTCGCATTCCTAGGGAAAAGAATTATTGGCAACTGGAACCACGGGCATTTGGCACGAGCTACAACCCCAGTCATGAGTGACAGCGTCGAGGGAACCGTGAAAATATATAATTAAACTTTACCAACATTGAAGTCTTATTTATCGAAAGTGCAGCAAGTTATAAATTTTTTGGCATGAACTCCTAGTCAGCCGAGCTAGACCCGGCGAATCCAATAGGTTCGTTATAAGCTTTCCGCGAATTTTCCGACCTCGAGTGTATACGCCAAAATCTTTGAGTACCGCGTCTATAATATATTTGTGTAGAACCTTGAAAATTACTTTGAAGCCAATCGTATGAATACCAAAAATTTTCCACAAATTTTCCGACGGTGGGGAAGAGTTTTTCAAAATCTGCGAGATACGTGTTGAATTAATCATTGGTGAAATATGTGTCAAATGAATTTTTGTATTGAACTTTGAAAATGAGTTCGAAGTTAATTGGATGGTAAACAAAGGCGGAACGAACTCATTAATCTCTTTAGAATCTGTATATAAAAGAGTTTGTCCTGACCGACTTTCTGATTGGCAATCATCGCATAACCCACACCGTAAGAGCTAGAATGCACCAAATTTTATAGTAGGTTCTATATACTTATGATGAAATGGGACACTACGACGGGATTTTGGATAATTTCACCCACAAGCATTAATAACAATCATAAAGCTAGTGTTTTCAAATTTGGCATGAACATTAGTAATGATTTAGTAGAATTTACATACCCTGTTCCCGAAGATAAAAAGTATATGGGTTTGCGAAATGTCCGTTTGTCCGTATGCACGGAATTTTTTTCCACACCCTTGAAGCAGAGCAACTAAACTTGGTGCACCTGGTATACCCTCAATTTATTAAGTGTCAAGATGACCCCCCACTCCAACCCAAATTACACATTTTGAGCTAGAGTCACCAAATTTGATGTACAGACTAATTTTAAGACTCCTGGCGAAGAAATTTTTCCTCTACCCCCACCGCTTCCCCTGCAATTCGCATATGCTATCCCTAAACACTTCTTTCACAGGGGTATATCTCTTACAGTTTCATAGCCAGAGTCTCTTCATTTGGCATTAAGATTTGACAAATCTGCATCAAAGAAATGTTGACTTCCCCGCAAATGTGTAATATCTATATCTTCCACATCTGTTCATGTAGAATCACCAAATTTGGCATACGGACTAATGTTGACCCCCTGGACAAATCTGCATCAAACCAATTTTGCACCCCCACCTCCTCCCCCGCAAAATGAGATATAGAATCTCCCAAACCTGTACATAGGTAGAGTAATCAAATTTGACATACGACAGACAACGGTTTTCTCCGCGTCCGAACCCACAAATTAGCAAAGTATACCGGAAACCCTTGGAAACACTACGCCTTCCACGCCTTCACCCCCTCCCCATACAACGATGGAAACAAATCCAATATCTCATCAACTTTTAGAGCTAGAGACACCAAATTTGGAATGTAGGTTCCTGTGTACCATACGCAGATCAAGTATATTTTACACATATTCGCCCCCGAACCCCAACAATTCGATAAATACGTTTTACAGAAACAAGTTAAAACACGTCTTGTTATCTATATATATAAAAGAGTACGTGCTGACTGACTGATTGGCAATCATCGCACAGCCCAAACCATAAGAGCTAGGATGCTGAAATTTTCACAGAAGGTTTCATCTACGATTAAAGTGTACACTATGACGGGATTTTGGAAAATTCCACCCACAACTATTTTGTTTACCAATCGGCTTAAAACTCATTTTCAACGATCTACACAAAAATTCATTTGATGCAAATTTCACCGATTTTGGAAAATCCACCCCCATGGACAGAAAGGTTGAATGGGCGAAAGTCTAACTTTAGTCCGATCACCTTCAAATTCATTTTCAAAGCTCTTTACGTAAAATAATTCGACACGAGTATCAACGATTTTGGGAAATTAGCTCCTTGGTCGGAAAAGTGGTGAAAAACTCTCACATTCGACATTTTTAATTTTCATGCAATTGGCTTCCAAATCAATTTCAAGGTTCTATAGAAATCAAGTAAGAATGCTATGTGCAGGTCTAAAACTTCCAAACATATGTTCGTCCTCTTACACATGCACAAAGCCGCACACACGCGAGTCACAGCGAACCCGAGGCATTTTAAGTCGTGGCTGTGCTTCTTCTTGCCCCTCGCTCTAGTACTGAATCTTGTTTGTTGAATAACTTCAGTGTTTATTATCCGATTGACTTGAAATTTTGACAGTAGCTTAAGAGTGACTTAAGTATTGTACATGCCAAATCCCACTGCTACCTTCAAAAGTGTGGTGGTAAAACGGTTTGATCGAATTGCGGGGGAACGGGGGGAGATATCTGAGATCGGAAACAAACCTGATCTGCGTATGGACCACAGGAACCTACACTCCAAATTTGGTGTCTCTAGCTCTTATAGTTGCTGAGATCGACGCGTTCATCCAGACGGACAGACAGACGGACATGGCCAAACCGAAATCGCTTTTGATACTAATCAAGAATATATATACTTTATAGGTCGGAGATGTCTCCTTCTGCCTGATACATACTTTTGTACAAATCCAATACCCCCTTTTTACCCATTTTATGGGTACAGGGAGTAAAAATAATAGGCGTGGTGATCAATGATTTATTAAAATCTACCACGAAAGTCGAAAATTTCGTGGAAAACTGTTGTATTAAATTTTTTGATTATTGTCTAATTGGCTTGAAACTCATTTTCAAAGCTCTTCACATTAAATAATTTTCATGCGATTGGCTCATTTTCAAGGTTCTACACAAAAACATAATAGTCACGGTGGCCAAAAATTTGAGGAAAGTCTACCCACAAGTTCGGAAAATTCCTAGAAAACTTTTTTAATAAACTTTTATGATTATCGCCCAATTGGGTTCAAACTCATTTTACAACTTTTCTGTTTATCATCCAATTATCTTAAAACTAATTTTCAAAACACCTCACGTTAAATAATTCCACGCCACAGAAAAGGGATGAAGTCTGGAATTCAGCATTTTCGTTTGTCATACGAATGGTTTCATACTAATTACGAAATATTAATAAAAATATCCTCGGTACTTTGCTGGCAATACAACGGGCGGAAAATTGTTGGAAAGCTTTAGTCTGGATTCTTAGTATATTTCTTGGAAATGGCTTCAATGTCAAATGTCAAAGGGAAATGGAAGTCAAAGTCAAATGATTGGGATTATTTGATTAGTTAGATCGGCTTCAAAGACATTTTCATAGCCCTACACAAGAAACATTAGTCACGTGGCTCAACTATTTAGTTTCCCACCCCCACGGGAGGAAAAACTGTGATACTGTATTTCATGTATTTCTTACGGTTAGCAAAAGTTGTCAAAATCAAAAAAAATTCACTTTCATCTAAATATTTCGCGTGGCAAGGCCGGGGTATTACCTGCTAGTTTGACATATATATTGAGTGCGTCACAATTAATCTACTGTAAAAAATTCAAGTCGATCGAATAATAAACACGGAAGTTATTCACGAAAGAAGATTTAGTATTGCAGAGCGGAGGGAAGCAGCAGTGCAGCCGCCACTTAAAATGCCTTACTCTCTCGCTCTGCAGAACACTGACGCTTGTGTGTGTGTTCGTATTTGTGTATGTGTGTGCGTGTATGTGCAAGTGTACAAAGATGTGTTTGAAAGTTTTAGTCCTGTGTACATGCAGTGTTGTAGTATAATCATCTAGAACATTCTTACTTGTTATTCTCTAGCAGAGGGTATTATAATATTGCCTCGAAATGTGTAATGGACTGAAGAAGACGTTTCGGACCCAACAAATTATTTATATTCTGAATCAGCATGAATGGCGGAGTCGATAAAGTGATGTCCGTCTGTCCTTCCGTTTCTATTCAGACTAGTCTCTCAGCTTATAAACACGATTCCCGAAGGGAAATAGAGTATATTGGGTTTGCGAAATGTCCACCTGGCCGTATAAACGCAATTTTTTCCACACCCTTGAAGCTAGAGCAACAAAACTTGGTACACAAGGTAACACTCAATTTATGTAGTGTCAAGATCGCTAAAATTATTGACACCTCCACACCCTCCCCCGCAAATGAGCGAAATCTATATCTTCCATACCTGTACAGGTAGAGTAATCAAATTTTACATACAGGCTACTGTTTTTTTCGCGCCTCTTTCCGAACCCACAAATAACTAAATTATACATGACTGGGAACAAAGTATTCTGCAGTCGGGTGCGTCCGACTGCAACGTTCTTACCGGTTAAGCTATCGTAATAAAACTTGGCACAGACCCTTCTTTTTGCTGCATGCGGTACATATGAACCGGCCGGATCGGACCACTATAATATATAGGTGCTATAGGAATGATTGGTATTAAGATTGCAACAAACAAAAAAAAAATTGAATTCTGAACAACAAAATATTTCTATTAATGTCAAAAAATTCGACTTTATACCATATACCCATAGCGCATGCGTGAACAAAATTACCATCCAATCGACTGCAAACTCAATTTCTAAAATGCATTTGACACATATTACACCGATTGCAATTCTGGCACTCATCGTTTTTATTTTTCATGCGATTGGCTTTAAAGTCATTTTCAAGGTTCTACGCAAAGATATATTTGGCGCGGTGCCGAAATATTTTGGGAAATTTATCCCCAAGGTCGGAATATCGCGCAAAGCTGTTGTATAAAACTTTTTTGATTATCGTCCGATTGGCTTCAAAGTCAGTTTTACATTAAAAAATGCGAATCGTGTATCACCGATTTTGGAAAATTCACCACATGCTCAGAAAATTGGTGAAAAACTGTGGCATTCGACATTTTAAATATTTAACCAGCTGGGGTTTTATCAGCTAGTTTATATATACGTATAAAAGAGTTCAATCTGACTGATTGGTGACATTTGGGCAGCCTTCCTATTATAAAATTATGTGGAACTGCCGAAAAAAGTTGTTAAATATATATCGGGAAGTATAAGAAAATTGTATTTGAAAATTGTATAAAACATAACAACGTGAAAGTGCAAAAGAGGTAAGAAAAATGTCTCTCTAGAATCGCTCTCTTGGCTTTAAAACTTAACATTTAACATTTAACATTTTTATACTATGTTCCCGAAGGAAAAATAGTATATTGGGTTTGCGAATGTCCGTCTGTCCGTCTGTCCGTATGAACGCAGTTTTTACCACACCCTTGAAGCTAGAGCAACCAAACTTGGTACACATGTTGGTGTATATAAACCAAATTTAAATTTCGCAGTCAGAAATAGATCAGTTTAGCCAAGTCTCAGAAAAAGCGATAATGTCAATCTCAAAAGCAATACTACTCAACTGTTGAAATTTACACTCAGATGTTGAAATTTAGAAAGAAGGTCTCTAACATGTCCGCGCCCGTTATTTTGGCTTACTCTTGTGAACAATCATGTGAGGTGGCAAAAATTTGAATTGCAAATAATAGAAAATACGTTATAGGGAACACTAATTTTAGAGAGGAGATTTCGCGAGGTACCGAAATGTTGAATTTCGTTACTGATATGTTAGCAGAAGATCTACTAGTAATATTTGAAGCTGTGAATCTATCACAAGTCGTATCAGAAGAAAGCTTTGAATACTTGTTTTCCCGACCCTATGGAGTAATACATATATTATTGTTTCGTTTGTCTGTTGTTCCGGATGAGCGCATCGATTTCAGCGACTATAAGTGCTAGAGAAACCAAATGGTTAATGTAAATACGAGTACCATACACTCATCTAGCTTTTTACACCCCCGCAAAATCGACAGAATCCATTTTACCTGACAAATTCAAAGATATGGCCTTGAATTTTGGCAAGCATTATACACATATTAATTATGCTCTAATGTCTAAGCCATTTTATGGGTTAGGATGTTAAATGCAAAACCATAAAAATATAACGTATTTACTTTAAAAGAAGAATGCTCAGAATCACATTTTAACAGGATTAAGGCGCACTATCATTAAGAGTATTTTTAATTACCGGCTTAAATATATATTTTTATTAAGCAATTTAATTTGAATACACATGCTGTCTACTACTTACCGTCAGGTACAAATATATTTAAGTGTAGGCAGTTCTCCTCATATTTTTTTACTTCAGCTTCGTTAAACATATCGCCGGATATAATTTCTAATACTTTATCTAGCTGCACACTAATCGATGTACGTGTTTGTTGCCAGCAACTAGATGCAAAGGAAGTTGCGTTGAAAATTCCCTTCCATGGTGGCAATTCAATATCAGGAGGAGAAAATCTTGCAGCATGTGCGTATCGGATACCCAGATACGCCTTAATATTTTGTGTTCGGTACATTTTTAAATAGGTCCCAGATATAATTCCATTTCCAGGAATATGTACAAATGGTGCATCCACGCTACTCACATAAGTATACAAAAAGTTGAAATTGATGTAGAAAAATGAAACAAAAACCAAATTCTTTGACCACATGATAAAGTGTATTTGTTGTGCACATGCTTAAATGGTTTGAAATAAAGAAAATCCTTTTAATATTTTCATAAAACTTAAGAAAAGTTATAGTTGCCAAGGCCCAAAAAACATACCAATAAACGTTGTTGCTAAGCCTTCGTAGCTATGGCAACAACTTGTTATCACATTAGGTTAAAACGGGCACGAATGCTAAATATATAATCTAGGAAATCTTTATATAAACATAGGGGTGATTTCAGGCGCATGGAACAAAGCCCAATCCTTTATTTAACAATAAATTAATAACACACAGTCCAAACGAAATCCATTTTACTACCTGTACTCATAAAATGGGTACAAAGCGGGTCTTAAGTTTGTGCAATTTATGTAATAGATAAAATTAAACATTTCCGACCCTATAAAGTATGTACATACATATGTATATTTTTGATCAGTATCAATAGCCGAGTCGATTTGTCCGTGTCCCTCTGTCTATCTGTCCGTCTGTCTGTCCGTATGTATGAACGAACTATGATCTCGCAAACTATTAGAGATAGAGACACCAAATTTTGGAATGTAGGTTCGTTATAGCAGGTGCAGGTCAAGTTTTTTCCGGATCTCAGATATTCTCACAAAGCCCCGCAATTCGATAAAAACTTTGTACATAAAGTTTACAAATACAATCTTGGGACTTGGCATGATTAATGCTTGGGTCACTCCTAATCTACTCTGCAAATTATAAGTTGATCGGATAATAAACACGGAAGTTATTCATGAAAGTAGATTCAGTGCTGTAGATCGGAGGAAGCAGTTGCGCAGGCGGCACTTAAAATGGCTCGCTTGTATGCAGAGCAGTGCCGCTTGCAAGTGTGCTTGGTTACAGAGTGTCTCGTAGTGAGGTACTATTAACTAGAGCATTCTTACTTGTCTTTAAAAATAATTTAACAACTCTAAAATTTAACTTTTTGCGACCAGTCTTCGATGTATTTGGGTCCCCAAATTATAAAATTTTTTACTCTCTGTAACCATAAAATGGGTAGAAAGGGGGTATTAAATCTGTGCAAGTATATGTTACAGGCAGAAAAGACATCTCCGACCATATAATGTATATACATATATTCTTGATCAGAATCAATAGCCCAGTCGATTTGGCGTTGCCTACTTCAGCAGCCATAAGAGCAATTCAATAAAACTCCATTTTATGGGTACAGGGAGTAACAAGTAAGAATGCTATAGTCGAGTATACCCGACTACAAAATTCCCTGAACCCAGGTCGAAAATTTCCGATCGCTTCTTCGTACATTTACGCATAGACACACACATACACAAAGATGCACACACACACAAGCGACAAGAAGGCAACAGCGCAAGCTTAACATTTTAAGTCGTGGCTGTGCTGCGTCTTTCCCCCCTCGCTTCAGTACTGAATTTTGTTTGTTGAATAACTTCAGTGTTTATAATCCGATCGACTTGAAATTTGGACAGTAGATCAAGAGTGACTTAAGTATTGTACACGCCAAATCTTAAAGCTATATCTTTAAAAGTGTGACTGTAAAACGTTTTGATCGAATTGCGGGGGAACGGGAGAAGATATCTACGATCGGAAACAAACTTGATCTGCGTATGGTATACAGGAACCTAAATTCCAAATTTGGTGTCTCTAGCTCTTATAGTTGCTGAGATCGACGCGTTCATCCGGACAGACAGACAGACGGGCGGACGGACGGACAGACGGACAGACAGACGGACATTTGCACAAATCCAATACCCCCTTTTACCCATTTTATGGGTACAGGGAGTAAAAATTAAAGAAATAATAGGGGCGCGCCGTATATTGTGCGACAGATAAATAATTTCAAGTTAAATACAGATTCTACATGGTTAGATAAGATTAAACAACATACTTAAAGATCAGGCCGTAACGGTTACAGGTAATATTTAAACAAATTTACTTTTTAGCATTATTCCCTAAATTTGTTTATTGTTATTATTATTATTTTTACTCCCTGTACCCATAAAATGGGTAAAAAGGTGGTATTGGATTTGTGCAGAAGTATGTAACAGGCAGGAGACATCTCCGACCCTATAAGCTATATATATTCTTGATCAGTATAAAAAGAGATTTCGATTTGGCCATGTCCGTCTGTCCGTCTGTCTGTCAGTATGAACGCGTCGATCTCAGCAACTATAAGAGCTAGAGACACCAAATTTGGAATGTAGCTTCCTGTATACCATACGCAGATCAAGTTTGTTTCCGATCTTAGATAAAATTTTTTTTTTTTTTCAATGATACCAATATAATGTTTTTGTACATATTTTTTCATTATAACTAAACAATAATTATTTTTAACAAACATTGCAACATATCAACTACTAAATGAAGCCGAAAAAATTACATAATATACTCGAGAGCTCAAACCCGGGACACTGTATACGCAATTTCAATCTTATTATTTTGTTTATTTAGTACTATAATAATATATAAATACCCAAATAAACACCACAAAAAAAAAAAAAACAAAAAAAGGAGTAAAGTGTATACAAGTTATCAGTGCAACATAATCAAGAGCAATTTAAAATTTGGTGATAAGTGCATGGAAAAAGTGCAGAGCAGCGCTAATTTATAAGAATTAATACAGCGCTTGTCAAACTTTAACGTTTGTGTGTTTGTTCGCTGGCCGTTTTGGTTACAGCAATAAAATATGCGGCTGCGGCATTTTTGTGTGGTTTACTTATCGCAATGCAAAGCTAACGGAATGTTTATGATCTCCGCAATTGTTTTATAATCTCCTCAATTTTCTGAGCTTGACCTGCTTTTACCTTTGGTGTGATCAGCTGTTCCTTATTGGGTTTGAACATTGCAAATACAATCTGAGCTACAGTGAGCCCCCGCTAAAAATAACGTAAAAATGCAAATATTGCTATTATGCGATGATGGTGCAGCGAAACGCAAATTTTAGATTGCTATTGATATGTTCCCAATGCACTACACTGAAAACAATTACAACATGTATAAATTAAGCACCTCAGAATACAAAAACGATACACTAAAATTATGCAAATTTACAACTAAGGCAATTATTGCATATAGTATACCGATAACCCTTTCGTAAATGTTAAATATATTCTTATTCTAGCTCTGTACTTAATATGCAGCATTATAAACGGTAGTAAAGCTTATTAGAAACGAATTTAGGACAGGTTGCTAAAATATGCTGTTATGCTAATTAGGCTAAAACAATTACGTAAATAGTAATAATGAAAAAAATGAGAGCAGGCAAAAGAACCTCAAATTATTTTGAAGATTTTTCAAGAGTAATTAAACAGGAATATGAACTATATACGTTTTCTTTTCCTTAAGTAGATGAAGAGGTAGACGAACTTTTGGGAGCTTTCTAGATATTCTCTTGCGCAAGAAGGCTCATAGGTAGGGTGGGTTGTGACGCAATATGCTGCAAGTTATGCTTGTGTGTTTTGGCCCGCAAGGCACGGCAAGTAGTTTCTCGACCACTCCAAAACGTCCTTGCGCATAGACCATATATATTTACTAGAAATATGCTAAAGTGCGGCTCTGCCACTAGGGTGAGAAAATCCGATCACATTTGAAAATATGCTGTATGTCAACAACCGTGGAATGTATGGCCTAGGAGTTGCTGTGGTTGCGTCGCAGTATAAAAACGTTTCCTTATCGACTTGCGTCGACTGTAGTTGTAGTAATGTCTCTCGGTTTAGAATACTTATTAGTTCGGTGTCTGTCGCTTGGGCCGTTTCAACGCATTTCAAATCCAGAGCAGTTGATCCTGGAGAGCGCGTCGGCCTCCACATTGTCGCTGCCGCTAACATGGAGGATCGTTGTAGAGTACTGCGAGATAAAGCCTAATTGGCGTAATTGACGCTCCGAAGCCTTTTCAGGTTTTTGGTCGAAGGCATATATCAGCGACTTGTGATCCGTTTTTACGACGAAGATCCTTGCTTCAACCATATGCTTAAAGTATTTGATCCCTTCGTATATCGCTAGCAGCTCCCCATCGTATGTGCTATACCTACCTTCGGTTGCACTGAGTTTATTCGAAAAGAAACCAAGTGGCTCAAATGTACCTCTGTTGGTTTGTTCCAGTACGTCCCCGATAGCCGTATCGGAGGCATTACAAGTCACGCTCAGATCTGCATGTCGACTTGGGTGAGCGAGAGTGGCGGCATCTGCAATACTGTTTTCGCAATTTACAAATGCCTCGATGGATTTTGGCGTCCACACAGGTCTCTTATCATTCTTTTTCATTAAGCAGTGCTTGCGTCTCTGATGCATGTGGTATGCAGCGGCGATAGTAATGTACTATCGCAAGAAAGTGGCGCAGTTCACATATCGTTTGTGGCCGAACGTACTCTGCGATTGCCTTGACGCGATCCTCTTGAGGTCTAATGCCGCTGCCATTGACTGTGCAACTTGGAAACAAAACTTCAATCTTTACAAAATTACATTTGTTTCTGTTAATGGTGAGACCGTTTAATTGCAGAATGCGTAGGATATTGCTTACGTGTTGATTATGTTCCTCAACTGAGTTTGACATATTTAGAATATCGTCGATGTAGCAGAACACATAGGCAACACTTCGGAAGTGTTGATCCATGAATCGCTGGAAAGTTTACGTTGCATTTTTAAGGCCAAACGGCATTTTTATGAATTCAATCAATCCAAACGGTGTGCATACTGCAGTTTTCTCAATGTTATCTGGTGCCGTTGGAATTTGATAAAATGCGCGTTCCAAGTCTATAGTGGTAAAAATGTGTTTGCCATGTAAACGTTCAGCGAAATCGTGGATGTGAGGTATTGGATAACGATCAGGAGGCGTTATTGCATTTAGCTTGCGGTAGTCGCGACACGTAAAGTCTTGGACTGCTTTGAGCTACGCAAATCGTCCTATAGCTTATCGACTTTCTGTTAAATTGTTGGCAAAATGACAGCGATATCTTGTAAGCTGAGGTTGCTACTCACCTCGTCGACATGTTGTTGATTTGCTGAGCAGCTGCAGTTTGTGTTGACATTACATAGGTTGGATCCATGCCCGTATTTTCAAGCATCTTGTCCGCCATCTTTGCCAATATGTTGAGGTCCTCATCCTCCCAAACAGAAATGAGCGAACGAATCGGCATCTGCAGTTCGGCGATTAAGAGAGTGCATATAACGGCCTCACAACCATTAGCAGGTGTTAGACGTCGCGACGTCCTCCTCTAAGTGTACCGACACCAAGTCGAACTTGCGATCGTCTGCCAAGACTTTGTGTAAGTGGAAAAGGCATTCCAATTGTGCAAACCAAAGTTGAGGGTTGCTCTTGTTTAACTTTGGAATGTTAATTTAAGGACATTGCGGAGGATTTCCAACTGGTGGCCTTTCGGCTGAAAATTGAAATTGCTGCACTTGCAATTTCAATTCGTGGAGTTCCTCATTGATGATATCGGGCTCCATAAGGCCTCAAAAAATGACGTTTATTAATTAGTAATGATCCATTTTAGTTAATATAATGTGAATGTGCTGGGCCGATTTACTACAAATTAACATTATTGTTATTATTATTATTATTATTATTATTATTATTATTATTATTATTATTATTATTATTATTATTATTATTATTATTATTATTATGTAGTCAATCGGAACAGCTGCATTCCCATAATCGACTGTTGATCGATTTTCCATAAAAGTGGCAGCCGGTTGATATTTGTTAGTACCAACATGTAATAACTTTGCCGCCAAATTTGAAACTTTTGAATTTTTGCTGACAGCGGTGGACATTCCCGCAGTGCACGGGACTTACGCTGAAAGAATGCGATAAATGCGCTATGTTTTAACAATGCAAATAATTGTTTTTAAAGTTTTTACTTGAATTAGGTACAGACTTTTTACCACCCTTCCGCTATTTTCTGGATGTTAGTATTATTTAACTAACTTCATCAAAAATATCTTAAAGAGCTACGCCCACCCGTCGCCACGGGCGAGAAATGGAAGTCATAGTCAAATGAGTGAGATTATTTGTTTAGTAAGTTCGGCTTCAAAGTCCTACACAATAAATCATTAGGCATTTGATTCAACTATTTGGTTTCCACGGGTGGGAAAATTGTGATACTCTATTTTTGTGTATTTCTTACAGTTGACGAAAGTAGTCAAATTCAACATAATGCACTTTCATCTAAATATTTTGCGGGCTAGTTTTTAAGTTAATTAAACTCTGAAATTAGATTTAAAATTATTGCTTACTAGCAGGTAAGCATAGCGCGGAGGTCAAAGATTTTGGAAAATCTACCCCCAAGGTCGGAAAATTCGCGGAAAACTGTTGTATAAAGCTTTTTTGATTATCGTCCGATTGACTTCAAACTCATTTTACAAACTTTTCTGTTTATTATCCAATTATTTTGAAACTCACATTAATTCGACACATGTGCCACCAAATTTGATAAATCCACGTCTACGATCGGAAAACTCTGCAATTGAGCATTTTCAATTAATCAGAGTCTGCACGGGAAGAGCAGAGTCCATATACGTCAAACTCCAGACAGAGGCCATGATGGGGCCAAGTCGACAAATGGGATGTCACGTTCGATGCAGACGCGACGAAAATGACAGTGGAGGATTTCGTGTTCCGCATCGAGTTCCTGCAAAATCAATCCAGATGTTCCTAGGGGGAGGTGTTGAAAGGATTCCACCACTTAGTAACGGGACGCGCACATGAGTGGTACTGGCAGTACGTCCGGGATCATCGCGTGGAGAAATGGATGGAATTTCGAGACATTCTAGTTAGCTGTTTTCGAGGCACTGCGTCAAATCGCATGAGGGAGCTCCGCGAAAGGACGCAACGTCCAAACGAGAGCGTGGAAAAATTTTTCCACACCATGGAAACTCGTGTCACGATTGGAAATGTCACCATCTGAGAGCGACATGATCAGGATTATAAAGAAGGCACTTACACATGAAATCAAAAGTTTCGTCTATGGCTTACAGGTGTGTTCCTTGGACCAGCTGCAAGATGAATGTATCGAGATCGAGGCGAACATAAAGCGGAAGACCCGATCGTCGTGGCGAGGAACCCCAAAAGCCAGCAATTATGGGCAAGGAGCAGGAATGAGCGAGATCGCGCAGTAGCAATTGGCTTGTGATGAGGCTGAAGTCCTCGAGGAGGCGCAAATGGTACGCCGTCCGCATCAGAAGCTGATTTGCCGGAACTGCGCACAACCAGATCATGGCTTCAGGGATTGTATGGCAGTAGAGAGGCGCATCTTCTGTTATAGATGTGGAAAACCGGATGCGTATGCTCCTAGCTGTCCAAATTGTTCGGGAAACGCGAGAAGGAGTGCGATACAGGCAGGCGAATCACGCTTGCAGATGGGGCCTGCACAAAAGAGGTAGAAGAGAAGGATATAGTATAAGTAAGTAGATAATAAATAAGTTAATCAGAGATAGTTTGCATGCTTGGTTAAGAAATTTATCATAGAAGCGGCTTAGAAATTACTTGAAAGCAAGAAATAGGATATTTTCAGACTTACAGGTCGATGGGATGCGAGCACTTTCTGTACGAGCCAGAAAAGCTAGATCTCGTTTTCAGCAACGGCGATCCACGAGGAGACAATTTATCGATTCCGTGCGACGGTGTAGTAGAAAGGACCCACGAGTGTTCGCTGCCATATCAATAATGGGCGAATCGGTAAGAGGCCTCCTACTCCGGCGCTACTCACGAGTTCCTGGAGAAGCTAGGTGCAGCGCCTAGAAAGTTTATTTCGATGGTTAAGGTAGCAAGCGGGGAAGATCTCGCAATTGTTGGCCGAGTAGAATTGCCTGTGAAGTACAAGGAAGAGGTTACGAAAATAACGTTCTTCTTATGCCCTTTCCTCGAGCAAGAGATCTACCTAGGCATAGATTTTTGGCGATCATTCGCATTGGCTCAAGCGGTTATGGAAACAGGTCCAATCTGCGAGTCAATAAGATAAGTGGAAGAGGAATTGGAAGATCAAGTGGCTCACTATGTGGATGGGACTGGGGATGAAATAGTGCAGGAAGAGTGGCGATTGTCAGCAGAGCAAGCAGAATTGGAGGTGAAAAACTAGTTTCTTTCATTCGAAACTGTAGGTCTGGAGAAAACGTCTATGGAAACACACAAAATCCAATTAGTGGACGATGCCGAGCCTGTAAAGGATCGACATTATCCACTGTCACCAGCGATGCAGGAAGTAGTGTGTGCTGAGGTGGACAAAATGTTGGCTTTGGGGGTCATCGAGTGCAGTGATAGCCCGTGGAACAACCGCACTACAGTTGTGCGACGGCCGCGTAAAAATAATAACTGTCTCGATGCCCGCAAGCTCAACAAATTGACCATTAAGGACGCGTATCCACTACCTAGCATTGAGGTGATTTTGTCGCGTCTCGATCAGACGATCTACATATCTAGCGTCGATCTTAAATTCGCCTTTTGGCAGATCGGGCTAGAGGAGAAGAGTAGGGCTTATACAGCTTTCACTGTGCCTAAGCGGCCGCTGTATCAGTTTCGGATGATGCCGTTTGGCCTCTGTAACACCGCTCAGCGCCTATGCAGGCTAGTGGACAAGGTGATTCCAGTAAAGATGAGATACAATGTCTACGCCTATCTTGAAGATTTGCTGATCATCGCTGAGGATTTCAGCACGCACATAAAGATACTCAGGCAGGTTGCAGAGCACCTACAAAAAGCGAATTTGACCAATTGGGTAAGGAAAATTTCACTTCTGCAATAGGAATATTAAGTACTTGGGTTTCATTGTCGGAGGGGGAGCGTTGAAAATGGATCCTGATCGCGTCTCTGCTATCCTACGCATTCCTGAGCCACGATTTGTCCGAGAGTTGCGCAGTTTTCTGGGAACTGCAGGCTTGTACAGGCGATTATTTAAAAACTTCACAGAACTGACAGTCCCGCTTTTATACGCCCTCAAGAAGTTGGCGAAAGGCAAATTTAAATTGATGGAGGAAGCAATACACGCCATTGCAAAATTAAAAGCTGCATTTACCTCAGCACCAGTTTTGGTCCACGCTGACTTTAAGAGGCACTTTTATATCCAGTGCGACGCTTCACGCTATGGAGTAGGAGCCGTGCTGTTCCAACGGGACGACGAACAACATAAAAGGCCCATTGCGTTCTTTTCAGCCAAATTGAATTGCCATCAGAAAAACTATTCTGTGACGAAAAAGGAGTGTCTAGCAGCGCTTATGGCGATTCTAAAGTTCCGCCCATATGTAGAGCTGATGCCGTTTAGGGTGATCACAGATCACGCCAGCCTTAAGTGGCTCATGACGCTCAAGAACTTGGATGGTCGCTTGGCTCTTTGGTCTCTCCAACTGACTTCGGCATTGAACATGGAAAAGGCGTAGACAACGTTGTTGCCGACACATTGTCGCGAAACATCGAAGAGCTGGAAGAAGATCCGAGCAGCGTTCTGGGCCTCGACACCGTGGAGTTTGAGTCTGAGGAATACCAAGCGTTAGTCAAGAGATCACCGAAAATCAAAAGCGCTTACCCGATATCCGGATCGCAGGCAGCATGATATTCAAGCGCATGCGCTTCGAACGATTTGACGACCAGTTGGAAGGCTATGGGTGCCGAGTTCATTGTCGTCGACGCTGATAGAGCGCGCACACACAGACGAAAAGGCAGCACACGGTGGTATCGTGAAAACACTCCATCTGTTGCGCAGGCAGTACCACTAGCCGAGCATGGCATTGGAAATACGCGACTACATTCGACGTTGTAGCATTTGCAAGGAGTTAAAAGTGCAGAATTATAGCATGCGTGTTGGGATTGGACAGGAGGTGGTCACGGAGCGTCCATTTCGTTTGCGTTTGGAATCAGACACATGAGAACAGTAGTACATTCGCCGCAGAGCAACGCAGCAGAACGTGTTAATCAGACAGTTCTCAACGCGATTCAAACGTATTTGGAGGACGATCACCGCGAATGGGATGTGCATCTGCCCGAGATAGAGTTGGCCATTCGAAACTCGGTGATTGAGGCAACTGGAGTAACTCCGTTTTTCGCAGTGTTCGGAGAGCAAATGTAGTTGCATGGATCAAGCTTTAAGTTGGCGAAGAGTTTGCGATCCATCGGAGAGTATGAGGTGTCCTTGCTGGAGGCTCAAGATTAGCGACAGCTTATTCAAGAGGAAATTAGGAAGAAGTTACATCAGGCATATGAGCGTAGCAGCGCGAGATATAATCAGCGGTCACGGCAGTTCTTCGCGAAGCCTGTATCGTCGTAACTTCGTTCTGAGCGACTTTGGCAAATGCTTTAATGCCAAGTTCGCACGAAAGTTCATCAAATGTCAAGTTTTTAAGCCATTTGGGAACGACGCGTACGCACTGGAGGATTCCAACGGACGTCCAATCGGAATGTACCACGCCAAAGATCTGTGTGTGTAGCCGTATGTGGTTTTGGCCTAAGTTGGGCGCGTATGCATAAAAGTGTAGGGCACGCCACCATGAGAGTAGCTAAGTCTGTAGGCCGGTAGTCATGCCCACGCGTAGGTTGGTCAACCTGGGTGAGTCCACCTACTCGTGTTGGTGTTCCATTTTGTACCGGGGCGAAAAGGCAACGCGCACAAGACCAGGGCTGAAAAAGATATATCGTTTAACAAGCAGTGTTCAGGGGGAGCAGGGGAGTCTAGGGTTATGTGAAAGTAGCGGGGAGCAGGCGGCCAGTACTGTGGGGAAAAAAAGATATGTATTGGTGAGGGTGCGCAGGCGGTTGTAGGGGGATATATATTAGTGAGAAGGCAAATGGCAAGGTTAAGTGCACGCAGCAAGGCAGCAAATTATAATTTGAATTTTTTTTTGTGTAATTGTGTGTAACTCTGAACATGTGAGTATAAATATCCGACCTGCCCAGTGCACAGTGTGTGACATACTCTTTATCATCGGAAGCTTGGCCCGGAAGAGCGTACATAGCAGCCGGGTCAGTGGATTTTTTCTGTTCGAATATTGCAACACACTTCACAAAACTCACCGGCAATGGGCGGTCAAGTGTGCTGGAGCTGAACACAGCGGACCAAATCTGAGGCCACCATCACCATCCAGCTGCAGTGATATATGTGTGCCCGTTCCATTTGTGTTAGCAGCCACGCAGCTGATCCGCATTTTCAAGCCCACATTGGGCAGTGCAAATTTTCGGCCCTGCAAAAGGCAGTATTGAGTGATGTGCAGTGACACTTTTTAAAATCAGGCCAAACTTACTGGTATTTTGGCCCATTGTGTATAGTTGTTGTGGCGCACGCATTTGCGCAACACGCACACGCCTACAAACATATGTGCATATTTGCCTTGCGTGTGAGCCAATTCTGCCGCGCATCTTCAATTACAGCCAGCAATGCAAACTGCAGCAATAAAGCTGCCAGTGCATGTTCCTGTTAATGTTTAATTATTTATTAGTGTATTTATTTAATTATGATTTTTGTAATATTTACCTTTTCTGCATCTAAGAGTCCATCGACCCTGTCTCTTTCAACACCAACACCTTTAACATTTCTACACACATATTAGCTGCCAAACAGCTGATCATTACAAACTCATTAGCCCGTATGTGGTGCGGGCTAAAATATATCCCGCGATTTTTTTTTAGGGGTATTATTTTTGTAATTTAATATATATTGTTTTGTCCCTGCCTGAACCTTAACGAGAGCTCTTGGTAGGTGTAGGTTGATTATTGGCGTTTTATTTACGACCCCATTCTCGCATGACATAATTTATTCCCATGGCATTTTTATTTATATACGCGAATTTTTTTCTGAGTTCAATTATATTTATTTTATTACTTATTTATTTAAAGCAAAAATTGAATTAAATTAAATTAAATTTATAGTAGGGTCGGAATATAAACATTAAAATAAGTGAAGAGGAAAACATGGAGTTTTAAATTAATTTAGAGGGAGGACGCGTGGCTTGTGCCATGGATTCGGCCAGCCGCAACCGTTCTAGTAGAGGGTGGCCCAAATAATTATGATGTCTTGGACCACAGGCACGGCGGGCGCGCGAGGTGGAAACATCGAAACCTCATCCATCTGTTCGTTTGTTTGTTTTTTTTTTGTTGTTGCGTTTTTGTTGTTGTTGCTATCGTGCTTCTTGTGAGTTGCTGTATGTTTCTTTCTTTAGTTTACATTTAGCGGACATTGGTTTGTATCCAGCCCTGGGACCGACAGCTAGCCGGCGTTGCCC
Organism: Hirtodrosophila histrioides; assembly: GCA_037075165.1. Classification (NCBI taxonomy): domain Eukaryota; kingdom Metazoa; phylum Arthropoda; class Insecta; order Diptera; family Drosophilidae; genus Hirtodrosophila; species Hirtodrosophila histrioides. The sequence goes on along the minus strand of JBAMCL010000177.1, from coordinate 1,110,250 downwards.
CACCGACGAGAATGCTATTTTGTAACAATTCCAAGAGGATAGTTTTCGTGTGCAACACTAAATATTTGATATTCAATGCGAAAATGTAAACAATGTCAACAAAAATGAATGGTAAAACAAGAGAAAGTTAAAAACAAATCAGAAATGACCAAATCGTTAATATATATAAATATGTCAAACCTGTCTCACTGACCTAACAAGATATGCAAAACGGCCGTCATGTGGACTTCAAGAAATGAATAATACCATTATTCAATTAATTATAAAAAACATTCGGGCTTGAAAAATTTATGTTCGATTGAAGTCTGGGTCGAACATATTTTATAAAGAAACGATGTCGACAAGATTTGCAAAAAGACCGAAATGTGGTTTTTTAGAATCGTCGTCATCTGCCTGCTGCTCTAATAACTAGATTTCGTCTGTTTTGGCGAATTCCGTCAATTGTTTATTAATTGAATCATTGTTGTTCTGCAAAACAGCAAATTTCTTAATGAAATTAATCTTAATTCATTATTGAAGAAATTTTCTCGGCTTCTGGCGCCAAAAGTTATTGATGGTAGATGACCTGTAAAGGAGTGGGAGATATAGGTTTCACTCCTTTGGGGGGGTGGGGGTTGGAGGGTCCAAAGATTTTTGATGCAGATTTGTCCAGGGGGTCAACATTAGTATGTATGCCAAATTTTGTGACTACCTGTACTGGTGTGGGAGATATATGTTTTGCTCCTTTGGGGGTCCAGGGGGTCAACATTAGTCTGTATGCCAAATTTGGTGACTCTGGCTATTAAACTGTAGGAGATATAACACTGTAAAAAACGTGTTTTGGGGATACCATGCACCAATTTGCGGGGGAGGGGTCGTGGGCTTCAACCAATTTTTGATGCAGATCTTTTAGGAATCTCAACATAAATGTGTATGCCAAATTTGGTGACTATAGCTTCTGTTCATGCCTAAAAGTAGGCACTGACCAAGGCAGAATTGGTGCCATCCACCGCTCTCCCTTGTCGCAACATACACCACGGCTTAGCAACATTTTCCGCTGGCTAATAAGCCCTTCCATAGCTTAAGCCCTTTTTGTAAACACACATCACTTGAAAACCATAAGTTCAAGAGGAACGTGGAATAAATCTTTTGTGCGACCTTACTAATTCGTGTTTTTATTTCAAGAAACTTTTGGAAGTAATTAACATAAAGAAAACCGCCCCACCACATCATTTTGGTCCTTCGAGCCGGATTTGTGAAAATTAAGTACATTCCGCTCGCCCCAGCTCGCATCGGTGGATTCTTCGTAACTTCCAAAATAAAGTTATGTACACTTTTTGGCATTTTAATTCCTAAGCACAGTTAACTGCCAAAATATTGGCCCTCACCTAATTCGTACCACAAGGTGCAATTTCTCTCACGCATTTCCTTATTGCATTGCATTATATGCAAATCCCAACCGAAAAAATCTTAAAAAAAATCTCTATTCAACACACATCCAAATATACATACATACATCCGTACTTTTGAATAGTACATTGTATGTACAACAACACAAACAAAATTATAACATTTGCACACTAACAACACATTCCTTACATTCCTCCAAACCTATACATGTGCATGCGTATCCAGCTAAATATACGTTTTTTTTTGTTCAATAATAAAATCAATCACCAATATACGAAGTACATACATACATATGTACATACATACGTACGTACGGAGTGCACATAATTGCTATACGTGCAAGGCCCGCCACAATACGCTCCTCCATCGTGGCAGCCCTTCACACTCGTCCTCTAGGTCAATTCCATCCACTACAGTAGTCTTGAGCACTCCTACACAAAGCGTACAGTCCACTTCCTCTCAAAAAGCTAATGTTCAAAACTATTTTCTGGCCAACACCCAAGCTATTCTCCTTACCACTGCCATAATGAATGTGTGCCAATTGGGTACAAAATATACGGCACGTGCCCTGATCGACTCAGGATCAAAGGCCACCTCTATATCTGAGCGATTTTGCAATGTGATTAAATTGCCATTCCAACCCGTCCAGGTTCAAGTTTTTGGGATCAATCAAGCCATTGCTGCCTAGCCTCATAAGCTCTGCCATTTCAACATTGGCTCCCCAAAAAGACCTCGAATCCAAATCGAGAAGTCGGCATACGTGCTTCCACAATTGGCAGGAAACCTTCCCTCATACACAATCCCCCAAAGTTCATTGAAGGACCTGCCCAATCTCCAGTTGGCCGACACCTCTTTCCACCGGAGCTCGCAGATAGACGTGCTTATAGGCGCTGATATCCTCCCATCCATTCTACTCGGCGGCTCCCATCCAAACATTTGCGGCACTCCAGGACCCACTCTTCAATCCGATCTGACAATTCAGATCTTAAAATGGAGATTTTTCCGCTTTGTCTTCAATGCTGACATCACCAAAATGTACCGCCAAATCCTCGTTGACCCAAGACATACGCCCTTCCAAAGAATCTTATTCCGAGATGAAGACCAAGAGTTCCGTGATTATGAGTTCCACACGGTCACCTTCGGAGTAAGCTGCGCTCCTTACCTAGCCATTAGAGTGCTACAGCAACTGGCTCACGATGTACGTGAACGTTTTCCGATTGTTAATGATATTATCACCAACTCCATGTATGTCGATGATGTTCTAGCGGGAGCACACACAAAGCAATGCACAATCAAGGCCATTGCAACACTTGCTAGGGCAGGGTTCCCTCTAAGAAAGTGGACGTCCAACACGAAGGACGTGTTACAGGACATTCCAAAGAACTACTTGCTTCATGCCGACTTCCTAGAGACCGAAGATGCTAGCACAGCAAAGACCCTAGAAATCCGTTGGCAAGCTAACCGGGATGAGTTCTTCTTCTCACCAGCCGATCTGACCCTAAAAAGAGTCCATCACGAAACGTGAGGTTCTATCCCAAATTGCCAAGTTATTCGACCCGGCCGGTTGGTTAGCTCCCTTTATTATTCGAGCAAAGATCTTCATGCAAGAAATTTGGCTCAGGGAACTGGGATGGGATGAGCCACTGCCAAATGATCTGTTCCAAAGATGGCATAACTTCCTAATCACTTATCCCATTCTTCAAGAAATCCGAATTACCAGATGGGTTCAGTTCCACCCGAAGCTAATCTCCTCATCTCCTCACAGCGAAGACCAGAGTTGCACCTGTCAAGACTGTATCCCTACCTAGGTTAAAGTTATGCGGGTTTGTACTCATTGCTGAATTGTCCTCAGCACTCCTTACACTATGACGACATTGAATATTTCTTCTGGACAGACTCCACCATTGTGTTGGCCTTGTGCAAGGACGACCATTGTGGCGAACAGAGTTGCAAAGATTACACAGGCTACAAAATCCGCTACGTGGTCACATGTTCGCTCCGAACACAATCCAGCAGACTTGGCGAGCAAAAGAGTCTCTCCGCAGGAGCTGCGTGACAGCGAGCTATCACAAGACCTATGGCCAGTCTCCGATGAATCGTGCCTAGAGACTAGTGTAGAGCAGCGATCCGTTAAAGTTAACTTAGCAAATATACATCCGTCAATTGATATCCTTGATCGCTTTTCCAGTTTTAATATGTCTAAGGGAGCTCAGAAACCTCGAGTTATCCGATGTGCAAGAACGCCTAATTGCATGCACTCAACGCACAGTTTACCCATTGGAATATCAATGCTTATCCAAAAAGCAATCCATTCCAACCAGCAGCAAGATACTGAATTTGAATCCGTTTCTTAGCCAAAATGGCATTATAAGGGCATGCGGTCGTGTGAGAGCATCAGAATCCTTAAATTATGATGAACGACATCCAATTTTCCTTCCATATTCATGTTCTTTCACACGCCTCCTTCGGTTCACCCATCGCATTACAGTCCATGGAGGTGACCAGCTGATGGTCCGCATGATACGATCCAGATATTGGATCCCCAAACTAAACAACTTGCTGAAGGTCTTAGTTAATTCCTGCAAAATATGCACAATTCATAAAAAGAAACTTCAAACGCAGCTGATGGGTGAAATGCCAAGGGAACGAACCACCTTTTCCAGGCCATTTTCCTACACAGGCGTTGATTTTGATGGTCCGTTCGATATTAAAAATTATACTAGTAAATTATACTTGTCTAATCACCAAGGGATATTTGTGCGTATTCGTCTGCTTTAGCACAAAAGCTATCTCGAAGTCACCTCCGACTTGACAACCCTAAGGGCGTGTCCACAACAGGTCCATTCCAATAATGGCAAGACTTTCGTCGGTGCTACAGAAGTGTTGTCTCGTGACTTCCTGGAAGCAACAAAGACTTGACTCATGGCGTTTTATATCACAAAGTACTCCTCATATGGGAGGTTTGTGGGAAGCTGGAGTGAAAAGCTTCAAAACATTGTTCTACAAATCCACAGCCACTATGAAGTACACATTCGAAGAGCTATCCACTCTTCTTTCCAAAATTAAGACTTGCTTCAACTCAAGGCACCTCCATGTCAGAAGACCCTTCTGACCTACTCGCCCTAACTCCCGGCCAATTTCTGATCGTGGGCCCGCTCCTCTCTATTTCCGAACTCGAAATTCATGAGAACGCCATGTCGATTCTCAATCGGTGCCACCGCATCAAGGCTCTAAACCAGCAATTCTGCAATTCAGCAGACCATAACTTCCGTGTTTATAATCCGATCGACTTGAAATTTTGACAGCAGGTTAACTAAAGTATTGTTCATGTCAAATCCCAAAGCTATATCTCTAAAACTGTGACTGTAAAACATTTTGATCGAATTGCGGGGAAACGGGGGGAGATATTTGAGATAAAAAATAAACTTGACCTGCGCCTGCTATACACGAACCTACATTCCAAATTTGGTGTCTCTAGCTCTTATAGTTGCTGAGATCCTTGCGTTCATACATACGGACGGACAGACGGACAGACAGACGGACATGGCCAAATCGAAATCTCTTTTGATACTGATCAAGAATATATATACTTTATAGGGTCGGAGACGTCTCCTTCTGCCTGTTACATACTATTGCAATACCCCCTTTTTACCCATTTTAAGGGTACAGGGAGTAAAAATGAGTTTTTGTGTAGATCTTTGAAAATGAGTTTTAAGCCAATTGGATGGTAAATAAGTTTCGTTCAACAGTTTTGCGCGATTTTCCACGCTTGTGGGGGGAATTTTCCAAAATACCGTCTAAGTGTGCACTTTCAACATAGATGGAACCTACTGTGAAAATTTCAGTATCCTAGCTCTTACGGTTTGAGCTGTGCGATGTGTGCCAATCAGTCACCAATCAGTCAGTCAGGACGAACTCTTGTATATATATAGATAACAAGACATGTTTTAACTTGTTTCTGTAAGACGTATTTATCGAATTGTTGGGGTTCGGGGCGAATATGTGTAAAATATACTTGATCTGCTGTGAGGAGCCGTATTGGCTCCCCACAACAATTTCAACAAACACATGTAAAACCCCCCTTTTGATGCGCCACTGCTTCGCGGCGAATTCACGCTCACAGCCGCTCGCATACTCGCTCTCGCTCTAACACACGTAGCCAGCAAGTGCTACGTGTCGCACAGAGAGCGGCCGCCAGGATAAGCGCCGTTAGTGCTGATCGCGCGCCGTTGGAGATGAGCTTACGCCGTTAGTGCGTAAAGAGTGCATTCGATGTGCAATATGCAGCACTCGTTTGCACTAGCGGCAGGCAATGCACAGCGTCGGTAATTTACCGCTGTTGCTAGGCGAGCATTTAGACGATTTCGCCGTTACGTGTTAGCTAGCGTCGGCGCCAAACTCAAGCCTAGCAACAACGCTGCTGGCATGCACCGCTACGCGAGAGTTTGGAGAGTTGCCGCCGCCGCGGGCCCCGATTCAGCCACCAAGCGGGGCCTGCCGGCAGCGGCAATAAAAGGGGAAATCTGCGTGGGAGTCGGGACAGTCAAGCGAGACAGTGCAAGAAGAGAGTCAGTGAAAATATTAACAAGTCAAAGTGCGTGAGATTACAAGCGAGTGCGGGTACAGTTTCGACAAAGTGTCATCGAGGGATTACGAGTACGAGCAACGGACGCGGCCAACCACTGGGCCGACCTACATCAGGAGCAGCCATCAAGACACATTCGAGGGACAAGCTCAGCCACTTGCCCCGACCCAGCCACTGATCGACTTGGAGGCGAGTCTCTGCCACGCGGCGTAGCGAGATTTGGCTAAGCGGTGCGAACGCTTTACCCACGGACCAAAGTGCAAACGTGAGTAAAGTGCCAGTGAGATTTTGTGGAAATCCAGAGAAGAGGCGAACGGACAAACCTGGTTTAAACTGGGGTATCCTTGGCATCCTTCCTCAGGAGTACGTAGGGCAATCCGACGAGAACCAGCGGCCAAACCTGGTATAAACCGGGGTACCCTTGGTAATCTCTAGGATCACGACAGGGCATTTTAGAGAGCACCAACGACCAAACCTGGTATAAACCGGGGTACCCTTGGTGCCACTCTAATATCAAGTCAGAACAGTCACTCTTACGGGTCCTGACGGTCAGACCTGGTATAAACTGGGGTAGCCGTGGGTCATCCAGAGAGGGACAGGCAGGGAATCCCGAAAGACACCGACGGCTAAACCTGGTCTAAACTGGGGTAACCTCGGCGAGTCCTAGGGACTAGACAACTCAATACAGTCGCTTTAAAGGAGTCCGGGGACAAACCTGGGCAAAACTAGAAGTCCTCGAGATTCAGCGGAACCAAGACGGGCGGAGACAGACGAGTACCTGGGGACCAAATCCGGTCTAAACTGGAGTATCCTCGGTACGTACGAGCAGGACATAGCGAACAGGAAAACAGCCACGGCGGAAACCTGGTCTAAACTGGGGTGCCAAGGCAAAGCTGGAGAACTAGGAGAATTTGCGGTTAAAGCGTGTAGGTGAATCCAGGTCTAAACCGGAGTTGTACCACTCGCATACCTAGGGCCAGATATAGGCACACCACATTTGCACAGCGACACCGAGGTAAATCGGTAGTATCCAAACTGCTGAGTCTCAACGCGCTTAGCGAACGGGACAAACCAAAAAGAACATTGGGAAACTGGTACGACGGACATTTGGCGTGAGCGACAACCACCATCGCAACCAGCAACGAGGGAGTAAATTTAGACATAAAGATTGTACAACTTGAAGTATCCGGGTGAACCGGCAAATATACATTGAAAACTAAACCTAATTGATTTCTTACTTATCGCAAGTGCTGCAGATTATAAATTTGTTGGCACGAATCCTGATCGACCGAGCTAGACCCGGCGAAGCCAATAGGTTCGTTACAACTGGCGCCCAACGTGTAGGGTCTTGCGATAAAGAGATTTCAATTAAGTTTACATAGTTATACACAAGTCCATAAAAAATGGTACGAGCATGGGTCTATAACCTCAAAAAGGAGGAGGAGCTTCGGTATGCCGACGAATTCGGAATAACCGTGACAGGCACGGTAGACACCATGCGTCGGCAATTCGGGGAATGGGTCCTGGCGAACGAATCAAACCTGTTGCATGCCTTAAGGCTCAACGACTTGGCACACCTGCACACTCGCCAGTCACCTCTTAAAAGCGCAACAAACGAGGAAGAATTCGAGGATCCCAGCAAATTCATCGAGCGGCTAAACATACCGGAGACACAGACAGCGACAAGGCTGTCAGACACACGCCCAGCACCATGGGGTAGCATGAACATGCCCAGGAACGAGCCGCCGAACAGAACCACAGCACCGAACAGGACAAATACAGAGGAGTACCCACGAGTAGAAGGTACCCACGAGGAATTTCTGGAGCAGGTGGAATGGTCCGCAGAAACATACGGGCTGGACATTGATTTTGTCCCCAGAGCTATGCCGGAACTGCTTAAGGGCATGGCTCTGAAGTGGTATGTGGCAAACAATGAGCACTGGACCACTTGGACGGCATTCGTTACCAGCTTCAACGAATATTTTCTGCCCAGAGATTACTTTCCGAGGCTACAGGAAGAGGTCAGCAGGAGACGGCAAGGACTCGGGGAAAAGTTTAAGGTGTACATGGTGGAGATGCAGACGTTAATGCGACCACTACGCCGTACACCCCAACAACAACTCAAACAAATCCACAAAAACAGCCTACCCGATTTGCGAGCATACGCTAGGCCAAATCAGTTCACTAATCTGGCCGAACTTATGCAACTGGCTGACGAGTTCGAGGAACTGGAGCGAGACAGGGAGAAGCTCTTCCAGCAGCAACGGCCAAACAGAACTCGGATGATGGCAATCGAGGACTTTAGGACTCAGGAGTACACCGAACAATGCAGACAGTGCACCACTAACGCACAGACACACCCCCTACCAGCACCAAGGACACAGCATGGCAATTCTGGCGATCACATTCAGAACCCAGCACGAGCATGCCGCAGGTGTGGTCAGGAGGGGCACTGGGCAACCGAATGCCGCAACCGCCGCTTAATATTCTGCTGGCAATGTGGTCGAATTGGGAGGAGAACAATCGACTGCTGCTCTTCGGGAAACGGCCAACGGCGTCCGCCAATGAGGGGCGAACGGATGCCGATAAAAGCCGCCCCTCGGAACTAACCGGCAGTCTAAAGGACGAGGGCGCACTGTCAGCGACTGTCCAAGTCGGTGCTGGACAGTACAAGGCCACGATCGACACCGGAGCGACCAGTAGCTTTATCAGCGAAAAGCTTGCGACGGCACTGGATGGTGTCGGGCAAAGGAATGCAGTTCGCAGGCAGGTACGGCTGGCAGACGGCAGTATGGTGACGGAACAGCTGGACACAGAACTATCAATGGGCACGAGCAAAATCACTCTGGCGCTACTTATTCTGCCAGGAGTGATTGACCACTTGGTACTAGGATGGGATTTTCTCACGCGCATGGGCATTACACTCGAGTGTGCCGGCTTGCGTGTAGTAATTCCAGCACGGCAGAGGAATGGCGCATGGTTGGAAGAGCGACTGTCGGTGGCAGTGGCCACAACCAAGGAAACAGGAGCACGAAAACAAGCACAGGCAAAGGCAAAGCAAGTAAAATCACGGGAGCAAGCACAGTCGGAGGTAAAACAAGCAGAATCACGAGAACAAGCAAGAGCAGAAGCAATACGAGCAACGGAGGAAATACAAGCAAACAACATGGAACCCGCAAGAACACACATGGCCAACAAGCCGGCAATACATCCAGATGCAGAGGTAAATACCTGCCTGCAGGGGGAGTCAGCCGCATTTGAAACCATGTCAGGCACATCACCAATCACCGAGCATCGGATCGTGATGAGCGATGACCGCCCTATAAAACAGAGGTATTTCCCAAAAAACCCAAAAATGCAGGAGGAAATCAACAACCAGGTGGATGCACTTTTAGAAAAGGGCTGTATAGAAGCGTCAAATAGCCCACAGCGCTAGATCGTCATGGTCCGTAAAAAACGAGCAAATGGAGACTATGTGTGGACTTCCGGCAGCTGACCAGCCGCTCAGTAAAAGATGCATACCCACTGCCAAGGGTACATCACATCCTAGATCAGCTGAGGGAAGCGCACTATATAACCAGCTTAGATCTTAGGGATGGCTACTGGCAAATACCGATGGAAAAGGACAGTCGGCCACTGACAGCGTTCACAGTGCCAGGAAAAGGACTGTTTCAGTGGAAAGTAATGCCATTTGGACTCCATTCGGCACCTGCAACATTTCAACGGGCTCTGGATCGCGTCATCGGGCCGGAAATGATGCCACACGCTTTTGCCTACCTGGACGACATCATCGTCATTGGAAAAACAAAAGAAGAACACATGGCCAATCTGCGAGAGGTGTTTCGGCGACTAAAGGCAGCGAATCTGAGGATCAACGTGGACAAGTGTGATTTTTTCAAGACGGCGCTGAAATACTTGGGACACCACGTAACCGAGCAAGGCATCCGCACGGATCCGGAAAAAGTAGCAGCCATAGCAGAACTAAAACCGCCAACGAACGTTAAAGAACTGCGGCAGTACCTGGGCGTAGCATCGTGGTACCGACGTTTCATACCCGATTTTGCAACCACGGTACATCCCCTAAACGAGTTACTGAAAAAGGGCGTCAAATGGGCATGGAATGAGGAACGGCAACAGGCATTCGAGTCAGTGAAATCCAAATTGACGGAGGCTCCGGTACTGGCATGCCCAGACTTCACCAAACAGTTCAGCCTCCAGAAAGACGCAAGCAACTATGGACTAGAAGCAATACTGACGCAAGTTTCAGAGGATGGAGAGCGCGTAATATCGTATTCCAGCAGAACCCTAAATGGTGCGGAGAAGAATTACTCGGCCACAGAAAAAGAGTGCCTTGCGATCGTCTGGGCAATACGCAAATTGCGGCAATACCTGGAAGGGTACCACTTCACTGTCGTGACCGATCACATGGCACTGAAGTGGCTAAATTCCATAGAAAGCCCATCCGGACGCATTGCTAGATTGGCCCTCGAACTCCAGCAATATGACTTCGAAGTTTCATACCGGAAAGGAAAACTGAACGTGGTAGCCGACGCTCTCTCTCGACAACCTCTGGCCAGCGATGTCTGCAGACGAGTAACAGACAAAGAGGCAGTGACAAAGTGCAGGTGGATCGAACAGATGCTGGAGAAAATAAACAAAAATCCCAGAAAATATCCGGACGACACGACAGAGTCAGACGCACTATACCGGCATATTCCGCACAGGGCAGGACACGAGGATGTGGTGTCATGGAAACTCTGCGTCCCCAGCAATCAACGAGAACGTGTGCTACAGGAAAACTACGACACGCCAGCAGCAGGACACACAGGTAGCCGGAAAACAATATCCAGAGTCGCCGCACGGTATTACTGGCCGGGCCTATATCGAGATGTACGAGCATACGTGCAACGCTGCGAAACCTGCGCACGCTATAAGCCCAGCCAACTACAAACTGCAGGAAAAATGCTCACAAAGATTCCGGAGGAGCCATGGGCTACCGTGTGTGCACGATCTACACACGGGAACACCATGCTCCTAGTGTTCATTGACAGATTCTCAAAATGGACAGAACTAGTACCACTACGAAGCGCAACAACGGCGACACTCCAGAAGGCCTTCAGGGAGAGAATCTTGGCAAGATTCGGGGCGCCAAAGGTATTAATTACAGACAACGGAACACAATTCACCAGCAGAATCTTCAAATCGTTCCTTGAAGACTTGGGTGTAAAACACCAGTTCACAGCACCGTATACGCCACAAGAAAACCCGACAGAGCGAGCAAACCGCACAGTAAAAACGATGAAAGCCCAATTCGCAGGATCAAATCAACGCCGGTGGGATGAAGCACTGCCAGAAATAACACTGGCAGTAAACACAAGTGTCTCGGCGTCCACCGGATATAGTCCGGCATTCATCGTACAGGGACGCGAACCACGACTACCACGAGCACTGTACGACGATGTGACTATAGGCACAGGACAACCGCCACGCGGACCAGCGGAGAACGCAGAGAAGCTGAAAGAAATTTTCGAGGTGGTACGCCGAAGTCTGGAAAAAGCAGCACAGGACCAGGCACGGTATTATAACCTGCGAAGAAGGCCATGGAAACCGGCAGTAGGCGACCAAGTCTGGGTAAAACTGCATCATTTGTCCAACGCCGCTGAAGGATTTGCGGCAAAACTGGCACCGAGATTTGGAGGACCATTCCAAATCATCGACTTCGTGTCGCCGGTGATTTGCAAGCTGCGAGGAGACAAAAACAAAAAGGTAAGAACGGCACATATTGGCGACATGAAGCCCTATAAGACGTCAGAGGACACCCCACAGACGAAAACGTAAATTTTTTTTTATTAAAAAAAAAAAAAAAAAGTGTGAATAATTATTAATTAAATTAATAATTAATACACTGCAAGAACACACAAATTTTTTTTTTAATTTTGTAATTCACCAAAACAAAATTTACCAAACGTCTCGAGCAACGCTCGCGCGCAATAGAAAACAAAGAGAACGCACCCGCCATAACTGAAACGGCGCAACAGAAATACACAGTGGGCTAAATAAGCAAAAACCAGCAACAAAACAAGAACATACACACAACAACAACATCCCGCAAGTAATGTACAGCCGTACATAACCATCGTCGAAGAAATGCCGAGTTTGACCATACGCCAGATAATGTCACATATGGATACATTTGCCACTTATGGAAATTTAAAATTTTACCACAAAATAATCAAATGTGCCCCACAGTGCACACCTGCATGTCATAAAAGCAGTAACGGTACCCACCAACAGTGATCAAAGGCGCCGTATTGGCTCCCCACAACAATTTCAACAAACACAAGTAAAACCCCCATTTTGATGCGCCACTGCTTCGCGGCGAATTCACGCTCACAGCCGCTCGCATACTCGCTCTCGCTCTAACACACGTAGCCAGCAAGTGCTACGTGTCGCACAGAGAGCGGCCGCCAGGATAAGCGCCGTTAGTGCTGATCGCGCGCCGTTGGAGATGAGCTTACGCCGTTAGTGCGTAAAGAGTGCATTCGATGTGCAATATGCAGCACTCGTTTGCACTAGCGGCAGGCAATGCACAGCATCGGTAATTTACCGCTGTTGCTAGGCGAGCATTTAGACGATTTCGCCGTTACGTGTTAGCTAGCGTCGGCGCCAAACTCAAGCCTAGCAACAACGCTGCTGGCATGCACCGCTACGCGAGAGTTTGGAGAGTTGCCGCCGCCGCGGGCCCCGATTCAGCCACCAAGCGGGGCCTGCCGGCAGCGGCAATAAAAGGGGAAATCTGCGTGGGAGTCGGGACAGTCAAGCGAGACAGTGCAAGAAGAGAGTCAGTGAAAATATTAACAAGTCAAAGTGCGTGAGATTACAAGCGAGTGCGGGTACAGTTTCGACAAAGTGTCATCGAGGGATTACGAGTACGAGCAACGGACGCGGCCAACCACTGGGCCGACCTACATCAGGAGCAGCCATCAAGACACATTCGAGGGACAAGCTCAGCCACTTGCCCCGACCCAGCCACTGATCGACTTGGAGGCGAGTCTCTGCCACGCGGCGTAGCGAGATATGGCTAAGCGGTGCGAACGCTTTACCCACGGACCAAAGTGCAAACGTGAGTAAAGTGCCAGTGAGATTTTGTGGAAATCCAGAGAAGAGGCGAACGGACAAACCTGGTTTAAACTGGGGTATCCTTGGCATCCTTCCTCAGGAGTACGTAGGGCAATCCGACGAGAACCAGCGGCCAAACCTGGTATAAACCGGGGTACCCTTGGTAATCTCTAGGATCACGACAGGGCATTTTAGAGAGCACCAACGACCAAACCTGGTATAAACCGGGGTACCCTTGGTGCCACTCTAATATCAAGTCAGAACAGTCACTCTTACGGGTCCTGACGGTCAGACCTGGTATAAACTGGGGTAGCCGTGGGTCATCCAGAGAGGGACAGGCAGGGAATCCCGAAAGACACCGACGGCTAAACCTGGTCTAAACTGGGGTAACCTCGGCGAGTCCTAGGGACTAGACAACTCAATACAGTCGCTTTAAAGGAGTCCGGGGACAAACCTGGGCAAAACTAGAAGTCCTCGAGATTCAGCGGAACCAAGACGGGCGGAGACAGACGAGTACCTGGGGACCAAATCCGGTCTAAACTGGAGTATCCTCGGTACGTACGAGCAGGACATAGCGAACAGGAAAACAGCCACGGCGGAAACCTGGTCTAAACTGGGGTGCCAAGGCAAAGCTGGAGAACTAGGAGAATTTGCGGTTAAAGCGTGTAGGTGAATCCAGGTCTAAACCGGAGTTGTACCACTCGCATACCTAGGGCCAGATATAGGCACACCACATTTGCACAGCGACACCGAGGTAAATCGGTAGTATCCAAACTGCTGAGTCTCAACGCGTTTAGCGAACGGGACAAACCAAAAAGAACATTGGGAAACTGGTACGACGGACATTTGGCGTGAGCGACAACCACCATCGCAACCAGCAACGAGGGAGTAAATTTAGACATAAAGATTGTACAACTTGAAGTATCCGGGTGATGGTACACAGGAACCTACATTCCAAATTTGGTGTCTCTAGCTCTAAAAGTTGATGAGATATTGGATTTGTTTCCATCGTTGTATGGGGAGGGGGTGAAGGCGTGGAAGGCGTAGTGTTTCCAAGTCCGGTATACTTTGCTAATTTGTGGGTTCGGACGCGGAGAAAACCGTTGTCTGTCGTATGTCAAATTTGATTACTCTACCTATGTACAGGTTTGGGAGATTCTATATCTCATTTTGCGGGGGAGGAGGTGGGGGTGCAAAATTGGTTTGATGCAGATTTGTCCAGGGGGTCAACATTAGTCCGTATGCCAAATTTGGTGATTCTACATGAACAAATGTGGAAGATACAGATATAACACATTTGCGGGGAAGTCAACATTTCTTTGATGCAGATTTGTCAAATCTTAATGCCAAATGAAGAGACTCTGGCTATGAAACTGTAAGAGATATACCCCTGTGAAAAAAGTGTTTAGGGATAGCATATGCGAATTGCAGGGGAAGCGGTGGGGGTAGAGGAAAAATTTCTTCGCCAGGAGTCTTAAAATTAGTCTGTACATCAAATTTGGTGACTCTAGCTAAAAATTTGTAATTTGGGTGGGAGTGGTACACCAGGTACACCAAGTTTGGTTGCTCTGCTTCAAGGGTGTGGAAAAAAATTTCGTTCATACGGACAAACGGACATTTCGCAAACTCATATACTCTTTTTATCTTCGGGAACAGGGTATGTAAATTCTACTAAATCATTACTAATGTTCATACATATATAGTAGACGAATGTATTAAAAGGAACTTTGAATTTAAAAATAAATTTTAACATAAAAATATTTGACTTGTTTTATTGTTCATGGTAATTGAGGCTAACGGCGCCTCTTCAATCCAATGATAATTCAAAATAAACCACTACTAGTACTTGTTCAAATTCTGACCCGAATCTTAAGCCGTCATATCTTACTTCAGGCACTGCTATTTTGTGGTCATTATTTGGGATGATGCGGGGCTGTCAGCAAAGGTAAATTTTCAACTGCAGGATCAAATTATCAAAATAGTATAAGGAACATCTGTAATATTTGGTGTTGAAGCGTCCAAATTGTAAGCTAAGTACTTGCGGCACGTCGAGTCTATAAGGATTCCCCGAAAATAAAGGGAGCCAAATAGTCACGTGTGCTTACGTAAGGTATATAGTTGAAAATAATAGTTTTACCACAAAAATCTTTGCATTTTTAGTTGTCAGTTATTAATAAATTTGACCTTGTAAATTACACATTTCTTAATAAAAACTTTAATCAGATTTCAATCGATTTGCAAATTCAATTTGTTGAATTTCTTTCCATTCCTTCTTTGGCTTCATTCGTTTAAGTTGTCCATCCCACACCAAATCTACTAATCCTCCTTGTTTTGCAATCACACCCTTAACGCGGTTTGCAAAATCTATCGCCGATTCTCCATCCTGCCGATACATTGGTGGAAGATACCAAACGTCACAAACGATAGCCCATGAGGTCATCATCATGTAAAGATATTGCATCATTGAATACTTAGAGCTGTTCCAAAATGCATCGCCAAATCTTGGATCGTATCTGAAATCATTAAAAATATATTTTTTGTTTTTAATATAATCATTATCCAACAAGTAAGAACGATTATCTTTGGTATTACAAAGATATTTACTCTTGCAGTAATGTATTCAAATTTTCAACCGAGTGTTTCTATGGTACCGAAACGATTTAATCAATAGATTTTGATAATAATTTTTGCAACCAATATGAAATATATTAAAAATCCAAATTGCCGAGTTTAATTGAAATAAAGAAAATGTTTTTATACTAAAACTCATTTTCATTCAAATGGCTTCACTCAAAACATACGTTAAATTGAATGCACTCGAATTGAACTGAGTGACTGCGAGGCATACAGTGCAGCGAATGTATATCAATATGAGTGCGTGTTGTGTCTTATATCATACAGCATTTATTGAAATGAGTGAGAATAAATAAAGCGTAAATCGGTATAAAAAATTTGGCAAAGCCGAAGACCTGCGAATTACTTGAGTTGTTCTGTGCATTCATTTCGTTTGATGCCAGCAAGCAGACAACAGAAATGAACGGGGAAAAAAAACTGTGTGTATTTGACATGTGCATTTTGTTGTTTTGGTTTTGTTTTTATTTTTACAACTTGTTTTGTTTGAGTTGTTCTAGCTTATGCAGACCATACACGGGCCGATTTTAGCACAATCGGTTGCGGCAACCAGTTGTCACTCAAATTGCGTCTTCGCCTCGCACGCTGCAATCAGATCAGCCAACTTCGTAGCAAAACTCGAGAAATGGCGTCGGCAAGTGCCGAATTTATAAATAATTGATAAACTAATTATTGTAACTAATGTCATTATTTTCTGCAAACAATGCCGCGTATCAACGGCAGCAAAAGATCTTCAAATGTTTCGCACAAAAGAACAGACAAGTACCAGGCGAACAAAAAAAACAGTAGCGAGAAAAACCAAAACGAAAAGGGAGACGCCCACAAAGATGTACACAACTATGCACAATTATAGCCCAACTATAGCAAACCCACCCCCGAACCAGAAGCAGAGCTCTGCAAGTGTTTTGTATACAACGAACAGCATTTGAACCAGGCGATCAGCGAAAACAGTAGCAAGAAAGTACAAAACCAAAGGGAAACGCCCACGAGTTGTACCAATCGAGTTGTGCATTGTCCAACTACACCACAACCAGTTGTGGGAACTCGCTGCTCGTATCAAAAGGTTTTGATACAGAATTCAGTTGGCACAACTTTGTGCCAACCGTTCCAATTACATTGCAATCGGTTGCCGCAACCCGAAAAACTCACTCAAGTTGGGCAACTGAATTGGCCCGTGTATGGTCCGGGTTAGATTAATAACTGTGTATTTGTAACCTGTCTATATGTAACTGTTCCTTATGTGATTCTTTTTTTCAGATTTAATTTAATTTGTTTGAAATATATTGAAAGTAGGTTTTGAAAAGCGCAGAATGTGGAAAGGAGAATAGCGCCGATGATATAAAGTGGCATGTATACCTTAATTGAGAAAAGAGGCCGAAGCGAAGTGTGGCAATTTTTCTCAAAAATAAAAAACGAAAATGGAAAAGAATTGTTGTTTAATAGACACCAATCCAGACAACATAAATAAAATCATGTTTTTGCATTCAAATATAAATTCAATATATATAATATATTCCTTATGACTTATTCCATTTTCGAATTTATTGACTTTAAGCTAAGCTGGCGTGTGAATCGCTTGCTTGAATTGCTGTTCCGAATATTACCAATTTCTGCCTCCATCCGCTTATACTACGCAGCCTACTTTACTCGGTATAACGTCTTGTATGCTGATTTTGCTATTTGGTATTCTTTTCTCGATTTAAGCTTGACGAATGCGTGTTTTCTGGCGATCTCGCATTGCAAGCCAAATCACGGTTGTTGGATAATCAATAGTTTTTAAGGAGGCTTATAAATAAGGCCCCTTACATTAATAATATAATAGAGAATAGCGCAAGAAGCGCGGACAGAGTCCATTGAATAGTTAAAATTAGTTATAATTATAGGTGTAAAGCTACTTCTGGTTAGTGGCAAGAAGCCAACATGAGTTGTGCAGCGCATGGAGTGCCAGCGCCTGGCGCGCTTTAGTTGTAAGCTGTTAGAATAAACATTTAGACTTAAGCCGTAAGCGTTTGAATTTAAACGCAACGATCCTCTGTCATAGCTGGCACGCGCAGCTGATACAGTTCTCAATCCTGCCACCAGAGCGCGACTTCGACCAGAGCAAAAGCTCTGATGTAAATAGCGAAAACTCTGAGGTGGAGAGCGAAAGCTCGTGGTGGGATTGGACTTTTCAGGCTTTCGCGTGGATGAGCCGGGCAGAGTAGATCAGTGGGTACGAGAGAGAAGCATAGGCAAAACGTGCTTCGGTAAACTTGGCTCCGGAGATAAATAGTGATAAGACGTGCGTCGGAAGCACGCTGAGATCGAATTATGTGAGTAGAAGCCGTTAGGCGGTACAGTGCAGCAGGGCACGCGTAGTTTTAGAAGAGTAACCGTAAGAAACTGTAATAAAGATAATCAAGAATAACCAAACGATTGTCTTTGTCTCAACATTTAACATTGAATAACTAACCCCTAACGTAGAGCGAGGTACATCCCGCCGCCCGTGTGAGCAATCCCGGCATTTATTAAAACTGACTACTAAACTAGAGCGAGGTATAGCCCGCCGCCCGTGTGAGCAATCCCGGCATTTTACTAAACTAACTCTTAACGCAGAGCGAGGTGTATCCCGCCGTCCGTGTGAGCAATCCCGGCATTGATAAAACTAATCGTAGTGCAAAGCGAGGATTATCCTGCTGCCCGTGTGAGTAATACCGGACATTGTAGAGTAGTAGTCTTAGACCAATTGACCAGTAGAGCACCAGCATTAGGATCCTGGTCGGTCGGCTCCTGGTCATTTATCCCGTGCAGAGTTGTATGTGGCCGCACTATTACCACATATATTTCCCCTAGAACGTTTCCCTTCCATATGCCCAGCGTTCCAGCGCACATTACAAATTTTCTTGTAAGTGCTGGACCCATAGACAGAGATTTGTACCCAGGCTGGAAAACTCCTGTACAAGTTGTATCAAATCTCATCTTCGCCGGCGCAGACAATTATTCAATTTATTGCTATATGTATTTGCACGCGACATTTTCTATTTTAGTTTTGAAAGCAGTTGCTCTTCGTTGGATTGCGCTGAGTTACACGCTGTAGATATTTCCACGCATGGGGGCACACGGTCAGAAAATATCCCTTCTCCGATGCAAATATCGTTGACTATCTCCTGCCATACTCCTCTAACTGCACAGTAGCCTATGGTAGAACGCGCTTGCCTCCGCACAAACGTGTAGTTGCGGTCCCTCTTTGTTCTGCCATTTAAAATCGTTATGTTATTTGTTTCGCACAGATCTATTAGTTTTAGGCCATTTGCGCCCATTGTTTTGTCGCATGCTCTACGAGTGTTGATGAATGTTGCTGCCTATGACAAATAGAGTAAATCATTTCTGTGTCTGTTTGATGTTCACCTATCCTCGCATTAAGGTCTCCGATTAACATGACGTTGTCGACATCGTTCTCAAGAAGCCAGCAGTATACATCCTCGTAATCGTGTTCCAATTGTTACAGTTCAGGTATATGGGTAGTATAATCAGCCTAATTTGGCCCTACTGCAGTGAAATTGAGATGACGTTTGACTGTGTACGAAATTGACAGTGGGCTTATTCTTTTACTAATCCCAATAACCTGACCTCCACTGGCCCGTCCTCTTGAGAATCTTCTTCGTGCTGGCATCCAGTATAAAGTATGCTCAGGGAAGTATGCTTCAAATTGCGATGAGTTATTTTCAACGAATGTCTCAGTCAGGAAAAATATATCAAATTTGTTTACAAATGCAAAAAAATTACTAAATAGGCGCTTATTGTCAAGCTCCACTATATAAGCTAGGACCTTAAAATTCCTTAATTCCTAATTTATATGTTTATGTTTTAGTTTGTTGACTCCCTAACCTTAGAAAGCTGCATATGACAAATGGGCTATATTGAATGCGTTGCCATATCTATTTCGTAGTTCTCTTTCTACGGGCTGTCCTTTATGCACCAGTGTTAGGTTTGTATCAAAATGCATCCACTTTCCTTGAATATTAATTTCATCGCCTTTGACCAGTATTTTTATAGCGTTATTTGCTGCTGCGAGCTCCTTTTTCAGCTGTAAAAAAACTGTTTGTGCTCCTGTTTCTCGAAGCTTAGATCCTTTTCTATGTAAATGTTAGTCCCAGAAAGCTTTCTACCATCTTTTAAGGCATTCGTAACCATAGCTGTGGTGCCCAGCTCCGCAATCACGCCCACCTTATTGTGTCTTTCGTATAATATTTGGGCCCTTCCAACTAAAACTAGCGGAATTTGCAGTTTCTCCTGCAGCAGTTCCCTAAATCCCTCCTTTGTCGTCTTTGCTTTGCTCAGGCCCTTGACGATCAAATTTTTGCATCGGCTCTGGTCTGCTATTCTTCTCAGCTCCTTTCTGTCTAGGCTCCTCTCACTTTTCAGTTTTTCTATTTCCGCCTTCAAGATAATATTTTAGTCCTGAAGAGCTACAATCTTATCTGAAACGTCTCCTAGTTGTTTTTTAAGGTCCCAAATATCCAAAGCTACCAAAGCTTCTCATCAAACTTGCTGCCCATTTGCTGGATTGCAAGGAGTAGGTCACCAATTGTGTGATCTGGTGACAAATCTGCACGCTTACGCTTTTCCTTGTGTAACTGCTGGCTCGTAGGAGTTGAAGGTTTCGACATTTTGACTTCTAGATGGCGATGCACTTAATATCGTTTGGTTTGTGTCTCTGCTAAAAGCGCAGCTTGTGCATTAAAGCTCGGATTGACTAATATGGTAACCCTGCGCTGGAGTTTTGACGATCACCCACACTAGTCGGATAATGTGGGACACGATCAGCTGTAGTTGCAGTCTGCTATTTCATACAAAATGTATAAATGCACTCAATCGCTCACCAAATTGTGTTTTGTTGTTGTTTAAGTCCGCGTCTATCGCGCAAGATAATTTTAGCTTATCAAAGTGTTTACAGTAGACAAACATTCTGTCAATATCGACTTTTCCTTGTATAGTAGTTTAAAGCTGGAATGAGAGACACAGCGAAGTTCTCTGCTTTTGCTATTTTTGAATGCAAACCATTTTCTGTGATTTGCAGTCACACTTGCTTTGGATTATGACTCGAGTGGATATTCGACTTATACTCAAGAATGTGTTGCTAGCCAAAGTGATTGTGCAGATAGTATGAGTATTGATACTGTTGCGTGTATCACATAATTTCTTTGAGCGACTTGCATAACAACAGTCAGACAATAGAATAGACAAACGGATATATGTATATCCTTGTGTGGGCGGAAAAATGCTCTTCAATGCGTTAGAATATATTTGAAGTATAATAAAACTCTCAATTAGTTTGGATAAAATATTTGAATAAACAAAAAGTTTGATAATGATATAGCAATATAGTGGTCCGATTTTGACAACATTTGGTCAGGTTGTATAAACTCTCTAAAAACTCTGTTTGAAAAAGTTAGGTGAGGATACATTTATAAACAAAAAAGTTTTCATACAAAAACATAGTTATCGACCGATCATTCCAATGGCAGTGGTCCGATCCGGCCGGTTCCGACATATGTACTGCAGCAAAAAGAAGGGTCTGTGCCAAGTTTCATTACGATAGCTTTAAAACTGAGACTCTAGTTCGCATAGAAACAGATGGACTGACAAACAGACGGACGAACGGACATCGATATATCGACTCGGCTATTCATGCTGATTCAGAATATATATTTCGTTGGGTCGGAAACGTCTCCTTCTGTCCATTACACATTTCGAGACAAAATTATAATACCCCCTGCTAGGGTATAATTAGATAGGGAGTAAAAATGAATATTCATGTATTTATTTACTAAGTACTTTACATAGAGGTCAATAATATTTTTGATTCTATTTGTCTTCAGTATTTTTTATGTGAACTATTTATTTTTTGTTATCTAAAAATTTCGTAATAAATGCAATAAGTTGCGTTCAAATAAAATTAATTTAGTTACGTTATTGTTATACTTTTTTAATTCATTCATGAACAACAGAGTGGTTAGCCGGACTTTCCATAAGCAATATAACAACACAAAAATGCTGATAATGAAGTGAGCAGTTGAACAATATGAGTAAGTTGATGACAAAATTTCTCATACTTACTTTATTGCCACAGGATATATAACTCCACCAACTTCAAAACTTCCTTTTTTAAATTGCATAACAGATGTATTGTTTATACAAGTGCCTTCCGGAAATATCAGTATAGGTGGATTACTTGGATCTGAAACATGCTGTCTTAATCTCTCTGCAACAGTATGTCTATCTTTTGCTTCCCCTCGTTCAAACCAAATATGAGGAGATGCCCTTGCAAGGGCTCTTTGTAGTACGCCAAGGAAACCACCATGTCGTTGACCAATCTAAAAAAAAGGTAAATATTAGTATAAACTAGTCTCATTTATTTTAATTGAGTGCTTAATAAGGAGATACCCTGCACCGTGATTCGAAGTACCCTACTGCGCAAAGTATATTCAAATACACAAATACAAACATATATATTAATAAATATATGCATTAAAACAAACCAGTTATCAAGATGCATGGAGTCGGATATCCAGTACTAACGCACAGGGTCTTCCTAACTCTAACTTTTTACTTCGCAAATAGCACATCATACGT
Organism: Hirtodrosophila histrioides; assembly: GCA_037075165.1. Lineage (NCBI taxonomy): Eukaryota > Metazoa > Arthropoda > Insecta > Diptera > Drosophilidae > Hirtodrosophila > Hirtodrosophila histrioides. The sequence goes on along the minus strand of JBAMCL010000177.1, from coordinate 1,087,911 downwards.
TCTGAATGAAATAAGATACTACCATTTATTACTGAATATACATAGATACGTCAAACAAGCATTTTTCCGAGGCCAAATGCTTTGCTGACCGCAGAGCCCCAGAGCGTCTTCGGCAAAAAAGCCAAATTACCAGCACCCCAGTCATGTATTGCCAGCTCAGCAAAAAAAGCAGATCTACTAACGCCTCTGCTCCGAACAAATATTTAGTCTTGGATCGACACCAGAAGGATAAGCACGGCTTATGTCGCTTGCGCTCGTATTTGGTTTTATGTGGGTCCAAATACGCACATGCGCTTGCTTCTTAGAATGCGTGAGCAATGAGCGATAGAATACATAATGCGGTGGCGGTGTGGATAGAGTGCTTGTTTGATAAAAGGTTTTTTGCAGGTTCGATCCCCAGTTCATCCATTTCTTTTAATAATGGGAAACAATATTTAAATTTCATTTGCTTTTGATTTTGTAATATTTTTTACAAGTTATTATTTTTAGGTTAGTTATTATGTCATAAATTACATTGACTAATTTTTGTAAAAAGAAGTAATTCCGCTGACTATAAGAACGATTAAAAATTTTAAGGAGCTCACGGCAAACATGGACCGGTGCACACTCCGCTAAATGCTAACGACGGAGGCAAAAAGAACAGCAGCGCTGTCAGCCAATACGATCCGTACAGGTGCATTTTGTATGGTGTGCGCGACAAAAAGTACATTAGTTGCTTGCACTGTGCAGGTAACAGTGTTACCTCCCTTTGGGAGCTATCCCCCCGCATGGGAAGCTATCCGTGCTAGAGGAGATAGAAACGTCAGGGTAGGACCAAAGACAATTTATTTAGCAAGATATCCAACGCAGAACAAAAAATGGCACAAGGGAACGTTTGTTTTTCGTGAAACCGCTCTCTGGTCTCGAAATGGTCGCGCGATCGGCTGCACTACTTTGAGAGCGTAAAAATGCGCTCTCAGCCTCACCACGTATTGATAAAAACCTGCACACAATTCAAAACACAAATGCAATGCAAGATTAGCGCGCGTATGTACTCGCACTCAATCTCTTTCATTGTTGCTTTGTCTCACTCTACGATTCGGTGGCATCTTGAAAGAACCCAGCGAGTTTCACAATTAATTTCAGTTTGAGTCCAAGTTTCATGTTCTTTTAGTGTCGGCACTGACATATTTGTACCCTGGATTTATTAAATTGATTCTAATACTATCATCGTGCCGTTCGATTAATTGTATGTATTTTTTTTGACGCGGACTATGTTTTCCTTAGTAGTGTAGATAAGAATAGGAAATTATGCGCATGTACATGTGTACATGTCACTACATGTGAAATTATTGTACTTTATATAATGATACATTTACAGGGTATTCTGTAGTTCACAATGCAACATTTGCGCGTTCAAAAAATGTAATCTGTCTTGGCACTGTGGAAAAATTGAAGTTTTTTTGGCATGAGACAAATTTTTGTACCGAGTATCAATAAATTGTCTTTTAAATTGTGGATTTTAATTTTAAACAAGTAAGAATGCTCTAGTCGAGTATACCCGACTACAAAACTCCCCGTACCCAGGTCTAAACTTCCAATCATATGTTCGTCTTTTACACATACACGCACACATACACAAAGCCGCACACACAAGCGACAGCAAGGCGACAGCGCTGCAGCGCAAGCAAGGCATTTTAAGTCGTGGCTGTGCTGCTTCTTCCCCCCTCGCTACAGTACTAAATCTTGATCGTTGAATAACTTCCGTGTTTATTATCCGATCGACTTGAAATTTTGACAGTATATTAAGACTGACTAAAGTATTGTACATGCCAAATACCAAAGCTATATCTTTAAAACTGTGGCTGTAAAACGTTTAGATCGATTTGCGGGGGAACGGGGTAAGATATCAGAGATCAGAAACAAACTTGATCTGCGTATGGTATACAGGAACCTACATTCCAAATTTAGTGTCTCTAGCTCTTGTAGTTGCTGAGATCGACGCGTTCATACAGACGGACAGACGGACAGACAGACGGACATGGCCAAGTCGAAATCTCTTTTGATACTGATCAAGAATATATATACTTTATAGGGTCGGAGATGTCTCCTTCTGCCTGTTACATACTTTTGCACAAATCCAATACCCCCTTTTTACCCATTTTATGGGTACAGGGAGTAAAAAGGATGGTGTCACGGCCATTTTTTGTTCAAAAATTCTAACAAGAATTCGAACGTTAGCAAAGAAATACGACCCAAAATATTTATAGTTATCTTTCAGTTAGAAATAGTGCAAATGTTATAAATCGAGAGCGAGAGCGCACCAAGCACTGCAGAGCGAAAAGTCATCTAAGCAACCGAGAGCGAGAGCGCGCCAAGCGCAAAGCCACCTGAAAAGCCACACCAAAAATTTCGTTGTTCATTCATTGTATGGGCGTTGGAAATCTTGTTATTTATATGGTCTTTGTCAGAACCCCTTTTAATTCCCAATTTCCGCAATCCCGATTGCCTTTGTGTTAGGGTTTTATTTCCTGTACCCATAAAATGGGTCTGTATGTAACAGGCCGAAAGAGACATTTCCGAAAGTATATATATTCTTGATCAGTATTAAAAAAATATTCGATTTAACCATCTCCGTCCCTGTGTACGTCTGTATGTATGAACGCAAAGATCTTGGAAACTAAAAAAGCTAGAGACATCAAATTTCGAATATATATTATATATACATATATGTCCGTGTATAGAAAGCGCGGATCAATTTTTTTTTTGTATATTTGTATAAACAGATATTTTCCCCCACACTCCCGCAATTCGATAACAACGTTTTATACCAACAATTTATACGATATAGCTTTGGGGCTTGGCATGTCGATCGGATAATAAAGTTATTGACGAAAGAAGATTCAGTGCTGCAGCAAGGGGAGAAGAAATGTGTCGTTTACGCAGTGGCTGTGTGTGTGCGGCTTTGTGTATGTGTATATGTACGTGTAAGTGGACGAAGATATGATTGGAAGTTTTAGACCTGGGAACAGGGAATTTCGTCGTCAGGTATACTCGACTAGAATATTCTTACTTGTTTTCTATAATAAGAGTGTAATTTTTGATGAGCATTGTTGTAATCAAAAATATTTTGGAGCAGTAGCAGCACAATTTAAACTTTTTGATTGTGTTCCGAAAAGGTTCTTTTTTACAAATATATTTGAGCCGGCCAGCTTTCCAGCATTTTGGAAAATTTCATTTGCGTCTTCAAACGACACCATTTCTGCAATAAGATTTCTGCTGCGCACTCGTTCAGAAATAACCCTGGCACCTATGGTCTTCGGCAATTTGATATTTAGCTTTGTTTTGTAATCCTCGATTATTACTTTCTTTGGATCTTTTGCTTTGGGCATGCCCTTGGAAGTGACGTTTTATATTTTTGATCATTAGTGTCTAATTTATTTTTGGGTTTATTGTTGCTCTAGCTTAACTTGCTCTACATCACGTTTAAGTTTGATATTTTCGAAGTTTTCTGTTTTGCCCTTTAGACATCGTGTCTGTCATCTGCTCAGACTCTGAGGACAATTTACCTTTCCTTTTTGCCTACTGCTGCAAGTTGGGCGATGTACGGCGCAATTGTCGCCAAGTAGTTTTAAAATAATTATGCTTGTGCTTCTCCAAATTGTTTGTTTTAACTTGGATCGTGTTTCGGCTATTGACAGTTTGAAAGTTACTGTGAGCGATAGGTCATGGCGATTGGCTTTTGTCAGCTGGCTGTGCTGTTCCTGCAATCGAGTGATCGACAATGTTAGTTTGTGTTTCGTTTTTATACTCTGTTCTCGAAGGGAAAATAGTATATTGGGTTTCCGAAATGTCCGTCTGTCCGTATGAACGTAATTTTTTGCACACCCTTGAAGCTAAAGCAACCAAACTTGTTACACATGTTGGTGCAAATTCTCAATTTATAAAGTGTCAAGATCTTTTTGGCTCTGATTTTCAACTTTCTGTCTGATTCGAGTGCAAACTAACTCTCATGTACACACAAGGACAAGTCGTGACATTCCTTTCCATAAATTCGGTCATAATTCCTGATGCAGGTCTTTAGTGGCATTGTGTGCTGTCAATCAACTCGCCTTTAAATATTTTATCTAAATACACTTACATATTTTGCCAATTTCACGGAGCCACACAGCAATACGTCCGATCAACACCAAGTAGCGTTAAATAAATGTGCGGTTAATTGCTAAGTTATAGTCGGTTTGCACCGGCTCGGAATTGCAAATTTTAAAATTTAATATAGCTGTCAGGCAATTTGTCAAAAGTAGAGATGTTGATTTTACTTTTTCTAATGCATATATTTATTATGAATAACATTTTGTAAGCTAACCAATTTTAAGTTTTTGATTGCTTTTAAAGAGAGACTATATTTGATAAAATCTGATAAATACATATGACTTATAGTTGCCATAGGACTCATTATAATCACAATAATAACAATCATAAGTGTTAATATTAACCAATTAGTTATTAATATTAACCTAATAATATTAATAGGCGACGTAACTAATAATAGCGTTCACACTCTATGTTTGATTGCATTGCACATAGGTTTGAAAAAAGGTTTCAGAATGACTTAAAAAGGGTGTAGCTATCCAATTTCAGTTCAGTTATATATTTTTAAGCTAATTTTAGGCAGTCGGCAAACATCATTGATCTATTTATTAGTATAAATGCACTCGATTATATTCTACAACGCAAAAGCGACCAAAATCAAAGAAATTTCTGGCAAAAATACACTTTCCAACTTAATTGTCAGATTTCTAACCTTTGGACCATGAAGAACCGAAGACATCAAAGTTCATAAATTTTCTGATTTAATGTGAACTGAATTACACAAAACAAGTAAGAATGTTGTAGTTGTTCCTCTACTTAGGTCTGAAATTCCCTAACATATCTTCGTACACAAACGTATGCACACATACACATCAAGCAGTTCATAGGCATAGCAACTAAGGAGAGCATTTCAGGAGACGGCTGAGCAGCTAATATACTCTTTTCAAAATTTTTTATTTTAAACGAGCATAAAAAATGCTAACCAAACTCGTAGAACAAAGCAAAGCCAAATCTCTGATTGTTTGATGATTAATGAAAGAAAAGGCCTCAAAGAGAAGTGTGAAAATAATATTCCAAACTAAACTACAGGCTTCCTCTGCTAAAATGAAGGAAACGCGCGATCTGTTTGAAAAATAGATGGGACGTCCATTTATATAGAAAAAGACTTGAGCATGGGAAAAACAAGAGCACAAAACAGTACTACTGCAATCGAAGAACAAATGGCGCTTCGACAGCAACAGAATGCTAATGTGTAAAAGGCAACCAGCGGCAGTCGATACAACAAAATTTTCTTACGAAGCACTACTTGGTAATGCCAAGACTCCAAAAAAAGCGAACTAGCGCAGCAACATGCTAGCCTTCAGTTTTAAGCGTATAATAAATCCGGCTTGGGCATTAAACTATCACGAACACATTTTCTTGCTTTTGTCAATTCACACGATTTGTTCTTTCTGTTTAAAACATTTGCAGAGGACACGGTAGAAAGGTTGACCCATACTTTAACAACTTTACATTACACTTTGAACCTGCAACCAGAGCTGCAAGGCGAGGCCGAGCCAGTGGAAGGGTGCTATATGGAATCAGTCGTGTCATTAATTCACTTGTTACTTGTAGATTTCGGAAATGTATGACAACAGTCATAGTTGACATCGCCACATATGAGGAGCTCGTAAGCAAAATACCCACGTACCTTAATTGCAAACATTGGCTAGGGTATTATGAAAACTCTGTGATACCCTACAACAATCAGATCAAACCAACGTTATGATAATCGGCGACTTAAATTCACGAATAATGGAGGAACAAGTGTTAACAGAAGATACACTATCAAGCAACAGATATGCTAATTTTAATAAAGTTCCCAAGGACAAAATCGGCGAAGAAATGGAATGCAAATTATTGATTTCTGCGCATCGTTCAATTTCATAGTTCTTACATTTTTAAAAGCTAAAGCTCAAAGTTCGACTATTGCCTTATTAATAGATCATGTCATGAATTTGTGGCAGAAATGGAAGTCAAGAGTGAAATTTACTCTTACCACATGCCATTTGTAGAAAGTGTGGAGCTTTCGTTGCACGGCAAACACAAGGCGCGGAAAGCCAACTATTGCTCTTGAGTACACATAAAATTTGGACCAAATTGTGTGACAAGCAGTTAATCCGGGATCTGTAGCAACAATTGAACTGGCGGATTGCATCGTCAAGGCCGCCAAAGTTATGCAAAACCGAGCAGAACTACTTTCACCCGACAACAACCTTGGTTTAACTATTAGTGTGAAATTGCAAGGCGAAATGTCATTTTATTTTGCTTTGACGTTTACGACAATCCCAACAATGGACCGAGCAATCGAGATATCGAGATCTAAGAAGCCTTAGCACGGTGTAGATAGAATCCCAGCTGAATTCCTTAAAAATGCTTCTCGATTTTTTAGTTAGTCAAATTCAACAAAATTTTTGAGACGTTGACTTTCTTTGCCGGAATAACGAAATAAACTAAAAAAAACCGAGTTCGATGTACAAAAATTGAAAAAGGTGATAGTTAGGGGAAATGGGTCAACTATCGCAATATTTTTACGATGTGTGTTTTAAAATGTGTGGAGTGGCCAGTTTGATAGTCCAACAGTATAAGATGTCGCTCAAATTTGAACTAAGTATTTATATTTTCAATAAAATATATATCTAAATAAATATGAATATGTCGTTGACTTTAAAGAATAAATGTTAATTTGAAATTATGAACTACTAGCTTATACCCGCGGCGTTGCTCGCATTTCCTAACTATATTTATTTAAATTTTGATTCTTATAAATATTTATTATGTCGATCGAGGGCACGGTAAAAAATTGCTATGAAACTTCCTTCCCCACACACTTACACACTTACACACACTAACACTCGTGGATATTATAGTTTTTATTTAATGTAAAATTATACTCATGAATATTATCATTTTTCGTTTATGAGTGGGTGGTTGTGTGGGGGTGGTGATGACACAACAAACTATAGCTATAAACATTCCCTGGACTTCAAGGAATATATTATAAAAGATTTCATCAAGATCCTTTAAACGGTTTTCAAGTTTATCGCGAACATACAGACAGACATTCACTTTTATATATATAGATAGATGTTATTAACGTTTGAGTTGCTTTTTTAAGAACATTGTTATTGTAGAGTAAGGTATGAATAAACGAAGAAAGAGACAAAGAGAGAGTGGTTCTTATACATTCGTAGTCTTACATATGCGAAAAGGCGACGTCCGAGCGAATGGGCTAAGTGGACTGTGTGGCGCAATGGTTCTGTGTGTTAAGGCTTACCGAATTGACCAGATACAGTGAATTTGAGAGAAGGGCTTGCGATAGACAGATAAATTGTATCGAGTATTGTTTGACATGACCAGTCATGACAGTCTTAAACCCAACAAAAATTTTGCCAGTTACTAGACGGGATCTAAAAGGATACCCAAATCATCAACCGACTCAATTCGAACAAGCGGCTTACCATTAAGAATATAATTGTGAATCAAGGGCATTCGCCTATAAAAGGACATCACGTTACATTCATCATAATTAAGATTTAAGAAATTTACCCGACACCAGGCGTGAAAACTGTCAAGATCAGTTTGCAATCATTGATCAGATAAGAAATCAGTAGATGACAGACAAGGTTTAACATCATCGGCATACAGCAGCACCCGGTAAATTAAAAAATAAAATAAAAAATATAGAAAAAAAAAGTTGGAGATCCAAAGAATTTTGTTATTTGGAAATCCCAGAAGATGAAGTTTGTGAAGAAAAAGAGAATGATTAACAGAGTCAAAAGCCTTATGGAAATCAGTGTAATAACATCTGAATACATATTAGCTTGAAACCCCTTAATGACAAGCAATAGAAGCGAATTCCAATAGGTTAGTGGTAATAGATATTTGACAAACCCAAGCTGGCTGGGAGAAATTACAGACCTACATAAATGTTGAAATGTTAATGATTACAAAAACATATACTGGTTTAAAAATACCTTCGGAACACAGCTTGGTACTCCATCAGGTCTATACGGGCTTAATAGCCTTTAAATCACGTAGAAGTGAACTTTCAGTGACTAAAGGCCCAAAAATACAATTGGAGTTAATTACATGATATTGATAAGGTTGTGGGTTGTGAACTATAAGTCGTTTGGAAAAATTCGGCAAAACAATCGGCGATAGCCTAATCTGAGTTAGCTGTCTTTTTCTCGAAAAATATAGTTGATGGAAGCGTTGATGACCTACGCTTCGCATTAACGAAGTTATAAAACCGTCTCGGATCCCGCTGAAACTGTAGCCTACAGCTTCTGAGTATTTAGTAGTTGTTATAACAATGTATATTAAGGGCAGAGAAGTTAGATCCAGATTCCTTGAACTTTTTGTACAATCTCGACTTTCTATTTTTATACCCTAGAAGAGGTTATTACAATTTTGACTCGAAATGTGTAATGGACTGAACAAGACGTTTCCGACCAAACAAAGTATATATATTGTGAATCAGTGTGAATAGTCGAGTCAATATAGCAATGTCCGTGTGTCCGTCTGTTTCTATGCAAACTAGTCTCTCAGTTTTAAAGCTATCGTAATGAATCTTGGCACATACCCTTCTTTTTGCTGCAGGCAGTACAGATCTCGGAACCGGCCGGATCGGAACACTAAACATATAAATGGGTAAAAAGGGGGTATTGGATTTGTGCAAAAGTATGTAACAGGCAGAAGGAGACATCTCGGACCCTATAAAGTATATATATTCTTGATTAGTATCAAAAGAGATTTCGATTTGGCCATGTCCGTCTGTCTGTCCGTCTGTCCGTCCGTATGTATGAACGCAACGATCTCAGCAACTATAAGAGCTAGAGACACCAAATTTGGAATGTAGGTTCGTGTATAGCAGGCGCAGGTCAAGTTTATTTTTGATCTCAGATATCTCCTCCCGTTTCCCGCAATTCGATCAAAACGTTTTACAGCCACAGTTTTAAAGATATAGATTTGGGATTTGACATGTACCATACTTTAGTCACTCTAAACCTGCTGTCAAAATTTCAAGTCGATCGGATTTTAAACACGGAAGTTATTCAACGAACAAGATTCAGTACTAGAGCGACTAGTCACGACTGAAAATGCCTTGCTTGCGCTCTCGCCTTGCTGCCGCTTGTGTGTGTACGGCTTTGTGTATGTGTTTGTGTGTGTGTAAGTGCACGCAAATCCGATCGGAAATTTTTGACTTGGGTACAGGGAGTTTTGTAGTCGGGTATACTCGACTATAGCACTCTTACTTGTTTTTGTTTATAAATGTATCCTCACCAAACTTTCCCAAACAGAGTCTCTAGAGAGCTTATACAATCTGAGCAAATGCTGTCAAAATCGGATCACTATATTGTTATATCACTATCAAACTTTTTGTTTATACAAATATTTCATACAAACTAAGTGAGAGTTTAATTATACTTTAAATAGTTTCCTGAAATTTTATCGAGATCGGACCACATGATTGCCATAGGAGCAATCAGACAAAAATTAAGTTCTATATTAAAATTAACTTCTGCTAGGCTATATATCTTCGGCACTCCGAAGATAGCCGTTCTTTCTTGTTTAATTTAGTCCAGTCCCGTGTAAACCACACAGGCTTGTTAGACCTACGAGGCTTACAGGAATCAAATAATGAATTTAAAGCAAAATAAAAATATTTGATTGCATGAAATGGAAAAGTTAGGCTATTTAGGTAAAGACTACTAAGTTTACTACAAAGAGAGAGGGAGGATGTTAGTTTTTTGAACTATCAGAGCCCACAAGGAGTGGATTAGAACTACCACTAGAGGAAGGAAATGAAACCGGAGCCCGATTTTTCTGTTTTCTAGTGTATTCTTTAATTATTAAGTGATCCGGCCTAAATTCTTTACATGGCTTTTTCCGTTTTGGAGACATTTAAAAATTTCATACTTTAAAAATCTCTCTCCAAATCTGAGAATCCTTCGAACAATTTTTTGAACCGCGCGAAAATATCTCCAAAGCCTTTTTTAGTATGACGCATGAATCCCATAATATTCCTCCCCACCTCCCTTTAAACCATTTTTTTTGTCAATCTGGTCTATAATTCGGCCGTTCAGGCCATCACATTTTTCATGTGACACATTGTCACATAGCCAGCAGCAAATAAAACCCATTTTAACATTTATTCTAACCTGGCAATTTTTATTATAACAGACAACCATTTTCAAATTGATTGATTAAAGATAAATTAAATAGACAAAAACAGAACAAAAACAAGTAAGAAAGGACGTATCCGGACTGTTCCCAGTTCGGAATAATTTGCATATTTGTCAATTCGGAAAAAAACGCAAAGAAAACAGTAGTCCATTTATTAATTTGACACTGCACAAAAACTGAAAAGTATTAACAAAAAAGGCACAGAAGGGTTAAATTTGTTGACGTTGATTTGTACTTACACACAACAACGCCTACAAGTAAATATTAGAAGCGCGGGCGCGTCGACCGAAATCACATCACCGCAACCAACACCAATGATACAAGCGCGCGAGTGTGTTAAAAAAGCGTTGAGATAAAAAACAAAAACAAAGTATCAGAACTGCAAACTGCACAAAACAACCACCAGTGTGCTTGTGCTGCTGTTTGTTGTTGTATTTGAACAAATTTATAAAAGTAACAAGTTAGAAAGTTGCAGTCGGACGACTGCAGAATCCTCCTCTATATAATTTGGTTATTTGTGGGTTCGGAAAGAGACTCGAAAAAAACAGTAGTCTGTATGTTATATTTGATGACTCTACCCATAAAGGGGTGGGAGATATAGATTTTGCTCATTTGTGGGGGAGGGGGTGGGGGGATCAATTTTTTTGATGCAGAATAGTCCAGGTGAACATAAGTCTGTATGCCAAATTTGGTGACCTGCAGGTGTGGAAGATATAGGACAGCCGGACATTTCGCGGACATAAAAACAAGAAAGAACGGCTATCTTCGGAGTTCCGAAGCTACATAACCTAGCAGGAATTAATTTTTATACAAATTTTTGTATTTTGATAAAATTATAGGAAACTATTTGAAGTATAAAAAAAACTCTCGCTTTGTTTGGATAAAATAGTTGTATAAACAAAAAGTTTGATATAGTGAAATAGTGGTCCGATTTCAGATGTATAAGCTTCCTATAGACTCTGTTTGGGAATGTTTGGTAAGGATACATTCATAAACAAAAAAGTTTTTCATACAAAAACATAGTTGTCGAACGATCATTCCTATGGCAGCTATATGTTATAGTGGTCCGATCCGGCCGGTTCCGAGATCTGTACTGCCTGCAGCAAAATGAAGGGTCTGTGCCAAGTACTATTACGATAGCTTTAAAACTGAGAGACTAGTTCGCATAGAAACAGACGAACAGACGGACATCGCTATATCGACTCGGCTGCTCATGCTAATTCAGAATATATATATACTTTGTTTGGTCGGAAACGTCTTCTCAGTCCATTACGAATTTCGATACAAAAATATAATAACGATTAAGATTTTAAGAAACTCTAATGATGAAATAACGAAATATCAAAATGAATATTTTATTCCTATAGAGGAAAGCCAACAATTGTTGTTGTATTAGGAGGCCTCTAACACCTTTTAAAGTAGAATACTCTTCTGTCCTGAAAGACAGGATTTTTTTCAAAGGGAGAAGAATTTGGGATTACAGCCTATTTTATACAGAGCCATAATGCCCAAAGCAATTAGTCGGCGAAAATCCTCGAACTGAACCCTCCACGAGGGTGCTGGTCGGGCAATAGACACTGTATTAACCTCTGAGTAAACGGGTTATACTTTGTGTCACTTACGCGCAGGCGAATGCACAGTATTCCCTAGCGGCTTCGGCAAGATAGGGGTATTGCGACCGTAGCCATGGGTCGAGGGGTACCCCAAAGAAAAGACCAACATGGATGACAAATGGAGCAAACCCGAACTGGGATGTCCGTTCAAACGTCCGAGGGAAGCTGGACTGCTACCACCGACGGGCATTGGGAGGAGCAATTCTCTCTGCGTGTCGTCAGCGGACACCTCTACCATGGTTGGAGCAGGCCACGCTAATTGCAAAACTTCGAATCGAACTGCGAAGCCGAGAATAAGCTTCTGCTCTCCCTGTTTAGGAGGGTGCAAGTACTTCTAGTAAGGTCGGGGCCAAGAGGACAAAGAAGGACATGAAAGCCAGGGTGCAATACAAAGCGGCTCTCAAAATTATAGATCGGCATAACAGCAACGGCGACCTCACCCCCGAGGAGATGAGCAAGCTAGCTCAAAATCAAAGAAGGCCGCAAACACTTTGCCCAGAAGCCTGATATGCATGTTTCCAGCGGTGACTTCGCTAACAAGGTTGAGGAGCAAAGTCCAGCAGGAAGTCCGCGAGTGACGTGGCGATACGACATCTCGTCGTAGCCTCGGTCGATAAAAGCGACCCCAATGGCAAGGTGTCGCCTGAAAGGTGGAAATTGGTGGAAGCCAAACTGCTTGAGGCGATGGTTAAAAAGATGGAGACTCCCAAAGCTACATCGACCTCATTCGATGGTGCAGGGTGGCTTAACGGAGTCAAGATTCTCAGTTGCAATGGCCGCCCCGTGGAAAGGTGCAGAGCTCGAAGTAGCGGAAAGATCAAGAATTCCGTCCATACCGAAGGTGCTCTTCCCGCGGGTCGTGCCTAATGTGCAGGCCTCTTTAACTTTTAAAATGGCAGAATACGAATGGGTCAAGCGCTGATTGGCAGGTCATTCATGTAGCTAAGCCCGACTAGATGGGATAGCACATGATCCTGCAAATTAGCAAAGAAGCCGAGGATCTGGTATACTTTAGGTACTGCAAGATGGTGTGTACTTGCGTCCCAAAACATGACACCCCAGAAGACGCGAATTCAAACACGCTAACGGATAGTAAGGTGGAGCAGAACCTTGGCCTTGAGGTCATGGTGCCCACAGCCTGACAGTCGAGGACGTAGCCACAAAAGCATTACGGCGCTGGTAGTCGTGCCATGTGGGCTGGAGGAACCTAACAGCCATGCAGCTGAATAAAACTTGCATAAAATCAAGCTAGCGTCGGCGGAGCTGCTTTTAGCCTTGCTGATGTTGTTTTAGTTTAGGAGCCGTGGTTGGCAGTGGGTAGGATAACAAGGTGTCCGGACTGAAGTCTAGTACTACAACGTTTTCCACCTTACAACAGTAAGTAGGATTGGGACAACCATACTAGTAAGGAAAGGCACCTATTCGTGCCTAATGTCAAACTACAGCACTGATGATTTCACATTCGCGACGCTGGAAGTTAACAAGGACGAGCCCACGCTCAGAGCATCCTGTTGCATGGCGCCCGACAGGGAGGCACCACCCGTTGAACTCAGGAAACTAGTCGCAGAGGCATGCTTGAGGAAGCATCCCCTAATTGTAGGAACGGACGTCAACGCGCATCATACAATGTGGGGCAGTCCGGACATCAACGACAGAGGTGAGTCTCTTCTAAGGCTTTTACTACAATCTAATAAAAGGGTAGGAAATATTGGGGGTGCGCCTATATAAGTGGGACCCACCTCTTCCACTGTTCTAGACTTAACATTCGCAGCTGGAATAGTACACAAGTCCTTCTCGGACCACAAGTAAATTCAATTCAAAGTGCAAAAGAATCTCATGCAGAACCCCATGGCTACGTTCCCTGTAGCATGAAGCATGATTCAAACTAGACTATAAGCTTGTGGCCTGAAGGACTGCATGAGTCGTGTTCCTGCCCAAAGCAAGTAAGGTCAGTCACGTGCAGCCAAAAGAATACAGACTCATAGGCCTAAGCTCATTTATGCTGAAAACACTGGAAAAACTACTGAAGCACCACATCAAGGAGAGTTCAAACTCATCCCTGGAGCCCAACCAACACGCCTATACCTAAAGGAAATAGGTGGAGACATCGCTGGTGAGGCGTGCCCAAACATTTTTGATGCAGATTTATTCAGGAGGTTAACATTAGTCTGTATGCCAAATTTGGTGACTCTACCTGTACAAATACTGGAGATATTGGTTTTGCTCCTTAAGGGGGTTGGGGGGTCCCAAAAATTTTTGATGCAGATTTTTCCAGGGGGTCAACATTAGTCTGTATGCCAAATTTGGTGACTCTAGTTATGAAACTATAGGAGACATACCCTTATGAAAAACGTTTATGAAAAAAGTGGCGATCTTGACACTTTATAAATTGACGATATGCAGAAACATGTGTACCAAATTTGGTTGCTCTAGCTTAAAGATAAAGGCAAAAAAATTGCGTTCATACGGACAGACGGACATTTCGCAACCCCAATATACTATTTTTCCCTTCGGGAACATAGTATAAAAAGCAATTTACCACCAAGACATCTCCGGTGCAATGGGAGGCCTGAGAGCAACAGCATCCCACTTGGCAATACACTCGTGGATACAGACCCTGATTTGGTATTTTGTAAAGTATGGATCTTTGGCCTCTGAATGTACGGCCATATTTCTATCGGCGTGTTGCCTCCATTACTTTAAATCGTTCATTTATTGTCGTGAGATAGAGAGCTGCAGGAAAAAGACTGTCATAAGAATGATGTAAAGCTAACTTTAAAATTAACATTGTTTATTTTCCGCAACAGAAGAAAACCAAACCGTCTGCCCCTGTCCTTGCGGTTAAAATCGTTATCCTGCCTTTCAGGGAGGCTTTAGATATCTTGAGCACTGCAGAAAACTTGCAAGCCTCATTGCAGTCGCTATACAGCAGACTGGATGAATCCGCTGGGCTGAAACTGATAAAAGGTGGCGAAACACAACCAGCGCAGGAGTATGCAAGATTACGCAAGGATTATGCAGAATTATGTGCAAGCAGCGAAACCGGAAGCTTACTCCTTTACTGCTTAAACTTTCAAGGTGAGATTGCAGATGGTGGAAGTAGTGACTGGACAATGCTTAGCAGCAGCTTATGCAAAGTAGCTGGGCATATTAACGGTTGATGGCCGAAAATGCTAGGAACCAGGAGTTGCGGACACAGTAACACCTTCTATACAGATGTCCAGCACTCGCAACGATTAAACACATATATTTAAACACACACTGGCTTGCATCGCTTAAAGAAGAGGACAGACATACTCCCAAATTACCGATGGCGTTTGCCAAGCGCACCCGCATTTTACAGGATCAAATAGTCTCCTAACGACCTTCAGTCAACAAATTCGTTGTTTAATTGTGCAAGGCCTTTACAATAGTGTGTATGTCAGATTTGGTGACTCTAGCTGTGAAACTGTAGGAGATATACCCCTGTGAAGGGGGCGGTGGTGGCATAAAAAATGTAATGCAGATTTTTCAAGGAGGTCAACATAGTCTGTATGTCAAATTTGGTAACCCTAACTCAAAATAAAATTTTTTCAGATTGTTTCCGCAAAATTGCTGGGGTCGATCTTGACACTTTATAAATTGAGAGTAAAAACCAACATGTGTACCAAATTTGATTGCACGAGCTTCAAGGGTGTGGAAAAAATTGCGTTCATACGGACGGACGGACACAAGCCCAATATACTCATTTCAATACTATTTTTTTAAACGGAGTATATAGAGGATAAACTGGATAGAGTGCAGGTATAGATGGATTTACTTCAACACAATCAAAGCAATTTTAGCTATCCTGAACCAGTTGGTGAACAAACCAGAAGTGTCAGCGATACAACACTTTCCAATCATAAAGTGTGATGACAAAAAAAAAGATTGATATGGAAATGGCAGACGAAAAGAACATATATGTAAGTATATTTCAAAATTGTATCTCTATGCACTTATATAATTGAAAATCATTTGCAGAAAGCGACTATCTAGCAAATAATGCATCCTGGTGGCCTAAGGGTGCCAATTTACAAAAATTTTTGGACTATTTGGAAAGTATTGCTTTTAAAATTTAATTATGATTTTTACTTAAACATCAACAAGGCAATATTAGATAAGTTGACAATAATAACTAGTTTGGCGTTCCTCAGTTTATTACATAAATATTCAGGCCTGTTCCGAATTCCACTCGAGTGAGAACAGCACCTCGCAAAACGAGCGGAACTCATTCGATTTTACTTTTTGATAACGAGTGGAATTCGGAACAGGCCTATTAGCTTTGATTTTTTGCATGGAATATACTTGAAGCACTCTTGATGTATTGCAGATAATAAACAAAGAAGTTATTTACGAAACTATTTTCAGTATTACAGACAGCGCGGAGGAGCAGCAGCGCAGCCCACAATTGAAAAGCTTTCTTTGCAGAGTCGCTGGTATGTGTACGTCTTTTAATTTTAGAGCTTAAACTGGTCGGACTAGATTTAGACTTTCGACCATACAAAACGAGGCCCCATTGCGATTATTCCTCATCGGTCAGGTCAGACTATAAATATTACTAATATATCTATGTATATATATATAAAAGAGTTCAACCTGACTGACTGGTGACATTGGGAGAGCTAAAAGCCCGCAATTTTTACAGTACCTTCTTATTATAAAGTCAAAAAAATGGTTAAATATATATCGTGAAGTTTAAGAAAATTGTATGAAAATCTCGGTATGTGCCAGCTGCTGCATAACATCGAGTAAGTGCAAATGAGATAAAACAGCTCTCTTGGCCTTAAAACTTATATTTGCGACTGAAATTGCCATGTTGATTATGTCTTTTAGACTCTGTCTAGCTTGGCAATCGATCTACAGTATATGTTCTTAAGCGACGCGTCTCAAAATAAGAAAGCAATTTCTGTTGGGAGAATAAGACTTTATTGTCGAAATAATGAAATGAATGTAAATAAATGTTGACCGGCATGCATATATCGACACGATAGTTTTTCGTATTAGTGTTGGATAACATCAAACATTTATCAGAGTTGCCAGATTGTTAGATATAGAACCGCACAAATTTGAATTTGTTATTAATAGTTTAAAATAAAATGTGAATGATCCGTTTAATATAAATCTCGCGATTTATCGCACTCTCGGCCCTTAAACTTATAAGTGCAACTGAAATTGAAATATTAGTTTCGATTCTCCGCTTCTGCCTCTGCTTTGCTATCGATCTACGGTAGATGGCGCGCTTCTGCTGGAGTCAATTATTTTTGTAAAACCATGATTTGTTTAATTTAAATTATTTAAGTTTATTAATTAATTATGTACCTTTTTAGTTAATATAATGTGAATGCTGCGGGGCCGATTTACTAAATAACATTATTATTATTATTATGTAAATCGGAACAGCTGCACTCGCATTATCGATTGTCGATCGATTTTCCATTAATGTGGCGGTCGGTCGATATTTGTTAGTATCAACATATAATAGATTTTTCCGCCAATGTAAGGCTTTTGAATTTTGCTAACAGCAGTGCACAGTTTCACATTGCACGGGACTTACGCAAAAAGAATGCGATAAATGAATGTTTTATAATAATTGTTTTAAAACTTTTCACTTGAATTAAGTACAGACTTTTTACCACCATTTCGCTATTTTCTGAATGTTAGTATTATTCTTCTAACTTCATCAAAAATATTTTAAAGGACTACGCCCACCCGTCGCCACGGGCGGTCAAAGTCAAATGAGTGAGATAGTTTGTTTCGTTGGATCGTCTTAAAACAACAAAACATTAGGCAACTATTTAATTTCCACGAGAGGAAAAATTGTGGTACTCTATTCTTGAGTATTTCTTACGGTTGACGAGAGTAGTCATTGACTACAAGTCTAGTTCAACATAATGCATTTAAATCTAAACGTTTCGCCGGGAAACGCGGGCGTTTTACCAGCTATAAATAATAAATAAATAATTATAAAAATTAAAATTTAACTAAACATAATTAGAAAATGCGAGCAACTCCGCGGTATAAGATAGTTTTATATATACATAGATATGGCTGGGGGTTATCTTTTACTATTAAAATTACAAATTATTCCGATTTATTACCCCCCATCCACCATATAATATTAGAAACAAAAACCCTACCAAACACATGTTAACGGCAAAAATACACCACAGGTTTTCATATTCTTGTGCCAAACATTTTGATTTTCGATAGTCCAGATATTTCACATATTCTAGACTATTTAAGATGTACTTTGCATCTTTAATGCAATTTCATAAGAAAATAAGAGCGTAGAAAATTGTTAAATTAAATTTAGATAGTTAATCGTGTTAAACAGAAATTATATACAGTATTGGTTTTATAAGTTATTAAAAGTAATATTTTTTTAAAATTAAATATGTGTTTTAATCCGACTTCATAAACGATATATATATATATATATTGCTAGTGTTAGAGTGACTCTGATTTCTATAGTACCAAATTTAGTAAGAACAAATATGAGTGCAAATCCATCTAAATTCTTAAATTGTCTTACCAGAGAATAGGTCGAGTCACACATCAGGACTAGTACATCGATAGGGCTTGTATGATTTGCAACACAAATACCTGATGACGGGCGATTATCCTCATTATGGTAAGTTATTACAGCAGAAATTGCGCTGGACAAGACACCAAAACAATGCCCAAGAACCTTATTCACAATAGCCCGTTTTTTAATTCCATCCTTTAGATTTCCCACAGCAGCTGTACATGCTGTTAACCATACTACCTGAGATTGCATAAAACAAAAGGCGTATGTTGAAGGATTTGATATTGTGATAAAGTTTCACAGGTGTGATTAAAATCTTATTAAAAACATATTGGAGTCTTTAATGTAAAATAAAAGGGTAAATATTTAATTTAAACTTATATTTTGTACCATTGTAAACAGAAATTTCTTTTCAATTTGCATGTTCCCTTTCTTATCTCTATTAGCTCATGAGCAAAGCAACAATACTTTGGCATGTTTGTTGTTGCGCTACTGCATTAAGCTATCACTTTAAAAAACGCTATTTGATTAAACATTGAACACGAAAATTTTCTGCACTTTTTAAAATCATTATTTGCAAAGCAAAAATAGTTGTAATAAATAGTGGTGTTTAAAAGATCGATCGCTGGACACAGAATGTAAGTTCCTAATCGATACAAATGTTTATGAGGACAATTTAAAAAAAATAGCCTTGTTTTTTGACAAGCATAAATATTGAGTCCCTCTTGATCTATTACGATCGGATAAAAATCACAGAAGTAATCCAAGAAACTAGTTTTAGTACTGCAGAGTGGGGCAAGCAACAGCAAAGCCGCCACTTAAACCTTCAGAAGATTGCCTATATAAGTTAACCCAAATAACATTCCCTAAAAGCGAAACACGCGCACAAACTTGCGCCATTGCGCCCAGAGGCGTAGGTGACGCTACGACTACAACACTTCCCTTGGGAATCGACGCGTCAGCATAACCTCGACGCATCCGTGTGCAATCGCGTTGACCACCGCGCTGCCACGACGCATATAGCATGTTGAGGTTTTATTAAGAACTAAGAATTGTAATTGATTTAATATAAGTTCGATGATGAATAAATAAACTTTTACTTTTCTTAAACTTAATTTCCGCAAGGATATCTATATATATATATAAAGAGATCCACCTGACTGACGACTTATAGATAGCCTAAACGGTAGAAGATAGAATTCTTACAGTACCTTCTTATTATAAAGTAAGGTGGAACTATCGAAAAAAAATGGTTAAGAATATATCAGGAAGTATAAGAAAATTGTATTCGAAAATTGTATGAAAATCTCAACATCCACGTGCACACGAGATAACAAGTTTTTCCCACACATCTGGATTTTAGAATTATTCTTCCAACTTCGTAAAAAAAAAAACATTTTAAAGCACTACGCCCATCTACGCCACGGGCGGGAAATGGGGTCAAGGTCAAATGAGTGAGATTCTTTGTTTAGTTAGATCGGCTTCACAAGTCATTGCCTACACACTTAGATCATTAAGCATTTCTAAACTATTTAGTTTCCTATAAAAATGCTACCCAGGCTTCGTGGAACATCTCATTGTGGCGTTTAATACTATTTTTGAGAGTGGTGAAGCACTGAATAGCTTTCGAAAAGCGTTACTGTATCCAATATTCAAAAAGGGAGATGTGCGGAATGCAGTAAATTACAGAGGTATTTACTTCCTAAATGTGAATATGAAACTATTTGCGTCTATTTCGCTGACACGACTTACTTGCTGGAAGTACACGCACAATATTCTCAGCGAGCACCGGACTGGAATCAGCAAGGGATATTCAACTGTTGACAGTATTCTTGTTCTGACATCGATAGCTAACAAATACCTTCTTAAGAGAAAAAGCTGTATGTAATTTTCGTAGACTTCAAAGCAGCTTTTGACACAATAGACAGAAATATCATTTTTCTCAAACTAAGCAATCTTGGAGTATCAACGAAAATGATCTAAATCATGAACAGTATGTATGACCGGAACAGGGTTGCAGTCTGGGATGGTAACGAGCAACCCCCATGGTTCGACTCAAACTTGGGTGTAAAACAATGCTGTCTCCTTAGCCTGTTATTATTTGCATTGTATGTCGATGATATCGTGGCCACGTTACCATTACGTACTTAATGTACGCGGACGACATGGTTCCACCAGCAGATAGTGCTGACGCTCTGCAAGAAATGATCGATGCCTTATAAGATTACTGCCACAGTCTTAAATATAGTGTTTATGGCGACAGCTGTACTATGCTGCACAGGTATGGGGGTATATGGAGATGAATGAAGTAAACCAAATACTCCGCTACTTCATGAAAAGAGTTTGCCGTCTTCCTTCGTACATACCAGACTATGCAATTTACCTGGAAACTGATTTATCCTCTATGTACCCCGTCACACTGAGCCTACATCTACAATACATAATCAAAGTTATGCAGATACCAAGGGATCGTCTCCCTAAAATCATTGTAGAACACCTAAAACATGAAAGATCACAGTTCTTTGCCAAGTAGGAATCTTTGGCAGCTCAGTTTAATGTCAACATTGAACTTTTGGAGCCAAGCACGTGGAGCTAGAATCACACAGTATTACTGCACAAGTTGGATACAAATATTATGGAAAATTTTGAGACACAGGCACAAAGCAGCAATACTTTCGGACGTTGATGTACTGAGCAGTACACTCAAGTGGCCTAAACGACACTAAGCACGGGCTTGTTAACACGCGGACCCAGGCAAAATGCAACCCACCTTCCGCCCAACCGACCGAGGGGCGCGCCGCATAACGTGCGGTAACGAATATCGCGGAATAGATGAATAGGTTCAAACTAAATAAAAGCTCTACATAAATTAAACAATAAACAAAAAGTAACTATAGATTACTCAGATGACATAAGAGTAAAGTCCTGAGTAAGAAAATAGAGCAAGCACAACATATTAAATGGAGGATACTATACAGGCAGCTAAATTATGAGAGAACGAAATACTTCAGCGCTAAATATACCACGCAAACAATAGCAGTCATATGCAAGGCAAGAACTGAAGTTCTAAAACTAAATTTCCTGCCCTACAGGAAAGGTATAACCACTTGATATCTGTGCAACACCCAGGAACGGGAAAATATATTGCAATGCTATGGGAAATTAGAATATGCTGCCTGTATTAAAGTCAAAAGTTCATGAAATTTGAAACTCATTAGCTTCAGAAAGTTGCTCAAGTATATTAAATACTAAGCAAGTTAAAGCCGTTATATAAAAAAATGTTACATTTAATTTACAAAAAATCTTGATGCACCAATTAATAGTGGTCAAAAATAGTTCAGGATTTAAATAGACAAATTTTTGTTGGATGTCTTAATACTAAATTAAAGGCAATTGAATAACCATTCAAAAAATATATAATCTTGTATGTTCCATTTCTACATAATTAGGAGCCATTCAACTTGAAAAATAATAAAGAACTTGATTAGGGCTCGTAGACCTATAGTTTGCAAGCCAGTGCTGGCAGGGTGAAATTAAACACAGATCTGCAAACGATTGATGTTGAAAAGTTATCAATTTCTCATAGTACTGAATAATATCAACCAACTTAGAAATACCTCTATAGTTTCTGAGCATTAGACTTCGCTTACCTTTTTATGGATAGGACTAATAAAAATGATTCTCTTCAAAGTTTCGAACTTTCCGTGATCATAGGCTCAAATATGCAATTAAAGCAAAATTAATCGGCGATAGCCTAAGCTGTCAGCAGTCGATTCTTTCCAAAAATATGTTTTATGCAAGTATTGATGACCCACGCAGCACATAAAAGAAGCTGTAAGATCTTTTAGGATTCCGCTAAACTGTAACCTACAGTTTTTAGGATTTGGATCGAGCAATCAAAGCGCGAGAGAAATACAAGAATTTAAAGTAGAATAAAAAATGTATATTGGACTTTCTATGGCTCTACACATGTTAAGCTGTAAGGCATGTAAATCATAGCAGATTAATTTGGTAAAACCGATTTTCCAAAATTGACGGACTCGCTCATGGCAAGTAATATGAAAGCAATCATTATTATTTATTTATTATACTACCATGGTGGACCACTAAACTCGAAATTTAATGTGCATGTGAACTTTTAACTTTTAAGCCAAAAATACCACATTCGACACAACTTGGGCGCAGTACAAGTCCGAACTTAACAGCTACAAAAAATCACTTAGAGAGGCAAAGCCAGCCTCATGTGCCAACTTCTGCTGCTATATTGAGTCTACCTCTGATGCATCGCGTCTCAGGAAGATATTTTGTCTCTTGACCAACCCCACCGGGGCTATTGCAACGGGACGACGGATCGTTGACAGACTCTCGCTCACAAACCCTCGGCTTTTACTTGACACTCACTTCCCTGACTCTCAAACCACAAGGCCTGCATCTTAGTTATCGCGTTACCGAGTTCTGACAACATCCAACTCAAATTGAGCACAGCATAAGCAATGTTATGGCTTGGTTGCTTGCTATTTTTGTAGGCAATTTGTGAAAATTTTTGTACCCAAGGCAGGAAAAACTTCTCAAGTCAGGATGGTGTCCTCTCCGCTTTTATGGGTGATAGCGGTTAACAATTTGCTTTCCACCCCGAAAAGGATAGACATCAAGGGTTTATGCAGATTATGTTGCTATCCAGACCTAATGAAAATTCCCACTGACTCTGTGCGATATAATACAACGAGCACTCAATACTCTCGAAATATAGGCTAAAACGCCAAAACACGCTAACAATTACAAATAAGAACAAAAATCTGCATATGTGGAGCTTTACGCACCAAACCAACCGAAGCTCTGAACATTATGCTTCACTAATGCCGCTGACCCTTTTACTCAGGCAATCGCACAACTGGACTGAAGGTAACGCCGAGCACGTCCTCGTGCTCAAGCTCACCGACTATGGTATGACACAACTGACATTTAACAAACTGTACAATGTCTACATACCCAGCCGAAAAAGCTGGGAAAAGCTCCCTCAGGCTCCATCAGTATCTACACGGTTGGATCTAAACTTTAAATCGCGTGGAAGGCGGTGTATATTGTCTTGAACTAGGGATCAGAAGCCGTTTCCAGCTTTCCGATCAGTGTAGCGTGTATCAGGCAGAAGTGAGAGCCATCCGGAAGCCATCCTCTCCCTGCGCACACAAAACATACGTGAAGGGCACATTTTTATATACTCATGCATTAACAATGCAGTAACACTCACTGAGTGTCGTCAATCTCTCAATGAGACAGCTAACATCTCAGTATCAACCTCGGTATGGTCCCTGGACACCGTTATATCGAGGGAAACTAACTACTCAGACAAGGCACCAACGAAAGGAGCAATGTGGGTATGCACATGTTTACTTTTAGACTGCGTAGAAAGGAGTACACGAAGCGTTAAACTGCTGAACGCTGAAGTAACCTCACTACATGTACGGTCACCAAACTCACCTGGCCCACCCTTACTTTAAAGCGAACATTTGCAGAAGAAGAGGAAGTTGAACACTTGCTCGCCCTAAGTAGGAGACTCAATTAGCTAAGGCGAAATAGTTATAATAATTTATCGGAAATATCCGAAGTAGTGAAAAAAAAATATAATGAGCTCCATGAAGTGTTTCAGAGGGAAAGTACAAGTGTAATCTATACATATAAAAGAGTTCGTCGTGACTGACTGACTGACTGACTGACTAACTGATTGGCAATCATCGCACAGCCCAAACCGTAAGAGCTAGGATGCTGACATTTTCACAGTAGGTTCCATCTATGATGAAAGTACACACTCAGACAGGATTTTGGAAAATTACACCCACAAGCGTGGAAGACTGTTGTATGGAAATTTGTTGTTTGCCATCCATTTGGCTTAAAACTCATTTTGAAAGATCTACACAAAAATACATTTGACACATATTTTACCGAATTGGAAAATGGGCGTTTCAAGTTTGTATGGGCGAAAGTCTTATATAAGTTCGATCACCTTCAAATTTATTTTTAAAGCTCTTCACGTAAAATAAATCGCACATGTATTACCGATTTTGTGAAATCTACCCCCAAGGTCGGAAAATAGTGGAAAACTGTCTTTTGAAACTATTTTGATTATCGTCCGATTGGCTTCAAACTCATTTTCTGTTTATCATCCAATTATTTCAAAACTTATTTTCAAAGCACCTCACATTAAATAATTCAGCTAGATTCAAATATTAATGACGTTTTATTTTGGATAAACACAAAGTACATAGTACATAATTACAGCAAATGACCAATAAATATATTTATTGTAGGCACAAAAGCCGTGTTGCAGCGTGTATGTTTGCAAAGACTTCTAGCTCACCAATATGTAAAAAAGGCAGTGTGCTTTAATTGATGGTTGTTTGCGGTTTGCAATAACTATTTTCAGTAACTTTCGACTGCAAGGTTCCTAGATGTTTTAAGTTGTAAATATTAATTATAAAAGAGCTGCCAGGGATTTGGTCACACATATTATCCGCTGCGACCAGCTCGTGAAGATATTTCCTGTAAAGTGAACAACTACAGGCAATGCCATGTTTACTGGGCCAGCGTAAGGTAACAGCCTGCATCCGTACCGTCGCCAATCGTGCTCCGGCATACATGCTGTGGAAATCAATGCCTAGAGTCTTCTTATCCAAAGCACTCAGGTCACAACCATTCCTCGCATCTTCCTCAGCCCTAAGATCCGGAAGCGAAAATCCTGCTCCACCACCAGTGCTACCACAAGCGGCAACTGCGGTTGCGCTACCGTCCATCGTTATGGAACGTCATGAGCAAACACCAAGTGGAATTGAAGCAGTGTAAGTCACCCTTAAATAACACATGATGAATTTCAGTAGCAATAAGTTATGCTACTAAAGCAACTTAGGATAGTCAATCAAAATAAAAATTTGACTGCACAAAACATGAACAATCATCGTTCTTAAATTCAAGGGATATCGACAAATTACTTTTGTCAGAAATACAAATAGAAACAATTTTCAAATAGGTAGGAATGCGTACTGTTCAACAAATCACCTGAACGGGAAAGCATATGGGACTGCGTGTTAATGAGAAATCGCATCAAATACCATCTATTTACGAAAATTAGTTCTTGAAGTCTTACAGCTCACTCGAAGGGAGATTCACTTCTGACTTGAAAACTAACACAAAACCAGTTATACAAAGCCATTATCAAGCCCAGCAACAAACTGCTTCTCCGGGTATGCCTACATACTGGCCAAAAGATCGTAATATATTTACAGATCTAAATGATTTTGCAGTCACCAAAACAATCCAACGCGACGTGCTAGCACTGGCATATTTATCTTCGGATCACGCAAAACTTATTTTTCAGCGCTGAGGCGGAGGTTGAAAGTTCAGTGGATACACTAGAGTTTGTACCTGCTACAGCAGCAGCACTCCACAAGATTTGACTGTACAGGCGAACCACAGCAAAACCGCGAAATTTAGAACATGTCGGTTGGGGCGAAATGGCACACTCGACTGAATTGAATGACTTTCCAGCCAAGCACTAAATTCTTAGGGTCGCCTAATCAAAAGTCAATTGTGTATAACAAATTGAAAAGGACAGTTCAATTTGCTTTTATGCTCTGTTTTCAAATAGAATTTTGGAAGAAAAAAGATATTGGGATTGTGCAATGTCCGTTTTTCGACATCATTAAAACCCTCAGTTTCTGTAGTATCAGAGCTGACCGTATTAATGTGAGATAGATACTGGCACTAAAGAAATTAAGTTTATTATAATTAGCCTTTGCCATTTATTAGATAATAACTATAAAGCTAGCACATGTGCGTACTTGGACATCCATAGAAACGAAATGACAACGCATGCGACATAAGCCGAACTCATCGTTCTGGTGTCGATCCAAGACTAAATATTTGTTTGAAGCTGTGGCGCTATTAGCTCGATATTTTTTTTCCGAGTTTTCAGGGATATAAATTTTATGGTCACAAATTTATTTTCCCTGATATTGTTACACACTACTGAAAGTCAGCTGTTTTTATGAAACAATTTCATCGTTTCGTGCTCTTTGCAATAAGCGTATACTCGTTGATTATGTCAAACAAGGGAGATTCTTTAAAATTGATAATACCTTTATGTAGGTAGGTAGATTACAAAAAAAATGTTGAAGTCTGTGGTTATGTGCTTTCGTGTTTGTTTATATGTGTTACTAGCCGGTAATACCATGGCCTTGCCCGGCGAAATATTTAGATGAAAGTGCATTATTTTGAATTTGACTACTTTCTTCAACCGTAAGAAATACACATAACTAGCGTATCACAGAATTCCTTCCCGTGCGGTAAATAGTTGAGCCACGTGACTAATGTTTCTTGTGTAGGTCTATGAAAATGTCTTTGAAGCCGATCTAACTAATCAAATAATCCAACTCATTTGACTTTGACTTTCATTTCCAGCCCGTGGCGACACGTAGGAATGGAATTTCTAAAATCATTTCCCATTGGAAGATAATTCCAAGAATAGTACTAAGAATCCAGACTAAAGCTTTCCAAAAATTTTCCGCCCGTTGTATTGCCCGCGGAGTTATTAATATTTAGAAATCAGTATGACGCCATTCGTATGAAAAACAAAAGTGGTGAATTCCAGACTTCATTCCTTTTCCGTGGATATGCATATTTCAAAACCGGTAGCACATGTGTCGAATTATTTAATGTGAGTTGCTTTGAAAATGAGGTTCAAAATAAGTGGATGATAAACAGAAAACTTGTAAAATGAGTTTGAAGTCAATCGGACGATAATCTAAAAAGCTTCATACAGTAGTTTTTCGCGAATTTCCCGACCTTGGGGGTAGATTTTCCAAAATCTTTTAGTACGATGTTTTCCTATAGAACCTTGAAAATGAGTTTAAAGCCAATCGCATGAAAATTAAAAATGTCAAATGCCAGAGTTTTCCAGCGATTTCTCGATCATAGGGCTGAATATTCCAAAATAGGTGATATACGTGTCAAATTATTTAATGTGTGGAGCTTTGAAAATGAGTTTTAAGCCAATTGGACGATAATAATAAAAGTTTCATACAACAGTTTTCCACGAATTTTCCGACCTTTGGGGTAGATTTTCCAAAATCTTTGGCCACCGTGACATCATGTTTTTGTGTAAAACCTTGGAAATGAGTTTAAAGCCAATCGCATGAAAATTAAATATGTCGAATGCCAGAGTTTTCCAGCAATTTTCCGACCATAGGGTTGAATTTCCCAAAATCGTTGATATACGTGTCAAATTATTTTACGTGAAGAGCTTTGAAAATGAATTTGAAGGTGATCGGACTATAATTAGACTTTCTTCCAGGGACCGTAAATAATGATTACGTACCCATTTTTTTAAGAAAAAAATCATAATGAACGAGAATTGATAAATGAAAAAGGACAAAACCTAGCGCATCCTTGTTGTCAGGACTATCCATTGCTGCAATGATTTTTGTTTTCTTAAGTTATATAGAAAAACTCAATAATAAATATTATTTTTCAGATTTATTTTTTCCCTTAAAAATAAGACTTATTTTATTTATATATTTTTTCGCTCAGAAATAAAAATTATTTTTTAAGTTTTATATTTCGAAGAAAAATAACGATTATTTTTTGAGTTTTATATTTCGCTTAAGAGTAAAACTTATTTCTTGAGTTTTATTTTTATTTGCAAAAGATAAAACTCAAATCTGTATTAAATTAATACTGCATTATTATTTTGTATTATTTGAAGTGTTGGGCTCAAAAAATATCAGAAATTTTTGAAAACATTTATATTTGGTATTTTTTTAGTATTTTTTAGATGCAAAAAATACCAAAAAATACTAAATTTTGGTAACTTGATTTCCGAAAAAATACTACATTTTGGTATTTTTTGGTATTTTTTGCATCTAAAAAATACTACAAAAATACCAAATATAAATGTTTTCAAAAATTTCTGATATTTTTTGAGCCCAACACTTCAAATAATACAAAATAATAATGCAGTATTAATTTAATACGGATTTGAGTTTTATCTTTTGCAAAAAAAAAATAAAACTCAAGAAATAAGTTTTACTCTTAAGCGAAATATAAAACTCAAAAAATAATCGTTATTTTTCTTCGAAATATAAAACTTAAAAAATAATTTTTATTTCTGAGCGAAAAAATATATAAATAAAATAAGTCTTATTTTTAAGGGAAAAAATAAATCTGAAAAATAAATTTTATTTCTTGAGCAATAAATAAATTCAGGAAATAATGCTTAAAAGGCATTTTTTTTAAATATAACTTATAACCGTTACGGTCCCTGCTTTCTTCCATATAACCTTGAGACCCCCATTTCCGCCCATGGGAGTGTATTTTCCAAAATCGGTGAAATTTGTGTCAAATGAATTTTTGTGTAGATCTCTGAAAATGAGTTTGAAGCTGATTGGATGGTAAACAAAAAGGTTTCATACTTGTGGGTGGAATTTTCCAAAATCCCGTCTTAGTGTGTACTTTCATCATAGATGGAACCTACTGTGAAAGTTTCAGCATCTTAGCTCTTATGGTTTGGGCTGTGCGATGATTGCCAATCAGTCAGTCAGTCAGCACGAACTCTTTTATATATATAGACAAGAATCAATTGTACCATATTTAATTTATCCCACATTTTTGATCATTCTGGACAGTGTGCATCGTAAGAAATACACAAAAATAGTGTATCACAATTTACTCTCCCTCCTTATAAGTTTTAAGGCCGAGAGAGTTATTCAAAATAGATTTTTATACTCTGTTCCCGAAGGGAAAAAAAATATATTGGGTTTGCAAAACGTCCGTCTGTCCGTATGAACGCAATATTTTTCCACACCCTTGAAGCTAGAGCAACCAAACTTGGTACACATGTTGGTGTATATCCTCAATTTATGAAGTGGCAAGAAGAGAAACTTTTAAATATTGTATTAAAAGCAGCAACAGGATTATGAAAAAATGAAATCCAATTTAACATCCAAAATGTGGGGTTGGTCGTTATAATGCGTTCGTCTGTTAGTTTGAGCAAGAAAATTTTGTCTTATTTGATGTACTAAGTAGTCATAACATAAACAAGGAGGAGTTTTGATTTAATTTGATTTAATATGTATCATTTTATTATTATTTTATTTTCATATATAAATGAAAGGAAATCCAGACTTATGCGATTAGCTTACCTGCCTCTTTTCCTTTTTAAATAGAAAAATATGAAAATAATAACATAAACCATAAGGCACGGACAAGTACAAAAGCCAAAACGTAACACACATACATAAAAATGTTAACATATAAAATTGACCAAAATAATTACATTCGTATAAATACAATACAAAGCTGTTATAATGTGGCTATTTAAGTATTATTTAATCTTAGCTTTTATTTTATTTATATATATATATAAATAATATTCTCACCAAAATGTATTTCACTTAAATATCGATTCAAAAAGCCACATTTTTTGTTGATCGAAAATATTGTATACTACTATCAAAAACTATAAACTTTAATATCTATATGAATATAACTAAATCAATTTTATATGTGAACCATTTTAAATTAAAAAATTGTTTCTCACCAACGAAAATGTACAGTCTGTTGATAATATTGCGACGTCCAATGGGGAGGTATGATTTGCTACACAAAACCCAGAAGTTTTGGGCTTATACTGTTTATTGTGAAATTTTATAAGGGCTGACAAAGAACTTGATATAAGACGGAATGTAATTTTAAAAGATAAATCCGCTAAAGGAAGCCGCAAAAATCGGTATGGTATTAATGCCACAAGTGTGTTTGTAAAAACTGTAAATAAAACCTAAGAACCAAAGTAAATTATTGATATGAGAAATATTAGTCAGAATTTTTCACTGTAAAATCAAGAATAAAAATTTGTAATTTACGTAAAATGTTTAAGATAAATAGTGTTTTAAGGTTGTCTTGAGGCGATATCAAATTTTGAGACACAATACATTACAAAACAAACCTGCTAAGAACATAAATAAATAAAAGCTGTGATGAACAACGAAATAAGCAAAATATTGGAATAGAGGGTCCGACAAAATGTCACCAAAATGAAAAGTTACCCATGAATCCTCTTCCCCTTTACTCCCTGTACCCCTAAAATGAGTAAAAAGGTGGGTATTAAATCTGTGCAAATGTATGGAACCAGCATCTCCGACCATATAAAGTACATATATTTTTGATCGGTACCAATAGCTGACTCGACTTGGCCCTGTCCGTCTGTCTACCCGCCGTCCATCTGTATGAACGCGTCGATCCCAGCAACTATAAAAGCTAAAGACACAAATTTGAAATTTAGGTTCGTGTATAGTGCAGATAAAGTTTAGTTCGGATTTCTGGTATTCGCCCCCCAATCCCTTAACTCGATAAAAACGTTTTACAGAAAGATAAGATATAGATTTTATACATATCTACACATATAAACGAGTTCATGCTGACTGTCTAAGTGACTGACTGATGGAAAATCGCGGAAAACTGTTGTATGAAACTTTTTTGTTTACCATCCAAACAGCTTCAAACTTATTTTTAAAGATCTACACCAAAATTCATTTGACACATATTTCACCGTTTGCGGAAAATCCACTTCCATGGGCGGAAATGGGGGTCTCAAGGTTGTATGGACGAAAGTCTAAAAGTTAGAAATTGTACCACAGCCCGTTGCCATGGGCAGGAAATTGAGATTAAGGTCAATTAAATGAAATTATTTGGTTTTTTACATCTGCTTGAAGACATTTTCATAGACCTACATCATTATGCTCAACTATTTAGGAAAGTCTACTACCACGGGCGGGAAAATTGTAGCACGCTATTGTGCGTATTTCTTACGTAGTAAAATTCAATATAAATCTATATATTTCGTCGGGCAACGCTGGCGTATCACCAGCTACACACCCTTGAAGTTAGAGAAATCAAACTTGCTACACATATTTGTATGTACCCTTAGTTTATAGTGTTAAGGTCGCCTTATAGGGCTGATGAGCAGTTCCGCTGAGATGAAAACAAAAAAATGGTTTGATTAAAAAAATTAACACTTTTACCTTAACGCTATTCGAGCTCTACCAGAAAGATGGGACAAAGTCCAAGCTACAGGCAATACTTTGTATCACAGTACGAAAACAAATAAAACCGAACGGCTCGGTTACGTTTCGTTGCGTACATTCTTTTAAAGAGTGCTTCTTGCGCTCAGCTAACGTTCCCGAACAGTACACAAACGAAACAAAATAAAACACAAAGCAAGGGAAATAAACAAAAAGTAAAGATTATGAACGATACAATACATGAAAAAAAAAAACGTTTCACTCGTTCCTTCTTGTATCTTTTGTTTGGGCAAAACAGAGTTCATATAGTTTGTGATCAATGGGAATTGAAACGTTTGTATACAGTTTGTTCGCACGAACAGTAAAATAACAGAAACACCAAATATTTGTTCACAATATGTGATTTGTTCGTTTACTGTTCAGTTTATTTTCGTTCTCTGCTTTGAATGATTAATTTATAACCATTATTTCATACTAAAGTTGCTATTCAAAAAGTCAGCGTGAACTTAGTTGCGCCCCTAAAATAAACGGATATTCTAGAGTAGGGTGTCCAGCTTCTTCATTTTCCACAGCCGCTTGAGTTTGTGAACACGCTCAATGTCAGCAGCAGTTCGTCTGATCCAGTCAGGTAGAGGCGGACTTAGGAACTACAGGGATACTCACAGAATACATTTCAACAGTATTCCCAACGCCAATATTTGCAAAGTTGGATGGCACAGAGCTAAAAACGAAGTCAGCCTGAAATCGAGGGACAGCGATTTAAATGGTCTACAAATTCGTTTTCTTCACCCGAGATAGAACCGTCAAGAGGATGTTGGACGCGCACTTCACCGAAAAATTCAGCAAAATGGGTCAGAATATCAGTTATCTTCGATCCCTCATATGCCTCGGAGGAACTCGTGGAGATAGTGATTGAATATATCGTTGACATCGTGTCAGAATCTGGCCGTACAATAGCATATTCTTCAGACTGAGAGCAAGGGCAGATACATCAACATTAGGACGATACGAATCAAAGCGAGAGCCTTCGCAAGCTTTGGAGCCTTTGGAATCCTTTGGAAAACCTAGTCGATGGAGTAGCCGTTATTTCATTAAGCGTTCATATCAAACGAATAAAAAAGATCCAAAATAATTTCAAGGAATACTTTGAAAACAGAGAGAAACCCTAGTATACACTTGCATCAATTGGTAGCTGTAAACGGCGCATGGAGCGCTCATTATTATTTAATATATTTCTATTTTTAGAAGCAAAATACCAAATACTATGAAATTATTACAATATTTGTTCGGTAGCAGCACCCGTTTAATCGTATTATTATTCTATATTATGTTTTATAAAATCTGTATTTTGAAATCGTTGTTGAATTGAAAATTCGCTATGTAACTTCTTAACCTTTTGTTGATTTAATAGCTAATATATCTTTCACTTCTCAGCTGCTGTTAAGCACTTTATACATAAAAAAAAAACATACTTTGCACTTGTACATTTTTAATTTTTGTTGTCGAATAAGGCGAATGCCAGAATCATTCTAGCCACAGCAAATGCGCATAATTCTAAATATCACTATTCATCTCGAACTATAACCTTACTACGGTGCAACGTTTGCAACAACGCGTTGTTAAAAGCCAAGTGTTCTTTATTTGGCTATCACATGAAAAAGTTGTCAAAAAAAAAAAAAAAAAAAAATAACAAGTAAGAACGTTGCAGTCGGCGGCGGCGTCCGACGGCGGACGCACCCGACTGCAGAATACTATGTTCCCAGTCCTATATAATATGGTTATTTGTGAGTTCGGAAAGAAACGATCTTGACACTTTATAAATTGACGATATACACCAACATGTGTACCAAATTTGGTTGCTCTAGCTCAAAGATAATGGCAAAAAAAAATTGCGTTCATACGGACAGACGGACATTTCGCAAACCCAATATACTATTTTTCGGGAACATAGTATAAAAAAAAAAAACATTAGCAATTCAACAATAGTCACACATTTATAAGTTACTCATGGCAAGGAGCACAAAATCAATCAATAACCAAATTCAAAACAAGAGCACATTTTTTTATACGTTCATTGCGCACGTCACAGACATGATATGAAGAAAAACTCGGTCACGACTACGCCCGCTGACACTAGCGACTGCGGCCGCTGTCTGTAAGACTTAGCAACAATTACCAGAAATTGCTGTAATTAAAGGGATTCCTAATGCGATTTGAGAATAAGTATTTCCGATTTCGGAATCTTGGTCTGGTTCCGGAAAAATAGAGCTTGCACAAGAGCGGCCCGAAGCGACCACCAGGTTTTCCAATTGGCGAAGGGTGACGCACTGCTTCCAATAGAGGACCGGTACATTACCTGACTCTGCAATAGCGACGCACAGCATCCATCACATGCGTTCCGAAACCCAACCAAGTCACAGCCAAAGTAGCTTGTGGGCAAATATAAAATTATCTTCCAGGCTGACGTATGTTCTATAAAGACAGAGATATAGCTATCCTGTGTGATAGCCAGTCAGCACTAATAGGTTTGTCCTTATGTTGATCTAAGAACACAGAGATATACCCGATATGAAGCAGCCGTTGAAGTACCTAGTATGTAAGCAGAGAAGCTCCTAGTAGGACCAAAACCGTTATTAGCAGAGGAAGACACACGATACGAGATGCTGGGAAAATGCATCAAGGTCGAAAACTAGTCATTTATGAAACAAAAATCTAAAAAGATTCAAGCTAATGTGGAATAATTCACTCGGAATAGTCATCGGTCTTCAAACGGGAAACTGTAGACTGAGAAGCCACCTTAGTAAATTACAAATTCTGAGCAGCGTAACATGCAGATTCGGCAAAATTGACCACTACTCCTCAATCCACATACAAACATATCTAGAAGAGAGTGTACGCTCCTGGATAGGCATATCCTTAAAACGGGATATAGAGACTCTCAACCCCATGAAAGAGTTTTCGGCTGAGAATGCCTTCGCTTCGCTTTCGCAAACGGACGTGTTTTTTCTTGCACCTCGCAATTAATTGTTTTTTCCCGTTCTAAACAATTATTAAATTGAGTTCTTCATATTTGTGACTCGTGTTATACATTCGGTTTTATTACACTAGTTTAAAAAATCAACAAATTTTTTTGCAAAGTAAATCTTAGTGTGATTTTCTTAAGGACTTTGGCCCACTGAACACGAAAATGGCACTTTTCGTGTTCAGTGGGCCAATTTTTCCATGGAAGCGCTGTCGAAGTATTATTTTTTTTTTCTAATTTTCGAAGTTGCTCCAACATTTTTAAATATAGTTCCATTTCTATTTAATCGATTTAGCCAAACAAGCACTCAAATTAAAGGTAAGTAAACATTCTTCACAATTTTTTCATACACTATTAAGGTCGGTTCAATAGTTGAGATGTTAGCAATACCAAAAGGTTTGAAAAAAAAGTTTTTTTTATGATTTTTTGAGTTTGAAAGCTCACATATCGCCCTGGAAAAAATAGAACTCGTAAAAATAACATTTTTTATGTTTTACGTAAAACTGATTCTGTTTCAAAGAAAATATGCTATTATTGATGCAAATCCAACAAAAAATAACGAAGTAATGCATTTTTCATTGAAGGACAAAAAATCAGTTGTTTTGTTGTTGTTTTTTTCTGCATCTTTATGTTAACAATTAATAATATGAACGTTACAAAAAAAATGGTGTCTCTTCCATTGCTTTTTCGTTGCTTTTGCACTCGATTTCTCGTATAAGAAGACCGCTGACTCAGATCAGGCTATCGCTGATCTTTTTGCCGAATTTTTCTAAACGACTTATAGTTTAAAAGCTTATCAATTGGCTTAGCCTTATCCTTATCATGTAACCGGCTTCAATTACATTTTTGGGCCTTTAGTCACTGAAAGTTCGCTTCTACGTGATTTAAATGTTATTAAGCCCATATTTTCACCGGGACCTGATGGAGTAGCTGCGTGCTGAAGGTATTTTTAAGCCATTATATTTTCTTTTTAAATTGTCCGTGGAGTTGTGCTCTTTCTCCAACATTTGGAAGGAATCATTTATTATTCTTTTACATAAAAAAGGAAAAAAGTCTAATGTTGAGAACTATAGAGGTATTTCTAAGCTGTCTACTATTCCTAAGAGAGGAATTAATAACTTCTCAACGTCAACATTTGTGTAGATCTATAATTTCACCCTTCCACTAACCTATTAGAATTCACTTCTTTTGTCAATTGGGGATTTCAAGCTAAAATGCAAACATATGTTATTTACACTGATTTCAGTAAGGCTTTCGATTCTCTTAAGCATTCCATTTTACTTTACAAACTTCATCTTCTCGGATTTCCAATTAACTTAATACTTTGATCTCCAACTATTTAACTCTTAGAACCCAAAAGGTTTATTTCAAAGGCTTGATCTGTCTTTGTCTTGGCCCCTTATTATTTACATTGTTCATAAATAACCTTCCTTTTGCCATAAATCACTCTAGGGTGCTGATGTATGCTGATCATATTAAACTGTCTGTCATTAACTGATTTTCTTTCTGGTCAAAGGTTGAAAACTGATCTTGACAGTTTTCAAGCCTGGTGTCAAGTAAATTTATTATATCTTAATTGAGGTAAGTGTAAAGTATTGTCCTTTTACAGGCGAATGCCCTTTTTCAACAATTATATTCTTAATGGTAGGCACCTTGTTCGAATTGAGTCGGTTGATGATTTGGGTATCCTTTTAGATCCCAAACTTAAGTTTGACAAGCATATCTTTTCCACCGCTAATCGTGCCTTTGGTGTCCTGGGTTTCATTAAGCGTTGGTCGAAAGAATTTAACGATCCCTACATTACTAAAACTCTTTATACTTCCCTTGTGCGACCTATTCTTGAATATGGGTCTTGTATTTGGTGTCCCCAATACAGGATTCATCAGGATAGATTAGAATCGGTACAAAAACAATTTCTGCTCCTTGCACTTCTGGTTCTTAACTGGAATCCTAATACTCGATTGCCTTCTTATCGTAGTATTAGTAGTTTTACTAATAAATCTTTCATCTCTTTCTGATCGTAGATCATGCGTGGGGTAATTTTCTTACAAAAACTAATTAAAATTAGTTTTGCAGTTCCGATCAGAAGTTCTAGATACTTTCTCCCCCTTTCTCTTCAAACCTGTTATACTAATTATGCTATCCATTCTTGATCAACATTACTAGCTAAGTCGATACAGCGATGTCTTTCTGTCTGTCTGTTTGAATGCAAAGAAGCCTCTCAGTTAAGAGCTATTGTGATGATGCTAGGACATGAAATACATATGTCGAAACCGACCATAGGAACGACCGGTCGATAATTATGTTTTTGTATGAAAAACTTCATTGTTCATAAAGAAAATTAATTAATTATAGTTTCTACAATCTGGACAAATATAATAAAAATCATATCACTATACTATATAGCTGCGGTCGAAAATTAAGTTACATGAAAAACTGCTTTGTTTAAGAAGATATTTGAAGCGGACTCACCATTTTGTAGACTGAACATATCTATATAGCTGCCATAAGAACAATCGGATGACAAAGTAATTTTTGTACGAAAACCTTATTGGTTTATACAAAATTTTAAAACATCCAAGCCACACGGCCACGGGCATTAAATCGGGATCAAAGTCAAATTATTATTATTATTTTTTTTTTTTTTCAGATTACCTTGAAGACATTTTCATAGCCCTACACAAAAAATCATTAGGGTAAAATATTTAGGAATGTCTTCTCCTACGAATGATTGTTACGATTAACGAAAGTATTTAAATTCAATTTAATACATTTAAATCTATCTATTTCGCCGGGAAAATGCATTTATCTCTGTAAACCATGATCTTGAGCTCAATTTACCTATTGTCTTGGCTTTCCTAACTCTTTTCTGTCCTGGATTTCTTTTTAAATCTTGAACACATTTTACGTAATGGCTCGTACACATATTACGTAATCATCAAAGAGGTGGAGGGTGTCATCTATACGATTAAGCTAGATTACTTCAGGGGGGAGTGTCCTTGACATATGAAAACCAAAAGCCTTATTTCACTCAAAGACTTAAGTGCTATTTTTAATTCTCAACTTTAATTTGCATATTTCCTCTATTGGAAATGTTTCCAAAAGGCGTACCCGGATTCATTAAGAGTTGGTCGAAAGATATTAACGATCCCTTCATTACAAAACTGCTTTATGTATGTATCACTCGTACGCCCTAGTCTGGAATACAGCTTATGTATGTGGTACCCACAATACAAAAATAATGAAATCCGTATTCAGTCAGTCCCAGAGCAATATCTTCTCTTTGCCCTACGTAGCTAAAATTGGGATCCTAATCTTCGTCTGCAATCATATTCCAGCACACTCTTACTTTTAATTAATTTTAATTCCGTCATTAGGTACCCGTGAAAAACTCTTACATATAGTTAATTACTGGCGACATGGATTCTTCTTTTCTTTAAAGTTGGCTTAATAGCTCTTTCCCTTGTAGACCTACTAGAAACTTTATTCCCTTATATCTTCCTACATGCACTACTGATTACGTTTTATAAAATCTCTTTCGTGTGTTATGCACACAATATAATTCTCTTCAAGTGTGCTTCAAATTATCCTCCTTCATCGGGGGTGACATTTCCCACTCTAATTCCCACATCATTGCTATATTATTCTTATCATATGCTTACCCTTTCTTAAATACTTCTTTCCTTAACGATGTCTAACCAACCCAGTGGTACACATGTCGGTGTATACCCTCAATTTATGCAGTGTCAAGATGGAGGTGAGCCTACATATGTGAACCCCAACATTCTCCAACATTCTAGACCTAACACTTGCAGCCGAGAATAATACACAAATAACGCAATGGAGGGATCTCGATAAACCTTCCCTCTCGGATCACAAGTACATCCAATTCAAAGTGCAATTCGATTATAATCCCCATCAAAGTGTATGCAGAAACACCCGAAACACAAAATGGGAGAAGTTTGTAACAATCTCATCAGAGGATAGAGATATAGAAAAGTCCCTGAAGACACTTAAACGTCACCTCATGACGGAATATCACACATCGTGCAAACCATCAAAAAGCAAAACAAAGACTGGTGGACTCCAGAGCTAAAAGCACAAAGGAAAGATGTACAGTATCTCTTCAAGCTTGCAAAACAAGTTACTTCAAAAAACAGGTTAGCAAGGCAAAGAGGAACTCATGGAGAACCTTCTACTCCAGCATAGAGAAGGTCACAGACAAGGCGAGACTCCGGTTGCTGCTTTCGAGACAGCCAACCATACACAGTCAGCTAAAAATAGATGATGAACAGACGATAGGTGGAAAACAGCAGGGAAACACAATTCCCTGGGTGTAGAGAAGTCGCAGAGTCTGACACACCTCAAACTATCTTTCGGACGTTGATGTACTAACGAACAGTACATTCAAGTATCCCAATGACACCAAGCACGGGCTTGTTAACGCGCGGACCCAAGCATAAATGCTACCCGCCTCCCGCCCAACCCACCGAGGGGCACGCCGCATAACGTACGGTAGCGGAAGATCGCGGACAATGAAAATACAAACTAAATACAAAAATACCATTATAGAAAAAGACTCTTAAGGATTACATAAGAACCGTAAGAGTAAAGTTCTAAGTGTAGAAATTGAAGTAGCATTACTTACTAAATGGAAAAGATTGTTATAGCTAGAACATAAGATTTGAAATGGGTTATGAATAGCATAATTAGAACTACAAGTTTGAAGAGAAAGAGGAAGAAAATTTCTAGAACTTCTGATCGGAACTGCAAAACTAATTTGGCTGATTAATTCAGAAGAATCAATTTCCCCATGAATTAGTAAGAGTCTACTACGATAAGAAGGTAAGCGAGTATTAGGATTCCAGTTAAGACCCCGGAGTGCAAGGAGCAGAAATTGTTTTTGTACCGATTCTAATCTATCCTGATGAATCCTGTATTGGGGACACCAAATACAAGACCCATATTCAAGAATAGGTCGCACAAGGGAAGTATAAAGAGTTTTAGTAATGTAGGGATCGTTAAATTCTTTCGACCAACGCTTAATGAAACCCAGGACACCAAAGGCACGATTAGCGGTGGAAAAGATATGCTTGTCAAACTTAAGTTTGGGATCTAAAAGGATACCCAAATCATCAACCGACTCAATTCGAACAAGGGGCTTACCATTAAGAATATAATTGTTGAAAAAGGGCATTCGCCTGTAAAAGGACATTACTTTACACTTACCACAATTAAGATTTAATAAATTTACCCGACACCAGGCTTGAAAACTGTCAAGATCAGACAGGAAATCAGTAGATGACAGACAAAGTTTAACATCATCGGCATACATCAGCACCCGAGAGTAATTTACTACAGAAGGAAGGTCGTTGATGAACAGAGTAAATAATAAGGGGCCAAGATGACTTCCTTGTGGTACTCCGGAAGTAACTTGAACAGACTTAGAGACTAAGCCTTTGAAATAAACCTTTTGGGTTCTAAGAGTTAAATAGTTGGAAATCCAAAGAATTAAGTTATTAGGATATCCCAGAAGATGAAGTTTGTGAAGTAAAAGAGAATGATTAACAGAGTCAAAAGCCTTACTGAAATCAGTATAAATAACATCTGTTTGCATTTTAGATTGAAATCCCTTAATAACAAGAGAAGTGAATTCCAATAGGTTAGTGGTAGTAGATCTATAATTCACAAAGCCATGGTGGCAGAGTGAAATTATAGATCTACATAAATGTTGAAGTTTAGAAGTTATTAATTTCTCAAAAATCTTAGGAATAGCAGACAACTTAGAAATACCTCTATAGTTCTCAACATTGGACTTGTTTCCTTTTTTATGGAGAGGAATAATAAATGACTCTTTCCAAATATTGGGGAAAGAGCACAACTCCACGGACAATTTAAAAAGAAAATATAATGGCTTAAAAATACCTTCAGCACAGTACTTGAGCACGCAGCCTGGTACTCCATCAGGTCCCGGTGAAAATACGGGCTTAATAGCCTTCAAATCACGTTGAAGCGAGCTTTCAGTGATTAAAGGCCCAAAAATGCAATTGGAGTTAATTACCTGATAAGGATAAGGCAAAACTAATTGATAAGGTTGTGAACTATAAGTCGTTTGAAAAAATTCGACAAAAAGATCGGCGATAGCCTGATCCGAGTCAGCTGTCTTTTTATCAAAAAATACAGTTGACAGAAGTGTTGATGACCTACGCTTCGCATTAACTAAGTTATAAACCCTTCTAGGATCCCGCTGAAACTGTAACCTACAGCTCCTGAGGTAGTTGTTATAACAGTGTAAATTAAGTGCAGAGAAGTTAGATCGGGCAATCAAATAGCGAGAGAAGTCCGAGGAAGAGCAAGATTCCTTGAACTTTTTGTACAATCTCGACTTTCTATTTTTTATATTTATCAAACCACGTGTAAACAACACAGGTTTGTTGGACCTATGAGGGTTACAAAACGGGACACAGGAATCAAATAATGAATTTAAGGTAACATAAAAATATTCGATTGCACAATCAATATCTCTACACATGTACAGCTGGGACCAGTCAGTCTGAGATAGGAGCTGAGCGAGTTTAGTAAAATCGGTTTTCCGAAATTGACGAACTCGCTCAGCAAGTTTTCTATCAAGCATTTTAAGTAAAGAATTTGGGATACCATTGATTTGACACAATGACATCCCAAACAAATTATCAATAAAATCGTGCTGAGTCGTGGGAGTCAACACACTTGAATCAGGACTAGAAATCCAGGTGGTTTCGGCAATATTAAAATCACCAAGAACTACAAGAAAATCACGATCAGAAAGCATAGATGAGACAGAATGCATAGCAGAAGCATGGGAAGAAGAAACAGATAAATCTGAAGAAGGTTGTATATACGAACAAGTCAAAAAAAACAAACACCACAAAAACTAAGTTTTTACTATCTCGGAAGACAAATCAACGTCAACAGCAATAAGTACACCACCACCGCGACGATGAGTGCGATCTTTTCTATATATAGAGAATTTATTACAAAGAATTTCAGAATTAAGAATGTCGGGCCTTAACCATGTTTCAGAAAAGGCAACGACATGGAAAGGAAAAGTTAGGCTATTTAGATAAAGATAAGCTTACTACAAAGACCTCTTACATTCTGATAGCCCAGTGAGAGGGAGGATGTTAGTTTTTTGAACTATCAGATACTACAAGTGGTGGATTAGAACCACCACCAGAAGAAGCAAGTGAAACCGGAGGCCGATTTTTCTTTTTTACAGAGTGTTTTTTAATTATTAAGTGATCCGGCCAAAATTCTTTAGCACAAATATTGTTAAAGTTTCGGCCGGATCATTTATTATGAATGACGAAATTTCCCGAGCAATAATATGAGCTTTAGATTTGGCCTGTATAAAGGCCTTAACATCGTCAGATGTAGTATCAGGGGCAAGCCTAGAAACAAAAATTTGTTTCCGTGGTGGAACTCCTACAAGGGTCGTATTAGTAACCAAGCATGAGCATCCAATGGAGCCGTAACAATAGTTGATTGACCAGATAATTCGAGTGATTCACTGGCACTATTGGCGCTAGGTTGTTGACCTGCATCAACAGTGCTAGCAATCACCGAATCCAGAACCTCTTCGGGGTCAGAAGGAACAACATTCATGGGCGCGATGCTGTTCTCGTCACTTCTGTTTGAAATATAAGTAGAAGGGGACGATAAATTAATAAGTTCAACATTTCTATCAGTAGCGGATGTAGTGGATATGTGTGTGGGAAGTGTAAGTTCATTTGGGCCAATAGACAACCTAAAATTGGCTTTTTTACGTTTTGGAGACTCATTTAAAAGTTTCATACTTTTAAAATCTCTCTCCAAATCTGAGAAACCTTCGAACAGTTTTTTAAACAGCGCGAAAATATCTCCAAAGCCTTTTTTAGTATGCCGCATAAATCCCATAATATCCCTTCCCACCTCCCTACACTATACGTATGTCCACTTTAAACCAGATTTTGACTCAATCTGGTCTATAATTCGGCCGTTAAGGCCAGAACATTTTTCATGTGACACATTGTCACATGGCCAGCAGCAAACAAAACCCATTTTAACGTTAGCTCCAACCTGGCAATTTTTATTACAACAGACAACCATTATTGAATTTGAAGAAAAAAATTTAATTTAAATCCAAAAAAAAAAAAAAACACTGCACAAAAAGAAACGTAAAAACAAAAAAGAAGGCACTCTAGGGTTAAATTTTTTGACGTTGATCTGTACTTACACACAACAACACCAACTAACAAAAGTTCTAAACTTGGTCGCGGCGACCGAAATCACAACGGAATCAAAACAAGAGATTAACCGAACAATAAACTTGGACCTATCCGCAGATAAAATCACAACGAACAAAATCCAGTGGGCAATAGACTCGTTCACGAGCTACAAATCCCATGGATTGGACGGAATCTTTCAAGCGCTGCAACAGATGACCAAGGATTGGATATTCCCCTGGCTGCACCTACTGTTTGTGGCATATCTGCAACGCGGCTATGTGCCTGTGGCCTGGAGAACTGCACGGGTCGTGTTCCTGCCAAAAGCAGGCAAGGTCAGTCACGTGCAGCCGAAAACTACAGACTCATCGGTATAAGATCATTAATGCTGAAAACACTGGAAAAACTACTGGAGCTTCAAAAAAAGGAGGGCGCAAGCTCATCTCTGGAGCCCAACCAACACGCCTACATTGCCTGGTAGCTAATATAGAAAAAGCCCTTCTACCAAGAATACGCACTGGGAGCATTCTTAGACATCTCCGGTGCATTCAACAACGTATCAACAGAAGCGATAATGCGAGGCCCGAGAGCCACAGCATCTCACTCGGCAATACATTCGTGGATACAGAATCTGTTGAGCTGCAGACGAGTCAAAGCCGAATGGGGAACCACCATAACAAAGGAAGCTCATGGAGGCAAGCCACAAGGCGGAGTCTTGTCTCCTCTGTTATGGAACCTAGTGGTGGATAAACTACTTAAAAAATTCTACAGGAAAGGCCCAAAGATAACTGCCTATGCGGATGACATAAACATTATTATCACGGGAAAATGTCCATCGACCCTCAGCTCCGACATGGAATATACGTTAAAGGAAATACATCGGAGCCGGACATAGCATCAACGTGGAAAAGACGGACCTCATTCTCTTTCCTAAAATATGCTAGGTACCGCGGTGG
Source organism: Hirtodrosophila histrioides (assembly GCA_037075165.1). Classification (NCBI taxonomy): domain Eukaryota; kingdom Metazoa; phylum Arthropoda; class Insecta; order Diptera; family Drosophilidae; genus Hirtodrosophila; species Hirtodrosophila histrioides. The sequence goes on along the minus strand of JBAMCL010000177.1, from coordinate 1,044,164 downwards.
ACCCCGCCAAAGATGAACGGAATACCGCTCACGTCAAAAACAAACGTTTAATATCTCGGAGTGGGCCTGGTCAGCAAACTGAGATGGAGACTCAATGTTGAAGGGTATAAAAGCAACATTCGCGCTTTACGCATCGCAGAAGATGCTAAGCAGTACTTGGGGCCTGCGATTGATGCATTGGATCTACATCTAAGTAGTGCGACCGATACTACTATACGGCGTCCTGGTATGGTGGCAAGCCACGAAGAAGACCACATTCACGTATGATCGAAAGAACCCAACGAGAGGCACTTGTCTGTATCACGGGGTCGTTGAGGTCCACTCTAACCTAGGCACTCGAAACACTACTGTGTGTCAATCCCCTGGGCATCCACGCTCACCTGCTTGCACAGAGGACGGTGCAACGTCTATGTGGCGCTTCAAAATTTTGGACATAGTTCGATTGGGAGGGAGAAACGCAAACGTCAATGGGACCAGAAGACTGGTGTACAGGACTAGACCAACTCGGTCGAAAATTGATTCAAGAATAGGTGCGGCAGTGTATTGTGCAGAATCAGAAATAAGGTTGCCGTACTGCCGTAAGCTGCCCGACTACTGCAGCATATTCCAGGCGGAAGTCTTCGCAAACAAAAAAGTAGCAGAACTAGCTCTATTCACAACAACTATAAACGAACGAATAAATATGGCGTAGACAGCCAAGGTGCTATAAAATCATTGCGGGCATCTTCCATGGGTTCCAAAAATATCCTGGCAAACAGGGTGGCTTTAATTAATCTAAGTACTGCAAGATCAGTGCTTATCTATTGGGCTCCCAGCCACAGCGCCACTGATGGCAACGAAATGGCGGATTGCCTGGCAAAAGAAGGAGTCGGGCTACATCTTGAGAACGCAGGAAATATACAAATCTCATTGCAATCGCTATACAGCGAACTGGATGAATGAAACACTGCCAGCTGCAGAATCACCAAAATTATGTGCAAGGAGCGAAACCAGAAACTCACTAACTTCCCATAGCAGGATATAGATTATTCTAGTATAGACCTTCTAAGGAAAGACTGCAGACTAATGATAGGAGTATTGACTGCATATTGCCTAGTAGCAGGTCATTCTAAAAAGCTAGGGATATTAACGGAAGACGGCTGCCGGAAATGTAAGGAACCAGGAGTTGTTGAAACCTTGGAACATCCTATATGCAGCTGTCCAGCACTCGCAACACTAAGACATCGATACTTCAACAAACACTGGCGCGCATGACTAGAAGAAGCGGCCAGACAGACTCCCTACAGGATCAACAAACCTCCTAAAGACCTTCAGTATCCGGCGACACTAAGGACCTGCTCGGTCTATGTGAGACCACACTGTGGTGGTTGACCGGTTCTAGCTAGCCTAAACTATATACACAATACGTAAGAATGATATAATTAAGCATACCCGACTAGGAAAGTCCCCGTATCCAGGCCTAAGATTTCCGATCACACCATCGTACACTTACACATACAACACACACACATACACAACGACGCATACGCAAAAGCGACAGCGCAAGCGAGACATTTTAAGTGGTGGCTGCGCTGCCTTCCCTCCTGCTGCAGCATTGAATCTTCGTTCGTGAATAACTCCTATCGTATTTATTATCCGATTAACTGGATATTTTGACAGTAGATTACGAATGAACTAAGTATTGTATATACCAAATCCCTGGGCTATATCTTTAATATTGTGTAATAGCAAGATACATGCCAAATTTCAAAGCTGTTTTTAAAATTGTCGTCACAAATCGATTTTACCGATTACCGGGGGTAGATATCTGAAACAAACTTAATCTGCGTATGGTATACAGGAAACTACATTCCAAATTTGGTGTCCCTAACCCTTATAGTTGCCGAGATCGACGCGTTCATACATACGGACGGACAAACAGGCAGACAGACGGACATGTCCAAATCGAAATCTCTTTTGATACTGATCAAGAATGTATATACTTTATAGGGTCGGAGATGTTTCCTTTTGCCTGTATATATTTGCACAGGTTTTATACCCCCGTTTTACTCATTTTATGGGTTCATGAAGTAAAAATCCAAAAGCACTGGTGGGGAAATTTTTTTTTTTTTTTGTTTAAGTTTCATAATTTTTACTTAAATTTATATCAGTTATATATCAGAAAATAACTAGCTCATAATAATCAAAGAACCTTTCCTTTTTTTAGGACTGGAAAAAATAATAGAAACGCCACGCTTAAGCTCAGGAAAATCAATTTGTAAGCTTCAAAGGCTTGTAGATTTACATTAATAATTTGAATACTTTAATATTTGGTTGTCGCACCGTGAATTTTAATGACTGCGGCATATCCACGACCCATGGAGTCCTCCAGTTTGGCACAAATTGATGGATCAATGGAGTACCATTTGGATGTGACTTTTTTCAAGAAATCATCTCAATTTTTGGACTTATAGCCACCAAACGTTTTCTTTAAGATCCTCCAAAGGTGTTCTATGGGATTTAGGTCTGGTCACTGCGAAGGCCATTCCATCAAGGTAATTTTGTGGTCAAGGAACCATTTTTAGCCAGCTTTGAAGAATGCTTTGAAGCATTATCCTACTGGAACTGCCTCTTTAATGACATTTCCTCTTCAGTATAAGGTAGTATACTTTTGAGTACATCGACATAGTGGGAAGCACCCATTTTGCCCTTTATCCAATGTATCAGACCAATATTTGAATGAGAAATACATTACATCATGATCTTTCCACCGCCATGCTAAACTGTTTTAATTGTTTTAATTGACCAGACCTAAATCCCATAGAACACCTTAGGAGGATCTTAAAGAATAGATTGGCGGCTATACGTCCAAAAATTAGGATGATTTGTTGCAAATAAAGTGAAATCCAAATGGTACTCCATTGATTCATCAAATTGTGCCAAACTGGTGGACTCCATGGGTCGTGGATGTGCCGCAGTCATTAAAAATATATATTAAAGATTTCCTGGGTTTAGGCGTGACGTTTCTATTATTTTTTTCAGGCCTAAAAAATTAAAAAAAAAAAAAAAATATTTTTCTTTATTAAGTTCTTTGAATATTATGAGCCAGTTATTTTTTGATACATTACTGATTACTGATACATTTAAGTAAAAATTATTTAACTTGAAAAAAAATTTTTTTTTTAAGTGTACATTTTGTAAAATACGAAATAATATGCCGTTTCTATTATTTTTTTCATGACTCTATATACTGGCCGCGCCAAAAACTAGGATCTGTGCCAAGTTTCATCACGATACCTCTAAGCTTGAGAGACTAGTACGCATAGAAACAGACAAACGGACGGACTGCGGCTTTATCCATTCGGCTATTAATGCTGCTAGCTACATATGCTTTGTCGGGTGTGAAGCGTTTTTTTTACGATGCGATGCACATTTTGTGCCAAAATTGTATTACCGTCTACTAGACCATTATAATACTAGTGATGTGTTTTCTTGGCTATCCTAGTTATTTTTAGAAGCCAAAATTTTCAATTCAGCCTGGGTAAAAATTGATTTACGCTATTTCTAATAATATAATATAATCCACTTTTTGAAACAAATTTTAATTTGGATTTGGCTACTCCAAACCAAAAAGATGAATATCAAAATTTAATGTGAACTAATAAATGGGATGAGAATTTTTTAACTGTTCAGTTGGTAACACCGACCGCGTGAATCATTACAATTATTTTTATTACAAATATACGTACACCAATAAAGCAGACCAAGACGCGAAGTGGCATTAAAATAAAATACCGTACTGCAAATCCAACCATCCATATAAGCGTTATTTTCCAAGAAATAAATTCATGATGACGATTAGTTCGTGTTAACATATTCCAGCTCTTAAGTTCTTCAGCCTCAAACCGTGATGTTACATCATCCTCAATAATAGCTTCTACGCCAGATTTCACGTAATCCAAACAATTTTCGAAATCGAAAATAATTTCGTCCTGCAAAAAATGTATTCAATAATTTTTAAATATATGGATTTTAAACCATTTTGTGTAGGTTGCTGATTTTGTAATCAAATCTCGTTGAAAATTTAGTCGGAATGAACGATTATCTACATAGCTGGAAATACCCGGAATTGTTATACTTCTTTCTTTGGATCGATCATTAAATGTCCAAACAAACGCTGTATCAGATAGACGGTCAGAGACCAGTTCGATTTTTCAATATCCCAAAAAAAGGTAATGTATCTTTTAAGCGCTATCTGGTACTTTATCTGACATAAAAGCTACTAACTGGTGAGTCGCCTGTGTTGCCCGGCAAAATATTTCGATTTAAGTTTCATGAAGTTGAATTTGACTACTTTCGTCAACCGTCAGAAATACACAAACAAACAAGCAAGAACGTTGCAGTCGGACGCACGCGACTGCAGAATACTATGTTCCCAGGCCTATATAATTTAGTTATTTGTGAGTTTGGAAGGAGACGCGAAAAAAGCAGTAGTCTGTATGCCCAATTTGGTAACTCCACTTGTATTGGTGTGGGAAATATAGGTTTTTCTCCTTTGGGGGGTCCAAAAATTTTTGATGCAGATTTGTCCTGGGGGTCTGTATGCCAAATTTGGTGACTCTGGCTATTAAAATGTAGAAGATATACCCTTGTGAAAAACGTGTTTTGGGGATACCATGTACCGATTAGCGGGGGAGGGGGTTGGGGGTTTTAACAATTTTTTGATGCAGATCTGTCAGGAATCTCAACATTAGTGTGTATACTAAATTTGGTGACAATACAGGTTTTTTCCCTTCGGGAACAACTAAAAGGCTATTTTGCAAATTTTGAGACCCCTGGTATGGCTGGAAAATGCATCGATTGGGCTGAAACTTTGCCATTAGTAATTTTTCATCCGTTTGCTTGGCACCGAAAATCGGACAATCTTTCAAAATAAGGGAATAATAAGGGAAAAGCCTTTTCTGATTTGCGGAGGAGTGGGTGAAGGACGCAAACAAAATTTTTATGCAGATCTGTTAAGGAGCTACATGAACTAACATTCCAAATTTGATGTCTCAAGCTGATTTAGTAGTAGTTGCTGAGATCGTTCATAGGGACGGACGGACAGACGGATAAGGTCATATTGACTCGGCTATTGATGTTGATCGAAAATATTTATACTTCAGGATTAATACCCCTCTTTTTACCCATTTTATAGGTACAGGATGTCAATATATTAAAGGAACATGTGGCTTGATGTCGTGACACTAAAAATTCAAGGTGTACAGTGTATACTAACATGTGAACCAAGTTTGGTTACTCTACCTTGAACGGTGTGGGAAAAATTGAGTTCAGACGGACGGACGACAATGCACCCAATGCTCTTTATAAAAAAAAATATTTTTATGAATATAACTGTTTAGATATAATCTTAAAAATATAACAAATTTTTAATAAATAAATTGATAATGTAAGTTTTAAACGATAGATTAAATGATTTAATTACCTTTTTAAGACAATTTTGCTTTTCAGACGAATATTCTTGAGGCTGTGGAAGAAGTACTGCATCTCGGGTTATCAACACTGCTCCATTGGATATTTCTTTTGATTGTACGCCATCCAAAGATTCCAATCCTAGCTTTTGATCCGAATTTATATTTTCTTTTGGAAGCTTCTTTTTCTCTTTTGATGCCGATTCTATACTGACTCGACCGTACTAAAAGTAAAACAAAGTAGATACAATTTAAAATAAGAAATGACGATTACATTCGACATGCCAAAGATATAAGTTCATGTGTGGCTGTAAAACGTTTTAATCGAATTGCGGGGGAACGGGGGGGAGATATCTGAAATTAAAAAAAAAAAAACACGATCTGCGTATGGTGTACAGGAACCTACATTCATTCATTTGGAGTCCCTAGCTCTTATAGTTGCTGAGATCGACGCGTTCATACGGACGGACAGCACCAATTATTAATACTGATCAAGAATACTTATATATGTTATAGGGTCGGGGGTGTACCCATCTGCCTATTACGTACATTTGCACAGATTTAATATTCGCATTTTATTCCATTTTTGGGTTCAGGGAGTAATCATAATACAGCGATCATAGTGGTAAGTTATTTTATTTATTTATTTTTTGTCCACTCGGACTTTTATGTACTAGCAAACAGTACATACATAAGGCCGAACGACACCAAGAACGGGACCCAAGCATAAATGCAAACTTCCCTCCCAACCGACCGAGAGGCGCACCGCGTAACGTGCGGTTACGAAAGATCGCGAACATGAAAATACAGACTAAATACAAAAATAACAGTATGCAGAAAAGTACCTATCGATTAGACAAATAACATAAGTGTAAAGTTCTAAGTGTATAAGTTTAAGTAGCTCTAGATACCAAAGAGGAATAAAGTTCCTATAACATCTGATCGGAACTTCAAAATTAATCTAGCAGATTAAATCAGAAGAATAAATTTCCCCATTAATTAGTTTGTGTAAAAAAAATTACACCAAGCATGGTTCTACGATCAGAAAAGAAGGAAGGTTTGTTAGTAAAAGTCTACTACGATACGAGGGCAAACAAGTATTAGGATTACAGTTAAGTCCTCGGAGTGCAAAGAGCGGAATTGTTTTGTACCGATTCTATTTTATCCCGATGAATCTTGTATTAGGACACCAAATACAAAACCAGTATTCAAAAACAGGTCAAACAAGAAAAGTATAAACTGTTTTAGTAATGTAGGGATAGTCAAGGCAAGATTAGTGGTGGAAAAGATATGCTTGTCAAACTTTAGCTTGGGATCAAAATCATACCCAAATCATCAACCGAATCAATTCGAACAAGCGGCTTATCATGAAAAATAAAATTGTTTAAAAAGGGCATTCGCCTATAAAAAGACATTACTTTACACTTACCACAATTAAGATTTAATAAATTTCCCTGATACCAGGCTTGAAAACTGTCAAGATCAGTTTGCAATCTTTGACCAGATATGAAATAAGTAGATCACAGACAAGGTTCAACATCATCGGCATACATCAGCACCCAAGAGTGATTTACGACAGAAGGAAGGTCATTTATGAACAGAGTAAATAATAGGGGGCCAAGATGACTTCCTTGTGGAATTCCGGAAGTAACTTGAACAGACTTAGAGACTAAGACTGTGAAATAGACCTTTTGGGTTCTAAGGATGAAATAGTTGGAGATGAAAAAAATTAAGTTATTTGGAAATCCCAGAAGATGAAGCTTGTAAAGTAATAGAGAATGATTAACAGAGTCAAAAGCCTTACTGAAATCAGTATAAATAACATCTGTTTGCATTTTAGATTGAAATCCCTTTATGACAAGAGAAGTGAATTCCAATAGGTTAGTGGTGATCAATATTTCATAAAAACGTGGTGGCAGAGTGAAATTATAGATATACATAAATGTTGAAGTTGAGAAGTCATTATTTCTCAAAAATCTTCTGAATAGCTGACAACCTAGAAATACCTCTAAAGTTCTCAATAATAGACTTATCTCCTTTTTTATGGAGAGGAATAATAAATGATTCTTTCCTAATGTTAGGGAAAGAGCACAACTCCGCGGACAGCTTAAAAAGAATAAATAATGGCTTAATAATTCCGTCAGCACAATACGTAAATACGCGGCTTGGAACTTTATCAAGTCCCCGTGAAAATGCGGTTTCAATGACCTTTAAATCACGTAGAAGGGAACTTTCAGTGAGTCAGCCATAATTTTTTTTTTAAATTACATACAGATAATGGAAGTGTTGATGATCTACGCTTCGCATTAACGAAGTTATAAAACCTTTTACGACCCCGCTGGAACACGTGTAAAGCTGTGACCAGTCAGCTTGGGATAAGAGCTGAGATAGTTTAGAAGTCTGTTTCCTACTCGCGAACGAACTCGCTCGGAAGGTTTACTACATGGGCTCAGCACCCTGGATGATAGATCAATCAACACTTCCAAAGTTGGATGATAAGGATCTTCAGGAAGGGATATAAGTACAGTATGGGACACAGAATTGAAGGAGAAATGCAAAACAAAAATAAGATCAAGCATTTTAAGTTAAGAGTTTGGGATACCAATGATTCAACACCATGACATCCCAAATAAGCTATCAATAAAATCATGCCGAGTTAGGTGAGTCAAAGCGCTGGAGTCAGGACTAGAGATCCAGGTATTTCCAGCAATATTAAAATCATCAAGAATTACAAAAAAATCATGATCAGAAGCCATAGAGGAGACAGAATATATAGCAGCACCATACGAAGAATATACAGAGCAATCTGAAGAAGGCGGTATGTAGAAATAAGTAATATAAAAGAAAAGTTTGGTTGCTCTAGCGTCAATGGTGTAGAAAAACATTGCGTTCATACGGACAGAAGGACATTTCGCAAACCCAAACACCTCTTCGTTAACAGAGTGTAAAAATCTGAACAAACTTCATTTGAGTATATACAGGAACATGTATTCCAAGTTTTGTGTCCCTTGTTCTTATAGTTGCGTTCGACGCGTTTGATCGGGCGGACGGATACACAAACAGACGGGCAGGGCCAAATCGACTCCGCTATTGATACTGATCAAGAATATATATATATATTATATATATATATATATATATATATATATATGTCGCATCGTTATTATTATAATTATTTTCACTTTGCTTAATTAAATTCCATCACTACTATTTAAGTACGATCTCTAATGTTATGTAAAATTGCCAATAAAAGAAGCCCAAAACAGACGAGTTTCAGCGATTTCTCTATGTCCGTTATTCTATTCTTTCCTCTTCCCTATTATGCCTTCTGTCTTAAACGACCCCAACACAGTTGTCTTTTCTGCGTAGCCTCAGCCCAACAATGCATTAGAGCGAGAGAAATATAATGCGCTACTAGGCGTCAGGAAGACCCGTGTCAATACTGTGTGTATAGTGCGAAAAGTTGAAAATTGAAGCTGAACAACGAGGTTTAAAAATATCGATGCTGAGAAAACGTGAGGCTTGCGCCACGATCTGGAAGCGCAAGACGATGAGCTGGTGGAATCAGAAAACCAAACTACGACATATGTACATGTCAACGACCCCGCAACAAAAGACTGAAGCGCATTTACACAAGGGACCTCCCCAGAAGGAGAACCCTCTAATAATGTACATAATGCAAAACGTTTTCCTATCACTACAACTGCAAACTTCAACTTAAATGACATTAAAAAACATCTAAAGTGCTATTATAAAAACAAAACTATGAACACGTTTATAAACACATCATATTGGTACCAATCCATTAACAAAAACAAAAACAAAATTATCGAAATATTTTCTAAAACACCTCAAAATAAACATGAAATTAGCTGACTCGCCGAGATAAAGTTGATAAGGCTTCGTCTTGGACACACTAAACTTACCCACTCCCATTACATGAACCCAACAACCTCCACTAACATTTGTACATTTTGCAATACACACAATAGCATAACCCTAAAACACATCTTAATTGACTGCACTTCATTCCAAACACACAGACTAAACTCCTTCAATAACATAGACCCCATAACACTTATCACCGACCCTTCACAACACCATATAACTAGAATTATTTCTTTCCTTAAATTAAGCAATATTTATCACTTAATTTAATCAAATTAATTTTAAGTAACACATTGTAATAATATCTCCTCTAAATACTCATTTGTTACATATATCCTCTATTATACCACCTAGCTTTAAGACATCTATGTTTTGATCTAATAATATCTATCCACCTAATCTTAAGACATATACATAGCCGAAAGCCTAAGCAGCCAGTGCTATTTATTCCTAGGTTGGCCATAGTTTCAACTAAGCCCACTTACTATTAAAAAAAATAAAAATTAGTATAGTAGTAGTAGTATATATTTACTCCCTGTACCCATAAGATGGGTAAAAAATAGGTATTGGATTTGTGCAAAAGTATGTAACAGGCAGACATCTCCGACCCTATAAATATTCTTGATCAGTATCAAAAGATATTTCGATTTGGACATGTCCGTCTGTCTGTCTGTTTGTCCGTCCGTATTTATGAACGCGTCGATCTCAGCAACTATAAGAGCTAAAAACACCAAATTTGGAATGTAGGTTTGTGTATGGCAGGCGCAGGTCAAGTTTGTTTCTGATCTGAGATATTTCCTCCCATTTCCCCGCAATTCGATCAAAACGTTTTACAGCCACACTTTTAAAGATATAGCTTTGCGATTTGGCATGTACAACACTTAAGTCACTCTTAATCTACTGTCCAAATTTTAAGTTGATCGGATAATAATATTCAACGACCAAGATTCTGTACTGGAACGAGCGGGAGAAAAAGCACAGCCACGACTTTAAATGCCTTGCTTGCGCTGTCGCTTGTGTGTGTGCGCGTCGTTGTGTATGTGTGTGTCTATAAGTAAATGTACGAAGAAGCGATCGGAAATTTTCGACTTGGGTACAGGGAGTTTCGTAGAAAGGTAAACTCGACTAGAGCATTCTTACTTGTTTTTAATAAAAATATTTTGATTTTTATTCTCCCACACTTATGTTAAGCTAGTCTTTAGTTAACATCTACCAACTCTGTAAATATGTAGATCCTGGATTATTGAACCCAATACATGGTTGGGTAAGATCGCAAGGTGCCGATCATAACCACCACACAAATACAAAAAAAGAAATGTTTCAAATGCCAAATAATTTTGGAAAATTTACTCCACGTCGGCACGGGCGGGAAATGGAAGTCAAGGACAAAAGTAAGTATTCAAATTCAAGAAAATGCACTTTGATCTAAATATTTCGCCGGGCAAGGCCAGGGTATTACCTGCTAGTATATATATATATATATATATATATCACACTTGAATAAATTACTGTTTATTTCAACAAGTGCGTATATTGTGGTGTCGGAAACAATGCTTAAATTAAAGAAAACTATGCCTCCTGTAGAAACATAAATTCGACTTATGCAATATTGAAACGACGATTTTGACTTATACATAATATTGATAGTGTCTATAAATAATATTAAGAGTAAACGTTAAATTTTAATATCGAATTTACAGTGTAGGCAAGGCTAATATATATTTTGTTGCCTTTAGTATATTTATCGATACCGGTAAAATTAATTTTGTGAGGGTTGGTAATAAAGTTTTGAAATAATTTTTGGTTAATATTAAACCGCCAAAAATATGATTGATTACTATGTATAATGGGTTGAATAAATTGAAGTTTATAATGAATTTGTAAATAATGTATGTTTTCCTTAACATAATGGGATAAGTTGTCAAAGTAGCTTTCGTTTGGGATTTTTTAGATAAATATGCGCCATGAAAAATCATTGGTTGGGTGGATAGAGAGCGTAGATGCCATTCCAACTAGTCAGCTTTAATTATCTGTGAGCTGCTGTTGTAGTTTTCCGCGAATTTTCCAACCATGGGGTCGAATTTTACAAAATCGGTGATAGACTTATCGAACTATTTTACGTGAAGAGCTTTGGAAATGAATTTTAAGGTGATCGAACTAAAATTAGACTTTCGCCTACATAACTTTGAGACCACCAATTTGCACACATGGAGTGGATTTTCCAAAATCGATGAAATATGTATATAATATGTCAATTGATTTTTTGTATAGATCGTGGAAAATAAATTGGAAGTCGATTGGATGGTAACCAAAAAAGATTCATGCAACAGTTTTCCGCGATTTTCCACGCTTGTGGGTGGAATTTTTGGAAATCCTGTCTTAGTGTGCACTTTCATTATAGATGGAACCTGTATTTCAGCATTCTAGCTCTTATGGTTTGGGCTGCCCGATGATTGCCAATTAGTTAGTCAGTCAGTCACCAACCAGGGCTAACTATTTTATATATATAGATTATACCCCAGCTAGGGGTTTTATAATTTTGTATCGAAATATGTAATCGACTGAAGGAGTCGTTTCCGAACCAACAAAGTATATATATTCTGAATCAGCATGAATAGCCGAGTCGATATAGCGATGTCCGTCTGTTTCTATTCTCAGTTTTAAAGTGATTGAACTTGGCACAGACACTTCTTCTTACTGCAGGCAGTACATATGTCGGAACCGGCCGGATCGGACCACTATAACATATAGCTGCTATAGGAATGATCGGTCGAAGACCGAACTCACCCACCGAGTCACTGGAGAGTTTACACAATCTGACCAAACTTAGTCAAAATCGGAGCATTACATAGCTGCCATTGGGGGTGAAAAGTGAGCGTTTATATGAAAAACTTTTTGTATTACACCAAAATTATGTCAGAGCTTTATTATACTTTAAATAGTTTCCTATAATTTTATCAAAATCGGAACACACTGCTCCCATAGAAACAATCAGACGAAAATTGAGTTTTGTATAAAAAACATTGCTGCTATGGTATATAGCTTCGGTACTCCGAACATAGCCGTTCCTCCTTGTTTTTCCGATAAAATTATATCCTTATGGCTCACTCGATTTTTAGTGTCTTTATTTTAATTGAAAGATTTTAATTCCATACGATACAAAGTGGTGGGATTTCTTAATTTATTACTTCTTTAATTTATTAACTTACTAAAATACTATCTCGAACATAGATTTTTAACATCATATGGCACTAGACTTTTAACATAAATTTCAGTCGTTTTCAGCTATATGACTATAACCATGTGTTTCTATGATCATCGCTAAAGCTATATCAAATTATACATAATATATATGCCAAGTCCTAGGGCTATATATTTAAAAGTGTGACTGTAAAATGTTTCGATCGAATTGCGGGGAAATTTATATTGAAGCCTACAATCGGTAATCGAGTATGGCCCAAATTATGCGCGACGTTGTGTTAGCTAAATTAGGTGAAAATTAGTCAAGTGTGAATTTCTGGACAAATTCAAAAAAATGTACTCAAGTAGTACGATAAGGCTTACACTGCTTCAGGCACAAGCCAAGTATTAATAGAGCAAATATTGGAAAATCTCGCAGCGAATCGCTTAAAGGGGTTTTTAGACCTTTTACTTTTTGTGGAGTAGATTTTTATGGCCCAATCTCATATTTATTGCAAATTCGAGTACGTCTCCCAATCAAAATGTATATTGCGATATTTGCATGTTTTCCTTCAATGGCTGTTCACTAAGAATACGTCGCAGACTAGTCAACTTATGCGTTCAATTCAAATCTAAAAAGCTTCAGCACTGCATCTACTCGGACAATGCGACCAAAGACAATTTAACAACAAGATATCCAACGCCCGTACAATGAATGAACAACGAAATTTTTGGTGTGGCTTTTCGCTCATCGCGCTCTTGCTCTCGGTTGCTTTGGTGGCTTTTCGCTCTGCAGTACTTGGCGCGCTCTCTCTCTCGATTTCTTTCATTTGTTTTTGTTGTGGCTTGCGCTGCATATAGGATAAATGGACACATTTTGTGTCATAAATTTTTAAGTGAAAGATCACTAAATATTTTGGGTCGTGTTTCTTTGTTAACGTCCGAATTCTTGTTTTCCGAATTTCTTGTTTTTAAACAAAAAATGGCCGTGACATCATCCATTTTTTAAATTAAAAATCACAATTTAAAAGACAAATTATTGATACTCGGTACAAAAATTTGTCTGATGCCAGAAAAACCTCAATTTTTCCTACAGTGCCAAGGGAGATTGTATTTTCTGAACGCGCACATGGTGCATTGTGAACTATAAAATACCCTGTACATGTATCATTATATAAAGGACAATAATTTCACATGTAGTTTAGTATATAATGCGCAAAATTCCCTACATTTATCTACAATTCAAAGCGAAACATAGTCCGCGTCAAAAAATATACAATTAATCGGACGGCATGACAATAGTATTAGAATCAATTTATTAAATACAGGGTACAAATATGCAGTGCCGACACCAAAACATGAAACTTGGACTCAAACTGAAATTGAATTGTGAAACTCGCTGGCTGCTTTCAAGATGCCACCGAACCGTAGAGTGAGACAAAGCAACTATGAAAGAGATCGAGTGCGTAGATATACAGATTTTTATCAATACTAGGTGAGGCTGAGAGCGGATTCTATTTTTAGCATTTTACGCTCTCAAAGAAGTGCGGCCGATCGCGCCACCATTTCGAGCCCAGAGAGCGGTTTCACGAAAAACAAGCGTTCCCTTGTGCAATTTTTGTGTTCCTCGTTGAATATCTTGTTGTTAAACTGTCTTTGATGCGACCAACATTGTCGGGATCAACAACGTGCTGAAGAAGATGAAAGACGTCGTCAATCGGCAGCGGGCAAGCTGTGAAGTTGATGGACTGGAGCTTCATACCTCGCCGAGCCTAGTAGGTCAAACACCTCCTGATTCGGCCCATCGTTTGTAGAAGGCGAAGTCAGAGCCCTTCTTGCCAACTCCCGGCCTTTGACGAAGAGAAGATCCAACCGATGGAGGCACTATCTAGGTCACCTCGCTTTGCAAGGATCATAGCCGGACAGGTGAGACAAACAACCTTTCGTAGGTGACAACAAGACTGCCATCACAGCCTAGAGCTGAAAGCTAGCACTGTTTTCTTATAATTAATTAGAATTTTTTTAATGTATTATAGTTAATTTTAATAAATAATCCACAGCCTTTAACCTCGCAGCAAGTGGAATGGCCTAACAGTCCAACGCTCAACACTGAAGAAGAGGCAGGCGGCAGAATCAGGTCATAACGGCAGCGGGCGTATTTAGACGCCCAATCCAGAAACTGACCTGGATTTTGACGTTGCCCTCACTTCATGTTTAGGCAAATCATTGTATAAATATAATATTGTTATATTTAGTTAGATTTTAAACACAAACTAGTTTCGCTGTCGCTTTGCTGTCGCTTGTGTGTGTGCGCCTTTGTATATGTGTGTGCCTAAGCGTAAATGTACGAAGAAGCGATCGGAAATTTTCGACAGGGTACAGGGAGTTTTGTAGTCGGGTATACTCGACTATATCATTCTTACTTGTTAATGATGGTATAATGAATGCAAAGATGTTCTATTGGAAGAAAAAGTGTTGCAAAGTGCGAAAAATCTGGGAATACGAGAGCGATTATCAAGATAACGACCCCAAGCACATAGCAGCCATTCTAAAGACTTGGCTCATTTGGAAGTGTACCCATATTATCAAAACGCCAGCACAGTTACCAGGCGTTAACGTAATTGAAAATTGGTGGGCAATATTGGAAACTACCATTTCGAAGAGGAAGATTTCGAACAAAAATGATCCAAAACGCGCCTTATTGGAGGAATGGCAAAAAACAACTAAACAATGGAGGCCATACAAAATACTAAATGTTATAATTAAGAATAAAACGTCTATCAAAATTAAGTGCACGAAATAAGCTGCGACAAGAAAAAAAGCCCTTAATTGATGTTTTTGTTAATTTATTGTTTTGTTTTTTTTTTTTAATTATTAAATTAATTTTGTTAATTTATTGTTGTTTTTTTTTCTTTAATTATTAAATTAGTTTTGTTTATTATAAATGCTAATATTCAACATTAAATGCATTTAAACTTTATTGATATCTTTGATAGTTTATCCGCTGTATCGATTTCAGCTTTCAGTTCTTAGCTGCACGAAATAAGCTGCGATCCGCTGTAGATACCTTGTCAACGCCACGCTCAAGTATTGGTCAGCGCAACTGGTGCGGTCATTACCCCGCGATGTCACTAACGAGTATGCGACACAGCGCTCGAGGCGCTGGGTCAGCACTTTTAGGTATTTTTTTATTTTTAGGAATAGGGTGAGTTTTGGTTATAAGTAATGATGTTCTTACAGTTCAGTACACATTTATGACTTCAACGACTCGGTACGCAAGAGTGAATAAATAATTAAAACTAACTTCAGTATATTCGTATCAAACGCATGCATAGTGTTAGAAATTACTTGTGAATATTTGAAACCCAGTTTGTACACACCTCTATACTATGTAAAGAACTGTGCAAAATAATGCAAGTGCCCAGAATTTAACCTGTCCCTCCCATACAGTAGCCAAGAATTAAAAATCAACCAAAAATCTTCTCAATAATTATTTATTTATATTTTGAATTAATTTAACAAATAAATTTTAATTGATAATAACGATAAAGTGCATCGTAGTTCACGACCAGAGAATGATTTCTCCACCCTTACCTGAGTAGTAAGTGCAAAATGCACAACCTTCGCTGATTGGTGTAGGTATAAGAAATTATTTCCTTCGTTATGTCCGATATATACCAATTGCTTTCTGGTTAGTCATTCACCTCTCTAGTGAAACGTTCTACCTCCAATTCGTATTCATCATTGTAGTTGTCACACACTGACGAGATCGAAATCGAATTTTCAAAGTTGCTTAGTAAACTTGGGGTTTGATTCGCAAGAGTCGCTCGATTTGTCAGAAAAATGTCCCATTCCAAACTAGTGTCTTGCAGCTTACAAATTTTCTGTAACACAAATAATAACAATAGCTTTTCAAACTCATTTTTTTAAAACCCTTTTTTTTTTAAAGCAAATGTGAACGTTTAAAAACAATTTGCCAACGTAGCTGTCATTGCTTTTACGGTTAGCTTTAACCAGATTTTGTAAGTCAGCCTCCAATCTCTTTTTTTCTTTTAAGCTGGCTCTAAGGCGTTGACCAGTGACATAACACCTTTCCATTCCGATTTATCATATTTCAAAGACAGAATTCCTTAAGAGCTAGGAGTCTTTTCAGCATCTCATCTCGTCGGCACGTATTCTCTGGCTGAGTAGTCCGCATGCATAAAATAATTACCTAAAAAATAGAACACAACTAATTTTAGCTCTAATAGATAGAGCACTAATTGTATTAAGAGATATATCACTAATTATATTAATGCTCGTATAGACGAGGGCGTTCTTAGCGTTTTTGGCATTTAACTCGCTTTCAAAACAGTTGGAAACGACGTCTGCTTGGAAGTCTCACATTTTATCGCAGAAATACTCTGAATTTTAAGACCATTGATTATTTGCTTGTCAGTTTGTTCATATGTAGGCACCCTTAGTATTTCACCGACATCATATTAAAGTTCCAGAGCTTTAAATATATTGCGGACATTATCAAAGGTTACGCATTTAATTTAACCCCGAACAGTTTAAAGTTCGTTCATGTTTACTGCTGTTTGCATTTTCTGTAGCTAGTTCTGTTTTTCATGAAAATATAATATATCACGATTATGATGAGTTAAAAAAGGAAAAGAAGGCAGGCTAATCCAATTTCATTGTGACCAACTGGATATACACTGCCAATAAATCTTCTGGTAACACATGTTGTAAATATAGGGACCACAGGATCCCATTATAGTACAAGTTAAAAATTGGCTGAGGACGTCAACCAAAAATATATTCCTTCTTTGTCACGACGCAACAGCCAATTCGAGCTGCTGTTCTCAGTTTCAACCGGTTTGGCTTTGATTTCTCTTTTGTTCGAAACCGACTTTCAATAGCAATAAGTAATCGGTGGAATCAGCTGTTTCACAACAAAGAATAAACAGAGCTAATTTTCGTATTAAAAGTGACAAATAAACATTGCAATACTCCCAGAGAATAGTATACTCTACTGCGCGCTGCAGAATTTACCCCTTTAATTGTATATAATTTGTTGTCAACAATGTACATGTTGGTTTAACACAAGGACATGGTTAAATCTTACTATAATATATAATAGTATAATTAAGCCATACACAAGTACATATTGATGCAGAATATTAGAAATTGTTTATGAATATTTGATATAAATATCCTAAGTAAGCTGGCAATTACTTGAAACACCGACTAAAACGCTACACGTTTTCAAAGCGAAAAAGTTACTCGATTTGACGAGTTTGAAACAGCTAAAACGATTCATAATTCCAACTTTGTAACTTTAGAGTGGAAATGGAATTGGACCTGTATATGATATATAGCTGCCATACGACCGATCGGTCGATATTTACATTGTATGAGAAGCTTCCTTCATTATAAAGATATTCGACCAAACTCACCAAATCACAGTTTCATTGTTTTGTTGACTTTAGTTTCAAAGTTGACCATTTATCGATTGGCGTAATTGATTGTTGAAAGACCGCCAACACGTTCATGTCGAATTGTTAAATTTGGTCGTCTGTTTTGTCTACGTGCCGAATCATTTTATAAGTTACTTTCAACTAAAGGGTTTCGAACTGCACCATTCCCATTGTTGCGGAGTCGTGCTTGAGAAAATCTCATTCATTAGAATTTGTTCCCTGTAAATTTATATGTAAGGAGGTGACATCTTCGACCCTATAAAGTATATATATTCTTTATCAGTATTAATAGTAGAGTCGAACTGGCCCTGTCCGTCCGTCAGCAACTACAAAAGCTAGAGATATCATCATTGAATATATCGTTATTGTCCAGGTTATTGTACTTGTTCACCGTACGCAAGTTTGTTTCAGATTTGAGATATCCCCTTTGCCCTAATTGACTGATTCATAATCAACGCACAGCTAGCAGAGTGGTTTCTATTTATGACGAAAGGGCACACAAAGGCGGGATTTTGAAAAATGGGTTCTAAAAGTTGCATGGGCGAATGTCTTATTTTAGTCAAACTTTATTTGAAGCTTTTCTCATAAAATAATTTGACATACGTCTCACTGATTGTGAACAAATTACCTCCATGCACAGTGGTCGATTTGGCGAAATTAGTTATTTTAATTAATAACTTTAAAAATATTCGCCGTACGTCAAATCTGTAATTTTCCCATATGAGAAATAGTTTACATAATACCTTAAAAAAAATTTATATTTTGTTTATTAAAAATTTTTTTTTATTATTCTTTATTTATTTTGAAAGAAATATAAGTAACTAAAATAAAAAAAAATATTTCTAAAAAAAAAAACCATTTATTTTTACTTCTTAATTTTGTATTGCCGTTAATTTTTTTTGCGTGCACCCAAGCTTTTTTAGGAAACGAATGCCGGTCGCACTCTCACTCAAAACGAATGTAGGGATAAGTACAATTGACAAAAAAGGCAATGGGCATTAAATAAAAGTAAACAAAACACATATGCATGTATCACCCAGGGGGATTATAGGCTAGCTTGGTTTTTTTTTTTATATGAGCAATTGGCGTCTGTAACCTTCAGCTCTATGGGATGATAAAATTATAAATATGAAGTTAATTCTTCGTGTTTGTCGACATTTTCATACTGCGTACGTTTTTGCAGCAGCAGGTACTAAAAAAATTAATACAGGCGAAGGCTTGCACAAAAGAAAAAGACGCTCCATACATTTTGTGTCTCAATTTTTAAGCCTTCCTTTTCAACCATCCTTCTTTCGACGCTGCTGCGCCGACGTATGCCATACGCACATTTGCAAAAAACTACCTATTCACTTTTCTTGCTTGTGTGCCCTAATACATATACATTATTGTAAGGCGAGCTATTACACTCAGTTGTCCGGTGGTTAAAAACACCAGGGTGTCAAAATCACCCTACATTTACCCGGTGCACCTTAAGTGCCGGTGGCTTGTTGCAGTTCTCTGATTGCCATATCAAAAATAATGTCCGCTTACCACCAACATTGAACCTAAGAAGTTGATTTTCATGAAAAGTTGCAAAAATTGAAAGAATGATTGGACATTTCATGATCACAAAGAAACGTAAATTTATAAAACTGCAATTAGCTTGAATCCTTCTGAGTTTTCAAGGTTATGAAAAAGTTATTAGTTCTACGTCGAAGTATGACTATAATAGACAACCACAGGTCACAAACAAATATTATTTATATAGTACATACCTTTATCGTCAATAAAAATCCACAAACTTGATTCACAATTAATTTTTACAGTTTTTCTGACGAAAATGCGACTGACGTCCAAAAAAGGAGAGAAACTTTTGAGCAGCAAGTGCAGGAACATACATATATTAACTTTGAAAGCTCACAGGTGATCAACTATAGATAAAAATTCCAAACGATTCGGTAATGAAAAAAAAATTAGTGGTAATGTCCACTTTGAAAATTGAGTTAAATGCTGGTAAATCAACCGTTTCGACCACCGTGCCATGGCCGGAAATTTGCGGAAATCTTTTTGATTATCATGCAATTACCATGAAGCTCATTATCAAAGCTCTACACAAAAACTTAATTACAACAATGCTCAATAATTTTGGAAAATCTGCCCCCAATAAGGGGGAAATTCGCGGTAAACTTTTTTGTTCATCGTCCGATTGATCTTAAACTCAATTTAAAAATTTTCCACATTAAATAATTCAGTACAAGTCTCACCGATTTTGGAAAATTAATACCACGGATTTATGAAAGCCTCTGCCATTTGACAATTTTAATTGTCATATGATTGTCTTCAAGCTAGTTTTCAAAGTTAGATATAACAAATAAGAATGGTATAGTCGAGTCAAAGACATTTTTAATAACAAGATATCCAAAATAACGGCACAAGAAACCGCTTGTTTTTCATGAAACCGCTCTCTGGACTCGAAATGATTACGTGATCGATCGGCCGCACTACTTTGAGAGCGTAAAAGGCAGCTCTGCACACAATTCAAAACACAAATGTAATGCGAGATTAGCGCGCGTATGTACTCGCACTCGATCTCTCTCATAGTTGCTTTGTCTCACTCTACGATTCGGTGGCATCTTGAAAGCAGCCAGCGAGTTTCACAATTCAATTTCAGTTTGAGTCCAAATTTCATGTTCTTTTGATGTCGGCACTGACACACTGACACTATTTGTACCCTGGATATATTAAATTGATTATAATACTTCTGTCATGCCGTCATGGCATGGACAATTTTTTATTTTGTAGTGTAGATAACACAAGGGAATTATACCACATGAAAAAATATTGTAATCTATATAATGATACATGTACACGGTATTCTGTAGTCCTCAATGCACCATGTGCGCGTTCAGAAAATAGAAATAATTAATGTTTTTCTGGCATAAGACAAATTTTTGTACCGAGTATCAATAATTTGTGGTTTTTAATTTCAATAAATGGATGGAGTCACGCCCATTTTTTGTTCAAAAATTCTAACAAGAATTCGAACGTTAGCAAAGAAATACGACCCAAAATATTTAGTTATCGTTCAGTTAAAAATTTATATATTATAATTTATAATGTGTCCATTCATCGTAATGCGCGGCGCAAACCACAATAAAAACAAATATCATCTGCTGAGAGCGCACTCAATTTTACGATCTCAATGTTAGAAATCGAGAGCGCGAAAAGCCACCCAGGGGTTCGGCCGGAGACAATCGGTTCCAAGGACCATGAGAATTTACCGGTCACTGGTCGCCGGTTAATCGTGCGGCAGCGCCGTGCCATTTCAAACTGAACGGCAACAAAAAAGTTCTGGGGACATTGTGTTTGTCATGTTCAATTTCTTCGAATGCTTTGTCTAGAACGGGACCTTGCATTTTCTCCGTCTATTGGTGTTCTACTTTGTCGGTTTGCGTATAGTTGTTATTGCAAATTCAAAACGAAAGAAGTGGCAGCTGCGGTAATGGCATGCCAGCGTCTTGTTTACTTTGGTGTTGAAAAATGAATTGGATGCACAAAAATTTTTCCTTCGGAGCTAAACCGGTAAGTTTAAATTTATTATACACTCGGCAACTCTGCTTGTCAAGTGTAGACGTGTTATTTTTGCAGCTTGTGAAAAATTGTGAAAAATTTTGTTATAATCAACAAATTTACATACAAGTCCACAATATAGTGGCCCAAAACGGCCATTCTCATCGCGAGTGCTCAACAGACATTCAAAAGTGAAGTGAAGTGTACCAAAACAACCCTTTAGCGCATATGCGCTGGGGTGCTCTACTAACAGTGCAAAACAGCATCATAAAACAGCATCAATTGAACAATTGACAGTAAATATCGACACGCCTCTATACTACCTGCGTGCGACATCGTCTGCGCGCGAAACTTAATTTCGAACTATTTACCAATATCCATCAACTGCAAATCAAAAATAAAAATCAATCAACAACCAGCAGAACCGAAATGATGGGGAAACCCCCCGACCCTTGAAGGGCTCCCACCACTTACCCACCATGCTCCAATGAAACATCACTTCTTCAAATACCAGGCCCAAAATTCTTAACCATCACAAGAACTGACGAAAACCAAAACTTAACCAACATCTCACCTTTCCTGATCAAAAAACAAATCGACTACACCTGTGGTGGTGAAGTCTAGCAATGCAATAAAACGAAAAACGGCACTCTTCTAGTAAAAACGAAAAACAACACACAAGCAACCAAATTAATACGCCTTTCATCACTATCACCCGACATCAACATCAAAGTAAACCTACACCCTTCCCTCAACTACACAAAAGGAGTTATATACTCCAATGACTTGAGGGGCTTAGCCGACAGCGAAATTTTAAATGAACTAGCCTCCCAAAATGTAACAGAAATAAGGTAATTCTTGAAAAAAGAAAATGATACCCTAAAAGAGACCGGACTCATTATAATGACCTTCAACCTACTCAATTTACCCGAACACCTACACATTGGATATGAACGCACACCTATACGCCCATATATTCCGTTACCCATGAGATGCAATAAATGCTTCCGTTATGGACACTCAATGAAATACTGTAACAACATTCAACACTGCTACAACTGCGGCGACGAATTCCATATAAACCAAGATACCCAAGAAAAATGCAATAAACCTAAACGATGCATCAATTGCACCATACACAAAATCACATAAAACCAACACGCATCCACAGACAAAAAATGCCCAATCTTCATAGAGCAGCAAGAACTTCAAGCCATAAAAACATCACAAAAATGCGACAACAAGACGGCCCTATCCATCCTAAGATCCCGAAACCAAAATACAGGAGGTTCATCATTCTCCTCAGTCATTAAAGAACTCCAACAAACAACCCAAAACCAAGATCTTCAACCACTCCAATCCCAACAATCACCACCCACAAAACGCCAATTGACATCATACGAAGACGTAACACCTTCGGACACTCAAGTAGATAATAAGCAATCCACCAACACACCCAAACACACATCTCCAAAAAAAACTACAATCAAAATCTTACCCAGAAACACCTCTAAACGCAAATTAGCTGCCGTTAAATCAACCAAAAAAAAGAGCATAAAAACATCAAACACACAATATTTATCCTGTTCCCCTCCCGACTCCGATAGATACTGAAACTCCAGTAGATTAAGCCGTTTAAACACTCTAAATACTGGTCTTCTTGGGGCTGACTGGGAGTGACACGTTGTGTCCCACTTAGTCAGTCCCAAGAAGACCACCCCACTTTTAACACTTGTACAACTCACTGATCCAATACCAAAAGACAAACACACCTCTCAAAACATCCTGAACTACCATGTTTAAAATAATCCAATGGAACATTAAAGGCTACCGAAACAATTACAGTGAGTTGAAAATTCTAATTAAAGAACACAACCCTCAAATAATTGCCTTACAAGAAACTCACCTTACAAATACACACTCCCTCCCAATTCCATATAACTTCTCCCTTCTCGAATTTAAAAACTCAAACTCCTTTGGGGGAGTAGCTTTTCTTATCCATCAATCCATCAACCACAACCGAATACAACTGAATTCAGATTTTGAAGCCATAGGCATAACCGCAGAATCCAAAATCAAATTAAATATTATTTCAGCATACATATCCCCTAACAAAAACTTCTCCCGTCCCAACCTCGAAAGCGTTCTTAACCCACATAGCCTTCCTACACTAGTACTAGGAGACTTCAATAGCTGGCACCCATATTGGGGCTCACCAAAAGCAAATTCGAGAGGTAAGATAAAAGCGAAATACATCGACCAAACTGACTACACACTTCTCAATGATAAAACACCAACACACTTTTCTACACACAACACATTCACACACGTTGACCTTTCATTCGCCTCAGCCAACTTAGCTCCAGAAATCAATTGGGAATGTACCGATGACCTCTATCGTAGTGACCATTTCCCCATTAAACTGACTCTTTTCCCAACTTCAAATCAAAAAAAACATATTGCCAAACCGACATTTAAACTCAAAGCAGCTAACTGGGACCTTTTTGGAAAATCCATTAGCAAAATCAGCTCTTTGACTCTCAGTAGCAACAAACCAAACAGAGAAGCAGCAATCTTAAAAAAAACAATAATACAAAGCGCCCACTTATCAATCCCACAAAACACTATATTCACCAGACCACATACAGTTCCCTGGTGGAATAAAGACCTCTCAACTCTAAAAAAAGTGAAAAACCAGAAATGGACGCAACTAAAAAGACAAATTAACACAACAAATATAATTGAGTTTAAAAAAGCTAACGCTAAATTCAGAAAAGCAATTACAGAAGCTAAAAATCAATGAATTTTCCAATTTACTTCTGATATCCATCCCAACTGTGATTCAGCCAAACTGTGGTCAAACATCAAAAGACTATTCGGCCTATTCCCCTCCAAAAACATACACTGCATAAACAACCCATTTACTAACTGTACAATAACAGACCAAAACACAATAGCTAATACCCTCGAAAGACTATGGTCTAATGAAGCTGACGACAACAATTTCTCACACACTTTCCGCACCAACAAACACACTGCTCTGTCAAACCGAGCCAACTATTCACCTAGTCAATCATCTCTGGAAATAGAACAAGACATTACATACTTTGAATTCAATTCAGCCCTAAATTCAATCAAAGGTTCCACTCCAGGTTATGATCGTATATCCTACTCCACGATACAGAACACCTCTACCTCATTCAAACTCAGAATCGTCAAACACTAACAACATCCTCAACACTCAAATTCCCCAATCCTATAAAAATAGCCTAGTTCTACCAATTTTAAAAATACATAAACCCAAAACAGACGCTAAATCATACAGAGCAATTTCACTAAACCCATGTCTTGCAAAAGTCTTAGATAAGATAATCTCAAAAAGATTATGGTGGTTTGTACTAAATAACAATTTAATACACAATAACCAAATTGGCTTCAAGAGAGGCAAATCGGTTATAGATAATCTATTATACATAGACCATATAGCAACAAGAGCCATCTCAGCCAAACGACACCTCTCAATAATATCTTTAGATTTTACAAAAGCATTTGACAAAATAGGTATTCACACACTCACCCAACAATTAGAAGAATGGAAAATGGGTCCCAAAATCCTTGCATATATCATACTCTTCATGACCAATAGGAAAATTATGGTTAAAATAGGTAAATCCCTATCCCAAACCTTTCCCCTTAACAACGGCATTCCACAAGGCTCACCTATATCCCCTATCCTATTCTTAATTTCATACAATGCCCTAACAAAAATCATTTCCATCCAAAAACATATCAAATTTTGCGCCTACGCCGATGACTTCCATCTCCTAATAGATCTGAAGAAACAGAAGAACCTCTCAATCAACATTCAACAATTATTTCAACAAATTGCAGAATGGGGAATACATTCAGGTGCATCCCTCTCTACTGACAAATGTCAACACCTACATATTTGCCGAAAGCATAACTGCAACTGCAGCATTCTCTCAGGCACTACAAACATACCCTCTACCAACACCCTAAAAATCCTAGGACTCACACTAAATAATAAATACAAATGGGACACCCACATCACTAAGCTCACATCTGACCTCTCTAAGCCCCTTAACATTATTAAACACCTCTCATCCCTAAAATACAACTGCAATACCTCAACCCTAATCCAAATACTGAAATCTATCCTAATCTCCAAAATAGACTACTGTCTGCCAATATACGGCCACGCTCCAAAATCTCAATTAAATAAATTAAAAACGATCCAAAATGCAGCCGTAAGAACTGCTCTTGGAGCCTTTCGAACCACCCCTATAACACACATGCTAATCGAGTCAAAAACAAACACATTAGAAAGCCGACGTGACTATTTAACATCTTAACTATTTAAAACACTTATCCATTCGAACGACACTTCGCTCAAAAATCTCATCAAAAGCCGCAAAAGAAAAATTAAATACCCTTCCACAATAGACAGAATCGTCCAATCCTGTACATACTTCAATCTTCCATACCACCCAACTTAAACTACCCACAGCCACAAATACAACATACAACCCATCCACAAAGCAAAAGATATTTCGCTATCATCTTACAACAAAACCTCCAACCCCAATATAATTTTCAAACAACTATTTAGCTCCATTAAAGACACACTTAACAATTTTAAACTATTATACACCGACGGTTCCAAATATAACAATATCACCGGATACAGCATAACCACAGAAACAGAAACATTAAAAATAGGCCTGCTTCCACCTTATTCAACAGTATTCTCGAGCGAGATAATCGCTATCTATGAGGCACTGAAAGTACCCGAAAACAAAAAAGGAAAATACGTCATTTGCTCCGACTCGCTTTCAGCCATAAAATCAATCATGAACCTAAACAACTATTCTTACTACGCTACAAAAATCAGACACATTATAAGCAACAATTATCCAAATTTCAAAATTGTTTGGGTACCCAGCCATATCGGCATCACAGGCAATGAAAAAGCCGACTCAATAGCCAAAGAAGCAACAACACACCCACTTATTTATACCCCAAATTATAACGCTAATGATATAATTCAATTACTTAAAAAACTCCTCTCTCAAAACCAACTCACATTACTTAACATAACATCCAACTGGTACAAATTTATTAACACTAACACCTCCTCAAACTACTCCCTCAAAAACACAAATCTCACCAGACTTCAACAAAAAAAACACCAGAATACGCCTTGGACACACAAACATTACCAACATACATTACATAGACAAAAGCCTTAACAACACATGTACATTTTGCAACCAATTCCCCATAAGCATACGACATATCCTAATCACATTTCCCTCCTTTACATCCCACAGAACATCCCTATTTCACAACATAGATCCTTTATCCCTAATCACAAACCCCACCAATAAAAACATAAAAATTCTTTTTCATTTCCTAAACAACACCAACTTGATACATAAAATATAACACAATATCCAATTACACCACATCACTAACGCTCATACACACATTGTTCAAAATATCATACATCCACACAAATCTTGTAAATAATGTAAATAACACTTCTCTAATACATTTATACACATACTCCATACATTCCACATAATATTGAAAATAATAACCATTAAAATGTAACTCCAGCTGAAGGCCCTGGCAGCCATGGCTAAGAACACTATGTTAACTCTTAGTTTAAACTAACAGTTATCATTATATAAATAAATAAATAAATTTATTACAATTTGTTATATATTTTTTTTAATTGTTTCTTTCTCAAAAGATAACTGCCATACTTCTATACGCCGGCGGCATACTATAAGAATTTTCAGAACATATTTTTAGATGAGCTGGCCGCCGGGTACAATTCAGACGTGGTGCAAGAAAAACAAGTAAGAATGCTATAGTCGAGTGTACCCGACTACAAATCTCCCAGTATCCAGGTTGAAAATTTTCGATTGCATTTACGTACACTTACACATACACACACATATATACACAAAGACGCACACACACAAGCGACAGCGCAAGCGAGGCATTTTAAGTCGTGGCTGTGCTGTTTCTTTGTTTGTTTTCTTTGGTCTCAAACTCTTGGCCGAAAAAAATGGTGCATTTGGTGGATGTCAATTTTTCTATTTGCCTGGTAGTTGGATAAATGAAAAGGCGAATTATTTCTACCTAACACGAAAGGACTTTATGAAAAAGATTATGGCTCGGACCACATTATTATATACAGTCAGCCCAACTTTAATTCGTACACTTGAAACAGTTGATAAACAGTTGACATATTAAAAAAATAAAAAAATGTTGCGTAAAGGAGTAATATTTTTAATGCGTATTCTAAAAACAATAAACAATAAATGCAGTTTTAAACCAGAGAATCTTACAAAAATATCAAATAAGGCATTTTTTGGCGACCATAAATTATTCGTACAGTGCGCGCACTTCGAACTTAATTACTAAAATTGGTATAATGAAAATTATTTTTAATATTTTGTGGGACCCCCCTTGGCATCTATGACAGCTTTTAAACGTTTTTTCATGCTCTTAACCAAGTTATTGGTATCATTAGCAGTGATTTTGGCCCATTCATCGCTCAATGCTGTCTTTGAAGACTCCTTGGACGTAATCTGCAGTTTTCGGATCCTTTTCTCCAGCAAATTCCATACGTGCTCTATGGGATTTAAGTCTGGTGACTGGGTGGGCTCTTAAGCGGTTTGCAACGGTAAATTAGCCATTCCTGAACACTATAAGCTGTGTGTTTGGGATCATTATCTTGCTGGAAGATAAACGTACTTGGATCTAGGCCTAGTTCAGTGGCACTTGCGTGTAAATTTTCAACTAATATCTTCTTGTACACGTGCTGATCCATTTTCTCGTTGATGAACACCATTTGTCCAGCTCCAGCTGCAGAGATACACCCCTAAAGCATCACATTTTCTCCACCTTGCTTAACTGTGGGAATAATGTTATTTTCCTTAAAAGCCTCATTGACTTTGCGCCAGACTTTTGGAGGACCGTCATGCCCAAAAATATTAAATTTGGATTCGTCACTTAATATGACGATCTCCCAGAAATAATGTGGCTTATCCAAGAGAAGTTTGGCAAACTCCAGCCTCTTTTTCCTATTAGCCATTTAAATACAAAATACTAAATGTACGAATAAAAGTTGGGCTGATTGTATGTACATAGCTTGCATTGGAACAATCGGCCAGGTTTTGTATTAAAATACTACTTCGGCAAGCCGAAAATATCCTTTACTTCTTGTTTCTTTTCTGTGTAGTATAGAATTTTTAGTATATTATTTAACAGTCGTCCATCCGAAAAATATTGTACACTGTACGACCGATTGTTTATGAAATCTTACTATCCCATTCACAAATGCCTTTTAAAAGATAAGATTTCTTTATTTATTCCTTGTGTAAAAGCTAAATAAAGTCAATGCCATTACACCTACATTCATGTATGTACATATGTATGTACAGTTTGTCAATTAATTGTTTGCAAAATGAAAAAAGGCATGCAAATTCAACTTTAACATCATAATTTATTAAGATAGGCACTTTATTCCAATTTTTTTTTTTTACAGTTATATTAATCAATGTATTACTTATAGATAAAACAAAACAAACATACTTAAATAATAACAATAACAAAAAAAAAACAAGAAACACAAAAACTGACAAATTTCTGAGTGTCAAGAAATTGTTTGCAAAATGCAAACAGTGACTTCAAACTGACCAACGGGACTTCTAACGGAACTTTTACTGTAAATTTAAATGAGCTATGGTCTTTGCAATGCTCTGTGTATGTAATTACTTTGATTTTGACTTCGGCAGCGTGCATAATAAGCTGTAAAAACGGATTTGACAATGCCTGGGAAGCGAACGGATGATAATTTGATTCAATTAATTTATTATAATTATCATCAAGGTAAAACAGCTAAGGAGTTGGCTAGTGAATTATAATTATAAATAAAACTGCGGACAGTTTACAATATAAAAATGCGTGCAGAGAAACAAAATAGACTAGAGTTGAAGAGGAGGCAGGCCACCGAAGCTTAATCACCGCGATCAGTCGAAAATACTGAGAAAAGTTAATAGTAACCCCCAGATAAGCTTGAGAGTGCTGGCCAGTACATTAAAAAATGACTGCAATAAGAGACTGTACGTAGGGTCCTCAACCTCCATAAGTACTCCTCACGTGTGGCTAGAAAAAAGCCATTGCTTTCTGCAATAAATGTGAAGAAACGGTTGACATTTGCGATTGACCACGTATATAAGCCTGGGATAACGTTATTTTTTGTGATGAGACAAAAATAATGTTATTTTCTCACGATGGACCGAGCAAAGCCAAAACAGCGCTGCAGGAGAAGAACATAGTGCCAACAGTGAAGTTTGGCAAGCTCTCTGTTATGGTGTCGGGTTGTTTCTCCTTAAAAGGTGTTGGAGTGCTGCGGATTTTTACAATGTAATGATCAAGAAGTTTTATATGGATATCCTTAACAACAAGCGCACAAAATTTCGGCTTTTTTGACGCCCAAAACGCGAGTAAGATGCACTGCAAATTGTATAAGGACAACGATCCCAAGCACAAATCCCTGCTGTGCCGGACCTGGGCGCTGTACAATTGCAGCAAGGTGTTAGATACCCCTGCTCAGAGCCCTGACTTAAACCCCATTGAAAGTTTGTGGGCGTTTTTAAAGAAGAGGGTAACTAAACGGAGCCCAACAAACAAAAGTGCGTTGATTAAAGCCATACAGGAGGAATGGTCAAAATGATCAATTCTATATGACCTTCAGGCACTTGTGCAGTCCATGTCACGACGGCTTCAAGCCCTAATAGATGCTAGTGGCAAGCACACTAAATATTAGATTATTTTTTTTTTTTTCAATTTTCTAGTTTTAGCCATTGTTGCAAACACTCAGAAATTTGTCATTTTTATGGGTCTTGTTTTATTTTTGTTATTGTTATTATTTTAGTAAGTTTGTTTTGTTTTATCTATAAGTAATACATTAACTAATATGACTATTAAGAAAAAAAAAATTGGAAAAGGTGCCTATCTTAATAAAATATGAAATTAAAGTTGAATTTGCATGCCTTTTTTATTTTTGCAAACAATTAATTGGCAAACTGTATGACAGTAAAGAAACGAGAGTTCGAGAAATACCATTGTACTAAGTCCAACAGCAATGGTGTCCTGGAGATATATGTAAATATGTACATATGTAGCTACAGATGTATGTATGTACATTTATCAAGGGCCAAAATTCCAAAAAATAATAATATCTTGTAAAGAAACTTGTGTTTTGTGACGATAAATTCAAAATGTTAATCTACCAAACTCAACCTTATTAGACCTGACATATGTATGTATGCATTACTATTGAAGCTAGCTATATTTATGAACTTCAAGCTCAATAAACAAAATCCATATGTACGTATAAATGTACATATGTACCTATAACTTACATACATGTAAATACATATGTATGAAAATGTAGATTGACTGTATTTACCTCAAATATCCTTAAGAGAATGGTCACGTATGCCTTCCGAACACCAACAGATTTGTTAATTGCAGATAAAAGAATCAAAAAAGAAATAAATCCCGCAAATGGAATCCAACAAATACTAACTATTCCATATAACATTTTTCAATGATACTTTATGCAATATGTGACACAACTAAAGTAATAAATAATAAGCAGCTAGTTTAATAAATACAGGAAAGACAGAGAAAACATAAATGATAAATTTAATTATCGAAAAATCGATTTATCGATGATAGATAAATTAACTCTTAACACCGATTTTGGACTATGGAATCGGAGCACCTAGCCGAATCAAAACCTCTTGGCTTGAGTGAGTTTTTTGAATTGCGGTATCCGATTGCACGTTTGAGACGGTTGGTACAATGTTGTACCAACTGAATTCTGTATCAAAACCTTTAGATACGAGCAGCAAGTTGCCGCAACTGGCTGGTTGGGCTACGCACAACTCGATTGCCACAACTCGTGGGCGATTCCCTTTGGTTTTGTACTTTCTTCCTACTGTCTTTTCTGTTCACCTGGTACTTGGCTGTTGGATTGTGCGAAACATTTGAAGATCTTTTGCTGCCATTTATAAGCGGCATTGTTTAGCAGAAAATATTGATATTAATGAAAATTCAGATATTCTTTTGTTGGTATTATTAACAAAGATCAAAATTTTCAAAAAAAATTTCTGAATTTTTGTATTTATGTTTAATTGATATATTTGAATAAACCAATTAGTTGCAATATATAGATTATCATTTGTGCACTTGCCAACGCCATTTTTCGAGTTTCGCTACGAAGTTGGCTGATCCGATTGCAGCGTGCGAGGCAAAGACCCAATTTGAGTGACAACTGGTTGCCGCATCCGATTGTGCTAAAATTGGCCCGTGTATGGTCCGGGTAACGTATTATATAACCACCTATCATACAGTGTATATAGATATTTCAAATGGTACGATGGCAGCGAGCCGACAAATTTGCTTGGATCAGGTCCACTTAGACTTCGTATTCCGTCGTGTGCCCCTGATGTGAAACGCTCTCGCATTCTCGTGAGATGCACTGCGTACATACGTCCACACATACATATACACAGACAATACGAGAGCGCGCTTCACATCAGAGCCACCAGATCGAGAGCGAAGGCAGTAGCTCTGATGCCATACAAATTACGCTCTCTCGTTCTCACGAGAAAGGGAGCGCGTTTCAGATCGGGGCACACGACGGAATACGAAGTCTAAGTGGCCCTGATCCAAGCAAATTTTTCGACTCGACAAATTTGCTTGGTTCAGGGCCACAGAGGTTTTTCACACTGAGTACATCATACGCTCTCGCTTTGTCTGTGTGTATGTATGTGTGTACGAATGTACGCAGTACAGCGTGTGGCTCTGATGTGAAGAACGGCATCGCCGCGATCGCATCCCATTTAAACGTTCACCATTGACTGCTTATATGAATACCCATTACATTTGAATACACAAGTATTTATTTTAATTCAAAGAATTCTTATCATTTTCGTAATAAATGTACATATAAGCCAAAATGGAACAAATTAAAGTTGGTCTTTTTAATTCCTACTGGAAAACACGTAAGAAAATTATATAAAAATTATAATTAATGTCCAGGGTATACATGCATCGGCTTACAAGTGCGATATTGTCCCAACGAAAATCGTTCAAGGCGTGAGCATTTTTCACGATCGCTTGGCGATTCTAATTCTTGTACTCACACATGCATACAGATATTGTGCATCTGTATGTGTACATGTGCGTGGTATAGGATTCGCTTGCAGAAGATAAACAAACTGAGCTTGCTTCCAAGACCTACTATGTTGACAAATGCGTTTGGCTAGTATTTTTGATTGATTGCATTTCAAATGCATATGTATATGGAGGAGGGCGTGTCAACTTTTTTTAATTATTTATAATTTCATTTATTTTTTATTTAAATTACAAGTAATAATACGGTAGGAAGGTTCCGATACTAGTTAAGCACCCCTTTAATTTAATTTGTAAATAAATATATGTATGTATGCATATATGTACTAACCAAACATTGGAACTCATTTAAAATTATAAGCGTTAAATAAAAGTAGTTTCATTTTCAAAACATCGATTTAAAATCGTTTATTAAAGATGTTTTTCCTCTAAAAATCGAAAACATCGATTAAAGCAAACATCGATATTTTTCATGCACTGCTGGTGCACTTAATATAATGAATACATGTTACAATATGGCAGGGAGCCAATAGCAGAGACTGTATGCTGTTAATTTAAAATTTACTTATGCTTCATTGGAATGCAATTCCCAGCTTTACTTGTGTAAAGACATGGATAGAGCAATTCAATTTTTTGACTCTACTCTAATGGAACATTCAAGCCATTATTTATTAATTTTAAACTGTCCGTGGAGCTGTGCTCTTTCCTTAACATTTGGAAGGTTCATTAATTCTTCCTCTCCATTAAAAAAGAAAAAAGGCTTTTGAGAAATTAATAACTTCTTAACTTCAATATTTTCTGGAATTCTCAAATAGCTTAATTATTTGGATCTCTAACTATGAAGCTCTCAAAACCCAAAAGGTTTCTTTAAAAGGCTTAGTCTCTAAGTCTGCTAAAGTTACTTCTGAAGTGCCACAAGGAAGTCATCTCCGTCCCTTATTATTTACTTTGTTTAAAAATCACCTTCCATATGTCCTAAATCCATCTCGGGTGCTGATGTATGCCGACGATGGTAAACTATGTCCGTCATATACTGGTTTCGTATCTGGTCAAAGATTGCAAACTGATCCTAACAGTTTTCAAGCCTGATGTCGTGTAAATTTATTAAATCTTAATTGTGGAAAGTGTAACGTAATGTCTTTATAGGCGAATACCCCATTTAAACAATTATTTTCTTAATGATAAGCCGCTTGTTCGAATTGAGGCGGATAAGTTTGACAAGCATATCTTTTCCACCGCTAATCATGCCTTTAGTGTCCTTGGTTTTATTAATCATTCACAGATGTTTACCCTCGAAGGAAAGTTTTTGTCTCAAGGCTTTCATCGGACATCATTTGCGAATCCTTAGCATCGTAAATTGCTAGTAAATCTTCAGCTAGCGTGTCTATTTCCAAATTTAGTTTTTCCACCCCCCGTGAAATCTCTTCTTTCAAAATTAGTGTCCCTCATGACTCTTTTCCAATTTTTTGTGATCCAAAATTTTGGCCGCCTCATATGGTTGTCCACGAATTTAGGCCAAAAACCAGAATTCGGTCTTTGCCTCCCACACTTTCAGTTGGTACCTTTGCTTCACAACCTTTGACTAGTATTGTTCCAAAAAACTAGGCTCGTCTTTTGACTAAGTTAAAATTAAATTTTAGAGTGTTAGAGGCCTTATTTCTAAGCTTAAAAATCTTTTTATGAATAGTACTTCCTTCGAATCCGACATTATTGTTTTTACAGAGACTTGGTTAAGCTCTTCTATCTCTGACTGTGAAATTTTGTCAAACAGTTTTATAATTTATAGGCGGGATCGACCGAACCGCCGAGGTAAATCTTCCCTCCAATCAGCACTTATTCCCTTGAATTCTCCAATTGATGTTGAAATTGTAGTTAAAGTATCTTTTCCTTCGAGCGCTATATTTGTTATTTGCTCCTATATTCCACCTTCATCTGATATTCAAGTTTATATGCCTCATATAACTTGTATAAGAGAAGTTTCCATTCAAGTGCGGGATAATGACTTTCTTGTTGTGCTTGGTGATTTTAATTTGTCAAATATCTCATGGTCTTGCTTCAATACCTCAAATTACCTCGAACCTTCATTTCAACATGATTTTTACTCCCCCCATAAAATGGGTAAAAAGGGGGTATTGGATTTCTGCAAAAGAATGTAACAGGCAGAAGGAGACATCTCCGACCCTATAAAGTATATATATATTCTTGATCAGTATCAAAAGATATTTCGATTTGGCCATGTCAGTCTGTATGAAAGCGTCGATTTCAGCAACTAGAAGGGCTAGAGACACTAAGTATGGAATGTAGGTTCCTGTATACCATACGCAGATCATGTTTGTTTCCAATCTCTGATATCTTACCCCGTTCCCCCGCAAATCGATCAAAACGTTTTACAGTCACAGTTTTAAAGATATAGCTTTGGGATTTGGCATGTACACTACTTTTTTCACTCTTAATCTACTGTCCAAATTTTATGTCGATCGGATAATAAACACTGAAGTTATTCAACAAACAAGATTCAGTACTGGAGGGACGGGGGGAAGAAGAAGCACTGCCACGACCTAAAATGCCTTGTGTACGCTGTGTCTCGCGTGTGTTCGGCTTTGTGTATGTGTGCCTGCATGTGTAAGAGACGAACATATGATTGGAAGTTTTAGACCTGGGTACAGGGAGTTTCGTAGTCGGGTATACTCGATAAAGCATTCTTACTTGTTTAGATTGCATCTTTGATAGCTCGTTTTTCAGATCAATGCAATTCAGAATCAATTGAATAGATTTCTCGATCTAGTATTTGTTAATGATTGTCGTAATGCTTCTGTCTCTATGTCGCCCCCTCTATCCGTCCCTGAAGATTTATACCATCCTACTTTGGAAATCTCTTATCTCTTTCATCTCCAAACCTCATAGTCACTGTTCATCAACTCCTCCTAAGCCTCGCCGTTGTTTTCGCAAAGTGTAAAGAAGTTTCTTGGCCGGGGTACAAATCTCAGTCTACCGACGGTTCTGTTTACAAGAATACTTGTAAGTCGCTGGGGCTCTGAGAGACGGGATTCGTAGACAAGCCAAATACCCTAATATTACCGGCTACACTATTCTACACAATCTCCACGTAATTGTGACCGGGTCGGTCCCGGATCCTCTCACAACAGCTATTTCTACTGCTAATTTGTTATTATATAGATATTAAGCTGTCGTTAAATTAAGTTGTTGCAAGAAGCACCCCCTATTACGAATTATATACATATTAAGTTGTTGCAAGAAATACCCCCCATATGAGTCATGCGCAAGGTTATCTTGATATGATTTATTAATTAATTAATATTAAAAGGCGCACGGAAAGTCACTGCGCGTCGGTGCGGGACATGCCGTCGCCGGTACGCGGGAGCGGCGTACTGCCAAGATTTGTGGTGACAAGTGTCGACGCTGTAGAGCCGCTCTGGCCTGCTCCGACGCACAGTGGCGCCTTTTGTCATTTTACTTGCAAAAATCATATTTTCTGAACGATAAAAGATATCGTAAGAAGCCTTTAACAGGGAACTCCCGTACTTCATGAAATGAGTGTAAGATCTTTAAAATCGGACGGAAGAATTCTACAGAAGATTTGGTCAAATGTGAAGTTTTTTTCATAGGAATTGACACCATAGAAATGCACTAGAAACATAATATTTTTCAAAAATAATTTCTGTTCCGATATTAAAGACTCCTCGCTAAATGCCTTTTACATTTTGACAATATCTTATTTAGTTCAAAAGATACGATTTTATTAAAGTGAAAAGTCAAATTTGGCAAGCATGCTGCTTGCCGCACTCAGCACTGAAACGGTACAGTTAGCGCGAAATTGCACTACGCGCGTCTCATTTTTGCGTATTTTTGAAGTTTGGTACGATCGTTGTTTCATTGATAAAAACCGGGGTAGCAGCTCGGGGCAGACCTTCATTTTGAAATAGCTTCTGGAATGTTCACAGAAACTTCCTTTTATAGTCACCATGCAGAACTCGACTGAACTTTATGTTAAAAGTTTACATGAAGTTGCAAAACTATGTTAAAAATAGTGGTTCAGTAATGTACTTATTAAAAACACAATAATGTTCAATAATTTCAATATTAAGATACCATTCGCTTTAGAATTGTCCCATCTTTCATTTAAAAAAAAGACATTAAGAATCGAGTGAGCCGTTTGGTTATTATACCTTCGCAAAGGTGAAAAATGTTTCCCAAAAAACCATATAGACAAAAAAGTGAAAATATTTTTTCACTTTGAAGACCTGTACCGCCCAAACAGATGAACCAACTCCCACAAAATTTCACATCCATAAACTATGGTCAATTCACTATCAAACTGAATTTGTCGTTTAAATTTGCTCACCATGACCTTTTTGATTTTTGCCATGTGCCTCGGCCAAAGGCGCCACTGTGCGACGTCGGTGGCCAACCGTCTTGTGAACGTCGCTGCCGTGCCCCTCCAAGGTGCATTGATGTTGTCGGCGGGTGTTGCTCCTCCTCCTCTTTAATCGGCCGCATCAATGGAATTGTTGGCGGCTGCTCCTTGCTGCTGTCTATCTCAGCCTCCACCTCCCCCCTGCAGCTCGATCAGGGCGATGACGTCATCCAGGTGGGCTTCCGACCACGGCGAAAGGCACGTGAACGCGCTCGTTAGCGATGACTCGATGGGTACGAGAGGAAGCGGCGATCCGCCATATGGGCTGCCCAATGATGTCTCCGGCTGTACCGGCGGTGCCGACCATTCGCGAGTGGTTGGTCATGGCGACCTCTCCTGCGCTATGTTTGGCACCGAGCCTACTGGCGGCGGCGACCATCTTGGCGCCTCGCTCGTGGGCGTCGGTGTGGCTGGCGCAAATGGAGAAGGCGACTTCTCGCGCGCGCTATCGCGTGCCGTTAGTAAACTCTTTGCGGATAATGGCGTAACTCCACCCGGGGATTGGGCCCGTTTTTCGACCACCTCTGCCTGCACTTGCTCCTCGCTTGTCTTCTCTGTGAGACCTGGTTGCTCTGCTTCAACCGAGCTCCGGGAGACGCGACTGGTCGACTTATGGTGCGATGGGCTGCTGGTAGACTTGCGTGGTGGGATTGGTTGATCCATTCCCCCCGACTTCTTACGGCCGGCACTTGAAGGCGCTGGCGAAGCCAAGCTCTTCCTCTCTCTTCCTCTTCTGTGGCCTCCGCTTTATCCGATCCCGAGCGCCTTGGCCGACTAGATCGCGGCTGCTCCTTTTCCGGGCGTGTCTCCGTTCCATTCGAGCACGAGCGACTCAGCCAACTTGATCGCGGCTGCTCCCTCTTCGGACGTGCCTTCCCTTGTGACGACTTCTGACGCTCCGACCGCTTACGCTGCTGTGAGCGTTGGGGTGGGGTCCGAAGGATGGCTCATAACGGAGGCTGCCAACACCCGTCGCCCTATCGGATGCACGCCGTCGTCCACTACTCCCCTGTACCGTCCGCGTACCCTCCGTGCAGCTTTGCTGGGTCGCCTTATGTCGGGGACGGTTTGATGATCCTGGACGCGTGTCGCTCCGAGTCGTCGAGTCGAGTCACTTCTCTCGATCGAACACTGTGGCTGGGATTGCTCCTCTGCTACGCCACTGCTCGGTGATGATTCCGGTAGCACCAATAAAGGGGGCGGCGAGACGGGTTCCGTCACATAGGGTGGCGAGTTCCGGGCATTATTTTGCCACATGTATCCCTCTTCCTCCGGTCGTATTGGACCGGCTCAGGGTTGCTGTCCGTCTCCTCATCATCCTCTACGAAGGCCTCTCTCTCTCTTGTGTTAAATGTTAGGGTACCTTCTAATTACTACCAGTTATTTTGGTTACTTGTTAATTCAACCCATCTAACTACTTTTCTTTTACCCGGGCAGCGTGTTAGGCGAACGCTGCCTCTATTCTTCCTCCGCCGGCCTCGCATCGTCAACTTTTTCCTCCTCGTCTACGGGCCTGATGATACGGCTTGAGCTGTGCTATGTTGGCCTTCCTCCTCTTTTGCTCACCGTCTTTTGCCAGCAGCACGATGTTGGGCGACACGAATTTCACGACCCGATATGGTCCATCATATTTCGCTGCCAGTTTTGCCGCGAATCCGTGTGCGGCCTTAGAAAGTAAATGCTGCCGCAACCATACCATCGATTTGAGGGACGGTCTCCACTCTCGTCGTGGCAAGTTATAATGCCAGATCTGATCTTGCGCGGCGCGCTGTATGTTACTGCGTGCTATGTCGATGACTTCCTTCACCTTATACGCCTTCTTACCTGGCTGCTGTGGGGTACTCGCTGATCCTTGTGTTACTTCGTCGTAGAGTGCAGGCGGTAGGCGTGGCTCTCTTTTCTGTATTAGGAATGCCGCAGAGTACCCAGTCGAATCGGCTATACTCGAATTCACGGCCAGGAAATTTTCGGCAGGAGTTCATCCCAAGACCTCTGCCGATCTTGGATAAACTTGGCAGCCATCGTCATCACCGTGCGCTTCGTCCTCTCCGTAGGGTTTTCCTGAGGGCAATGCGGCGCCGTGTATTGTACCTCCAATCCAAGCGCCTTCATGAACGACTTAAACGTTCGACTCGTAAATTGCGCCCCGTTGTCACACACCATTTTACGAGCGACTCCGAATCGACAGACTATCCTCTCCCTGAAGGCAGTTTGTAGATGTGTCGTGGTGGCCTTCCTCAAGGGGATGAGCTCAACCCATTTTAAAAACGCGTCATGGAACACTAATAGCTTCGTATTCCCATTATTAGACCGTGGCAATGGGACTACAAAGTCTTCACACAGCACGGCCCACGGCTCGGACGGGTGAGCATGCGGCCTGCTGGCTTAAACTGTTTCACTTTGAACTTTTGGCACGATTCACTGCACTTTACATACCTGGCAGCGTCTCTGAACATGTCTGGCCAGTAGTACCGCTGAGCAAGTCTGGAGATCATCTTCCGCACCCCCTAGTGACCCGCTGTCGGTGCGTCGTAACACTCTTGTAGAACCCGTTTCCTGTCACCGCCTCCAACGCAAAGCTTCCATGGCACGTAATCTTCGTCATCAGCTCGGTATCCCAAATGGCGGTACAAATTTCCATTTCAAACACGTAGTCCGGGAACTTCTCGGGATTCTGGTCGATTCGTTCCAACATAATGGAAATCCAACGGCAGGGGGATGTCTTCTCCACTGCCTGCTGAAACGTCTTCAGAGGTTGCCTTGACAGCGCGTCCGCCACCACGTTGACTTTTCCTCTCCTGTAGTGCACGTCGAATTGAATTTGCTGCAACTCCAGAGCCCAGCGCGCGATCCTGCCTGATGCACTCTCAATGAAGATCAGCCATTTGGGCGCCATACGATCAGTTATGACGTCAAATTTGTAGCCCTCCAAATAGCATCTCAGCTTCCATATCGACCACTATGGCCAAACACTCATTCTCCGTTACTAAGTAGTTAACTTCGTCCTTCAGCAATTTGCGGCTGACGGAGGCGATGACTGTCTTCTGGCCCTCGATGCTCTGCGCCAAAATAGCGCCAAGCCCATGATCGCTGGTATCCGTCTGAAGAACGAACTTCACGGAAAAATCGGGACATGCAATTACAGGGACCGTCGTCAGGCTCCCCTTCTATCGACTCAGGGCCTTCTTTTGTTCCGCATCCCACGACCATTTCCTCCCTTTCTTCAGCAACGCTGTCATCGGCTGCACCATTGCGGCGAAGTTTGGTACAAAGCGCCGGTACCAAGATGCCATTCCAAAGCACTGGCGCAATTCCTTCAAACTCGTTGGGGGCCTCAGTCTCCGTATCGCTTCCTCTTTCTCGGGGTCCGTCCTTATGACCTCGTCACTCACCACATGTCTTAGGTACACCAGCTGCTTTTTAAAGAACAAGCATTTATTTATGTTCAGCTTCAGATTGGCCGCCATCAATCTCCGGAATACCTCCTGGACATTAGCCATGTGCTGTACGCAAACGCATGCGGCTCCATTTTCGGCCCGATAGCTGTATCCACAGCCCTCTGGAACGTAGCACGCGCAGAGTGTAGGCCAAACGGCATCACTATCCACTGATACAGGCCTCGACCGGGCACCGTAAAGGCCGTAAATTGATTGCTCTCCTCGGCCATCGGGATCTGCTAATACCCCTGTTTCAGATCCAGCGTCGATATGAAACGTGCGTGTCTCTGTCGCTCCAGAATGTGATTGATTCTGTGTGTAGTCGATGCACATGCGCCATTCGCCCGTCTTCTTCTTCACCAGCACGATAGGTGCGCTGTGAGGACTGCGGGACGGCTCGATTGAACCCATCAAGAGGAGTTGCTCGACTTGGTCATCAATCACCTTCTGCAAGGCCGGATTTTTGGGGAAACAGCGCTGCTTTAGGGGCTTATCATCCTTCATTATAATCCGGTGTTCCGCTATGTGGGACACACCCTTTAGTCCGTCAAACAACGCGCCGTCGGGCCCTTCTCCTGCCTTTTTCCGGCGCTCTGCTCTCGGGTTCCGTTCCCGCGTACACTTCCTGCCCGTCGCTATGGCCCGCTTGCCCAGCAAGCGTTCCCTCCTTCCGCCGTGGGAAGCCACCTAATGGCTCCTCTACGACGTTGGACCTGGCGTTGTTTTCACCT
Organism: Hirtodrosophila histrioides; assembly: GCA_037075165.1. NCBI lineage: Eukaryota > Metazoa > Arthropoda > Insecta > Diptera > Drosophilidae > Hirtodrosophila > Hirtodrosophila histrioides. The sequence continues at coordinate 1,002,788 of JBAMCL010000177.1, read as the reverse complement.
CGCTCCCTTTCCGTCGTCAACTCCAACTCCGCGTAACCGCACCGTAACGTCGTGCCGATTGCGCATAAGAAGTATATTCCCCGGATTAGATCGTCCTGCATGGACGCCATTTTCAACAACGTCATGCCTATCTCTCGTCCCGCTAAACCAATCCTCACATTCAGCACCTGCTGAACCTCGCGGGTCGTTCCGTCGGCAAAAACTATCCGTGTTTGAGCCGTTTGAATTTCCCCGTACTCTCTTATCCCTCGAGCGCACTTTTCGCTTACGAAACTCCGCGTAGCACCCGGATCAACTGTGACCGACACTTTCTATGACGCCCAGCGGCCCATCTAATTCTGGGTTGTATGGTCGCCGGCGCCTGAGCGAGTTTCCCTGGTTGATTTTCTGGCAACAATCCCTCGTGTCGATGACCCTGCCACCACACATCCGGCGAAAATCTACGCGTTGGTTGGGACAAGTACGCGCAAAATGTCCTTCGCCCGCACACCTGTAGCAGACTCGCTAAATATCGAACGTCGCAGTCTGCTGCTGCCCGATCATCCGGTGGGTCGCCTCCTCGCGTCGTCCCGAGGCCGGATTGGGGATTGCTCCTCCGCCCAGTACCACTCTATTTGTTATGTTCGACGGGCGGCCTAGTGGTACCAGTCCGCTAGGACTGGGTGCTACGCGTGTACTCTAGATTCTGTTTGCACACTCTCTCGTACTCGACTGCCATCTAGGTGAGTTGCGTCAGGTTAGAGAAGTCGCTTGGCCGGATATACAGCCGAAATTCGGACACAACATTCTCATACACCCGGTGCATTTTACCCAGCATAATGCATGAAAATCCGCAAGTCGATCAGAAAATTTTTAAAGTCTTCCTCCAGATTCTCAAAATACCTGGGTGGCAAGAAAAACTCTAAGAAGCCCGACCTGAATGTTGCCCACGCCACACCTCGGAGGTGGCTGGTCACGAACCAGCGAGAGGCATTATCTGTCAGCACTTTGTCCATGGCGCGAGGCAGCCTGTCTAAGTCCATGCCGTATGATATCGCGCGCTGCTCAATTGCCTCCAGGAACGCCAGAGGGTGTCCTTGCCCGTCGAAACGCAGGCCCCATTTCTTAACCTGCTCTGGCACGATTATTCACTACCTCGGGTCCCATTGTAACCGCGGCGACGACGATGGGACGAGTACCAGATGGACTCCCCTCTAAGCCGACGCACCGGCCTCCAGGAACAAAATCTCCTGGTCTGCTAAGCGCTTCTGCTCTGCAGGCCTGCATCTCGGTCACGAATCGCGGCTGACTAGGCCACTCAGCTCCCCTTCTGATTTGTAGCGCCCACTCGAACCCAGGTCGCCGACGGCAAGAGCATCTACAACCTTGGCAAACTGAGCGTCTAACTCGGCAGGGCGCGCCCAAGTTTCGGCACTATGCTCCGCGTCTTTGATGAACGTGACCACTTGTCGGCGCAGCTCATCTACCTGTCTTCCTTATCGAGCCCAAATTCCTTGGCGATTTCTTCTAGCTCCTCCTTACGGCGGTGATAGACCCATCGGACCCCTACACCAGGAATATTACACTTAAGTTAATCCATTTATAACGCTAAATCTCGTCACTACTTACATTCCACTAACAAAAAGTCAATCACAAAAAAATTCATTACGACCGTATATGCTATATGCTATGTCTGTCTATACTGGTCACGTTACGTTTTTCGCAGTCCCTCTTGACGGCAGCGCAGTCGGGTACAGTCTCGCTCACTATCTACGTTGTTTTCGCGCACTGCCACTGCATGCGCGCCGTTATTTCGGCCCGTTATCCCTTGCGCGTTGTTGTTGTTCGTTTGCGTTGCGCGATAATAAACGCACAATGGAAACCGAATTGCCCTGCGCAGCAAAACCAACTACGCGCGCGTTTTGTTGTTGCTCGTTTTGCTTATTCGTTTTCGCTGTGCGTTTTGTCTATGCACAACGAAAACGAATTGCACTGCGCGATAAAAATCAAACTACACTGCGCAACAAAATATTCGGCCCAACGACTATCACGTGGTCCAAACGGTCCACTAGTGGAATTCTACTCTTTGTGGCTGGATGGGGCTTCGGTTCGGTACTTACAAACTCAGTAAAGCAATCATTTGAAGATCATTAGCATGGTTAACATACGAAATATTTTATTATACTATGTTACCGAAGGGAAAAATAGTATATTGGGTTTGCGAAATGTCTGTCTGTCCGTATGAACGCAATTTGTTTGCCTTTATCCTTGAGCTAGAGCAACCAAATTTGGTACACATGTTGGTGTATATCGTCAATTTATAAAGTAAAGATCAGCCCCCACCCCCTCCACCAAAATTTGGGGAAAACATGTATCTTCCACATTTTTAAAGCTAGAGTCACCAAATTTGGCATACACACTAAAGTTGAGATTCCTGACAGATCTGCATCAACAATTTTTGGACAATAAAGGTAATGTTGTGGACGAATATGGCCACTTTCAATTAATTTTTCCACCTGTGCATCGGTCAGTCGTAGATTACCCATCTTGGCCTGCAAGAAAAATAATGAAGTGGACAATAACATGAAGTTAACTGACCTACGACAACAATGCGCGTTGGGGTTGCTCGTCAAAATATTGACATGCATATACATACATTCGTACATACATATAGACAACGACAACAAGAGAGTATGATACATACATACATACATAAAGATCTCCAATATTAATTAAAGGAAGACGAATACATTTCGCAGCACAAAATTTAACATACATGCATAAACAATATACAACTTCAAGTTTTACAACAATAAAACAATTGGTATCTGTTTCGGCCATTCAGGGAAAGACAAAAATGCACAACAACAAGAACAACACGCACCACGATTGAGAGAGCCAACACTGTTTTTAAATCGAGCTCGCATGCAATAGTAGAGTGAGCAACGCGCACAAAATTCCAAAATGCGCACACGAATAAACGAGATAAAACACACTGATAGAAGACGCACTTGTGTAACGAAACTTAAACAAACATAGTCTTTGCTTTTATGCTTTGTTTTGATTTTTTATGTCGTATTTTGTGAAAAAAGATATTTGTTGCGTTGCTCAATCACAACCTTTGCCAAGTTTAAGTACGATTGCTCGAAATCCGAGATGCTACCTTGGTAAATTGACTCCGCCATTGATGAAGAAAAAGAATATATCTATGTATATATAAATTCTAACTATATTTTACGTTTTTAAATATGTTATTTTCTTTTCGCCCCAGACACAAGTACAGGAAGCTTATGCTGAACTGCAATGCCACTGTCCGCAGATGAACTTACCGGTAAAACGGAACCGGAGTCTATGGACATTAGACTACATACGGGATACATCTACCGCCCATAAGGAATAAGCCATAACAAGATACACATGTATGTACATACATATGTATATACTTGAACAAAATCTGCAGAATAAACAACAAACGGCAGTAGCACGATCATCATAAATATCATAATTATCATCATCAGCAGCGGCAGAAAATAGTTTAATAGGTTAAAAATCTAATTGTTTGTTTATAAATGTATTAGCTTCTATCAAACATATATTTAATTTTGTATCATAATTTGCATCTTATCATCATCATATTAAATAATAATCATAATTGTCAATTAATTATGTGTGTTTTTATTTAATAGCATTCGTGGCTAGTTATTGCATAAATTTTATTATCAGGGTGTAAGTTGAGTTCACTTTACTATTATATATAATGAATTGATGGCTAGTGCTATAACACTCGATGTGCCAGATATGTTTGGTAGTGGACCGGGCTAAAAAGTTATACAGAATCGAATTTGCTCCCTGATTTACTCACAATATAACATTCCTGTTTAGGGCTGAGTCCAAAAGAAAATGTAAATATAACTATTAAATCTGTTTTTTATTTGTAATTGTAATATAATGCTAAAAATAATTAAATAACGGGATATTTTCATATAAATTGCTCATTTGAATAGACAGTCAATTTTATTTTCAAGTATAATTTATAAAATGCAATATGCGCGCTTTTTGGTATGGCAGCGCCAATTATTGTGCGATGCTTACCAACACTACTTATTCATCGCATAGCAACCCTGTAACGCATAAGCATATCGATATCTTATCGATGCTCCCACCAAAACAGTTATCGCTTCACTTGTGTGGGACCATTTATATTTAATATTTTAATATCGAATATCGAAATCTTAATTTTTTTCCGAATTTTTGAGACTATAACCATGTTTTTTAGTGGCCTATTGGAAAACAGTAACTTAACCGAAACCTTGGCATAAATTAAACGGGTTATACCTATTTTACATTAAACTATTTTTAAGTAATTTCAATGTACGTCGTTTTATATCTAACCGTCTGGAAACTTTGGCAATTGTTCGAGGTTTTCCATTTCTAAAATCGGACAATAATTATAGTGTCGATATTCGCATATCGGTCAACTTTTATTTGCATATTAATCATTATTTCGGCAATAAAGCTAACTTCCCCCGCCGGGAATCGCATTCTAAATTTTACGCGTGTTTTAAGAAGAAAGTTATGAAATTAGAAGATGTCTTTATGTTAACGATCGCAACCGAATTTTTTCCCAAAATTCTACATGGAAAACGCAAAACTATACATACATACATATATTATATATTTTTAACACGTTTTACAATGTATATTAGAGAAATAACACATCGTGTTAGCGAGCTCTTCACCCACAAAAACCAGGTGGCAGAATACCATATCGTACACACACGCTATGATTATTATTTCATGACAAATTCAGTTCTAGGAATACCCTATATATGTATATGCAAGAATTTTTAAGTTCATTTTTAGTATTTAAAAGATACTTATGTGCGGTCACATGTAAAAAGTCCTTTGACTAGAATCTATCTATGTATGTATGTGTATATGTATGTAAATATTCATGCATGTGTTTTCATCAGTACATTAGTTTTTGCTATGCTTTCTCCTTATTTTTAAATAGTGATTAAAAATGGTAAATTTAAAGTTTATATTATATAATTACAATTACATTAAACTTTAATATTGTGAAGTAATAACCATACAATCTACATAAGTCACTACAGCATTGTTATTTCTAATTAGATCGCTTTTAAAGACAAATTAACTTAACGCGTGGTATGTACATACATATGGTTGTATGGATATTTAGGGTTTGTCTACATACATATGTACATAGTACATAACTGACTCAGGACATTCATACATTGTATTTTCCCGCCTGCGGGGGTAGACATTCCTAAATAGTTGGGCCACATGCCGAGCTCGCAAATAACCATAAACCATTTCAAAGTGTCCGAAAAAACCGATCATCTACGAACACTATGAGAACTTGGAGTGAACAAACAAATTCACAAGTGTTTTGGCTCAACAGCTGTTCCGCTCAGAGCAAGACGCTTGTTTTTGTGTTCTCTTGGGTTCACTCTTTCGCTGACTACTTTGATCGGACACTTCCCAGTGGTTCGGGGTAGCGGCTACGTGGGTACCCACAGAACCGGTCCTCAGTGTATACCACCGGTCACCAGGCAAGCCACCAGCAATGCGTTTTAGCGGTTACTTTAACATGGGCATGTCATAGGCGGTGACCGATAGGTACGGCGTTCGAGACCAAGTAACCGGGACCGTGGGTGCTACCAGTGGATGCTCAGTGGTGGCACCTAGTAACCGGCACTGGGGGTGCTACCAATGGATGCTCTGTGGTGGCACCTAGTAACCGGCACTGTGGTTGCTCCGGTGTGAATATTTAAAAAACTACTATTTAATTTTTAAAATTTTTTTTATTCTTAATTTATTGCTAATAATTAGCTTAAATAGAAATGTCTTAAAATTAAATTTTTACATATTATTTTACACTTTAAAATATTTACTTTCCATATTGGTCATGGAAAGTTTGAATGCCACCATTTCTTCGCACTTTTGGCACATTGTCTCTTGAGCAGAAAGCATAGCTAATATTTAATACTTGATTAATAATGTCAAAATTACGTACCTTGTTGAGGTGCAAAGCTCAGCTTTACGATTTTGTCCGGTGGCAAACTAGCTAGAAAATAAGAAGCTCATATATATAGTATAATAGGTATAACCAATTGTAATGAATTTAAACTTACCGATTTTAATTTGGCTCAGAATTACAAATTTATGTCCGTCCAATTCAACTGTCGACAGAAAAGTAAACAAGACGGTGGCATGCCATTACCACAGCTGCCACAAAATAGAACACCGAAAGTCAAAAAAATTGCAAGGCCCCGTTGCAGACAAAGCAAACGAAAAATTTCATACAACAAAAACAATGTCGACAGAACTTTTTTGTTGCCGTTCGAATTGAAGTGGCACTTCGCTGCCACACGCGTAACCGGCTACTTAACCGGCGACTGGTGACCGGTAAATTCTCAAGGCATTTGGGACCGATTGCCTCCGGCCGAACCACTGGGTTTTGACAAAAGTATTTTTGTGTATGTATGCGTGCGTCTGTGTGACTTGTGCATGCCAGCGAACTTTAGTTGGCGATTGAAAGTCGCAATTGCATATGCACCTCAGTGCATCGCTACTGTGGTTTAAAATGGGTCGTGAAGAAAATAAACAAGTATATTTGTTTTTCTTCATAATATTTGCAGCTGCTTTTCTCTTTCTCGCACACAACAAGGAAAAACACTTTCCAGACACATGTATTTCACCGTAGTCTTTTAAAAACAGTTTTGTAGCGAGCGCACACTCAAAATTGTCTCACTGAGCTGTTGTTGAGAGACAGATTAGTTTGTTCGGTTAAACCGAACATTTGGCCCGAAGAGCGCAAGTGAAACGAAAATGTGTTTCGCTTAGAGAGAGATCGTGTATGTAAATATTTTTGTCTGTTTTGTCAGTGTGTAGGCAGTAGGCAGTTGGAAAAATCGTAGATTTCGATTTTGGTAGACTCTCTTCCTATTTTCTCACCCGAATAAATTGACCCGCCCTAATATACACATATGTATGTATGTAGATATACAATGCTTGGTACTTAAAAAGTAAAGCAGACCTTTAACCAACGATGTTTTTATTATAAGCTTGCAGAGGGTATTATAATAGTTATTTTCCACGAAATGTGAAACCCATTGAAGGAGACGTTTCCGATCCCACGAAAAGTATGTATGTATGTATGTATTCTTGATCATAATTAATAGACGAGTTGATAGAGCGATGTCCGTCTGTTATTCTATTTTCGTGATGAAACTTAAAACAGACGCTTCTTTTTGATACAGGCAGTACATACATGTATGTCGGAAAGGACAACAAATTAGTAACAAATAGGTGCCATAGGAACTATCAGTCACCAATTTATGTAAAACTTTTTACCTTTAAACTAGAAAATAAACAAAAACTACTTACCACTTTTGTCCCTTCAGTGCATTACGATTTTTTGTATGAAAAACGTAGAAACCGATCAAAAAAAAAAACATCACACATTTGACCTTAATTCCATTTTCCTTTTGTGGTTACAAGTGAGAGTTGATTTTTCATGTTTTACAACAGTTATTCGCCCGTGTTTCAAAGTCCAGGGTCCGATCCCGTTCGACACAAATCAGTCAGCCAGGACGTCAAGTTAAAGAGTTCTATATATGTATGTTTATAAATATATTTTCTTAGTAGTAGTTCGGCCTTTTGCCGAACTCCCTCTGGGGCGCTACGGTCTGCAAAGCATCTGGCCTCAGTTTAACGTATCTATGTAATTTTTTTGTTGATGCTTGACTCCTGAAATTTTTACAGTACCATCTTATTATAAGGCAATGTGGAACTGTCGAAAAAAATGGTTAAATATGTATCGGGAATTAAAGGAAAATTGTATGAAAATCTAGTTATGCGTCAGCTGCTGCAAAACAACGTGAAAGTGAAAATAAGATAAAAACAAGTAAGAATGATATAGTTAAGCATACCCAACTACAAAACTCCCTGTACCCAGGTCAAAAATTTCCGATCGAATCTTAGTACTCTTACATACACAAAGCCATACGCAAAGTCACATATATACACAGCACAAGCGACAGCGCAGCCGAGGCATTTTGTGTGCTTCTTCCTACACCCCCTCCCTCCGCGCTGCTGTCCTAAACCTTGTTTGTTGAATAACTTCCGTATTTATTATTCGACCGACTTGAAATTTGGACAGTAGATTTAGAATGACTAAAGTATTCCACATGCCAAAGCCCGATAATGACGCACTGCTGGTTGACATCACATGTTCAGCGGGTAATTCTTTAGTATACCGCCCCCATATAAAGACTGCTTTAGAATGTCTGACTTTGGTCTAAAACTACGCGTCTACAAATTTGAAAGCAAATTCCGCCGGCGCAACAAGACTTTTGTCGAAATAATGAAATGAATGCCAAAAAAATGGACCGATATGCGTATATCGGCACGATAGTTGTTCGTCTTAGTGTTCGAAAACATCAAACATTTACCAGAGTTGCCGGACTGTTAGATATGAAACCGCACAAATTTGAAATAATTTGTAATAGTTTTAAAAAAAATGTAAATATCCTGTTTAATATAAAATGCGCGATTGACACACACATATATATTCACATCACATTCGCATTGATATAATGATCGATCCCATAGGAATAATAGGTTGACAACTATGTTTTTGTATGAAACAGAGCACCAAAGCCATTCAATCGATGCGCAATATAGTTCTCTATCAGATTATGAAGTGGATTTTACATCTGACTTATTTTACAGACACAGACTAAGGTTTTCTAAAAAAAAGTTCCTAAATTTCATACATTTTTAAGGCGCGTTGGGTCATGTGACGTACATGCGCAGTGGGAGCCATAAGTTTCAGTCGTCTTGTCGTAACCTATGGCTCTCTCAATCGTGGTATAAGTCCATTTTGGCTCGAATCACGCGATAACATTCTCCAGCCAGGAATTGAGCCGTTAGATGAAAGAGGATGAGTGAAGTATGAATGCGTACGAATGTACATATATGCGATGCAAAGCAACAAACGAAATACATCGCTAAGCGCATGAATGGCAACGCGCGTGGAAGGAATTAGCATTAATGTAAATGGTAGCTGATTCTCCAACATACATGAAGGCTCGGGTACAGCCGTAAAGGGTTCGCCAATGAGAAAATGTGCCGGTGTGAGCGGGTCCAAGCTGCTGTCGCCAGCAGACGAGATTGGGCGAGAGCTTAAGATCCGTGCGATGTGTGATAGTACTGTCGAATATTCTTTAAATGTTAAGATAGCACTGCCAATAACGCCCGTCTCCCAAAGGCCGCCAAAATGTGGGAATGGACCTTCGTTGGCCAATGTATTTGCCAGATGCTCGTCTTTTGCATGTGATTGCAAGCTGCTTAATTTCATCCAGTTGTCGTCTGCTGCCATGAAATGTGGTACCATATTCAGAGTACAAATCCGTAGGACAGCTTGGACGGGCACAAACGATGAAACGCTGCATGCAGCCGTAGTCAAGTTGCTAACAGCTACGATGTGTAGAACTATTGTTGCCATGCAATCAAAGATAGCAAACCAAGCTTTGCCACTTGTGGGTGCTCATCCCTGGGTCATCTTGATAGTGACAGGTCGAGCATAATCTAGACCTGTGTGTTTAAAGGGTCTGTTTTGTTGAATTCTTGGTGACGGCAAATCACTCATGAATTATTGTGCTGTGCACGCCTGTTCATAAAACATCGCCTGAAGCGGTTAACAGCTACACGAAGCTTGCAGGCTCCTACGATCCAAAACTGTTGGTGGCGATTGGTGATTCCTTAGGAATTATAATCGGATGTCGAACTTTGTAGTTCAGTGTAGGTTTGTGAATGCAGCCCCCAATGCGTCAAACCAAAGACAATTTATTTAACAAGATATCCAACGAGAAACATAAAAAAGGCACAAGGGAACGCTTGTTTTTCGTGAAACCGCTCTCTGGGCTCGAAATGGTCGTGCGATCGGCCGCTCTACTTTGAGAGCGTAAAATTCTAAAAATAGAATGCGCTCTCAGTCTCACTGCGTACTGATAAAAATCTGCACACAATTCAAACCCCAAATGCAATGCCAGATTAGCGCGCGTATGTATATGTATCTACGCACTCGATCTCTTTCATAGTTGCTTTGTCTCACTCTACGATTCGGTGGCATCTTGAAAGCAGCCAGCGAGTTTCACAATTCAATTTCAGTTTGAGTCCAAGTTTCGTGTTCTTTTGGTGTCCGCACTGACATATTTGTACCCTGGATTTATTAAATTGATTCTAATACTATTGTCATGCCGTCCGATTAATTGTACGTATTTTTTTGACGCGGACTATGTTTTGCTTTGTAGTGTAGATAAATGTAGGGAATTATGCGCATTATATACTATAATACATGTGAAATTATTGTCCTTTATATAATAAGACATATACAGGGTATTTTGTAGTTCACAATGCACAATGTGCGCGTTCAAAAAATATAATCTTCCTTGGCACTGTAGGAAAAATTGAAGTTTTTCTGGCATGAGACAAATTTTTGTACCGAGTATCAATAATTTGTCTATTAAATTGTGGTTTTTAATTTTAAAAATGGATGATGTCGCGGCCATTTTTTGTTCAAAAGCTCTAACAAAAATTCGGACGTTAACAAAGAAACACGACCCAAGATATTTAGTGATCTTTCAGTTAAAAATTTATGACACAAAATGTGTCCATTTATCCTATAGTGCAGCGCAAGCCACAACAAAAACAAATGAAAGAAATCGAGAGCGAGAGCGCGCTAAGTACTGCAGAGCGAAAAGCCACCTAAGCAAACGAGAGCAAGAGCGCGCTGAGCGAAAAGCCACCTGAAAAGCCACACTTAAAATTTCGTTGTCCATTCATTGTATGGGCGTTGGATATCTTGTTGTTGAATAGTCTTTGGTCAAACCATGTTCGTCTATGAATGGTGAATATCTGATGAGCTTTGACTTTGGATAGAGTGGCTCCTGTTTGCTGAGCTGATCATAGTCTTCAGTAAAACCCAAACGCTGTACATACTGTAGTAAGCAATTGCGTGCGTAACGCAGCTCCTGTGACGATATTCAAGTTGGTTGTTGCTGTTGTGAGATTGATTTCACACTGCGGCGAAAAGAATGGGTAAACTGATAGCAATAACTTATTACCCCTAGCAGACGAGACCACTATGTGATTTTATTGATGAGCAGCTCATACGCATTTTCATCCGGTACTGTATGTAGCTTGTTTGCTGACTCTTTCGTTGTTCAACAATTTCGTCTAGACTGGCAGCAATACCGTTTCTGGTTGAGTCAGCCAGACGGGACCATGCCACCAGAGCTCGTGCGCAAGAAGCTTGGACGGCATTAATACACGGGATGCGCAATTGTCTTCAGTTCGTACGTATTGCTATATGGACAAGTCCCAGAAACAGACCACCAGCGAACAATTTTTGAAGTTAGCCTTTTGATATTATTTTTGTGTGGAACATTAGAGTCGGTATCCAATTTTAAAACTATATAAAATTTTAAAACTGAAAAATATTTTGAACATTTTGAACATTAAAAATAAAGCATTTTGAACTTTTCGAACATTTTGAATTCAAAAATTATTACCGAACCCAACCCAAACACAAAAATTTTGTGATGCAGATCTGTCAGGAATCTTAACATTAGTCTGTATGCCATATTTGTGACGATAGCTTTATTTTGACATATATGCATAATGTATAACCATATTTTATTTCTCAACTTCATTTAATTTGCATAAAATTTCATAAAACAGAAAGGTTACTAAAATTTACAGATGAAATGATATTCTACCAAAAAAAAAATGTTTTGTTAAAATAAAAAATGTTTTGGTACATTTATCTGCTACTGGAAAAAATGTTGCGTGCGCTACGTAGCGTGCGACACTATGGGTGCGAGGCATTTGCTACAAAAACCATAAACTTTTTTGACTCCAAATAAGCTATTTCTGCATTCTATTATTCTCAGCTTTCTTTTAGATATTGGGTTGTCTGTATCCCAGAATCCGACAAGCAACATGTTCTGGAAATAGGAATAGTTAGTGAAGTTTTGACATGAATAAGCAGCTGCACTAAGCAGCTTAGTCAGTAGGTGAGCGGCGTTCAGCTCAAGTCGTGGTATCGAGATTGGTTTAATGGGACTGACTCGAGCTTTAGCGGTAGCCAATCTATATATATAAAAGAGTTCGTGCTGACTGACTGACTGACTAACTGACTGACTGACTGACTGACTGACTGATTGGCAATCATCGCACAGCCCTAACCATAAGAGCTAGGGTGCTGAAACTTTCACAGTAGGTTCCATCTATGATGAAAGTGCACACTAAGACGGGATTTTGGAAAATTCCACCCACAAGCGTGGAAAATCGCGGAAAACTGTTATATGAAACTTTTTTGTCTACCATCCAATCAGCTTCAAACTCATTTTCAGAGATCTACACAAAAATTAATTTGACACATATTTCATCGATTTTGGAAAATCCACCCCCATGGGTGGAAAATGGGGGTCTCAAGGTTGTATGGGCGAAAGTCTAATTTTAGTCCGATCACCTTCAAATTCATTTTCAAAGCTCTTCACGTAAAATAATTCGACACGTGTATCAGCGATTTTGGGAAATTCGACCACATGGTCGTAAAATCGGTGGAAAACTCTGGCATTTGACATTTTTAGTTTTCATGCGATTGGCTTCAAACTCATTTTCAAGGTTCTATGGGAAAAAATAATAGGCGCGGTGGTCAAAGATTTTGGAAAATCTACCACCAAAGTCGGAAAATTCGTGGAAAACTGTTGTATGAAACTTTTTTGATTATCGTCCGATTGACTTCAAACTCATTTTCAAAGCTCTTTACATAAAATAATTCGACACGTGTATCAGCGATTTTGGGAAATTCGACCAGATGGTCGGAACCAGATGGTCGGTGGAACTGTCGAAAAAAATGGTTAAATATGTATCGGGAATTAAAGGAAAATTGTATGAAAATCTAGTTATGCGTCAGCTGCTGCAAAACAACGTGAAAGTGAAAATAAGATAAAAACAAGTAAGAATGATATAGTTAAGCATACCCAACTACAAAACTCCCTGTACCCAGGTCAAAAATTTCCGATCGAATCTTAGTACTCTTACATACACAAAGCCATACGCAAAGTCACATATATACACAGCACAAGCGACAGCGCAGCCGAGGCATTTTGTGTGCTTCTTCCTACACCCCCTCCCTCCGCGCTGCTGTCCTAAACCTTGTTTGTTGAATAACTTCCGTATTTATTATTCGACCGACTTGAAATTTGGACAGTAGATTTAGAATGACTAAAGTATTCCACATGCCAAAGCCCGATAATGACGCACTGCTGGTTGACATCACATGTTCAGCGGGTAATTCTTTAGTATACCGCCCCCATATAAAGACTGCTTTAGAATGTCTGACTTTGGTCTAAAACTACGCGTCTACAAATTTGAAAGCAAATTCCGCCGGCGCAACAAGACTTTTGTCGAAATAATGAAATGAATGCCAAAAAAATGGACCGATATGCGTATATCGGCACGATAGTTGTTCGTCTTAGTGTTCGAAAACATCAAACATTTACCAGAGTTGCCGGACTGTTAGATATGAAACCGCACAAATTTGAAATAATTTGTAATAGTTTTAAAAAAAATGTAAATATCCTGTTTAATATAAAATGCGCGATTGACACACACATATATATTCACATCACATTCGCATTGATATAATGATCGATCCCATAGGAATAATAGGTTGACAACTATGTTTTTGTATGAAACAGAGCACCAAAGCCATTCAATCGATGCGCAATATAGTTCTCTATCAGATTATGAAGTGGATTTTACATCTGACTTATTTTACAGACACAGACTAAGGTTTTCTAAAAAAAAGTTCCTAAATTTCATACATTTTTAAGGCGCGTTGGGTCATGTGACGTACATGCGCAGTGGGAGCCATAAGTTTCAGTCGTCTTGTCGTAACCTATGGCTCTCTCAATCGTGGTATAAGTCCATTTTGGCTCGAATCACGCGATAACATTCTCCAGCCAGGAATTGAGCCGTTAGATGAAAGAGGATGAGTGAAGTATGAATGCGTACGAATGTACATATATGCGATGCAAAGCAACAAACGAAATACATCGCTAAGCGCATGAATGGCAACGCGCGTGGAAGGAATTAGCATTAATGTAAATGGTAGCTGATTCTCCAACATACATGAAGGCTCGGGTACAGCCGTAAAGGGTTCGCCAATGAGAAAATGTGCCGGTGTGAGCGGGTCCAAGCTGCTGTCGCCAGCAGACGAGATTGGGCGAGAGCTTAAGATCCGTGCGATGTGTGATAGTACTGTCGAATATTCTTTAAATGTTAAGATAGCACTGCCAATAACGCCCGTCTCCCAAAGGCCGCCAAAATGTGGGAATGGACCTTCGTTGGCCAATGTATTTGCCAGATGCTCGTCTTTTGCATGTGATTGCAAGCTGCTTAATTTCATCCAGTTGTCGTCTGCTGCCATGAAATGTGGTACCATATTCAGAGTACAAATCCGTAGGACAGCTTGGACGGGCACAAACGATGAAACGCTGCATGCAGCCGTAGTCAAGTTGCTAACAGCTACGATGTGTAGAACTATTGTTGCCATGCAATCAAAGATAGCAAACCAAGCTTTGCCACTTGTGGGTGCTCATCCCTGGGTCATCTTGATAGTGACAGGTCGAGCATAATCTAGACCTGTGTGTTTAAAGGGTCTGTTTTGTTGAATTCTTGGTGACGGCAAATCACTCATGAATTATTGTGCTGTGCACGCCTGTTCATAAAACATCGCCTGAAGCGGTTAACAGCTACACGAAGCTTGCAGGCTCCTACGATCCAAAACTGTTGGTGGCGATTGGTGATTCCTTAGGAATTATAATCGGATGTCGAACTTTGTAGTTCAGTGTAGGTTTGTGAATGCAGCCCCCAATGCGTCAAACCAAAGACAATTTATTTAACAAGATATCCAACGAGAAACATAAAAAAGGCACAAGGGAACGCTTGTTTTTCGTGAAACCGCTCTCTGGGCTCGAAATGGTCGTGCGATCGGCCGCTCTACTTTGAGAGCGTAAAATTCTAAAAATAGAATGCGCTCTCAGTCTCACTGCGTACTGATAAAAATCTGCACACAATTCAAACCCCAAATGCAATGCCAGATTAGCGCGCGTATGTATATGTATCTACGCACTCGATCTCTTTCATAGTTGCTTTGTCTCACTCTACGATTCGGTGGCATCTTGAAAGCAGCCAGCGAGTTTCACAATTCAATTTCAGTTTGAGTCCAAGTTTCGTGTTCTTTTGGTGTCCGCACTGACATATTTGTACCCTGGATTTATTAAATTGATTCTAATACTATTGTCATGCCGTCCGATTAATTGTACGTATTTTTTTGACGCGGACTATGTTTTGCTTTGTAGTGTAGATAAATGTAGGGAATTATGCGCATTATATACTATAATACATGTGAAATTATTGTCCTTTATATAATAAGACATATACAGGGTATTTTGTAGTTCACAATGCACAATGTGCGCGTTCAAAAAATATAATCTTCCTTGGCACTGTAGGAAAAATTGAAGTTTTTCTGGCATGAGACAAATTTTTGTACCGAGTATCAATAATTTGTCTATTAAATTGTGGTTTTTAATTTTAAAAATGGATGATGTCGCGGCCATTTTTTGTTCAAAAGCTCTAACAAAAATTCGGACGTTAACAAAGAAACACGACCCAAGATATTTAGTGATCTTTCAGTTAAAAATTTATGACACAAAATGTGTCCATTTATCCTATAGTGCAGCGCAAGCCACAACAAAAACAAATGAAAGAAATCGAGAGCGAGAGCGCGCTAAGTACTGCAGAGCGAAAAGCCACCTAAGCAAACGAGAGCAAGAGCGCGCTGAGCGAAAAGCCACCTGAAAAGCCACACTTAAAATTTCGTTGTCCATTCATTGTATGGGCGTTGGATATCTTGTTGTTGAATAGTCTTTGGTCAAACCATGTTCGTCTATGAATGGTGAATATCTGATGAGCTTTGACTTTGGATAGAGTGGCTCCTGTTTGCTGAGCTGATCATAGTCTTCAGTAAAACCCAAACGCTGTACATACTGTAGTAAGCAATTGCGTGCGTAACGCAGCTCCTGTGACGATATTCAAGTTGGTTGTTGCTGTTGTGAGATTGATTTCACACTGCGGCGAAAAGAATGGGTAAACTGATAGCAATAACTTATTACCCCTAGCAGACGAGACCACTATGTGATTTTATTGATGAGCAGCTCATACGCATTTTCATCCGGTACTGTATGTAGCTTGTTTGCTGACTCTTTCGTTGTTCAACAATTTCGTCTAGACTGGCAGCAATACCGTTTCTGGTTGAGTCAGCCAGACGGGACCATGCCACCAGAGCTCGTGCGCAAGAAGCTTGGACGGCATTAATACACGGGATGCGCAATTGTCTTCAGTTCGTACGTATTGCTATATGGACAAGTCCCAGAAACAGACCACCAGCGAACAATTTTTGAAGTTAGCCTTTTGATATTATTTTTGTGTGGAACATTAGAGTCGGTATCCAATTTTAAAACTATATAAAATTTTAAAACTGAAAAATATTTTGAACATTTTGAACATTAAAAATAAAGCATTTTGAACTTTTCGAACATTTTGAATTCAAAAATTATTACCGAACCCAACCCAAACACAAAAATTTTGTGATGCAGATCTGTCAGGAATCTTAACATTAGTCTGTATGCCATATTTGTGACGATAGCTTTATTTTGACATATATGCATAATGTATAACCATATTTTATTTCTCAACTTCATTTAATTTGCATAAAATTTCATAAAACAGAAAGGTTACTAAAATTTACAGATGAAATGATATTCTACCAAAAAAAAAATGTTTTGTTAAAATAAAAAATGTTTTGGTACATTTATCTGCTACTGGAAAAAATGTTGCGTGCGCTACGTAGCGTGCGACACTATGGGTGCGAGGCATTTGCTACAAAAACCATAAACTTTTTTGACTCCAAATAAGCTATTTCTGCATTCTATTATTCTCAGCTTTCTTTTAGATATTGGGTTGTCTGTATCCCAGAATCCGACAAGCAACATGTTCTGGAAATAGGAATAGTTAGTGAAGTTTTGACATGAATAAGCAGCTGCACTAAGCAGCTTAGTCAGTAGGTGAGCGGCGTTCAGCTCAAGTCGTGGTATCGAGATTGGTTTAATGGGACTGACTCGAGCTTTAGCGGTAGCCAATCTATATATATAAAAGAGTTCGTGCTGACTGACTGACTGACTAACTGACTGACTGACTGACTGACTGACTGATTGGCAATCATCGCACAGCCCTAACCATAAGAGCTAGGGTGCTGAAACTTTCACAGTAGGTTCCATCTATGATGAAAGTGCACACTAAGACGGGATTTTGGAAAATTCCACCCACAAGCGTGGAAAATCGCGGAAAACTGTTATATGAAACTTTTTTGTCTACCATCCAATCAGCTTCAAACTCATTTTCAGAGATCTACACAAAAATTAATTTGACACATATTTCATCGATTTTGGAAAATCCACCCCCATGGGTGGAAAATGGGGGTCTCAAGGTTGTATGGGCGAAAGTCTAATTTTAGTCCGATCACCTTCAAATTCATTTTCAAAGCTCTTCACGTAAAATAATTCGACACGTGTATCAGCGATTTTGGGAAATTCGACCACATGGTCGTAAAATCGGTGGAAAACTCTGGCATTTGACATTTTTAGTTTTCATGCGATTGGCTTCAAACTCATTTTCAAGGTTCTATGGGAAAAAATAATAGGCGCGGTGGTCAAAGATTTTGGAAAATCTACCACCAAAGTCGGAAAATTCGTGGAAAACTGTTGTATGAAACTTTTTTGATTATCGTCCGATTGACTTCAAACTCATTTTCAAAGCTCTTTACATAAAATAATTCGACACGTGTATCAGCGATTTTGGGAAATTCGACCAGATGGTCGGAAAATCGGTGGAAAAATCTGGCATTCGACATTTATAATTTTCATGCGATTGGCTTCAAACTCATTTACAAGGTTCTATGGGAAAAAATAATAGGCGCGGTGGTCAAAGATTTTGGAAAATCTACCCCCAAAGTCGGAAAATTCGTGGAAAACTGTTGTATGAAACTTTTTTGATTATCGTCCGATTGACTTCAAACTGATTTTGACAGCTCTTCACATAAAATAATTCGACACGTGTATCAGCGATTTTGGGAAATTTGACCACATGGTCGGAAAATCGGTGGAAAAGTCTGGCATTCGACATTTTTAATTTTTATGCGATTGGCTTCAAACTCATTTTCAAGGTTCTAGGGGCAAAAATAATAGGCGCGGTGGTCAAAGATTTTGGAAAATCTACTCACAAAGTCGGAAAATTCGTGGAAAACTGTTGTATGAAACTTTTTTGATTATCGTCCGAATGACTTTAAATTCATTTTCAAAGCTCTTCACTTTAAATAATTCGACACGTGTATCACCGATTATTGGAAATTCAGCCCTATGCTCGAAAAATTTGTGGAAAACTCTGGCATTCGACATTTTTAACTTTCATGTGATTGGCTTCAAACTCATTTTCATGGTTCTACCCAAACACACAATAGGCGCGGTGGTCAAAGATTTTGGAAAATCTATCCCTAAGGTCGGAAAATACGCGGAAAACTGTTGTATGACATTTTTTTGAGTATCGTCCAATTGACTTCAAACTCATTTTCAAACTTCTGTTTATCATTCAATCATTTTGAAACTAATTTTCAAAGCACCTCACATTAAATAATTCGTCACATGTGCTACCGGTTTTGAAAGTACCTCGGTACTTTGCGTGCAATACAACGGGCGGAAAACAGTTGTAAAGATTTAATTTGGATTGTTAGTATTATTGTTGAAATTGGCTTAAAATGCCAAATGATTTTGGAAAATCTACTCCGTGACGCCACGGGCGGGAAATGGAAGTCAAGGACAAATGAGTGGGACATTTTTTTGTTTTTTTTTTTTTTCAATGACATGTTCATAGCCCTACACCGAAAACATTAGTCACATGGCTCAACTATTTAGTTGTATATCTTACGGTTGACGAAAGCAGTCAAATTCAAGAAAAAAAATGCATTTTCATCTAAATATTTCCTCGGGCAAGGCCGGGATATTACCTGCTAGTGTTACCATATAGCCCGTGTTCGTTTGGACGCGACTGTAAACCACGGCGGCGTATGCCTGCGAGGACGCGTTAGCTAAACCATGAAGTTCTATCGGTTGTCTTGGCGCTGCGATATAACGAGGTACTGGGTGCACAAATAATTCGGCCAAATGTTTGCCAGAGCACTCACCGATAGCCAGGGAGCTGATCGTCCCAGCTTAGATCACATGCCCAGCTCTCTCGGAATAAAATTTTTAGCATTAGCGAGACCTAGTGGATCATAGATTCTTACTAGTTCAGACAGAAGCATTTGTTTAGTAGGCGTTTGTATGGCTTGTTGTGCCTGACTTTTGATGGACAATTGATCGCTGAATATATCCCACTGTACAGTGTACACCAAGAACCATTACAGAGTGTTGTGAGACTGTGTTTTATATCTGAATTGGCTTAAATTTACAAAGTTTATTGGGATGTGTGTTTAGCATGGGCCAGCAATTTTACATTCATTTGCTGCGCTCCGATAGCCTCAAATGAGGTTTCTCGGCCTTGCTTTTCTTTGTACTTAACGTGCTTCAGGTCCCATAAATGGGACTCGCTTTCCACCAGGCCAATAAGCGCGTCAATATCGTTTGATGGCCACTCGCGCTCAACTTTTCTTGCCTTTCTGCCGTCTTTTTTTTGTGGTGAGCTATATTGCATCATTTAATAAGATTAATATATTATGAAATAATAATAAAATATTATAAATAAACCAATAAAATATTTACCTATCCACTGCAGCAATTTGAGTATCTTCAGCAGATTTTATTTCATCCATTGCGTTGCACTAATTCTCACAAATGAACAATTGTCAAAAAGCTCTGGTCAACAGGAATGCCACATAAAAATTTTTGTCGAAAAGCTGCCAGATGTTTTTTTTTTGTGTTTACACATGGGCGAATAAGTTCTGGCAGCCTCTGGCGAAAAGGTTGCCGGAATGTTCTGGCAGGCTATCTGGCAGGTGTTTACACATGTTTGGCAGCAAAATTGGTCGAATGTTCGGCCTACTACCAGTGTGTCTAAACAGGCCTTTAGTGAGCTTCAATTTTCTGCCGATAGAACCCGAACACAAATTCGCAAATTTAGCCCAGTCTTCATAATTTCCAGTGAATTGTGGAATCGTGATAGTTTAAGTCGAAAGGTGCATAATTCGGCGCTTAAATGTTGAAATTGTTCGAAGACTTGCTCAAGCTTACGCAAGCGATTTTGAAGTGATTCTACGGTAATGGCTATGTTCATCGGCGCTAGTTGCGACAAGAGATTGTAAACTGTCGTTTGCTATGTACCCGTAATTTTATAACGTTTCATGTCTTGTGTATGTGTGCGCTGAGCAGAGTTTTAAGCCACGGTCAAAAAAAAGTATCTCAATTACAAATTTGAAATAACATCAATCTAGCGAGTTTAGAAATGAATGGACGAGAATAGAGAATCGAGAATCTGCGCTCACACCGTTATGGGTTGACTTACCAAATTTGACATACAAACTACTGCTTTTTTCACTTCCCCTTCTGACTCCACATAAAATCAAATTATTCCAGACTGGAAACAGATTATTTTGCAGTCTGGAAGATCCGACTGCAACGTTCTTACTTGTTTCTTAATTATATTTGACTCATGTTTAATCTATATGCTAATATATATTTTATATTATCTT
The DNA here is from genome assembly GCA_037075165.1 of Hirtodrosophila histrioides. Lineage (NCBI taxonomy): Eukaryota > Metazoa > Arthropoda > Insecta > Diptera > Drosophilidae > Hirtodrosophila > Hirtodrosophila histrioides. Next base: position 981,907 of record JBAMCL010000177.1, on the reverse strand, counting down.
GGTTCCAGTTTCGTATGGCACATTGCAGCTCAATAAAGATTTTTCTTGTGCTACTGTCAGTGAACATTCTTTGGCTAGTAAGAATTTATCCTCCATCTGGATATAACTCCAATGCAGACACCACACAACAACTTGGACAAATTAAATATGCTGGTGCATTAAACTGTCCTTATCATATCGAAGAAGGGTATCAATTGCCACTGCTGACGCCAAGTTATGACCATTTTTTACCTAAAGATAATAATACACTATTGACATTCGAAAACATTGACTTAAATTACGGGCGATGGGACAACCAACACATGTACAAAATAAAGGACTTTGCCGTTGTAGGAGAGCAGTATGCTGAATCATCAACAAAAAGTTTAATATGCCTTGCAAGTCAAAGTTCTATAGAACGTTTGTACTCCTTGCCACAGGTGTCTGATAATTGGCGCGGTCCTATTTCAGTCGCGCTTTTCTCCGCTGGAAATGAGGAGTATGTTATTTTAAGATATTTTGTCACATATATGCGACTTTGCTTTCCAAATATAAAAGCAAATACAACATTCCATATTTTAATTCCACGAGAATACGAAAATCTGCCAAGGGTTTCAGCAGAGTCCATTAATATTCGGTCAAAATTTAATTGTCAATATCCCGAAAAAACATTAAAAGCCTTATTAAAATTACGCACAACTAAAACTTTGGAATGGCGGCAAAAAAATCCATATCCGCAGAATCATATGCGAAATATTGCTCGTAAAGGATGTCAATCAAAGTATGTGTTTTTGACCGATATCGACATAGTACCAAGTATTAATAGTGTTGAGCATCTCAACAATTTTCTAAAAACTGCGTTTTGCGATGGAAGCTGTGCCTATGTAATTCCTACTTTTGAAATTGATGTTCGTGCAACATTTCCACGTACTAAGGAGTCTCTTTTAGGACTAATAAAAAAAGGACTAGCAAGACCATTCCATGAAAAAGTATTTATCTACAATCAATATGCGACAAACTTTACAAAGTAAGTATATTAATATTAATAATTTTTGCAATAAAACACATATATATATATAGCTCTTTAGTAACTGACTGACTGACTGATTAACGACACACGTGAAGGCCGAACGATAGAAGCTAACAACCTGCAATTCGTACAGTAGCTTCCTATTATACATAGGGTAGCACACGGAATTTATTTTGGGAACATTCTGTCCGGAAAAGTGGAAATCCGTATCAAAATATTATATTAAACTTGTTTGTTTACCATCCAATCGGGGCCAGCCTCATTTTCAAAGATTTATACAAAAATTCATTCGACACACAATGCAACGATTTTGGAAAATTCGCCCACTTGGACTGAAAATGGAAAATGTTGTACGGGCGAAAGTCTAATTTTAAGCGGATCAGCTTCAAATTAATTTTCAAAGCTCTTTACAAAGAATACAGCGGGAACACGCGTGGTTATGTTAACCTGTGATGGATAGCTTTAGCAACTGCAAGGTTTAGCTGGTCGGGGTCCTTATTGGGGTCTGTCGGTCAGTAAGTTAGTTCGCCAGATAAGGTAGGTTAGAATGCTGCTCCATATGGAATTAAGTAGGGCAGTTCATTTGGTGTGGGCGAGTCTTGAGCACCGTTAAGTATTTTCGCATTAAAGTCTCCACATGCAATAAACATAAAATCAAATCGGTCGAACGCTTGTTCTGCAAAATCTGTATAGTTTTTTGGGGCGCTGGAAAGTATAGTACTGGGATTGATAAGTTGCCAAACTCAGGGCTGTTGGATAGGCGCGTGTTCAGTATAATAGATACCTGGCTTTTGGGGGAAGAGAGAGAGAGAGAGAGGGAGGAGCAGCACAGCCACGACCTAAAGCCTCCTTGCGCTGTCGCCTTGCTGTCGCTTGTGTGTGTGCGTCTTTATGTATGTGTGTGTCTATGCGTAAATGTACGAAGATGCGATCGAAAAATTTCGACCCGGGTACAGGGAGTTTTGTAGTCGGGTATACTCGACTATAGCATTCTTACTTGTCTAAAACCTATTAGTGCTGTCATTTATTTTAAAACAAAATTAAAAGCAAACATGCAGAACAACAACTAATCTTAAAAAATATCTCATAGTTCAATTTAACCTATAAACTTAGACATTGAAATGGCTTGCGTGCGCTGCAGAGCAATATCGCTTGTGTATGTGTAAGTGTACGATGATGTGATTGAAAATTTTAGACCTGGGTACCGAAGGTTTCGAATTCGGGTATACTCGACTACAACATTCTTGTTTTTTCACATGGACGTTGCCCTGTTGCTCGCTTCCTGAAAACTCGTGGTAAAAATAATATTTCAAGTTGCTCTTTTGCAAAAAATGTTAGAGTTTTTGAATAAGGAATTGGTTAAAGAATTTTATGCAGGAGGTTTTAATTTTTAAAAAAATTTTTTAGACTGGAGCTCGTCAAAGTTGAAATAAAATGCAAAAGAGAAAATGTAGACTTTATAAGGGCAAGTTTAGAGCTGTACATCCTTGAATCGAATTAAGTCTTCGTATTAAACTTATTTATTTATATTAACTTGCTTATTTTAAAAACTAAATGCATAAAAATTCTCAATTGAAAGATTTTTTTAAGTAATAATAATGTAACTTGCGGTATATTGCATATCAGTCATTTGCCCTTGCGTAGCAGCATTTGTTACTACAAAATGTATTATTTTCGTATTTAACCTATTTTAATGATAAAATAAATAAAAAAAAAACATATTTAAGACAATTTAATTTAACCCCATTCCTCATCAGGCAGGTGCGAAATTACACAGAATGACATAGATATTATAAAAAAGAAGTTCTAAGTAATGAAATAGAAGTAGCATTATATATTAAATGATACAAATTATATATAATTGGCTCTACGATCAGAAAGGGAGTTGATGCGTATTAGTATAAGTATACTACGGTAGTGTACATAACAGAATTTGTTTTTCTATTCTATTCTGGTAATCCTTGTATTGCGGACACCAAATGGAGGATACATATTTAAGAATAGGTGGAAAAAGTTATGTATAAAGAGTTGTAGTAATGTAGGGATCGCTTAATTCTTAAGACCAACACTAAATGATACCCAGAACATCAATAGCACGATTAGCGGTGAAAGACATATGCTTGTCAAACTTAAGCTTGGGGTCTAAAAGGATACCCAAATCATCAAATCGAACAAGCGGTTTACCATTAAGAATACAATTGTTTTAAAAGGGCATTCGCTACAGTTACGAATTAAGGCCCAAAAATGCAATTTATTTATTTACATAATAGGGATAAGGCGAAACCAATTGATAAGGTTGTGAATTATAAATCGTTTGAATAAATTCGGCAAATAGATCGGCGATGGCCTGACTTAAGTCAGCTGTCGTTTTTTCAAACAATACGGTTGATGGAAGTGTTGATGACCTACGCTTTGCACTATCGAAGTTATAAAAACTTAGGATCCCGCCAAAACTTTAACCTACAGCTTCTTAGGTAATTATTATAACATTGCATATGAAGTACAGAGAAGTTAGATCGGGCAATCAAATAGCGAGAGAAATCCAAGAAAGAGCCAGATTTCTTGAATTTCTTGTGCAATCTCGACTTTCTACTTTTTAAGTTTATTAATTCCTGCGTAAGCCACACAGGTTTGTTAGACCTGCGTGAGTTACAAAACGGGACACATGAATCAAATAATGAATTTAAAGTACAATAAAATTGTTTGATATCACAAACCATCTCTCTGCTGGGACCTGTCAGATAAAGATACGAGCTTTAGTAAAATCAGTTTTCCGAAATTGACGAACTCGCTCTGCAGGTTTTCTACCTGAGCTTAGCACCCTGGCAGGTAAGTCAATTAAAATCTCCGAAATTGGGTGATAAGGATCTTCAGGAAAGGATATAGGGTCAGTACGGGAGACAGATAAGAAGGAGGGATCCAAGAGAAAAATAAGATCAATCATTTTATGTAAAGAATTTGGGATACAATTGATTTGACACAATGACATGAAAACTATTACTTGTTCCTATATTTCAACTTCAGGTTTTTCTGTATATTCTTTGCATGCTTCTGCCATACGTTCGGTCTCCTCTATGCTTATCGATCGTGATTTTCTTGTAGTTCGGCTACGCTCGGCACCAAAATCTTCCCATCGTTGAAAGCACTGCGCCTTGTTGCGTAGGTACTGTATAAATCAACAAGTATGCTTGTGCTACAGTGTAACACAAATTATTGAAAAATAAATGCGTATCGTTTTTATAAAACGCTACGCCGTGCTCGGCACCAAAATCTTCCTATCGTTAAAAGCACAGGAGTCACAGCGTGTCCGTAATAAGTGAAGAAAGTACCGTTTCCAGGTCATTCGCGAAGTTTTTCGGCAGATAAAACATTCTTTTAATAAAGTAGGTTGAGCTGCGCTCCATCTTTTCATATTGTTTTCTTAATATTTTTTAAATTTTCAAATTGACAATACTCGGCAATGCTTAGAAAAGTTTTCACTTGAGCTATTAAATGCATTCCTGATCGGCTGCGAGCTTTCAAACTGAAAATATATTTCAGCACGTGGCCTGCAAAGACTTAACGTAATTTGGTGATTCGTTGATTGACTCAAAAAAAAAAAAGAAAACAAGAAAGGACGGCTATCTTCGGAGTGCCGAAGCTATATTCCATAGCAGGATTTAATTTTTATACAAAACTTAATTTTTGTTTGATTGCTCCTATGATAAAATTATAGGAAACTATTTGAAGTATAATAAAACTCTCTATAGGTGCTACTTCGTAGTTAAAGATAAGGAACCGACAATGAAACCCAACTTTAAGACTTATCAAAATCAGTATTTTAGTAACGGGAAGACAATGATGAATGCAAAGTAGGGAAAGAGATGGGAGAGAGAAAAATAAGTTCATACAGATTTTAACTCTATTGTAAATTTTAGGAAATACGAGTATAATAAAATAAAAAAGTGTTGAACAGATGCCAAAAACACAACAACACGCGGTGTTCCCAAGCGGTCCCCCATCTAAGTACTAACCACGCCCGACGCTGCTTAACTTCGGTGATCAGACAAGAATCGATGTATTCAGTGTGGTATGGTCGTTGGCAAATGCCGAGTGCTTAAAAAATATTTTCTCAGTGAAAATCATCATATTGATAAGTTGCTAAAAGTGTGTTAAGCCATTACTTTAAATAGAATAAATTCACAAAAAATGTATTCTCAAACTGAATTGAGTATATATGAAAACACATGTACAAATTTGAAAATTGATGTGTACGTTTTGTTATGTGCATTAACATTTATTCACTTGCATTCATGTATATAAATTAAAATCCTTGGGGATATTTTGAGTAAAAAAATAAGACTTTATTCGTTTGTCTCAAATCTAAAAACTAAACTTAATTACAATTGGTCTTCTTAAATATACCTCAACTTGCTATCGGCGCAGTTGACAGCGCCGTTGGCAGCGCAGTTGCACCCGGATGCGTCGAGCTTATGCTGACGCGTCGATTCCCACGGGAAGTGCCATAGCCGCGGCGTCAGCTACCGTTTCGGGATTCCGACCTCTGGGTGCAATTGCGCAAGCTTATGCGCGTGTTGCGCTCTTTGGGAATGTTATTTGTATTAACTCTTCCCCTCTTAAATCCGAGCGTCCTCGATCGGTGATTTTGTCTGCATTTCCTGTGATTATTGCCAACCCTTTTCTCTTGACCGTGTACCTGGTCATGAGGACAAGAAGACTGAATACCAATATGGAACCAATTATTAGGTCCATGGTGTTGGAAGTCGCTTTCAACAGGTCTATGGTGTGAGTGTTATTCAGGTGCAATTCTTTTACCATTTCTAGGGTAAGTATCTCCTCGATTTTTCGAATAGCTTCGTTGGGTTGGAGGATTGCTGGGAGCGGTCGGTAATCTGTGTTACTTTTGGCGACAAATGTTTTCCCGTTTATTTCTATTGTTGAGTTGGAGAATTTAATTAAAAACGTTCCGCTCAGTTTCGTCGACTTCTCATCCACGTGTATGGCACCGGTGAATTGGTTAAGGAGTATCATGCCGGGCTGAATGCTCTCTATGCTGGGGATGTGTTGATTATTTATCTTGGTGCAAGTTGTTGGTTTCCCGTTCAGTAGGTGCGGTAAGCAAGTTGAGTTACTAATGTCTATTATATTATTAGTTTTACATATGTTAATATTATTATAAGTTTTACATTTGGAATTCATGGAGAAAATTTTGTTCTTACATCTAATTACATTTTCGTTTTCTATTTTATTAACAAAATTACCCTTTTTTACGGGTTTTACAAGGATCTCTTCACAAAGTTCTTTATCCGTTATTGGAATTTTAATAATGTAAATTAGAGTCGATCCGCTACTTGCTATGTTAACGTCAGCGATTTGCATTGCTTCTTCTAAGTTTACATATGGTATCTGGTCAAGATCTATTATTTCTTTTACTTTTTTTTTTTCCTGCTCGCTAAGAATATGTGGGTTGCTGATATCGGCTTTTGCCCACTGTATGGCATGATTGAGGTTTAGAATTTCATCTTTTAAAATTTGGATTTGGTACATCAATACCATACTTATGTCTCTTTGTGCATTGCCCTCGTATTTTATGCTGTTTGATAAATTTTGTGTAACTCTAGTCATATTGTTTATTCTCTCTACTATGATTCTATTTATAATGACCTGATTGTTATTGTTTTGTAGAACATTGTTAACTTTGCTTTTGATTATTTGAAAATCGCTATGGTCTGGAGATCCTGCTATCCACTTCCATGCTGTACCTATAAATTCTATGTGCCTTTTAGTTCGTTCTTTGACTACTAGTTTGTTTAAGAGATTTTGCGTCTTGCTAATTTCCTCATGGATAAACGGGAGAATGGGGTCGTATGTCTTTAATTGTGTTCGAGCGGTCATGTTAATTGCGTTAATCGTTTGCTGGTAATCGTCCAAGTTTATTAAGTGTACTAGTCTATATGTCCCGTTCTGTACCTTCGCGAGTCCGGTCGTCTCTGAGTTCGTATAGTCAATAATTTGTAATTCGGCAGCACAGGAGGCGCCAAATAACCTGCAAAATGTACGTTGTTAGTTAGTTTCTTATTAGTCCTTTATAGACTATCCTTCCTGATTCTGTTAGTACTGTGGTTTGTTTGTCTTCCTTAACGGTCTCCTCTTTTAAACGGGGTGATAGCTTTGTTCCTATTCTTTTATTATTTTTGACAAATATGACGTCCCCTGGAAGATACGTTTTAACTCTGTCTCTGTGTTTGTTATGATATTCTAAATCGAGCTTTTGTTTTCTTTCAATATTTCCTACATTTTCTTTCCTGTTTTCTTCCAAAAGTTTTGGGTCACTCGCTACACGTCTTCCAAAGAACATTTCTACCGGTCTGCGTTTTGTTGTTGAATGAAACGAGTAGTTGTATTTAATAAGGGATCTTTCAAGCAAATCTCTGAGAGAGGTATGTACCTTCTCTGCCTTCTGACATCTCATGATCTCGAGCAAGGTTGAATGAAAACGTTCAATTTGGCCGTTTGCTATACTGTGATAGGGGGGTGCTTTATAAATTTCGATGTTGTATTGATCCTGCAACATTCTTAGTATGGGAGCTGCATTCAAAGATTTTTCGTTGTCTATAACAATTTTTTCTGGGACTCCAAAATTCATTAGCATATTTTTAAGTGGTTGCTTGATATCCTGAGTAGCTCTAGATTTAACAAATTTTGCCTGCGCGAATTTAGAAAACTTATCTATGGCGGTCAAGACTACCTGTTTTTGTGTTAAAAATAGATCTATGTGAACTATGTGTCCTGGGTACTGCGGTATCGGAGTCTCGTGTAGTTTTGGTTTGTTGGGGTGTCTTTCGTATTTCTGCTCCCTACAAACTTTACATTCTTGAACTATTCTCCTTATTTTAGACTGCATGTGAGGAAAATACATTTTTTCTAGGATTTGTTGTTTATTTTCCACACTATTTCTATGTGCTCTTTTGTGTTCCTTTATGATAGCGTTCTCCTGCTCTGTTTCATCGACTATATCCGTTACTATTTTACTGGAGAAGCGTACCCTGTAGTTGCTAAAGTGAGAGGGGTAGACTTCCTGAATTTTCCCCAATACCCGCTCTTCTGTATGAATCCCATTAATGACTGACGGGTTGAGTCGTTGTTTTAAAATTTTAATAAGATTTTCTGAGTTAAATGATGTTTCCACAATTGTGTGCCTATGGTAGGTTGGAAAAGTAATTTGAATTTATATGACGCTTCTTCCCCTATGGCCAATATTATTTGATTCTTGAAGACATTGATTGGCTCTTCCGCTATTTGTATTAGATTTTCGGACGAACTGTCGCTACTATGAACTGTTGCCGAGATTGAATTTATTTGATTGTCATATGGTCTTGATGGTCTACTTAGCGCGTCTGCGTCAACATTTGCTTTGCCGGGTTTGTATGTCAGTTCGTAATTGTACTCTTCTAAAATCGCCTTCCATCGTTTCATTTTGTTATTGTGATTCTTATGACTAAGCGCATAAGTTAGGGGCTGGTGGTCTGTAAGAATCTTTACCCTAGCTGTTCCGTACAAATAATTTCTTAATGTTTTTAGAGACCGAATGATCGCGAGCATCTCCTTTTCGTTCGTAGCATAGTGCTCTTCTGTCTTACTAAGAGTTCTAGATATAAAAATGATCGGTCGGTCACCCTGTGCTAGTACAGCTCTGATGGCGTAATCAGATGCGTCCGTTGTCAGTTGAAAATCTTTGTCGTAGTCCGGGTATGCTAGCATGACATCTTCAGTTACAAGAGTTCTTTTTAGTTTATCAAATGCCATAAGGGCCTCCTTGTCTAACGTAATTCGTGTGTTTTTTGAAGTGTGTTTAGACGAACGTCCACTTTCCCCTCTTAAAAGAGACGTGAGGGGCTTTGCAAGCTTTGCATAGTCTTTTATAAAACGGCGGTAATACCCCGAAAGTCCCAAAAATGACCGAAGGTTTTTGAGTGTTTCAGGTGCTGGGAAATTCAGTGTATCTTCCACTTTCTTCGGATTTGTTTTCACACCGTTTTCGGCTACAATAAAACCCAGAAATTCCACTTCGTTTTTTAGAAATTCGCACTTATCGAGCTGAACTTTCATATTAGCTTTTTCAAGTCTTTCGAAAATTTCCCTGATATCGCGCATATGTTTCTCTTCACTGTCACTAAATATTATAATATCGTCTATATAGACGAAGCATCTTACTCCAATGTGTTCCCTTAATATGTCATCAAGGCAACGTTGGAATATTGCTGGGGCGTTCTGAGGCCAAAAGGCAACTGAGTGAACTCGTATTTGCCGTTGTTGACTGAAAATGCTGTTTTTTCAATATCAGATTCCTTCAATGGAATCTGATGAAATCCACTTTTCAGGTCTAGGACAGAGAAGAATTTGTTTTTTCCTAGTTGTGCAAGAACTTCATTAATGTCTGGAATAGGGTATCTGTCTGCTATCGTTACTGAATTTAACTTCCTATAGTCAATGACCATTCTAAACTTTTTTTTATTTGACGCATCTAATTTTTTTTGGCACCACCCAAATTGGTGAATTGTACGGTGACCGTGAAGGTCTTATTATGCCATCGGCTAAAAGATCTTTAATCTGCCTTTTTTCTTCTGGTTTTAGTGATTCGGGATATGGGTAGTATCGAGAATATACTGGATTTTCGTTGGTGGTTCTGATTTCACCTTTAACTTTAGTTGTGAACGTAAGCTTCTGGTTTGGTTCGCAAAAAAGATTAGGACAACTTTCGCATAGCAAGTGCATTTTCTTCTTTTGTTCTTTGCTTGCATGCCCGAGTCTTATATCAATTTTGTTCACTTCGCGAGCCGCTTTTTGTTTTATTTTTATTCGAAGCTTGTTCTGAATTGAAATGTAACCCTGCTGCATATGCATTTCGGCGTTAGGTTCTCGCAACGTGTCGTTGCTTATAAGCGCGTCGAATGAGGTTAGCGAGGGAAGTATGAAGAACTTTACATTAGTGTCTTTAAGACCAAATGGATTGGCAATTGTATGGTGTGTAATTTTAACTTTGCCTCCAACTGAATTTGCATAATCGTTTTCTTTAGTGTTTTTTGCTATTGTGGCTTGCATGTAATTCTTGTTCGAGCCTGTATCTATTAAAATTTTTATCATTTCTCCGTTACCTAATCTGCATTCTATGTATGGTAACGAAGAACACTTTAGCCTAAAAAAATTGATATCCGTAAAGTTAAGTGGAACCTGATCTTCGTCTTCTTCTTGATTTTCGTCTTCTGGCTCAAGGCTATTAATGTAGTCTGCGAGGGCTTCTCCTCCTGTATCTTCGCTTTCATATGCGGCTTCAACATACCCTTCTTCTTCTGCAGTCAAATGGAAGTTTCTCTGTCTCTTATCTATCGGTATGTTCGTGTTATGTAATGGTCTTTTTCCAGTAGGGTCATTAAACGGTCGGTTCATGTAATTTACTCGTCGTGTTTGAATACTTTGGTCTACCTCCATCGCTTCAGGTTTCGGAGGGGGTTTCGGGGCAGTCGGACGTTGGATCATTGATGGCATGTTGCCAGACGGACGACTGAATGTTGGGTTGCTACTAGGTTGTTGTGAGTCATATGGCTGTGAAACCTGAGGCATTTGCGCTAACTGTGGAAAGAATTGCTGGCCAGATGCATATTGCATTGGTCGAGGTGGATTTCTTCGCATTGGAAGTGGCGGTGCCAGAGTCCTTCTTGAAGTTGTTTGACTACTGTTGGCATAATTAGTCCTGAAATTTTGATTTTCTAGTTTTTCGCATAACTGAAGTGCTTCTGGCAGATCTGCTGGCCCCTTCATACCTAGTAGCCTGGGAAGGTCACCATTTAAGCCCCTGATAAACGTGTCCAACGCCTTGTCTCTATAACACTTCTTAAATAAGTCCATTGCTTCCCGACTCATTTTCATGCATGTAATTTTATTTAAAATAAGTGAAAGATGCGAGTAAATTTTCTGATAAAACTCGGGTACCGTTTGGTTCCCTTGTATCAGAGACGTCATTTGATACTCTAGGGTACCGGTGTCCCGTTTGTCGGCGTAATGTGTCGTCAAACATCTAGATATTGCTGTCCAGTTTAGTGGTGTGTTGTACGACTCGAGAACCTGATCTGCGTTTCCCACTATTTTATTCCTAATTACACTCAGCATTCCATAGTATTTTGGTGTCCCAATTAAACTGTCATAAACTTTAAGCACTCGTTCTACGCTTTTTTTCCATGAGCTAAATTCTCCAGGCTGACCAAAAAATTCCCTTAAGCATTTGACTACGTCTGGGATTTTATCTAGGTCTGCTAGATTCGTAGGGTTTACGTTTATTTCCTGGTCTACTAGTAACTGAGCCGCTCGGGATGTATCTCCTAATCTAGCGTCTAACAGGTTCTGCACTACACTTTGTATCTGGTTCTGCAATTCTCTCATGTTCATTTGCACTGGTGAACTTGTATCATTAGCATTGTTGTTACCCAAGATTTGGGCAGGTCGTAAGATATTATTCGACTGGGCCATTTTAAGACCTTTTAAGAAATTGACGTATTTGAATTATATGAAGGGAAATATGTAGGTACTGATGTTTTACTTCAAGTATTTTAATGCATGCACACAGAAATTCTATACCTCGGGTATGCCTTGGTCAACAAATTTTACTCTCAAAGGTTTTTACTTTAATAGGTATATTTTTTCTTATAGTGTTGTAACTTTGTGTTTGTTCTATTTTTTTCCTTTATTTCTACATTTAATTAGGACATTTTTAATTCATTATTTTTTTCCTATATTTCGTTAGGACATTTCTAATTCCTGATATTTTTTTCACTTTTTTGACTTTGCTTATTTAGGACATTTTTAATTCCTGATATTTTTTCGAACAATTTTTTCTTAAATTTGTAAATCACTTAAAACTACTTACATAAAATTCCAATAAATGCCGCAACTGGTTGGGGGGTATGCTTCGGTTTGCTGTCTGCTACTAGGGTACCTCTCCTCAACACGCCGTCTACAGTGCCTGCGAACGTATCTACAGGCTGATGATTGGTTCGAGCTCTGGACCTCCGTCAATACATTTCCGCAGCTACTTGAGGCGCTTATCCTTCGGTTTTTTCCCGCGTTGTCCTTGCAGCCACTTGGGGTGCTTTTTTAATAGATCCTGCACTGCTTTGCGTGCTTCTGGATCGTTCGCCAACAGTTCTTTTTATTTACAACCACTTGGGGTTTATTTTTTTAAAAAAAGATCCGACAGCCACTTGGGGTGTATTTGGACGTCACTGTTTTCGCGAAGTGTTTTTTTCGACAATAGCGTATTAAGCTAAACGCGACCTAAGGACGAAGGACTTTACACGACGAGGCCCCACATTGGGCGCCAATTAATATCCTTGGGGATATTTTGAGTAAAAAAATAAGACTATTCGTTTGTCTTAAATCTAAAAACTAAACTTAATTACAATTGGTCTTCTTAAATATACCTCAACTTGCTATCGGCGCAGTTGACAGCGCCGTTGGCAGCGCAGTTGCACCCGGATGCGTCGAGCTTATGCTGACGCGTCGATTCCCACGGGAAGTGCCATAGCCGCGGCGTCAGCTACCGTTTCCGGTTTCCGACCTCTGGGTGCAATTGCGCAAGCTTATGCGCGTGTTGCGCTCTTTGGGAATGTTATTTGTATTAACTTATACAAATAAATTAACACATTGTATAATGAATATTATAGTTTTGGTGTTGCTTGATTCCAAATGTGTTAACAATTTTTAATTGTACGTAGATTTGACATAAGTATTTTGCTACTTCTTAGTTAAAGATAAGGAACCGACAATGAAACTCAACTTTATCAAAATCAGTGTTTTAGTAACGTGAAGACAATGATGAAGGCAAAAAAGAGAAACGGATGGGGAAGAAAGAAATCAGTTCATACAGATTTCAACTCTATTGTAAATTTTAGGAAATACGAGAATAATAAAATAAACGAGAAAGAACGGGTATCTTTAGAGTACCGAAGCTATATACCAAAGCAGGTATAAGTTTCTATACAATATTTAATTTTAGTCTGATTGCTCCTTTGGGAGCCATGTGGTCCGATTTTGATAAAATGATAGGAAACTATTTAAAGTATAATAAAACTCTCGACTACTTTGGATGAAATATTTGTATAAACAAATAGTTTGATATAGCGATAAAGTGGTCCGATTTTGACCAAATTTGCATATTCTCTCTAGAGATATATGCTGATATCGTTATAAACAAAAAATTTTTTTATTCAAAAACAGTTGTTGACCAATCATTCGTATATCAGCTATATTTTATAGTAGTCCGATCCGTCCGGCTCCGACATATGTACTATCTGCAGCAATTAGAAGGGTCTGTGCCAAGTTTCACTACGATAGCTTTAAAACTGATAGACTAGTTTGCATAAACCTTAGGTCTCAGATCAGCAATGAGCTTCTTGACTTTTGAGTCTGGATAATATGGTAGATCATTATGGAAATCGTGAAGATTGTCTAAATCTACTTTCGAAAGGTATCCATATTCTTAGTCTGCTGAAACTGATGAGGTGTTGAATAAATTAATTTAATTCTCATTTAACATGCGAAAAACGCCATATGGAAAGTTTTTTGACCCAGCCATAAAAATAATTTGCATCTAAGTACATTAAGTTTTCTGATGCTTGCTCTTATCAAAGTCCTCCATATATCATTTATTTTCTTTAGAGTATCTATACCACACTTTGTATAAATCTATAAATATTGGTAAGAAGTTCAAATTCAATATTAGTTGTTTTCAACATTGCATTCCAAGATAAGCCAGGCGCTGAATAATAGTGTGCTGGGGTCTAGAGAATAAATATTCTTACAAATTGTTCGAAAGTTCTGAAATATGTCTGTTAATAACAAGACATCTGTTGTAAGATACACTTCCATGTACTGTTTTATGGTTTTGCAGTTAAAAACTGACCAGACCTTTTGAACATGCAAATAATCTTCAAGCGTACATTGCTTATTTAAAAGTGTAAGGTAAGGACGTTTCAGGAGAGGAAGAGAAGGGAAGGAATGTCTTAAGACATAAGACAAGTGAAAATAAAAATACAGTGAGATTAAGAGAGTGAAGGAGCATTGAAGGGTGGTGTGAAAAGAGGAGAGTGAACAGAGAAGGAAGTGGAGTGGAAAGTGGATATAGACTGAGTTTAATTTATTTAAAAAAGTAAAAAGATAAAAATAAAAAAGGTGATAGAGATAGAATGGGAAATCAATGACCCGGTGGGGGAGTATTTAGTTGCCAGTCCGGCACGCTACGCCCCTGCTCACAGCTATATGTGGTCAGAGATTTCCCGAAGAAACCTGTAAGGGAAAATTTGGTAGGAAGAAGTAGACTGGGAAGTCAGTGAATCGGTGGGGGAGTGTTTATTGGCCAGTCCCGCAAGCTATGCCCCTACTCACAGCTGTAAGTGGTCAGAGACTTCCCGTAAGTAACCGAAAAGGGAAGATGTAAGAGAAAAGAGAGAGAGAATAGATACTATTATAGTGTCTACATAGAACACGAAAAGAACAGTGTAAGGCGTAATCAGTTGTGCATGTGGGTAAAAGAATAGGGATAAAGTTCCTAGTTGGTCTAATGGGAATAGCGAAGTTGAGGCGCCCTTAATGAATCGAGGAATCTATATGGGCGGTAATAAACTTATGAAGAAAAATAACACCAAGGAATGTCCTTCTATTAACTAAATAAGAAGATTAAGTAAGAGCCTACTGGAGTACAATGGCAAACGAAGGTTGGGATCCCAATTTAAGCCTCGTAAGGCAAATAGCAGAAATTGCTTCCGAACAAACTCGATTCGATCCTGGTGGATTTTATACTGCGGAGACCAGATGCGAGAGCAGTATTCCATGATAGGGCGTACTAAAGAGATGTAGAGGAGTTTACTGGAAAAGGGGTCATTAAATTCTTTCGACCAACGTTTAATAAAGCCAAGTACACCATTAGCTTCATTAACTATAGTGGAGATATGCAAATTAAAGCATAATTTAGAATCAAACAGAACATCTATATCTTTTACTGAAGAGTTACGCTGCAATGGAATATTGTCAATCGTATAAGGGCCTTTTGGGTTCTAGTGCGGCTGAAAGTCATAAACATACACTTTGAACAGTTGAGATACAGCATATTGGTCGAACACCAGAGCTGCAAAGTGTTCAAGTCAGCTTGAACTAGATTAGGATGGAGGGGATCAGAATAAGAAAGAATGAGTCATCAGCGTACATGAGAATACGAGAATTTAATAAAGTAGAGGAGGGCCATTTATAAAAGGGTAGAAAGTAATGTGCCCAGATGACTACCTGTCGGTACACCAGAAGTAACGTAAACCGACTTCGAAATGGACGACCTAAGCAATACATTTTGGCTTCTACCTTTTAAATAGGAGGATATCCATCGCAGAAGGGATGGTGGAAATCCTATACAATTAAGTTTATAGAGTAGAAGATCATGATTCACAGAGTCATATGCTTTACTGAAGTCAGTATAGATGACATCTGTTTGCATTTTCTTGAGGAATGCATTAACAATAGAAGAAAATTCCAATAAGTTGGTCGTGGTGGAACGACTCTTTACGAACCCATATTGAGCAGGGGAGAGAATTGATTTACAAAGATGCTGCAAAGTTGAAGTAAGGATTTTCTAAAATGCTTGGGAATAGCAGATAACTTTGCAATGCCTCTGTAATTGGAAATGTTAGATTTACCACCTTTTTTGTGAAGCGGAATAATGTAGGAATCTTTCCAAAGAATTGGAAAGATTTGAGAACAGAGGGATAAATTGAAAAGCTTAAGCAATTAAGCACGCAACTAGGAATGTTGTCTGGCCCAGGAGAAAATGAAGATTTTAAAGATTTAATAGCGGAGAGATGAAAGCTACGTGAAATAATAGGGAAAAATATAGAATTAGAGGATTGAATGTTATAAGGGTAAGACAAGTTAGTATGGGATATAGAGGAATAGGTTGTTTGGAAAAAATTGGCAAAAAGGTCGGATGCATCAGGATCATTACATGCATTTTCATTCCCCAGAAAAAACGAAAAAGGCAAGCATGAAGACTTTCGCTTCAAGCTAAATAAAATTATAGAATTGTTTAGGGTCATGAGTAAATTGCCGTTTGCAACGACAAAGATAGTTCTCACAGCACTGGGAGTTCATGAGAAGAAACTTAGCATTGGCAATGGAGTATTTGGCCAAGTCGGCAGAGGAACCAGAATTTTTAAACTTTTTAAAACATTTTGCCTTAATGTTTCTTAAGTTGGAGAGACTAGCCGTAAACCACGGAGGTTTAGAAGAAGAAGGCAACGTGGTACAATTAGGGATGCACACGTCTAAAAGAGAATTGAGAGTATCATAGAAGAAAGCAAGAGCATTATTAATGTCAACCAAGCTATTTTAAATAGACCAATCGGATGCATAGATAAGTTGATTTAGCAAGGCAAAATTTCCCTTGCGAAAACAACGGCGAGGCTTAGGAGGAGTTGATGAAGAGTGATTATGAGGTTTGGAGATGAAATAAGAGATTTCCAAAGTAGGATGGTATAAATCTTCAGGGACAGATAAAGGGAGCGACCTAGAGATAGAAGCATCAGGGCAATTATTAACAAATACTAGATCGAGAATTCTATTCAGTTGATTCTGAATTGAATTGATCTGAAATAACGCGCTATCAAAGATACTATCTAAAAAATCATGTTGAGATGAAGGTACGAGAAGTAGACTTTTAAGCTTAGAAATAAGGCCTTAAACATTCTGATATTGAATATTAACTTAGTCAAAAGACGAGCCTAGTTTTTTGGAACAATACTAGTCAAAGGGTGTGAAGCTGAGCTACCAGCTGAAAGGGTGGCAGGCAAAGACCGAATTCTGGTTTTCGGCCTAAATTCGTGGACAACCATATGAGGCGGCCAAAATTTTGGATCACAAAAAATTGGAAAAGAGTCATGAGGGACACTAATTTTGAAAGAAGAGATTTCACGGGGGGGTGGAAAAATTAAATTTGGAAAAAGATACGCTAGCTGAAGATTTACTAGCAATATACGATGCTAAGGATTCGCAAGTGGTGTCCGATAAAAGCCTTGAGACAAAAACTTGCCTTCGAGGGGCAACGACTGTGAGTGTAACAGGGACCATTGAAGGAGCTGAGAGATTGTTGCTGTCACTGGGAGCGGGATTGCTCAGAGTTTTACCCCTACGCTTGGGAACAATACGAAATACATTATCACTCGGATCAGTATGTACAATGGGCGTTGAAGGAATTTCAATCAATGGCGAAGGAATTTTTATAGCAGGATCTAATGTCGACGGAGCAACAGAAATATTATTTAAAACAGGTTCTACTAGGGGGCTACGGAAATCTCAATTGGGGAAGGCGAAGGGGAAGAGACTATTCAAAGGGAATATATTAAACAATTGGGGATATGGGAATCTCAGTTGAAGACGGCGAACGAGGCACAGAAGTAAAACCTGAAGTGGATGAAAAAGAAAGCATTGGCAAAGCATCTAGAAATTGGGGAGTCAAAGGTGGATCGGCAATAGAAGATGGTTGAGGGGAGGGTTTAAAAATGGAACTTCAATGTTGTTTTGAGGTGGCGACTCAAATTTAAATTGGCTAAGTAACCCGACGCTTGAGTCAAAATCACTTGAGAGGAGCTTAACCACATTATTCACTTTCACAAATTGCTTTCTTACCGAATTATACATTCGTGAGAAATCAAATAGAACACGCACTAACAAAACAAACAGGCAACTTTTGAGAACGCGAATGCACAAACAAACACACGCACAAGTGCGTAAGCGAAGTGAAAAAGCGCAAGGCAGAAACGAAAAAACTAACAACAAACTCAGCACTGACGCCGCGTAAATAAATTATAAAATTTATAAACTTACGATGCACAACTGAATACATTTTAGCACAATTTTGAAAGCGTAAACAGCAAAATAAATGGAAAGTTTGCGGAGCACACAAAAAACACGTCAATCGCAAAGTAAAGAGAAACTCTCTGTCTGAGTAGTATATCTACTTTGAAAAATGTTTTATCCAGACAAAGAGTGAGATTGTTTCTTTATGATTATTGCGTTCCTCCTTTGTTAAATAAATAGGTCCTTGAGCTCCTCATCGTAGCCAAACATATTGATGCTAATGTCCGGATCCCGTTCCTCAAAAATATTTATCATTTTTAATTTTATAGAAAAATTCAGACCTTTAAAATTAAGCGTAAGCAATTCATTTACTTTAATTGATGTACATTAAATAGTAGCGATGTTGTATGTCTTACACCTTTCTGTGTTGATAATTGCTGGCTTAAGGGCTGATATTAGCGCCCATTTAAAACAGAATACGTCAGCGTTCTTAAGATTTATAGTATCTTTTTTTCTTCAAGTGTGATGGCAACTCAATGTTACTTGGCACTTTAATATCTGTTTATATTAACTTCAATATGTAATATTTTTCTTGGAAGTCATCCTTTTTTACACGCATATACCAGACTGCTATTGTTATATTGCTATATTGTTAAAATACACATTAATGTTTGATGTGATTTTATCGACTGAAATATTTCATCATCAACTACTTTTTATACCCTAGCAGAGGGTATTATAATTTGGTCTCGAAATGTGTAATGGACTGAAGGAGACGTTCCCAACCCAACAAAGTATACATATTCTGAATCAGCATGAATATCCGAGTTGATATAGCGATGTTCGTGTGTTCGTCTGTTTCTATGCAAACTAGTCTCTCAGTTTTAAAACTATCGTAGTGAAACTTGGCACAGACCCTTCTTATTGCTGCAAGCAGTACATATCTCGGAACCGGCCGGATCGGACCATTAAAACTTATAGCTGCCATAGGAATGATCGGTCGACAACTATGTTTTTGTATGAAAAACTTTTTTGTTTATAAATGTATCCTCACCAAACTTCCCAAACAGAGTCTCTAGGGAGAGCAGAGTCTCTGCTGCTGGCAACGCCTAACAAATGCGACCCAAATACGCGACCAGCTGGCTGACCAAATTTTGCATCGCCCCCAATACCCGCCGAGACCCCTAACATCGTCATCAGCAATCCTTACTGTTAAGTTCTGGATCTGTATTAGATAAGTTCCTAATAGCTCCATTTCCTTCTGGTCGATTTTGATTTTCCACTTGAAATCGTTGAGCAATATGGTGCCGGTTAGTATTTCCTGATGATCCGGGATGTGCTGGCTATTGACACACTTGCAGTGGGGCTTTCGATTTTGTACAAGCGGTGTTATGCAGGAGTCATTACTTAGATCTAGGATGTTGTTTCTATTACAAATTGTCTTAACTCTATGAGTTTCGCATTCTTTTATATGGTCATACATTGTTTTATTAAAAATCATGATATTTTCATATTTGATTTCGTTTATTACTTTATCTTTCTTAACTGCTTTAATTATCATGGAAATGCAAGGTTCCTTTTCGAGTAAAAGTACATTTATCATGTAGAGCATATTTTTTCATTTGTGGCTATTTTTTATTTTTACGAAATCCAATAGTTCTTCTACATTAATAAACATTCCTCCCTCGCTATCTAAGACTTCTTCTATTTTAGATACCTCTGCTTCTGACAATATTATGGAGTTTACACTGTTCGTTTTTGCCCAATTTATTGTGTGAATTAAATTATTTAAATCGTTTTTAAAGAGTTGCAATGAACACTCTAAAAACGCCGTTCTGCACTGCCGTTACTCACGTTTTGATTGGGTTTAGTTGTGAATGAGAGTAGTCTAAAGGCCTGTTTAGACACACTGGCAGTAGTCCGAACATTCGACCAATTTTTCTGCCAGACATGTGTAAACACCAGCCAGATAGCCTGCCAGAACATTCCGGCAACCTTTTCAACAGAGGCTGCCAGAACTTATTCACCCATGTGGAAACACCAAAAAAATACATCTGGCAGTTTTTCGACAAAAATTTTTATGTGGCATTCCTGTTGACCAATTTTTGACAATTGTACATTTGTGACGAGAATTAGTGCAACACAATGGATGAAATCAAATGCGCTGACGATACCCATATTGCTGCAGTGGATATGTAAATATTTTATTGGTTTCAATTTATTTCATAATTTGAGACTATCGGAGCGGAGCTCCAAAGTGGAAGCGACTGTAAGGCGAATTGGGAGAATCTTCGCGCGTAATATAGAGAGTACTATGTTAAAGTCAAGCAACATCTTTCAATATGTTTTTTTTTCATCATTGGAAGTACTACCAATGCAGCACCAGCATGTTGTTGACGATTCATTTTTTAGAAAATTATATTTTACCGAATATTGTTCGACCTGACCTGTCATAACAATCTAAACACCCAACAAAAATGTTACTGGACTGAAAGTTGTGCCAGACTAAAATTAGTCGAATATTCGCATGTGTGTAAACACTGTGCCAGGGTTCCGGCATCGAATGTTCGGCCTACTGCCAGTGTGTCTAAACAGGCCTTAATATAGTTGACAGCTCGTGGCATAATGGTAAAAAAAAATCTTGTGAATGAAATTATGTTTTGATATTATTTTTGTGAACTGTCTTGACTGACTGTGGTTTGACGACCGTGCATTGATCTATCAGAACTACTTCTTTTTTGTACTTGGGGGTCAATGTCAATCCGAATCTTTTGTCGATTTTCCCTTCCCAATTGGCTTTCTTCTGTGGTTATGGTATGTGAGGTCTTCTTGTTTTTTACTCCCTGTACCCATAAAATGGGTAAAAAGGGGGTATTGGATTTGTGCAAAAGTATGTAACAGGCAGAAGGAGACATCTCCGACCCTATAAAGTATATATATTCTTGATCAGTATCAAAAGAGATTTCGATTTGGCCATGTCCGTCTGTCTGTCCGTCTGTCTGTCTGTCCGTATGAACGCGTCGATCTCAGCAACTATAAGAGCTAGAGACACCAAATTTGGAATGTAGGTTCCTGTATACCATACGCAGATCAAGTTTGTTTCCAATCTCTGATATCTTACCCCGTTCCCCCGCAAATCGATAAAAACGTTTTACAGCCACAGTTTTAAAGATATAGCTTTGGGATTTGGCATGTACAGTACTTTGGTCACTCTTAATCTACTGTCCAAATTTCAAGTCGATCGGATAATAAACACGGAAGTTATTCAACGAACAAGATTCAGTACTGGAGCGAGGGGGGGGGGGGGGGGGAAGAAGAAGCACAGCCGCGACTTAAAATGCCTTGCGTACGCTGTGGGTGGCGTGTGTGCGGCTTTGTGTATGTATGTGTGCGTGCATGTGTTAGAAGACGAACATATGATTGGAAGTTTTAGACCTGGGTACAGGGAGTTTCGTAGTCGGGTATACTCGACTAGAACATTCTTACTTGTTTACTAATATCCTTGCTAACTTGTTCCCTGACTTTTTTTTTCCTTTGGGTCCGATATGTATTTATTTCTGAAAAATATATCTATGGGTTTTTTCTTGGTAGTGGCTGTGTCCCCTTTTTTTAAGACATCTCATGATTTCCGACATTGTTGAGTGAAATCTTTCGATTTGACCGTTGCTTGATGATGCATACGGTGGTGTCTTATAGACTTCTGCTTTGAGCTGGTCTTTCAGAAAAAACCTGATCGAAGCTGCATTTAAGACTTTTCTATTGTCCTTGACAATAGATTTTGGCATACCATGATAACCCGCACAGGTAGTTTCATATCTTCCGCTGCTTTTGTTTTTTCCACCTTTACTTGAGCGTCCCTGGATAATTTATCTATTGACGTGAGTACTACCTTTTTTTCTGTCGTGTACAAGCCTATATGAATAATCTGTCCTGGATACGCAGGGAATTGTGTTGCCTGAATTTCATAATGTTGTGGGTGTCTATCATATTTCGCTAGCTTGCATGTCTCACATTGCTTAGCGCTGGCACTAACTTTTTTTTATTAATCCTGAAGTATTTGTATTTTGTTTTCTTTTGGGTTTCTATGAGCTCGCAAGTGTTCTTTGGTTATAACCGATAGTTCTGTAGTTATTGAACTTGTTGCTGTAAAATTGTGTTTCTCCGGTGTTTGTTTTTTTTATCACTTGTTCTTATATTCTTATCTATTGGGTTTCTATAAGCTTGCAAGTGTTCTTTGGTTATAACCGATAGTTCTGTAGCTATTAAATTTGTTGCTGTAAAATTGTGTATCTCCGGTGTTTGTTTTTTCATCACTTGTTCTGCTATACAATCTGTCTTGGATCCCTCCTTCTTATCTATCCCGTACCTATATCCTATATCCTATATCCTTTCCTGAAGATCCTTATCACCCAATTTCGGAGATGTTAATTGACTTACCTCCCAGGGTGCTAAGCTCAGGTAGAAAACCTGCAGAGCGAGTTCGTCAATTTCGGAAAACCGATTTTACTAAAGCTCGTATCCCTGACTGACTGGTCCCAGCAGAGACATGGTTTCTGATATCAAGCATTTTTATTGTACTTTAAATTCATTATTTGATACTTGTGTCCCGTTGTTTAAACCACGTAGGTCTAGCAAGCCTGTGTGGTTTACGTAGGATTTAATAAACTTAAAAAAAAAATTTGGAGATTATGTAAGAGGTTCAAGGAATCCGGCTCTTTCTTGCATTTGTTTCGCTATTTGATTGCCCAATCTAGTTTCTCTATACTTAATATACATTGCTATAATAACTATCTTAGAAGCTGTAGGTTACAGTTTTAGCAGGATCCTAAAAGGTTTTATAGGACAGCTGACTCTGATCAGGGTATTGCCGATCTTTTTGCAGAGTTTTTCAAACGACTTATAGTTCACAAACTTATCAAATGGTTTCGCCTTATCCTTATCATGTAAATAACTCCAATTGCATTTTTTTGGCCTTAAATCACTGAAAGTTCCCTTCTACGTGATAAGTCCGTATTTTCATCTGGACCTGATGAAGTACCAATCTATGTGCTCAAGTTCTATGCTGAAATATTTTTAAGCCATTATTTCTTATTTTTAAACTGTCCGTGGAGTTGTGCTCATTCCTCAACATTTGGAAAGTATAATTAATTATTCCTCTCCATAAAAAGGCAAACAAGTCTAATGTTGAGAACTATAGAGGTATTTCTAAGTTGTCTGCTATTCCTTTTTTTTTTTTTTAAGAAATTAATAACTTCTCTACTTCAACATTTATGTAGATCTATAATTTCACCGGGGTCGTGAAATATAGATCTAGTACCCCTAACCTATTGGAACTCACTTCTCTTGTCATAAAGGGATTTCAAGTTAACATGCAATCAGATTTTATTATTCTGATTTCAGTAAGGATTTTGACTCTGTTAATCATTCTCTTTTACTTCACAAACTTCATCTTCTGGGATTTCCAAATAAGTTTATTCTTTGGATCTCCTACTATTCAACTCTGAGAACCCAAAAGATTTATTTCAAAGGCTTAGTCTCTAAGTCTGTTCAAGTTACTTCCGGAGTTCCACAAGGAAGTCATCTTGGGCCCTCATTATTTACACTGTTCATAAATGACCTTCCTTCTGTCGTAAATCACTCTCGGTTGCTGATGTACGCCGATAACGCTAAACTTTGTCTTTCATCTACTGATTTCTTATCTGGTCAAAGGTAGCAAATTGATCTTGACAGTTTTTAAGCCTGGTGTCGTATTGTAACGTAATGTCCTTTTACAGGCGAATGCCCTTTTTAAACCATTGTATTCTTAATAGTAAGCCGCATGTTCGAATTGAGTCGGTTGATGATTTGGGTATACTTTTAGACCCCAAGCTTAAGTTTGGGACCATATCTTTTCGACCGCTAATGCACAATTTGGAGTCCTGGGTTTCATTAAGTGTTTGTGGAGAGATTATAACGATCCCTACATTTTAAAAATGCTTTTTTACTTCTATTGTGCCATCTATTCTTGAATATGGATTTGGTGTCCCCAGACAAGGTTCATTGGATCTATCCCAATCATTAATACAATTTCTGCTCTTTGCACTCCGGGGTCTTAACTGGAATCCCAATACTCGCTTGCTTTCTTGTGGTAGAAGACTAATAAATATGCGTTGAACCATGCTTGGTGAATTTTTTTACACGAACGAATTAATGGGGAAATTGATTTTTATGAGTTAATCAGCCAAATTAGTCTTGCAGTTCCGAACAGATGTTATAGAAACTTTCTTCCACTTGCTCTTTAAACTTGTAGTTCTAATTATGCTATTCATAACCCTTTTCGAATCTTATGCTCTAACATAATCTTTTCCATCTAGTAGTAATGCGACTTCACACTTATGCTGGGGTCCGCGCGTTAACAAGCCCGTTATTGTTGTCATTGGGCCACTTGTATGTATTAGTACATCAACATTCAGAAAATTAAAAATATATCAACAATATTGATCTGCTTGCTCACAATTCAAGGGCATGGTCAGCAAAATTCAATCGTAGCTTCTTACCATGAACACCAAGAATTGTGTACTTTATTGATTCAGCTATGTCACTGGGTCTAAGTGGTTCAAATGAATCAAACGTCAAACATAAACAAAAATTTATGTATACATCCGCTGTGGTAGCTAACAGTTTAAAAAATGCATGATCAGCAAATTCAAGATCATGGCCAGCGATTCAGCGCACAGTGGCTGGGCTTATATGGAGAGAGCGGCCAAAATTACTTCTAAAACAGGTAGCGGCCTGAAACTTGGCACACATGCTTCTTTTAGCAGCAGCCCGTACATATGTTAGAGCCAGCCAGATCGAAACACTATATCATATAGCTGTCATAGGAGCGATCGATCGAAAACTAAGTTTTTGCTTGAAAAATGTCTTGTTTGAAAAAATTGTAAGGAGGCTTATAAATAAGGCCTCTTACATTACTACGAGTAATTAGTTATAGTTGTAGTTATAGGATTATCATAGGATGGTGGCAAGAAGCCGAAGGGAGTTAGTGGGAAAGAGCCGAAAAGACTTATGTAGCGCAAGGAGAGCCAGCGCCTAGCACGCTGTGTTTATAATCTGTTAAGTGTAATCATTAGAAAGTAATCCGTAAGCGCTTGAATTTAAACGCAACGATCATCTGTCACAGCTGGTACGCGCGGGTATACAGTTCGTTATCCCACCAGCAGAGCGCGACTTCAGTCAGAGGAAAAGCTGTGAGGTAAAGAGAGAAAGTACTGAGGTGGAGAGCGAAAGCTCGTGGTAGAATTGAAGTTTTCAGGCTCGCGCGTGTCTGAGCCGGGCAGAGCAGATCACTTGGTACTAGAGATAAGCAAAGGCAAGACGTGCTTAGTTAGACTTAGCGGGAGACATATAAAGCGATAAGACATGCGTCGGAAACACGCAGGGACAGAATAGTGTGAGTAAGAAAAGCCGTTAGGCGGAACAGTGCAGCAGGGCACGCGTAGTTTTAGCAGATTAACCGGCATTTCTTAATACTGATTACTTACGTAGAGCGAGGTATATTCCGGCGTCCGTGTGAGCAATCCCGGCATAGATAAAACTAACCGTAGTACAAAGCGAGGATTATCCTACTGCCCGTGTAAGTAATCCCGGACATTGTAGACCACTTGACCAGTAGAGCACCAGCGGTAGGATCCTGGTCGGCTCCTGGTCATTTATCCCATGTAGAGTTGTACGTGGCCGTAGTATTAATACATATATTTAACATAGAACGTTTCCCTTCCCCACGCCCAGCGTCCCAGCATATCTTACAAATTTTACTTGTAAGTGCTGGACCCATACAGACTGAGATCCACACCAAAATCACCCAACCCGAGTCTCTGTATATTCCATATTAAATTTAGTCAAAATCGCACTACTATATCATATAGCTGCCATAGGAACAATGCTTAAAAAATTTCTTGTTTGTAAAGAAATACACACCACAATCACCAAAATCGAGTCTCTGTATAATTAACAATATTATGTTAAAATAAGGAACAACAGAACAGAAATGAAACAGCATAAGCATATCACAGAAAAAAAGTTTTCCAGAAAACTTCACTGCTGCAAGCAACCGATACTCTCGTGTTTAAGTAATTATTACTTACGCTGTGGCACTTTGTGGCAGCTAATGTTAACACTTTTATAATCCCTAAATATGAACCTTTTTAGAGCAAAAAGAATTATAAGGGGCAGAGGAGTACTTCACAACTAAAACCTGGCTTGCAATTGTAATAGACACACGAAAAGCACATTAATACAACACATTATTACACTTCGACTTAACAAATCACAGACTACTAATATAACATATATTATTTATTCAAAATGAAGTTAATACCTTTGTTTTCAAAATGCATCCTTATTTAAATTTGTTTACACGCGATTTAGTTTATATTGATTTTTGAAGTTAGCCAGCTACTGTGTACCGGTTAAGCTAACGCTTAGAATATTCAAACATGTGTACATGTCAATGATGAAACTCGCACCTTCGCTAAGCTGCCACATACCGACCGCATAAAATGAGTAGAGTGAACTCCTCACGTGAACTAGGTAAGCATATCTTCTCTCTCGGTCTGTATACGCACCCACGCATGCTGAGAACGAGAGAGTTCCTGTCAGAGAGCAGAAACGATCAAATTCAAACTAAATATCGGTCCCACTCTAATTAACATACATCGGAAAGAGAGGCAACTAGTGCTTACATATTAAACTATGTATTTCGGTCTCACTCTAACTCACACAGACACGCCCAATTTACCCCCCCTGCTCCCGGCAGATCGATAGCACCCTCCTCTCGACAAGGAACCTTGATTTTGAATTGTCATATTACAACTACTCTCCTTGTCGTTGATACAATGCATTTAATTCATTGGATTCCTTAACTGTTTGTTGAAGCTGCCTATCGTTCTTCCGTGTTGTTTTACTTCCAGATTGTTCTGATTTTTCGGCTTCTTCATTGTGGGTTTTTAGATATTATAATAACGTGGATCTTATGTTATCAATATAATCATAAGTCAACTCGTCGCTCGATTTTATGGTGTCGTCATTAATTTTGATTGCGTTCCATTTTTCTGTGAGAGCTGAGGCCTTTATTTTGTGTTAACCGGCCTGGGACTTTCTCTTATTGAGCTTTGAAATTTCTTGGCTTATTTCCTCCTGTACATCTAACAGCTCCTTCATGTTTGCATTTCCTGGTGCCATTTATTAGATTGATGTCTCAACTTAGTCGCGTGGTGGACTTTGAGTATATGGGTTGGTTGCGGTTGAACGTCTAGGTGACGCCAGCAGTGATGACAACACACAGTGTAGTTGATTCTAAATTATTGAAGCCAGGTTGGGCAAATGAATAAACGGAGAGTCGGAGATTATCCCATGAAGGTATATTGGAGAATGCTGAGATGTCTCCAAGTTGATAACTGCAAAGTGAGCGCAATACCAAATCTGTTGCTGTGTATTGGATCGAGTTGAGTTTTAAATACCAACCGCACCAAATGTAGTGAATAACGTTGTTGTTATCCTGTGGTGTCGCCTGGTTGACAAATTCAGAATTGGATACAATACGAACTGTATTTTGTCAGCGGGCTCTGTGTCGTTACGATACTTAACCTGAGGTGTCGCCACTTTTGACACTTTCTTTTAAGATCAGATCTGGACACGATAAGGAAGCTTTTGTCGCCTTGTTGACAACTTCAGAGATTCCAGAGTCGGGGGTCACCAAAAATGTGTATCCAACGGATGGTATTATTTTGAATTACAGCACATAAACTGAATTCTCTCCAATCACGATTCAATAAAATTTAGTGGCTGTTGATGGTGTCATCAAAGCTTCCCTTACGCTCCAAGATACTTTTCAAGGTAATGATTATGCTCATCTGGACATATGGAGTGGCCATATGGGACATTGCTGCTAATACACACAATAATGTCAATACAAGCAAAACTAAATTTTGTTGAGATCATTGGTCGGGAACCCCCTTCTTGTGAGGAACTCCTTTATCAGGAGAGACCTAAAAATTCCTTCAGTTATGGAGGTTATTAATATGATTTCCAAGAACCATGCTGTAAAGATGTCATGCCATAACAACCCGTTAGCAAAAGCTGTAGCAGATCGCAAAATTTTGCGAAGAAAGCTTAAACGTATATTTATTGATGCCCTACCTGGGAGACGCTGATCATTTGTCTTTGTAATGCTTACGTGCGGATTATGTCATTTATTTAAGGTGTTCGCTTTTAATTCAATTAATTTCATAGCAAAAAGAAAAAATAAGATTTTTGTTGAACTAGTTAAGCAACGGAGTAAAGGTCCTTAGATTCAAAAGAGAATTCCCGCTGGTGGGGTTCTGTTTAAAACTATTTTTTATTTGAACAGGCTAGGGCTTTTATATCCTAGCATATGTATTTTCTTAGTTGCTTAGAATACAATTGTGTATTTTACTTATGTACTAAGGAATTACACATTGCATCCTTGAGTAAAGAAGATAGATAGGCAGCTGCTCTTATTTGACACACTTGGATTTGGTACATACCATGTGCGTCTTTGCTTCAGTGCCTGGTATTTCCTATACCGGTTTGCCATGATCCCTTGCATTGAGTTAGCTAGAGGCCAACGCAAAGTGACTCTTTCAATCGGCATCTCCTCATCTGACAGCAAGTGACAATTGTTTACAATTAAGTCTGCTGCTAATAATGAGCCACGTTGGTTGTGCAATGTGTTTGTTCTTTATTGAATTATTCTAAAAAATTGCATGTGCTTAATGAACAAGTAAGCATGTAGATTGTAACCGACTACGAAACTCCCTATACCCAGGTCTAAGACTTTTAATCACTTCTTTGTCCATTTACACATACACACACACATACACAATGCCATACACACACGAGCCACATTGTAAGCGAGGCATTTAAAGTGACGGCTGTGCTTCTTCCTTTTTAACAAATTTATGGGTACAGGGTTGTAAGCTGCGTCTTAACAAATGGTGTTTACTTGCCGTTACTTTTTTACACACTTCTGTCGATGCGCACTCGCTGATCGCCTACTTCAAAACACTTGTACTGGCGCACCGGCCAGCGGCCGACTTCTCCGTTTCTCTTTCGTACTATTGAGCGGCTTACTCATTGGAAAGAGAGCTTTTGCATGCGATCGTGGACTCGTCGTCACTCGTATCCTAATATGACATTAGCTTATAGTTATGCTATCGATTAATCGTAAATATCATAACAATATAATTTGCGCCTCTTGCGATACAACTTCAATAACTTACTAGCTAATACCAATTTAAATGTATCAATTCAGTAGTAAGCTTAATATTTAGTTATTGTGGGCTGGTGAGGGATTATCCGGCTCACAGTACACATAAGCCTTCATTTGAAATTTTGCGTCTCTAAGCCCAGAGATCTATTTGTCATACAGACTGGCGGAAAGATACACGAACAAGACTAGATAGACTCGACTGTTGATCCCGATCAATAACATAGAAATATGGAATAGAGTTGAAGATGCTTTCTTCTTCCTATTATACATACTTTTCACATTTAAAAAAACAATTAATTGCTGACTGTTATTCTGTTACATGCGATCTCATGGGGCTGTTCACCTGCTAGGTTACATATATTACATTGATTTTTGGCGAATATTCTTAATCTTAAATTTGTCATTCACGTATTTTATAAATGCCTTGTCTATTTCAGATGGTTGACATCAAAACGAAATGAAAGTGTAGTCAGTATAAGTCATACAGTAACTAACTTTGAATTTTTATATGAACCATTTTATATAACCATTGATAATGCTCCAGTTCATGATGAAAGATTTACTGGTTATGGATTTACAAGAAATTCTCAAGTAAGTATCAATATATATATATATATTGAGTATATATATATATCAGTAACTGATACGCTCAAATGGCAATTTCTCTAAAAAATTAATCTTCGATGTTTCTTAACCGATTTTAAGAAATGAGACTATTTTGGATTGTTATTATACAAAAACTTTTTGCTTGGCAGCGAAAATCGGACCAACTTTTAAAATCTCCATACAAGAAGGGACCAATCTAATATATGTATATACTTGTACATATACAAATTGGGTAAAATTTTTGTCGGGTTAAGAGTTCCTATGTTTTATAAAGGAAATGCGAGGTATCTTGTTTGGTTCGTACTTCTCAAATAAGTTCCGATGTTTTTTTTGTTGCCTGGCTGCCAGACACGAACTATATTGAATGTTTTGGAAGAAAGATATGCCGAATTTTCCAAGGGAGTCATGGTATTTATCCGCGGCTCTATCACACTGTTTTTTGGCTAGGGATCCGTCAGTGTATCATTGAAATTTGTATTGAGTAGCAGCCGCTCGACTCAACAACTGATTACTGCTCAGATATCAGTGTTTCGCAATGTAAGCATGTAGAGCGGTTCCTTTGCCGAGGTACAAACTCTGTCGGCTTAAAGTATATTTTCAAAAAAATTTGTAAATCATTTAAGCACTGAGACACGAAGTCAGTGACCAACCCAAAATAACGTCCTGAGCCGGTCCTTGTACGCTTACCACTAACACTATTTGGACGGGTATCGGAAAAATCCAGGCCTTACCTCACGATACCCGCCCAAATCTGCACCTCGAGAATCTTTTCACATCGTGCCCTGCGTGTGCCTCAGACTCCGGCCAATTAACAGTGCCGGGCTAAAGCCTCAGACACGCGCCACCTGACAGTTTGAGGCTAGACGCACGCCACTTAACCACACCTGCAAACAACCAAAATTTCTAGTCTCTGTTCGTGCAAGTCCGAATGTAGGTATTCGGGCTCCGCTACACTCGCCGTGCAGTAAGTCTAATAACCAGTCATTCGCATTCGCAGCGGACGTGTGTTTTCTCGCGCCTCGTATATTTTGTTTTTCTTGCGATTTTAAATTATAACTTGTGTTTTTTTTTATCTTGCATCTTACATCGGTTGTGTGAAACACAAATTGAACATCTAAAGTCAATAATTATTTTTACTTTTATAAATTTGTTCAAATACAACAACAAACCAGTACAAGACTGGTTGTTGTGTTTTAACTCATTCGCGCTCTCGCGCGCTTGTATTATTGCTTTGCTTTGATTCTTTTGTGATTTCGGTCGACGAGCCCGCGCTTCTACTATTTGTTTTATTTTTTGTCTACTTAATTTTTCTTTTAATTTAAAAAAAGTTGTCTGTTTAAAAAAGATTGCCAGGTTAGAGTTAATGTTAAAATGGGTTTTGTTTGATGCTGGCTATGTGACAATGTGTCACATGAACAAGAAAGGACGGCTATCTTCGGAGTGCAAACTCTATATACTTAGTAGATATTAATTTGTATACATAACTTAATTTTAGTCTGATTGCTCTTTTGGGAGCCATGTGGTCGGAATTTGATAAAATGATAAGAAACTATTTGAAGTATAATAAAACTCTCGACTAGTTTGGTCCGATTTTGACCAAATTGGGTCAGATTGCATAACCTTTCCATAGATTCGGTTTGGGTAAGTTTGGTGAGGATGCATTTATAAACAAAAAAGTTTTTTATACCGATCATTCGTATATCAGCTATATGTTATAGGGGTCCGATCCGAGATATGAACTGCCTGCAGCAAAAGAAGGGTCTGTGCCAAGTTTCATTACGATAGCCTTAAAACTGACAGACTAGTTTGCATAGAAACAGACGGACATCGCTATATGGACTCGGCTATTCATGCTGAATTAGAATATATATACTTTATTGGGTCGAAAACGTCTCCTTCAGTCCATTACTCATTTCGAGACAAAATTATAACTCTGCTAGGGTATAAAAATGTGCTGGCCTTAACGGCCGAATTATAGACCAGATTGAGTCAATATCTGGTGTAATATTACGAGATTCATCCGGCATACTAAGAAAGGCTTTGGAGATATTTTCGCGCTGTTCAAAAAACTGTTCGAAGGTTTCTCAGATTTGGAGAGAGATTTTAAAAGTATGAAACTTTTAAATGGGTCTCCAAATCGGAAAAATTCCAATTTTTGGGTTGTCTATTGACTCAAATGAACTTTCCCGGACCATACACGGGCCAATTTTAGCACAATCGGTTGCTGCAACCAGTTGTCACTCAAATTGGGTCTTCGCCTCAATGAGATTAGCCAATTTCGTAGCTAAACTCGAAAAATGGCGTCGGCAAGTGCATAATTGATAAACAATTGATAAACTTGATATTGCAATTAATTGGCTTATTCAAATATATTAATAAAACAAAAATACCAAAATTCAGAACAATTTTTTAAAATTTTGAATTTTGTTAATAATAACTGAATTTTCATTAATTTCACTATTTTCTGCTACACAATGCCGCTTATGAACGGCAGCAAAAGATCTTCGCACAAAACAACAGCCAAGTACCAGGCAAACTGGAAAAACACTAGCAAGAAAAAACAAAACAGAAAAGGAGACTCCCACACAGATGTACACAACTATGCACTACTACAAACAACCCCCGAGCCTGAAGCAGAGCTCTGTAAGTGTTTTGCATGCAACGAACAGCCTTTGAACCAAGCGATCAGCGAAAACAGTAGCAAGAAAGTACAAACCCAAAGGGAGTTGTGCGTTGTCCAACTACACCACAATCAGTTCCGGAAACTCGCTGCTCGTATCAAAAGGTTTTGATACAGAATTGAGTTGGCACAAAAAGCACTGTTGATGCAGGTCAACAGCCTAGCGCCAATAGTCCCAGTCAATCAGTCGAGTTATCTGGTGAATCAACCATTGTCATAGTTCTATTGGATGCTTATGCTATTGGTGGTAATATGACCCTTGTAAGTGTTCCACCACGGAAACAAATCTTTGTTCTAGGCTTGCCCCTGATACTACATCTGACGACGTTAAGACCAAATCTAAAGCCTATATGACGGTGGAGAAATTTAAATTCACATGTTCTCGGGAAATTTCGTCTTTCAAAATAAGTGATCCGGCCGAAAACTTTAACAATATTTTTTATTCTTTCGGACGTTGATGTACTAAACAGGCAATACATTTAAGTGGCCAAACGACACCAAGCACGGGCTTGTTAACGCGCGGACCCAGGCAAAATGCAACCCACCTCCCGCCCAACCGACCGAGGAGCGCGCCGCATAACGTGTGGTAACGAAGATCGCGGAACAGATGAATAGATTCAAACTAAATAAAAGTTCTACATAAATAAACAAAGTAACTATAGATTACGAAGATAACCTTATTAAGTTCTGAGTAAGGAAATTAGAACATAGAATACGAAAAGGGTTATGGACAGCATAGTTAGTATTACAAGCTTGAAGACAAAGGGAAAGAAAGTTTCTATAATTTCTAATCGGAACTGCAAAACTAATCTGGCTGATTAATTCAGAAGAATCAATTTCTCCTTTAATTAATTTGTGTAAGAAAATTACACCAAGCATGGTTCTACGATCAGAATGAGATGGAAGATTTATTAGTAAAAGTCTACTACGATAAGAAGGCAAGCAGGTGTTAGGACTCCAGTTAAGACCCCGGAGTGCAAAGACCAGAAATTGTTTTTGTACCGATTCTATTCTATCCTGATGAATCCTATGTTGGGGACACCAAATACAAGACCCATATTCAAGAAAAGATCGAACAAGAAAAGTATAAAGAGTTTTAGTAATGTAGGGATCGTAAAATTCTATCGACCAACGCTTAATGAAACCCAGGAGACCAAAGGCACGATTAGCGGTGGAAAAGATATGCTTTTTAAACTTAAGCTTGGGATCTAAAAGTATACCCAAATCATCAACCGACTCAATTCGAACAAGCGGCTTACCATTAAGAATATAATTGTTAAAAAGAGGGCATTCGCCTATAAAAGGACATTACGTTACACTTACCACAACTAAGATATAATAAGTTTACCCGACACCAGGCTTGAAAACTGTCAAGATCAGTTTGCAACCTTTGACCTGATAAGAAATCAGTGGATGACAGACAAAGCTTAACATCATCAGCATATATCAGCACCCGAGAGTGATTTACGACAGAACGAGGGTCATTTATGAACAGAGTTAATAATAGGGGGCCATCCCTTTAAGACAATAGAAGTGAATTCCAATAGGTTAGTGGTGATCTATATTTCATAAACCCGTGGTGGCAGAGTGAAATTATAGATCTACTTAAATGTTGAAGTTGGGAAATCTTTATTTCTCAAAAATCTTCTGAATAGCTGACAACCGAGAAATACCTCTAAAGTTCTCAACAATAGACCTTTTTCCTTTTTTATGGAGAGGAAAAATAAATGATTCTTTCTAAATGTTAGGGAAAGAGCACAGCAATTTGAAAATAATATATAATGGCTTTAAAATATCTTCAGCACAGTACCCAAGCACACAGCTTGGCACTGCATCAGGTCCCGGTGAGAATACGCGCTTAATGGCCTTTAAATCACGTAGAAGCGAACTTTCAGGTATTAAAGGTACAAAAAGAATATAGCCAACACGGCTCCTCACAAACTTTAAAAGCGCTTACTCCAATTTTTGGCCGTAAAATTCGTCCTACCCAACAGGCTGTGCGTGCTATATGGGATAAATTGGAATCCACATTTGCACTATTGAACGTTCTGAAGCCAAAAAGACGTCGTACCGCTTGAAGCGAAGACAGGGAGCAATACAATTCAAAAGTCCCAAATTTGACGACAAAGTTATTACATGCTGGTACTTCCGACATTAATCAACATCGATCAATACATCAATGCGAACGTAAATGTGTGTGCAGCTGGGCCGATTTTATAATAACAATCAACATTTTACTATGTAATTTATCGGTCCAGCAGCATTGACACACAATTAATTAAAAAGCAACATAATTAATTAATAAGGTTAAATGATTAAATATAAATTAGCTGTGCGCTATCTACAGTAGCACGAGAACACAGCATAAACAAAAGTTTTTTTTACTCCCTGTACCCATAAAATGGGTAAAAAGGGGGTATTGGATTTGTGCAAAAGTATGTAACAGGCAGAAGGAGACATCTCCGACCCTATAAAGTATATATATTCTTGATCAGTATCAAAAGAGATTTCGATTTGGCCATGTCCGTCTGTCTGTCTGTCCGTATGAACGCGTCGATCTCAGCAACTATAAAAGCTAGAGACACCAAATTTGGAATGTAGGTTCCTGTATACCATACGCAGATCAAGTTTGTTTCCAATCTCTGATATCTTACCCCGTTCCCCCGCAAATCGATCAAAACGTTTTACAGCCACAGTTTTAAAGATATAGCTTTGGGATTTGGCATGTACACTTCAGTGGTCACTCTTAATGTACTGTCCAAATTATAAGTCGATCGGATAATAAACACGAAAGTTATTCAACGAACAAGATTCAATACTAGAGCGAGGGGGGAAGAAGAAGCACAGCCACGACTTAAAATACCTTGCGTACGCTGTGGCTTGCGTGTGTGTGTGTGTATGCTTTGTGTATGTGTACGTGCATGTGTAAGAGACGAACATATGATTGGAAGTTTTAGAAGTTTTAGTTTCGTAGTCGGGTATACTCGTTTAGAGCATTCTTACTTGTTTTTTGTTTGATATGAATTTTTTTTAACATTGATCATTTAACTCAATAACTATAAAATGTTCGTGTAAGGGTGAATATTTGACTGGGGACGTGGGTGGGGAAAAACAATATAGATGCGTTTGTGTGTTAGTTTTAAATTATATACATATACATATATATTGGGTTTTATAAAAGACGACTTTCAGGACACCAGCCATGAGTCCATGAGGTCATTCGGGTGGCGCCGTTTAGTGTGCTGTTGTAGCCTGTCTCTGTACCGACTCGTGTGCAGGTTTATCTGTGAGCATATAGGGCTCACTCGCAAATCATTGTAAATGGACGAGTTTCGCAGCAGGGTTTTCTTAGTGCTAACATGCAGCCGTGAGACTTGGCGACATTTACGACAATATTCCAACGGTTTGCCCAACTAGAGAAGCCATTGACCAACTCCTGCGTGAGTCTGACGGCCTCCCTTGGATTAGTGATGCGGGGCGAAAAACCAGTATCATCCGCATATGTTGCAACCAGTGTGTTGTCAGCAACTGGAGTCGGCAAGTCCGCGGTGTACAGAGTAGGGCCAAGGACGCTGCCCTGCGGTACACCAGCACAACTCGACCATAAACCCACGCTCACGCAGGAACGACCTCAATATAAAGTTATGCGTGGCTGGGAGGAGATTCTTAAGCTTGAAGAGCAGCCCATCGTTCCATACTCGATCGATTGCTTGCTTAACGTCTAGGAAAACGGCAGAACAGAACTTCTTGTTCTCAAGGGCCTCTAGTGCAAAATGCACGACTCTTGAAACTTGTTCTAGTGCTCCATGCTTATGCCGAAAATCAAATTAGTGGTCGGGAAGAGCTGCCTGGAAAGGGTTCACAGCCAATAGTCCAAGAAAATTCTTTCAAACATTTTCGAGAATGTTGGATGCGAGTCATCTCAGTAAGGACTTCTGCCAAGGTTTCGGGATCATAACTACGACGGTGCATTTTCACTGGGATGGGAAGTGTTTGACCCAGAGCATAGCATTGAAAAGAGCCAGAGAAATAGGACAGCTTTCTTCGGGAGTGCTTTGTTTTGACATCGACACCGTCGTAGCCCGGGGTCTTAGTGGGCTTTAGTCCATTGATCTGATTCCTCACTTCATCTGGCGTAATGTGTGCAATTGGTTCCGCTAGCAAGGGCTCGGTTTCCAAAAAAAGTTCTTGTCATTTCGACGTCAGCCACACTTGCATGAGCAAAAGACGTGAACCGATCCTGCACAAGTTTCCTAATAGCCTGCCTCTTGAGACTGCATGTAGCCTTCCATATTTTAAAGCTCGCACCACTGTTTGGTGTCATACAGGAGTGTTTTTAGAGCATAAACAGTTCTTCGATACTCTCTTTCAATCAGTGGATTGCGTGTGCGCATATACTCGTATCTCCGACGCATTGCTCTCGAGTCTCAACAAGTCCAGGATCTCAGGGTTTTAAAAGAGGTTGAGGTGGACTGGGAGGACTGCAAGGCTGTTGGCGAAGCAGCGAGTGTTCAGCAGCAGCATAAATGTTACTGGAATCTCGATATATTTGCATGCCTGGGAAGCAAGCGAGGTTTCGTACCAACTATGTAGGCAGATACCCAGCTCAATGATCAGAGGGATATGATCAGAGCTCAGCTGGACCCTGTCCGAGATGGCAAGGCTGGATGACCGTATTCCAGCATATACTGCAAAGTCCAGTGCTGTGGGACTCGCCTGGTCATTTCTTGGGAGATGACCTCCAGGTGCTAGAACCTGTTTATTAGAGCCCGCAATGCAGTCAAATAACTTCTATACAACTACATCACCGTGATCACTGGCCACCTTAACTGCAGAAAGCAGCACGGTGTCCCTGTTTATCAAGCTATGGGGGTTATTTTTAGGATTCTTTTGATATGGATTGCTGCTCCACCACGCATGCGGTCCACAAGATGGTTCGCGGAGTGGAAGTCGTAGCCTAGCATTCGAAAATACGACCTTGAGCAGCAGTGTGTTTCACAGAGCAGCATCACGTCCAAATGGTGGCGTTGGATAAAAAGCTCCAGCTCAAGAGCTTTGTTGATGACCCCATTGGCGTTGCATACGCCAATGTGAAGCCCCAAGCTAGTCATTATGAATGGCATTAACAGAAGTAGCAGCAGAAGCAGTGTCCATGGGGACAGTTACTGAATGCGTTTGTTGTTGTTTTGCGCCAAATTGCGTTGCGTAATGAGAATCATGCCCTGCGCCAGATTGCAGTGTATGTTTTGAGTGTAGAAGCGCGCTCGTCACAGGATTATTCGAAGAGATGACACGAGCTTAAGTAAAGAGTTAACCGTGGCAAACATGCGGTTGATGCTCTTCTAGTTTGCTAAAACGTTTGTCGGCATCTCCATCTGAATTTCCTTTAGCGCTGCCATCCAGGTGTCAAACTGCTTCTGAATACGGCTGTCCTGTTGTTGTTCAAGATGCTGCCATTGATGTTGATCACGCAGTCGTTGCTGCGATAGTTGTAACTGTTGCTGCTGCTGTTGCTGATGCCGTTGCTGCTGCTGTTGCCGCTCCGGCTTGGGTTGCTGTTGCATCTGCTTATGTGATTGTAGAGTTGACTCAATAAAGGAGCAACCAGACATTGGTTCAAGTTGAAGCGGTTGTTGTTGCTTCTGGTCGTCAATCTGAAGCTGTTGTTGCTTCTGCATCTGGCTTATCTCATGATGTTGGAACTAATGTTGAGTTTGGCGAGTGGAAAATATTTCCTTATTATTCGAAAATGGATCAAGTTCAATAAAAAAAAAAGACATCTGGGTTCTCCGTTCGTCCGGCTTTTGACATTGTATATATTCCGCACAATGTGCCCCTTTGGAGATATGCTATCGCGTTTTTCAGCCAACGTTGTGTCATGATGTAGATTCCGCACCACCACCCTGTAAGGGCGATCCGTTTCCAGCATCCACGTTTGGTATGGAAGTTGTCGTTGGGTAAGAATGGCCGTCAATGCACGGTGATCGTCCTCGGTAGTGACTTGGATTCTTGCTGAATTCGCCGACATGACTTTCAATTTAAAGTTTGACGTATCCTCACGTACCACATTAAGAACAACATGGATGTCGTTGAACCCAGTACAAATTATTGGCAATGGTTTGGCTTGAGGAGTTATTGAGGCATCTTCGGGCAGGCCAGGTCCAGTGGCGGATTCAAATTGTCCGGCCGGGACGTGGGCGAGCTTAGTAACTCGATGCCAGAAGACTGGGAGGCATAAGCAATCTGGCGATTTCAGTCATCTTATCACTTTTAAGGCTTTAAGACCGATTTTTTTATTATCTCTTTTGCACTTTCACGCAGTTTCTAACGCATACCGAGATTTTCGAGTTTCAGGTTTTTAGCTTCTGCCGTTTGTAAAGAGTTCTATATATAGGCTTCCATTGACCATAACTTCGTCAAATCGGAACACTTTTTATAATAAATAAAATTTTGATCATGACTTCACCTCTAGATGAAGTCCGCACTGCGGCCATTTTGTATTTGTGTTGGGTCAGTCAGTAAGATTTCACAGATTTATATATATAGACGATTCGGCCATTTCGCATTTATTTTTTACTCTTGCTCTTCTTGTTTTGTCATTTATTTTTGATGACAGTGCTTTCGTAGTGAATATCAAATACGAGCCCCAAACACTATTAATTCGTACGACTTGCTATTTTACGCATACTGCTTGAAATCAAACTAGTCATAATCTGCAAGAAATATTTCTTGTTATTAATTTCCTCAAGCAACATTATATTTACTGAGTGCTGACCTTTGCAAATTTTTTTCGGTCTAGCATTGGAACAGTTTTGACCGGGATTCTGTATCGATGTATATATGAGTAATTTCATAAACATGAAAAAGCTTCCGTACATATACATTACAATGGTGATATGATATTTGTATGTAGGTACTCTGTTGTATAGTTTTGTAGTTCGTGCGAATAATAAAATAAACGTAATAATTCTTATATTGTTCTAAATTTTCGTTTTTCAGGTATATGAAATGTACGTGGCTGGATTTAAGTTTTTTGTGCTTTCGCCTGTTTTTACCTGCCACTGGGGTCTTCAAAGAAAACAAGCCAGACCCGCTTGGAGAGAGCAACAGAACAACGCTAACCGAAAAAAATTTGATGCCTTTAAAAGTGAAATATTTGCGCGTTATAAAAATGACCCAAATATTAAAGCAAATTAAAGAAATTGTAGTTAAATATATATTTATCAATATAATTCATTTTATTTAATTCTTTTTTACAGCCCAGTCGATGTCTGGAACTACATACTTACATACATAAACGTAGCCATATTCGCTCTGATCTGCTGCAAATTTACGCACGTCTTTGAATTCAATAGCCTTTTTAGAATGGCCGACAGTGGTAGCAGCAGCTGGACTTGACAGCTGCTGACAGCTGCCACATAAAAAATGCATGGGGTTATGGGGGCGTCTAACGCAAGGTTGAATTCCGATTTGAAAACTTTTAATGGTAATTTACGGTATTGGTTAAAATATTTTGCAATGTTTTTCTGTAGTTCTGTTAATATTGTCATCTCCCACAAATAGCGTAACAATTCATAATTTGAATGTGCTTGGCAAGCCTATGGAGCATTGAAGATTAATGCGAAAATGTGTACGACCATCGATAAGTGAACTAGTCGGTTAACAAAAACATTTGTTATTATCCTAGCTGGTAAGACGCCAAAGTTGCCTGGCGAAATAGTTAGATTGAAATGCATTATGTTGAATTTGACTACTTTTCCGTCAATCGGAAGAAATACACAAACACAGCCACCACGATTTGCCGCCCGTGGGAAGCTTTGACACGGCCACTGTTATG
The DNA here is from genome assembly GCA_037075165.1 of Hirtodrosophila histrioides. Lineage (NCBI taxonomy): Eukaryota > Metazoa > Arthropoda > Insecta > Diptera > Drosophilidae > Hirtodrosophila > Hirtodrosophila histrioides. The sequence continues at coordinate 941,613 of JBAMCL010000177.1, read as the reverse complement.
CCGATAGCGTTCTAGGCTCTATCTCGGCCACTATTAGATGGTGTGCGTCTGAGGCTCTGGCAAGGCGTTGTTGGGTGGCGATCGACTTGTGTAGGCGGTAGGACTTTGGTATTTCGGTTTGACTACTAAGCCACTGAGTGCGATTCACAAGTATTCTTGTAAACACCCCTGGACCCGACTGAGATTTGTACCTTGGCCTGGGAACTTCTTTACAAGTGGCGCCCGCGCACTGGGGGCATAGCGGGGCGCGGCACATTGGGGACATAGAGCCCCACTATGGTGCCAACAAGAGCATCAACCCAATTGGGGTTCGTTTCGACCGCGTGTTTGCCGTTGGACCGAAAATGTTATTGCGTAATGTAATTTGGTTTTTGTCACGCAGGGTAATTCGTTTTCGTTATGCATAGACAAAATGCACATCAAAAACGATCAACCAAAACGAACAACAACAACACGTAAGGGGATAACGATGCCCGAATAACGTCGCGCATCGAACGAGTGTGCGCGTTTGACTACAGGCCAAAAGTTCGGTAAGCGAAAACATCGCATACTATGAGCAAGACTGTACACTGCGCTGCCAACAAAAGCAATAGCACATAAAGTAACAGGACGTATAGCGTCCCCGCGTGTGGTGCATGATCGAGTAAGGGTACTCAGGCCACACAAAGATTTTTTTGATTATTAGTTATTGGGAATAAAATAAGTAAGCGGACCTGGTAATAATAGATGGACTCACATAAGTGTTAAAATCCTGGGGTGGGAGTTTTATCGGGGCCGCTCGCTGTGGGCGCTCCGGGATGTGGCGTGGGCAACTTTCAGGTGAGGCTTTTTTATTTATTTTACATTTAGTCTTTTAGATTTAACATATACATAGTACATAGTTCATATTATTTAAATTTAAAGTTATATCATTAACAGTTAAAATTATTATTATTAATTGTAGGAATGGGTGAGCCTTTAGTTTTGTCTTAAATTGCGTGGCGCCATAAATAGTTTTTAAGGGATGGGGAAGTTGATTCCACGTGCGAATAGCGTGTATAAACAATTGTCTTTCTGCATTTAATATCTTATGCCTATTGCATACTAGATTGTTTGTCCTCGTGGACGTAGCAAATCTAATTTTTTCGTGCAGATATGCGGGTTCTTTAGTGTATAGTACAGTGTGCAGGAAGATTAATGTTTTAAAAATCATCAAGTTGCTTATATTTAGGTCAGCTTATTTAACGGCATAACATGAAACGTGGACATATCGCTTCAGGTCAAAGACAAAGCGCGCTATATTGTTATAACAAACATTAATTTTTCGTTTGCTAGCCGCATCACAGTTTGCAAATACTTCTACGCCATATAAAAGAGTCGGTATTAAGCACGTCTTCTTAGGCACAAAGTACTGTGTTAAACACAATGTTCTTAGTAATCCATAAGTTCTCCCAACAGCCTTATTGATGTGATTGCTCCATGTAAGCGTTTTATTGAAGGTGAAGCCTAAATTATTTGCATAGTCCGTGTAAGTTATTAGTATGCCATCTATCGTAAGGCTTAGCAACGGTGCAGTGCAGTGGTTTTTTATATGGTTGACTATACATTTGGATTTTCGTGGATTAAGGCCAAGCCCATTATTATTTGCCCAAACACTAATTTTTTCTAAGTCTCTGTTGCAAATATTGACACATTCATTAATTCCACACAAAGGACGACTTACATACATTTGGACATCATCAGCATACATTTGAATACTACAGTTAGTCACAGAATCGGGCAGGTCATTAACATAAATGGCAAACAGTAAGGGTCCAAGAATCCCTGCGGAACACCACGCCTATTTGACACAAAGGACGAACATATATTTAACGAGACGACAGCTTGACATCTATCAACAAGGTACGAAGACAAGAGACTTACAGCTGTACTGGAGAAATTATATAAATTAGAGAGTTTAGTACAAAGTATATTGTGGTCAACTGTGTCAAATGCTTTGCTGTAGTCAAGTAGTGTCAAAAACGTTACATCATTATTGTCAAGTCGTTCCCTAATATCTTTAGCTATTTGAGTTATGGCTGTAGTACAGCTTCTTTTTTTTTGTAAAGCCGGATTGTTTATCATTAAGAGGTTGGTTGTTTTCCAAAAATTGGTTTTTTTGTTTTGGCATTAAATTTTCAAAAGAATTTGACAGAAATGGTAAAAATGGATATTGGTCTGTATTCGTCACTGTTCGATTTTGGTATTGGTATAATTTTTGCTTTTTTCCATTTGTCTTGAAAGGTAGATGTAGTGAAGGCAGTGTTTATAAAATATGTTAAGTAGCTTAGTATTTTGGGATGTAGAATTTTACTAAATTTAGGATTAAGGTCATCAAAACAAATTTTTAGTATATTGAGTATATCACATCACTTGGACTGGCACACATAAAACTAAAACTAATATCACAGTTTCTATAGGATCGAGAGTTCCTGTATACGTTTTGTGTTGGTTCAGGTTCAGTTAGTTGCGTGAATTTACAATTGAGTTCATTTACGTCGATATCGTTTTTTTTAACAGATTTCTGTTTACGTAGGCCAAGATTTTTAATTTCTTTCCATTTTTGCTTTGGATTTAATGCCGTACTAAACTTCGCGCACAAGTAATTGCGCTTGGAATTAAATAGAAGATTGGCCGCTGCTCTTCTTAGTGCTTGGTATTTGCAGAAACGGAAATCTGTTTTAAAGCGTTTCCATTTCCGAAAAGCCTTGTTTCTTTCTAATATCGAGCTCTGTATGTCCATATTAAACCATATATTTTCACCATATTTTACTCTTTTCGTTTTAATGGGTACCGAGCGGTTGAAAATATAATTAATATTAGACTGCAGTAGTTCATGTTGACAATTAACTAAAGGTATACGGTAGATGTCATTCGAGTCAAGTGAGTTATAGTCAGTATTTAATTTGGTATAGTCAATATTTTTAAGGTCACGAAATTCTACACAATGGTCATTAAAGTCTATGTAAAGGTCATAAGTCAAAAATATTAGGTCATGTTTAGAATACACGGGTACTGATAGCTGTTCGTATTTTAAAACAATATTTGGCATATTCACAAAGACTAAATCTAATAAAGTGTTTCTGCTACTTGTAAAATGTGTAGCCATTGTGGAGTTTACCAATTTTAGGTCAAGGGATTCCATGCAATCAATGAGATGAGTTTCATTAAATATATTAATATTAATGTCTCCCGTCAAATTTATATCAGTATACGTCAAAGTAAGAGTCGAGATAAGATTCGTCAACTCTGAATAGTCTCCAAGCTTCCCTTTCGCTCAAAGGTTCTGCTTTTCAAGGTAATGATTATGCCCATCTGGACATGTGGAGTGGCCATATGGGGCATTGCTGCTAATACACACATAATGTCATTACAAGCAAAACTAAATTTTGTTGAGATCATTGGTCGGGAACCCCCTTCTTGTGAGGAACTCCTTTATCAGGAGAGACCTAAAAATTCCTTCAGTTATGGAGGTTATTAATATGATTTCCAAGAACCATGCTGTAAAGATGTCATGCCATAACAACCCGTTAGCAAAAGCTGTAGCAGATCGCAGAATTTTGCGTAGAAGGCTTAAACGCATATTTATTGATGCCCCATCTGGGAGCCGCTTATCATTTAATTGTAATGCTTACGAGCGGATTATGTCTCTTATTTAAGATGTTCGCTTTTAATTAAATTAATGTTATAAAAAAAAATCTGAATAGTCAATATTGCGTTTGGGTCGATAGCCAATTAGTATGTTGTTTGTTTTTCTTTTCTATTATTGTAAATCTGAATAAATAAAGACTCTATTGCACTTTCCACAGAATTTCTACACATAACTTTAGCATTAAGTTTTTTGTTAATATAAATTGCAACACCACCAGCATTACCTGCACGATCAGAACGAAAGACATTATAACCATTACAATCAATTAGCGAATCACAAATACCAGACATAAACCAAGTTTCAGACACACAAATCACATATACATTAGAGTTTACAAACATATATCGAGACTTATCAATTTTCTTGCCTAAAGTTTGAGCATTTATATGGCAAATATGTAAGCCTCACTTCTGGTTTACAAGAACCTTTAACATGACATATCTATTCACACTGGAAACTACATTTTCATCTTGCATTTAAAAAATAAGAAGTACGATCCTGGCACACGCAGTTTGCTAAAATTTACACCTATAAAACAACTCACCTTAAAGGAAAAAACATACATTTGATGTGAATTAATACTTATCTTAAAATCAATGGTTATAATAGATTACCTAACATAGATTATTTTACAAATAGCAAAGATTTTCTTATCGACCTGCGAGTAGTCGTGAAGCATGCCGAGTGAGATGCCGCCAGGGAGCTGCAACGGATGTATGAGAACTCACCCAGATGGCTGTCGGGTATGAAAGAGTGCATACCCAGTCTATACGGATGGCCAAGCTAGAGCACCTATTGAACCCGGCAACTTGGGTGGCAGTCCTGGTGTGCCATATAACCCGCAATCGAATCCGGCGGAACTGGGTGGAGAAGCAATCCCCATTCCGGACTCGGTTTGGCGAGAGGAGGCGACCTACCGGATGATGGGACAACATTAAGCTTGTCCGTTTGATATACGGCAGCTGCTACAGATCCGCAGGCGAGCGCCTAGCTTTCTGTCGGCAGTGTGGTGATAGAGGCATCGACACGAGGGATTGCCACCAAAGAGTCAATCAGGACAGGGATCCGGTAGGATCCAGCGACCCTATGACCCGGAACAAGATGGGCCATTGGGCGTGGAAGACGGTTGGATAATGGCCAAGGTGGAGGTTGTTGACAAGAAAATGTCGGGCACCGTTGATACGGGTGCAACGCGGAGTTTTGTAAGCGAAAAGTGGGCTCGAGGCTCGCATTCGCAACTGATTGTGCTAAAATTGTCCCGTGTATGGGCCGGGTTAGACTGTCCATTGGTCCTAATGAAACTTCGCTCCCTACTCACTTACCCACTACATCCGCTACTAAACAGAGAGTTGATTAATTTTTCATCCCCTTCATCCCATATTTCGATCACCCATAGATGTGGTTCCTTCTGACCCCGAAGAGGTTCCTGATTCGGTGATTGTTGGCACTGTTGATGCAGGTCAACACCCTAGTATCAATAGTGCCAGTCATTCAGTCGAATTATCTGGTGCATCAACCATTAGCATGGCTCCATTGGATGCTCATACAATGGTTGGTAATACGACCCTTGTAGGTGTTCCACCACGGGAACAAATCTTTGTTTCGCGGCTTGCCCCTGACACTACATGTGATGATGTCAAGGCCGGTGGAGAAATTTAAATTTGCTAATCCTCGGGAATCTCGTCTTAAATAAGTGTTCCGGCTTGAAGAGAATTTTGACTTGACCACTTAGTTATTAAATAATATACTGCAAAAAATAAAAATCGGACTCCGGTTTTACTGCCTTCTTCTGGTGATAGTTCTAATCCACGTCTTGTCATATCTGATAGTACAAACAATTAAAAATGCTATAGTCGAGTATACCCGACTACAAAACTCCCTGTCCAGGTCGAAAATTTCCGATCGCATTTTCGTACACTTACACACACACACACACAAGGGACAACGCAAGCGAGGCATTTTAAGTCGTGACTGCGCTTCTTCTTTATCCCCGCTCCGCAGTACTGAGTCTTGTTTATTGAATAACTTTCGTGTTTATTATCCTATCGACTAGAAATTTAGATTAAAAGTGGTCAAAGTATTGTACCTGCCAAATTCCAAAGCTATATCATTAACATTTTTGCTGTAAAACGTTTTGATCGAATTGTGTGGGAACGGGGGGAGTTATTTAACCCTATCCGGGTTTTTTAGCACAATCGGTTGCGGCAACCAGTTGTCACTCAAATTGGGTCTTTGCCTCGCACGCTGCAATGAGTTCAGACCAATTTTGTAAAATTTTGAATTTTGTTAATAGTTACAACAATTTTAATAATAACAGCTAAAGGAATATCGGAATTTTCATTAATTTCACTATTTTCTTCTAAACAATGCTGCTTATGAACGGCTGCAAAAGATCTTCAAATGTTTCGCACAAAACATAAGCCAAGTACTAGGCGAGTAGAAAAAACAGTAGCGAGAAAAACCAAAACGGATAGGGAGACGCCCACAAAGATGTACACAACTACCCCCGATCATGAAGTTAGAGGCCACCGAATGTTTTGCATACAGCAAACAGCATCTGAACCAGACGATCAGCGAAAACAGTAGCAAGAATGTACAAAACCAAAGGGAAACGCCCACGAGTTGTGGCATTCGAGTTGTGCGTAACCCAACTACACCACAACCAGTTGCGTAAACTCGCTGCTCATATCAAAAGGTTTTGATACAGAATTTAGTTGGCAAACCAGCGGCGGCCGAAATAAATGAGCTGTATGGTATTGATACAACAAAATTTTCGCATGAGCACTACTCGCTAATGCCATGACTCCAAAAAATCTTTAAAAAACGCGCAAAATCAAAGCAAACTAGCGCAGCAACAAACGCAACAAACCGTATTGGGCCGGGTTGGGCACTAAACTAATACAAACACATTTTCTTGCTTTTGTAAATTCACACGATGTGTTATTTCCGTTTGACACATTTGCAGAGGATACGGTGACAAGTTGCCAATTTTTAACAACTTTACATTGCAATTTGAGCCTGCAACCAGAGCTGCATGGCGTGGCCCAGCCAGCGGAGCGGTGCTATATGGATATCAGACGTGACATTAAATCACTTGTTAATTGAAAATTTCGGAATTAACACAGTCTTAGTTGACATCGCCACATATAAGGCGCCTTAGCATAATTCCTACTTAATTGTAATCGTGGGCCAGGAGATTATGAAAAACTCTTTGATACTGTAAAGTAGTTCTTGGACTGGAGTTTAGCTAAGTCACGCTCAGGGTCTCTTACATAGAATTTATAAAATTTGCCAAGACTCCGAAACATCCCACCGTACAACCGAGACTCTCCTGCACATCTTGGGGAACTTGAAGTGGGGAACAAGGCCAGCAAAGCGGGTTGAGGATTCTCTACCCCGTTTTACTGTGGCCTGTCCATCAACAGGGTGAAGCTAGAGGAGAGAGGATGCCAAACACCCACAGAGTGGCTCTCTAAAACTCAAAACTCTTTATCACGTTAGCTGTGTGCTTGTCCACCCCAGGGTAGAGTTAGGGGAAAAGGGCGTAAGAGGATCAACCACCAGTTCCTTACAACGAGTACTGAGACTCTCTTGTGCACATTGGAGAGCCTGAAGTGACCCAAAGTGAAACAAGTAAGAATGATATAGTAGAGTTTACTCGACTACAAAACTCCCTGTACCCAGTTCGAAAATTTCCGATCGCTTCTTCGTACATTTACGCATAGACATACACTTACGCAAAGGCGCACACACACAAGCGACAGCAAAACGACAGCGCAACGAGGCATTTTAAGTCGTGGCTGTGCTGCTTCTTCTCCCCCTCGCTCCAGTACTGAATCTTGTTTGTTGAATAACTTCCGTGTTTATTCCACTTGAAATTTGGACAGTAGATTAAAAGTGACTTAAGTATAGTACATGCCAAATCGCAAAGCTATATCTTTAAAACTGTGACTGTAAAACGTTTTGATGAATTTGCAGGGGAACGGGGTAAGATATCAGAGATTGGAAACCACTTGTTCTGCGTATGGTACAGAGGATGGTACATTCCAAATTTGGTGTCTCTAGCTCTTATAGTTGCTGAGATCGACGCGTTCATACGTACATACAGACAGACAGACGGACATGGCCAAATCGAAATCTCTTTTTAAACTGATCAAGAGTATATGTACTTTATAGGGTCGGAGATGTCTCTTTCTGCCTGTTACATACTTTTGCACGAATCTAATACCGCCTTTTTAGCCATTTTATGGGTACAGGGAGTAAAAAGGCTAGCAGAGCGTGTTGAGGGCTAATCCCCTGGGTACCAGTGAGTGGGCTCTCACGGTCTACTCACGACCACTCACGCATGCGCTCTCGCTCTGACAGAAAAGTAAACCAACGAACGGAGTTAATTTGTCATTTTACTTTGCAAGAATCATATATTCTGAACTTAAAAAGATATCACCAAAATGTAAAAAGCGTTTAACAGGGAAAGCTCCCGGAGCTTTGAAATGAGTGTAAGATATTCAAAAACGGACGGAAAAATTCTTCTGAAGATTTGGTCAAAAATTAAGTTTCTTTTCATGGGAACGTTCACCATAGAAATGCATTCGAAACATAATATTTTTTTTAAAAAATTACTGTTACGATTTTTAAGATCTTTCACTTATTTAAAAGCTTCGGAGACTCACAATAAAACGCTTTTTAAATTTTGGCAATATCTTATTTGGTTCAAAAGATATGATTTTAAGTCAAATTTGGCATTAAAAAGGGTTCTAACCTGCATGCTTCTTGCCGCCCTCGACCATGCAGTGCACACCACACTGCAACGGTACAGTTAGCTCAAAATTACCCAAATTACCCGGGAAGGCAGCTAGGGGCAAAGTTTTATTTTTGGAATAGCTTCAGGAATGTTCACAGATACTTCCTTTTATAGTCTTCCGTGGAACTCGGTGGGACTTTATGTCGAGTAACGTACTCATAACTAACTTCAAAGAAACACAAACGTCAATGGGACCAGAAGACTGGTGCACAGGACTGGACCTACACGCCATTAAGATATTTATGGACGGCTCAAAAATGTATTGTGCAGAACCGAAAATAAGGTTGCCGTACAAACTGTCCGACTACTGCAGCATATCCCAGGCGGAAGTCTTCGCAATAAGGAAAGCCACAGAAGTAGCTCTATCCGAGCAAATAAATATATTCGTAGAAAGCCAAGCTGCTATAAAATCATCGTCCTTCATTGGTTCCAAAAATGTTCTGGCAAGCAGGGTGGCTTTAGATAATCTAAGCACTGCTAGAACAGTGCATATCTATTGGGCTCCCAGCCACCGGGGCATTGATGGCAACGAAATGGCGGATCGCCTGGCAAATCTCATTGCAGTCGTTATACAACGAACTGGGTGAATCCGCTTGGGCCAAAGCTGGAGAAAGGTGGCGGAATACCACCAGCTGCAGAATTACCGAAATTATGTGCAGGGAGCGAAACCAGAAATTCACTAACTTCATGCTATATATTCCAAGAAAAGATTGCAGACTTATGATAGGTGTATTAACTGGACATTGCCAAACAGCAGCTCATTCTAAAAATCTGGGGATATTAACGGAAGACGGCTACCGGAAATGTAAGGAACCAGGAGTTGTGGAAACCTTGGAACACCTTATGTGCAGCTGTCCAGCACTCGCAACACTAAGACATCGTTACTTAAACAGACACTGGCTCGCATCACTAGAAGAAGCGCCCAGACACACTCCCAATGCGTTGTAGGCGTTTGCCAAGCGCACACGAATTCTACAGGATCAACAAACCTCCTAACGACCTAAGGACCTGCTCGGTCTATGTGGGACCACCTTGTGGTGGTCAACCGGTTCTACCTAACCTATCCTAATATACTCATTAAAAACGCAATAATGGTCCAAAATTACCATATTAATATACCATTAGCTTTAGAATCGTCCTATCTTTTTTTAAAAAAAAGACATTAAAAATCGAGTGAGCTGTTTGGTTAAAATACCTTCCCAAAGGTCTAAAATTTTTCCCACAAAACCATATTGACAAAAAAGTGAAAATAATTGTCCACTTTGCGGACCTGAACCGCCCAAACAGATGAACCAAATCCCAAAAAATTTCACATCCATAAACTATGGCCAATTCTCTATCAAACTGCATTTGCCGTTTTACATTTTCTCCCCATGACCTTTTTGATTTTTGCCTCGTGCCTCGGCCAAAGGCGCGACTATGCGACGCAGCAACCATACAGGAACATTTTCCTGTCCCGCGCAAGGATTTGCAAGTCCGGTGTAAGCCTTTGTATAGCAGGCTAATCAGTGGTAAATCATTACGAATAGCAGGAGAGCACTAAAAGTCCTTGCACAGCAGGAGAGCATTAAAAGTCCTTGTATAGCAGGAGAACACCACGAGTCACTGTGCAGTAGGTATTGCATGCCGGGCGGTAGCGTTAAATCCTAGCGAATCGCAGAATAACGCTGCCCAGTCTTTTCGTTTACAATAGAGCACAAAGAGTCCCTGCGGAGCAGTAGCGCCCACCACCAACAACAAGGATCTCTATCGGATCCCACCAGTTCTAGCAAGGACCCCCACCGGCTCAAACAAGGATAACTACCGGGTCCAAAAGAAATCCTCATCCTCCTCCACATCCGGGTCCCTACGTACCCTGGATCTCTCTGGACCCCACAAACACCAGCCAGAAACCACAGGACTCCTACCAAGCCAAACTATTCGAGAGCGCGTCCACTTGTCACTAGGCGCAGCTTTGCCACGCGGAATTACGCCACGAGCCAAAAGCGAGTGGGTTGTTCATGGCGAACAGACGACGCTCAACGACGAGTCGGCGCACCACCAGGATTCTTGACGGCGGTCACCACCGCAGCCGCACATCACGATTGTACCAACAGATTCGTCCTAGTAAATCAATATCAAATAAATTGAGCATAAACATAAGCCCAAGTGTCGTTATTTATCGCAAGTGACCACATACAAATTCGTTGTTACGGATCCTGACCGACTGACTCAAGCCTGGCAGGCCATAAGATTTGTCTATCGGGCAAAACTTGACATTTATGCGGTTCTTGAAGTCACTGAGAATGAAATTGCGCTTAAATACTTTTTGCACAGGTACAAATACAATCTCGCGCGTCTTTAAAATCGTCCGTTTATTCGCTGGGTGGAGAAAAATTTGCACTTCGTGCCATGTAATCTGCTGCTTTTTTTGTCTGAACAGATGTTGGATTTCTGCTTCGCTTAAGGCTCCTAGCTTACACTCGAACTTATAGTCCCTTCCGCTCGTGAACATTTGTTGACCAAACATCACAAAGAACGGCGAAGTGCCAATATTATGATATCCGGCAACCTCTCATCCGAACGTGTGTGGTCGTCTCCCATATATGTCCTGATGGCTGCTAAGACAATTTGGTAGACCCTTCCGCTGCGTTTGCCTGTGGTGCGTAGTTACCCAATTAGCATCGTCGGCTCAAGAAGTTGGTTATCTCCGCAGACAAGAACTGTTTGCCATTATCGGTGTGCACCACTTCAGGTCACCGCCGCTGACGTTGCTTTTGGCAAAGCCAAACGAATTGGAACAAGTGATCCACCGCTATCAGGATCACGACGTTTCCCTGGCATAACTAGGATACTGCCTGTCCGTTTTGGTCTGCGCACCCATGGTTGGTCTCTTGGTGTGTCTAGAGTGCTTCGTTTTCTTGATGTTGCCGCTAATGTACTCTTTTACTTGTACTGCCATCCGTGGCCAGTAGTACATCTGCATCAGCCTTCTCAATGTCCGCGCTACTCCTGCATGCATGGATGCGTCGCTCTCGTGTGCCTTTTTAAGTCTAACGAGAGTTTCTAGTGCATCATCTGTCATTTTTCATTTCATTTCATTTATTCACAGTAAAGTAATTATGTGTATTTGTGTGTGTCCTAATATTAATTACAATAAGGAGTTCAGACTTCATAGCCTTTTCTGCCTAAGTATATACATAGAACTTTTAATCAAAAAATTATTGCTATTAAAAATATTAAAGTGTTGGGAAAAAATTTTTTTACAAAAACCCATGAAATGTGGTGCTTAAAAACAAAGGTGTGGTGCTTTAAAATTTAAAGAGTGTCTGCTATAACATTAATGTGTGAATATGTTGAATATATACATCTATTTCTAAAATTAAGGTGCAAACGAGCGAGTCTATCCACAACTAACTCAATATTAGCTTGTTGATGAAGATCGATAGTAGAGTGGTGCCAGGGTAGATTATGAATCATCTTTAAAATTTTATTTTGCCTGATTTGCAATTTTTTCAGGTGACATTTTGCGATATCTGCCCAAATAGGAGCCCCATAAAATCCCAAATCCCCCAAATATCACTGCTTGAAAAATTGATCGAAAAAGGTACATTTTATTGGCTATGCTTAGTCGAGAGTTCCTATTTATTAAAGGATATTAACTACGCACGAGTATATTTAGTTTATTATTAGTAACGCTTATGTGGTCTTGAAAGGTTAATTTTTGGTCAAGTATTATCCCTAAATATCTTACGCTTTTCTCCCAATGGACCTCAAATCGATTTAACTCAATATACCTATTGGGAAGATATATATCTTTGCGCTTTCTGGTAAAGTAAATAGCCTGGGTTTTATCAGGGTTAACTAGGATCTTCCACTTAGTAAAATAGGACACCAAGGTATTGAAGGCATTCTGGAGGTTGTCTGCTATCTCTGAAGAAAGCGTACCAGAGCAGAGGACAGCCGTGTCATCCGCAAAAATTGAAGCAGTGCATCCTCTTAAAATTGGGAAGTCCGACGTGTATATGTTGTAGAGAATAGGTGAAAGACATGAGCCTTGCGCACAACCTGCTACTATATTAATCGCCTGTGACTTGGCGTTAGCCATGTATACAACGAAAGACCTATTGTCAAGATAACAGCATATTAATTTGGTTAATTCATTGGGAAAGTTCAACGTTTTCATTTTATGAACAAGACCCTTGTGCCAGACTGAATCAAACGCTGATTTTATATCTAATAAAACCATACCCGTAGATTTACATCTAGAAAAGTTGGCTATAACAATTTAATTCTAGCTAAGGGATGTAAAGTACTATGTTCTCGACGGAAACCAAATTGGTCCGGGGGGAGTACTTCGTTAAACTCTATAAATTGAGATAGCTTAATTTTGATGACTTTTTCAAGAATTTTACTGACTGAAGAAAGTAAACTTATAGGGCGATAAGAAGATGCCATCTCAGGCGGTTTGTTTGCCTTCCGAATGGCAATAACTTTTGTTAATTTCCATGCCTTTGGAAAATAGCAGAGGCGCAAGCACTCATTGATAATAAGGGTTAGAAGTTGTATACCCCTACGAGGAAGTGCTTTTAGGCATATATTTTCAATTCCATCTAGGCCTGGCGCTTTTTGGGCCTTAACTTTTTTAAAATCATTGCTAAATTAGCGTCAGAAATATAGTACGCCTCATCGGGGATGGGTGAGTGCGAATCTTATGCATGCAAGGAATCGTTAACCTTACTGATTGTGCTGGAATCACTAAGCTTCAAGGTAATCGAGTGATTTAGGCTAAATGTTTGCGCTAGTAACTCGGTTTTCTGCTCTGGGGTGGAATAACGTCTTGAGCCCTCGCTGAGAGTAGGGATACCAACACGTTCGTTTTTTAAGACTCTTGTTAGATTCCAAAAGGGGGAAGATCCTTTTTCTAAAGTCGATAATCGATTATTCCAGGATTCATTGGTGAATTTGAAAATCTTGTTAGTGATAATTTGGCTTAGCCATTTGAAGAGAGCGAAGTCAGTCCAGTTTCTATACCTCTGCCATTTCCTGCGGTGGATATTCCTACGTTTGATTAGTGATCTTATAATTAGTGGAAGAGGGTTTGGAAAAGATCTGACATTCTCTTTCGGAACGCTGAAATTTTTTGCTGCACGAATAATATTTTTAAAAACAGAGATTAAGCTATCAATATCATCAGAATTGTGGACTGTAAGTTGGCCTAATCTGTTTACTAATAAGTTAACTATTTTGGCAAAGTCCATCCAATTTGCGTTTTTATAATCATAGTAAAAATCTTTTGTGACAGTGGGTCTAGTGTGTAGAGTAATTTGCACGGGGAGATGATCTGAATTTAGATCAATTATAACGTTGATGTTGGATAACAGTTGAGAACAGTTAGATAGAAATATATCAAGTGTTGACCCTTGATCTATCATTTTAAATCGTTTTTAACCCTTCAGGCAAGATGTAAGTGGTGCTGATTCAGCTGCCGAAAAATTCCCGGTGAAGCGACGGTACCATCCAGCTGATCCCAAGAACCGCACTTTTCTTGAAATAGGTAATTCTGTGATCGCTTGTACCTTAGCCGGATTAGTACGAAGAGCTGAATCATCTACTACATACCCCAGGTACTTCAAATACTTATAACAGAATTTTGACCAATTAAATTTGCAGTGTTGAGACAATTGTCTACCTCGATTAACATGACAGTGCTCTTCGCAAGTGCGTGAAATCAGAAGCAGATCGTCCAGGTACGCAAAGACGTGGCTTCAAAGTCTATGGGATCACCTTCTCCATAAGTCGGCAAAATCTCTGCATTGCGTTGTACAGATACTGCATCAATTTGAGCTGGTATAGTGGTCTGTATAAGGCCGACTTTCTGGCTCCAGTTCTATCTGCGAAAATGCGTGCTTGAGGTCTATGCTGCTTATGAAAACGGTGTCCTCCACACGGCTCAGAATCACTCAATACACTGCAGTAGATATGCCAGCATTTTCTCCGCGTCCTGACACTCCTCCCGCAGCTTCTGCGAATTGCCAATTTTTATTGCGTAGATGATCCTGTATAGCTGGTCTTTTAAATTCCGAGAAGCGTCGTGCCCCCTGCAAGCTTTGCTGAGCCGATGTGTTTCCATTTCTACCTTGCTCTATCCGCGGCTCGTGCGACATCGAGTCGGTCTTGACCCTAGCGACCAGACGATCGCTGCTACGCATGACTTTTTTGAACGGCTAAATGCTCCAGGCTCGCTCATTAAACTATGGTGAGCTATTTCCTTAACTTCACAAATTAACCTATAACAAACTATTTATTCTTCATATTATCCTAGATTTAAGTACCAACTGCTGCTTTGAGTATGATCGAGTCGGCTCGATCGGCCTCGCTAAAATCTTATCACAACTCAACACAACGCTTCGCAACAACATGTTCGATCGAGTTTCAGTTGGCTTACGAACCAAATATTGACTTCTTGCTTTGGGTATGATGATGCGAAAATGATTGTACCGAAGAACACAATCGACCCCAACGAAGCATGAAAATTCAGATTTAGGGTATGTTGTGAATGAATTGATGGTAGTGAAGCAAATCAGATCGAGTAGCAAAAAATATATTATTACGTTTATTTTGAGTTTGATCGAACCGCCCGAACACATCCAAACATTAAGGTATCTAACAGCATCATTGGGTGCAGCCTGATTGCGAGCAGCATTCTCGAAGATTCTTTGTTGCTCAACCAAAACGAACGACCGAAAACGATCATGTATGAATCAAGCGAAAGTGATTCAAACTGAATGTTCGCTTTGAGCAAACACGCTTACGATCGTTCCTTTTTGCTAAAGCAGAGTTGCATCATAAATATACCAATTAGCGCCAATACTCGAAAAATAGTTACCCGTTGTAGCTCTCTGGTACACATACATTAGACCGGAAAAAAAAGGTACACGACACCACACAGTAAAATCACAATCAACTAACAAAGATATAAATAAATACTTACAAGCAACAACTACTTAGTTAAATAAATAAATAAATACAATCCATATAATTAATAATATTGATATTGACGTCAAACATTTCTTTAAAAAAACATGCGGAGCAGAAGCTAAAGGACTCGAAGGCAGCGCCAAATAGCACTTGGAAACAGACTTTGAGCAAGGGACAGATCAAAAACAGCCTTAAGTATAAAGTGTTTATGGCAACAGCGAGGGCAATCATGTGCTATGCTGCATATGCATGGGGGTATATGGAGATAAATAAAATAAATAAAATAAACAAAATACTCCGCTACCTCATCAAACAAATTTCTCGTCTTCCTTCGTGCATACCAGACTATGCAATCCACCTGGAAACTGGTTTATCCTCTATGTACCCCATCACACTGAGCCTACATCTACAATACATAATCAAAGTTATGCAAATGCCAAGCGATCGTCTCCCTAAAATCATTGTGGAACACCTAAAACATGAAAGATCGCAGTTCACTGCCAAGTGGGAATCTTTGGTAGCTAAGTTTAATGTCAACATTGAACTTTTGGAGCCCAGCACGTGGAGCCAGAATCACACATTATTACTGCAGAACTGAATGAAATTATTATGAAAAACATTGAGGCACAGGCACGAAGCAGCAATAGCAGGATAGTATACAGGCAGCTGAATTATGAGTTTCGGGAACAAAACTACTTCAGCGCCGAATATAACAAGCAAACAATAGCACTCATATGCAAGGCAACAACTGAAGTACTAAAACTTAATTTCCTGCCCTACAGGTTCAAGCACTTGTTTGCACTCTGGCTGACTTTCTTATGGAGTGCCATTAATACCAACGCCAAATTTTAAATGAATAATAGGTACAGTGCGGGATACAGAAGAGAATGAGGAATCCAAGACAAAAAAAAGATCAAGCATTTTATGTGAAGAATTTGGGATATCATTGATTTGACATCCCAAATAAACTTTCAATAAAATCGTGCTGAGATGTGGGAGTCAACATGCTAGAATTCGGACTTGAAATCCAGGTAGCTCCAGCGATATTAAAGTCACCAAGTAAATCACGATCAGAAATCCTGTCCAACAAATTCTCCATTTATAGAAAACACGGCACACCTCGTCGTTGTGGTGATGTTCTTATTGCTGTTGACGTTGTTGTATCATCGGAGCTTGTAATAATCGATAATTGTATAGATATTGATATCTCATCTATGAGATGAGACAAATTGCATAGCAGAAGCATGCGAAGAATATAAGGAAATATCAGAAAAAGGTGGAATATAGAAACAAATAATATAAAAGCGAATACTGGAAATACACAATTTTACAGCAACAAATTCAATAAGTTTACTACAAAGACCTCTTACATTCTGATACCCAAGTGATAGGGAGGTTGTTAGTTTTTTGAAATATTAGATACTACAAGAGGTGGATTAAAGAAGAAAAGATTACCACCGGAAGAAGGAAGTGAAATTGGAGGCCGATTTTTCTTTTTACCGTCTATTCCTTATTCCAGAATTCTTTGCAACAAATATTGTTGAAATATTCTGCCGGAACACTTATCTTAAATGACGATAATTTCCGAGAATACGTGAATATGAACTTATAGCCTGTTTCCACGACAGCCAAAATATGTAACATCTCAAAAATGTGGATGATGGTGTTTCCACGGTCAAATGTGAAACGGTATATGAATTAGCCAAATAAATAAATCAGCTGGTCGGCTTGTTTTGATGCAATTTTTTACGAAAAGTGAAAAAAAATAATGGCAGAATAGTAGTAGAAGCAAAGTTGCATGTCAATAGGCAGATAGTTGCAATAAGCTTGTACAATTTAGATCCATTGGTGGATGACTGGGATGCGGAGATGGCAGAAATTTGCAATGAAATTGCGAGTGCGCACCTGTGAAGTGCACAAATTTCACTGCTCCCAAAAGGCGGTGTACCTTGTCAAAATGTTACTATTTCGAAGGTGCACCTCCGGATAAACCTTCCCGTTTAACCTCATCCTTAATAAATACAGAAATATTAAGATATAAGCAATTTACATTTTATTTTAAAAATCAATTTTGGCGCACAATTCGTCATTGTTTACCTTTCCCCAGTTCATCGATAAACATCGTGAGTTCGATAAGAAAATACTAAAAAATGACGGGGCGAATGGCATCATATTAAAAATATGACGAATTTGTCATTTTGTTTCTTATGGGATTTTCTACAGGAAATATGTATCATATTTCCAAAATCAAAAATATGACGAAAAATGTGAAAATATGATGGCTTGGAAACAGGCTATTATCCACCATAATGTGGGCTTTAGATTTAGCCTTCACATCAGCAGATGTAGTATCAGGGGCAAGCCCAGAAGCAAAGATTTGTTTCCGTTGTGGAATACCTATAAGGGTCTTCTTAGTATCCAAAGCAGTTGCATCCAATGAAGCCACAGCATTGGTTGCTAGACCAGTTGATTCGATTGGCGTATTATCACTAGAGTGTTGATCTGAATCAACAGTGTTAATAGCCATCGAATCAGTATGCTCTACGGCAGGGGTGCCCAAACGCTGCTTATGGAAGAGCAAACTTCAATACATATGCAAGAAAACACTAACACATCTAAGGCAAACAATTTTTTTCATTTTATTGTGTGCACCTTAAAAAAAAGTACATACATACAATTTCTATTATTTCTTTGCAAATATTGCATTGTTTTCACACCTAAACATGTTTTCCAAAAAAAAATACGGCGTCCAGCTTTTCATCTTCTCACCACCACCATTTTATTGTAACTATTATTTGTATGCAAATAATGCACTTAAAATGGTTTGCAGATAAATAACGTGTCCAGCGTTCAATCAAATAGCAATTTTTTTAAAGTGCAGGCCTCAACGAAGAGCAACAACAAAATTACACCGAAATTCAGTAGCGCAACAACAAAGTAATGAAGTGTTGTTGCTTTGGTCATAAGCACAGCCATCGAAAAGAGATAAGAAGGGGAACACGCAATATTGTTTTTGTATTATGCATTGGCTTATGACTAGAGCCGTGCATGTATACGCGCATTGCTGCCTATGCCTAAGAGCAATTACAATAACAAAATGAGCCAGATGAGCAATGAGCTGGGCACCCCTGCTCTACGGGGTCAGAAGGAACAACATCAATGGGTACGATGCTATTCTTGTCACTTCTGACTATTGAATTATGAGGAGAGGAGGACGATAAATTTATCAATTCTAACTGTTTATTAGTTGCGGATGTAGTGGAAGTATGTGTAGGGAGCTGCAGTTTATTGGAGCCAATAGACAGCCTAAAATTAGGCTTCTTCCGTTTTAGAGACTCATTTAAAAGTTTTATTCGGAAAAACCATCGAACAGTCTTTCAAATCGCCCGAATATGTCACCAAAGCCTTTCTTAGTCTGCCTTATGTAACCCATGATGTCCTTTTCAACATCCCTACAGGACACACATGTCCACTTGAGGCCAGATTTTGACTCAATCTGGTCGACTTTTCGGCCGTTAAGGCCAGCACATTTTTCGTGTGAGCAGCAGACAAACGTTTTTATGAAAAGAAAAATTTAATGAGATGAAAAATAAAATAAAAAGGAACCACCTCACAAAAAATAGAAAGTACAAATAAAAAAGAAGGCACCCTAGGGTTAAATTTGTTGACTCTGATTTTTACTTACGCACAACAACACCAATTAGAAAATATTAAAGCGCGGGCGCGTCGACCGAATTCAGCATAACGGAATACAAAACGAAGAGAGAAACCGTAACCAACACCAACGATAGAAGTGCGCAAGAGTGTTAAGCAAACGTTGAGAGCGCGAATTAGTAAATATACAAAAACAAATATAAGCACATTGCAAACTGCACAAATCAACCACCGGCTTACTTGTGATGCTGTTTATTGTTGTATTTGAACAAATTTAGTAAATTTTAATGTAATTAAATTGCAATTTAATGTCCAACAGTGTGTTCCACACAACCGATGTATGACACACTTCACAAGAACAAAAAACCCGACTGCAGAATACTATGTTCCCAGTCCTATATAATATGGTTATTTGTGAGTTTGGAAAGAAACGCGATTTTGCTCCTTTGGGGGCGTGGGGGTGGGGGTGTCCAAAAATTGTTGATGCAGTTTTATCCAGGGGGTCAACATTAGTCTGTATGCCAAATTTGGTGACTCTAGCTTTACTGGTGTGGGCGATATAGGTTTTGCTCCATTGGGGGGTGGGGGTGTCCAAAAAGTTTTGATGCAGTTTTATCCAGGGGGTCAACATTAGTCTGTCTGCCAAATTCGGAGACTCTATCATTACTGGTGTGGGAGATATAGGTTTTGCTCCATTGTGGGGGTGGGGGTGAGGGTGGGTGGTCCAAAAATTTTTGATGCAGTTTTATCTTGACACTTTATAAATTGAGGATATACACCAACATGTGTACCAAATTTGGTTGCTTTAGCTCAAAGATAAAGGCAAAAAAATTGCGTTCATACGGACAGACGGACATTTCGCAAACCCAATATACTATTTTTCCCTTCGGGAACATAGTATAAAAACACAAGTTATCACTTGATATCACGAGGAAAATAAACTAAAACGATGCGCAACAAAAAAAAACACGTCCGTTGCGAATGCAAAGCGAATGACTGCTATTTCTATTGTGCAAGTTTTCAGAGTCGGGCTTCGATGTCACTGCCATTAAGACACTGCACGGACCACAATGAAAACTCATCATCAAACAATTTCATTTGAATTGAGCCTGTTACCTGATGCAAGCTATTTTCTGTTCCAGCTCCACTATAGCGGTAACGATAGCTCGGTTTATTCCCCGGCTACGAACCAGCTGAGATTCGCTTTCGGTATGTTTTGATTTTTCGGATATACGTTCTATGCACATCCAGCAAGTCACCAGTTTGTGGCAGCGATGGACTCAGCACAGTGCGGTGCTGATCCACGATCCGACAAACCTTTCTCCTACCTGTTGAAGAGAACGTCTACACACAATTTATTTATTTTTTTTTTGTTAAACCAAAAATTGTTTTGCATTAGTTTTCTTAAATTGGCGTGCCTTTTGTATTCATCATTTGTTATTAACTGCCTGTCGGTGGCAGTAGTGTGTCGCTGGGCCGACTAGCTATCGGCTCAGGGGCGAGTACGACCGCGATGCACTGGGCGGCAATTTGAACAACTATAATTTATTTATCATTTATCAACATTTATCAACAATAGGCAGCCAATGTTGATAAATGTTGTCAGCATTTCTGTTGCGGCTGTTTAGATCTCGTACAGCCTACGTGCTTACCTACCCTTAATACCCTTATCTCACCTTATCTTTCAATATCTAAATTTATTTAACATTGTTTTGTTGTTATTTCTAATAATTTTCTTAACATTCATTTATACACATATGCGTGCAACCCACCTCCCGACCAAACCGACCGAATGGCAATCCGCATAACGTACGGTAGCGAAAGATCGCGGACATGAAAACACAAGCTTAATAAGGATGACATAAATAACGTAAAAGTAAAGTTCTAAGTGTAGAAATTGAAGTAGCATTACTTACCAGATGGAAAAGATTGTTATAGTTAGAGCATAAGATTCGAAAGGGGTTATGAATAGCATAATTGGAACTACAACTTTGAAGAGAAAGTGGCAGAAAATTTCTAGAACATCTGATCGGAACTGCCAAACTAATTTGGCTGATTAAAACAGAAGTATCAATTTCCCCGTTAATTAGTTTGTGTAAGAAAATTACACCAAGCATGGTTCTACGATCAGAAAGAGAAGGCAGGCTTATTAGTAAGATTCTACTACGATAAAAAGGCAAGCGATTATTGGAATTCCAGTTAAGACCTCGGAGTGCACAGAGCAGAAATTGTTTTTGTACCGATTCTATTCTATCCTAATGAACCTTGTATTAGGGACACCATATTCGAGAGGTCGAACAAGAGA
This sequence comes from Hirtodrosophila histrioides, assembly GCA_037075165.1. Lineage (NCBI taxonomy): Eukaryota > Metazoa > Arthropoda > Insecta > Diptera > Drosophilidae > Hirtodrosophila > Hirtodrosophila histrioides. The sequence goes on along the minus strand of JBAMCL010000177.1, from coordinate 920,223 downwards.
AGTATAAAGAGTTTTAGTAATGTAGGGATCGTTAAATTCTATCGACCAACGCTTAATGAAACCAATCACACCAAAGGCACGATTAGCAGAGGAAATGATATGCTTGTCAAACTTAAGTTTGGGACCTAAAAGGATACCCAAATTATCAACCGACTCAATTCGAACAAGCGGCTTACCATTAAGAATATAATTGTTAAAAAGAGGGCATTCGTCTATAAAAGGACATTACGTTACACTTACCACAATTAAGATTTAATAAATTTACCCGACACCAGGCTTGAAAACTGTCAAGATCACGTTGCAACCTTTTACCAGATAGGAAATCAGTGGATGACAGACAAGGTTTAACATCATCGGCATACATCAGCACCTGGAGTGAATTACGACAGAAGGAAGGTCATTTATGAACAGAATAAATAATAAGGGGCCAAGATGACTTCCTTGTGGAACTCCGGAAGTAACTTGAACAGACTTAGAGACTAAGCCTTTGAAATAAACCTTTTGGGTTCTAAGAGTTAAATAATTGGAGATCCAAAGAATTAAGTTATTTGGAAATCCTAGAAGATGAAGCTTGTGAAGTAAAAGAGAATGATTAACAGAGTCAAAAGCCTTACTGAAATCAGTGTAAATATCATCTGTTTGCATTTAGATTGAAATCCCTTAATAACAAAAGAAGTGAATTTCAACAGGTTAGTGGTAGTAGATCTATATTTCACAAACCCATGCTGGCAGGGTGAAATTATAGATCTACATAAATGTTGAAGTTGAGAAGTTATTAATTTCTCAAAAATCTTAGGAATAGCAGACAACTTAGAAATACCTCTATAGTTCTGAACATTAGACTTGTTTCCTTTTTTATGGAGAGGAATAATAAATGATTCTTTCCAAATAATGGGGAAACAGCACAACTCCACGGACAGTTTAAAAAGAGCAAATAATGGCTTAAAAATACCTTCAACGCAGTACTTGAGCACGCAGTCTGGTTCTCCATCAGGTCCCGGTGAAAATACACGCTTAATAGCCTTTAAATCACATAGAAGCGAGCTTTCAGTGATTAAAGGCCCAAAAATGCAATTGGAGCCATTCACATGATAAGGATAAGGCGAAACCATTTGATAAGGTTGTGAACTATAAGTCGTTTGAAAAAATTAGGCAAAGAGATCGGCAATAGCCTGATCTGAGTCAGCTGTCTTTTTTTCAAAAAATACAGTTGATGGAAGTGTTGATGTCCTACGCTTCGCATTAACGAAGTTATAAAACTTTCTGGGATCACGCTGACACTGTAACGTACAGCATCTGAGGTAGTTGTTATAACAATGTAAATTAAGTGCAGAGAAGTTAGATCGGGCAATCAAATAGCGAGAGAAGTCCAAGGCAGAGTCAGTTTCCTTGAACTTCTTGTACAATCTCGACTTTTCTATTACTTTTCTTCTATTTTTCAAGTTAATTAAATCGCGTGTAAGCCAAGGAGGTTTGTTAGACCTAAATGGCTTAAGCAACGGGAAACAAATATCAAATAATGAATTAAAAGTAGAGTAAACAATTTTAATTGCACTGCTCATGTCTCTACATATGCAACGCTGGGACCAGTCAGTCTGAGATAGGAGCTGATATAGGGTCAGTTCGGGAGACAGATAAGGAAGAGGAGTCCAAGACATAGATAAGCATTTAAGTAAAGAATTTGGGACACCATTGATTTGACACAATGACATCCCAACTAAACTGTCAATGAAATCGTGCTGAGATGCGGAAGACAGCACATTGGGATCAGAAACCAAAGAGGAAACAGATTGTATAGCAGAAGCATGCAAAGAATATACAGATAAATCTGAAGAAGGGGGAATATAAGAACAAGTAATAAAAAAGCAAACACCAGAAATACACAATTTTACAGCATCAAATTCAACATCTATAGAACCATCGGTTATTACTACCTCCGAGGATAAATCTGCATCATAGCAACAAGAACAGCACCACCACGACGAGTAGCGCGATCTTTTCTATATATGTTGAATCTGTTAGAAAGAATTTCAGAATTAAGTATGTCGGGCCTTAACCATGTTTCAGAAATGGCCACGACTTGAAAAGGAAAAGTTAGGCTATTTAGTTAAAGATTACTAAGTTTACTACAAAGACCTCTTACATTCTGATAGCCAAGTGAGAGGGAGGAAGTTAGTTTTTTGTGCTATCAGAGGTGCCAATAGGTGGTTTAGAGCTACTACCAGAAGGAAGTGAAACCGGAGGCCGTTTATTTTTTTCTTACAGTGTATTCTTCAATGACTATGTGATCTGGCCAAAATTCTTTTCAACAAATGTCGTTAAAGTTATCCGCCGGAACACTTATTTTAAATGGCGAAATTTCCCTAGCATATGTGAATTTGAATTTTTCCACCGTAATAAAGGCTTTAGATTTAGTCTTAACATCCTCAGATGTAGTATCAGGGGAAAGCCTGGAAACAAAAATTTGTTTCCTTGGTGGAACACCTACGGGGGTCTTCCTAACAACTGACACAGTAGCGTCCAGTGGATCCATGGCGTTGGTTGATATGCCATCTGATTCGACTGTTATATTAACACTACAAAGTTGAACAGCATCAACTTTGTTAATAACCACCGAATCAGGAAGCTCACCAGGGTCAGAAAGAACAACATCCATGGGCACGATGCTGTTCTCGTCACTTCTGATTGAAATATAAGTAGAAGGGGACGATAAATTAATAAGTTCAACATTTCTATCAGTAGCGGATGTAGTGGATATGTGTGTGGTAAGTGTAAGTTCATTTGGGCCAATAGACAACCTAAAATTGGCATTTATACGTTTTGGAGACTCATTTCAAACTTTCATACGTTTAAAATCCCTCTCCAAATCTGAGAAATCTTCAAACAGTTTTTTAAACCGCGCGAAAATATCTCCAAAGCCTTTTTTAGTATGCCGCATGAATCCCATAATATCCCTTTCTACCTCCCTACACGATACGCATGTCCACTTTAAACCAGATTTTGACTCAATCTGGTCTATAATTCGGCCGTTAAGGCCAGCACATTTTTTATGTGACACATTGTCACATAGCCAGCAGCAAACAAAACCCATTTTAACATTTACTCTAACCTGACAATTTTTATTGTAACAACCATGATTAATTACAAGAGTGACAGACAAATAAATATATATAAAAAAGAGATGAAACAAAAACACTGCAACGCAAATAAAAATAAAGGCAAATAAGTAAAAGGCACACTAGGGTTAAAATCGAATGTATCAAATTTGAACTAATCATCACAACAAGACAGTTACAGAAACGCAAGCGTGACGACCGAAACTGCGCAACGGAATAAAAGCCAAATAAAACCAACACCAAACAACAAGTAAGAATGCTCTAGTCGAGTATATCCGACTACGAAACTCTTTGTACCCAGGTCTAAAACTTCCAATCATATGTTTGTCTCTTACACATATACGCACACATACACAAAGCCGCACACACGCGAGCCACAGCGTACGCGAGGCATTTTAGGTCGTGGCGATGCTTCTTCTTCCACCCCAAAATGTTTGGCATCAAGCAACTGTACAATACAACAAGTGAGCTTAGGCTGCAGAATGTTCTTGTACTTAGACACAATTTATTGTTAAAATTAATAGCTACAGCTATGTAATTAACAATAACACAAGTCACAAGTACGAGAATAGCGAATTATTAATTGAAAAAAACGGTGAAATATATCGATTCGCGATTCGCAAAAAAATACACGTCCCTTTTTTTGTCTTATTTTATAAATAAAACGTCTGTAATCTTGTAAGTTTCCAAATATTATAATCAGCCTGAATGTTAATAGATTTAAGAGTAATCTCGAACTGTAATATTTTCTGTCTAGTCCTAAGAAAGTGGTTGTAACACATTTGCGATCTTAAGCAAACACATAAGATAATTAACGCATAGAGACGAACTATCAGCTCCCGATAGCGCATTAGACAGATAAGTCAGTAGAATGTAATTTAGGTTAGTAGTAAGTTTAGATAATCATCTGAATAGAAGAGCTACTGATCTCTTGGTCGTTGTCCACCTTAAACCGAAACGTTGCGAAACGATGCATCGTCGCGTTTATTTCACCATTCCTTCCCCAGATATCTCCGCGCTTTGTATTTGAATGTGGTGGGTACGCCATCCGGAGTCTCTTCAACGACATCTTGCCATTTGTGTCGCTTTTGTCGACGAGCGTCACAACAAGATATCGCATTGTTATATTGTGCCCTTTGTCCGTTTGAGCCCGACCCTAGAGGTTCTGGCACTCGCCCGAACAGGGGAGAAGAGAAACTTATTTTCGGCTTCCACCGTTATGCTTTCGCCGTGTCCAATCAGGGAAGAGTGTGACCGCTTGCGACACGTTGAAAGGATTGCTCCTCCGTATGCCCGCCGGTGGTAGCAGTCACGCTTCCCACCAACGTTCGAACTGACATTCCAGTTCCAGTTGATACCTCGAACCCTGGCTACGGTCGCAGGACCTCTGTCTTGCCGAAGCCATTGTTCAATACTATGCCTAGACACTGCCTCTGCTAGACACTGCCATACCTGTGGATGTAGGCGCGCAAGTAACTTGAAGTATTACCCGTTCACTCCGAGATAAATACAGTTCCCATTGCCCAGCCAGCACCCTCTGGGTATTAAATCTGTGGAAATGCATCTAACAGGCCGAAGGAGACATCCGCGACCCAGGTATCAGTGGCGAGACGGATTGCCCCGAACGTCTGTCTGTTTATCTGTTTGTATGTCTGTCGATCCGTATGTATGAAAGCGTCGATCTTAGGAATTATAGAGATACAAAATCAGCTTTGGAAATTAGGTTTGTGTATATAGATTTTGGATTCCCCCCACACCTCCGCGATTCGATAATAACGTCTTACAGAAATGTTGCTATAATTTTGAAGATATAGCTTGGGAATTTGGAATGTATAATACTTGGGTTGCTTAATCTACTGTTTAAATTTCAAGTCGATTGATAAACACAGACGGTTTTCTAGATATATGATTTAGTGCTGTAAAGCAGGGGAAGCAACAGCGCTGTCGCCACTTAAAATGCCTCGCATGCTTTGCAGTGCGCTGGCATGCGTATTTGTGTATGTGAGTGTGTAGTAGTAGTAGTAAAATTATCTTTATTTAAAATAAAATTCTAAGTTACGACCATTTATGGGTTATAGTAATTTATTACATGTGTAATTATACATTTAAATATTGATAAGATTTACTAAGCGAAAATCGGCTTGGTCTTAAACCGTCAGCCGATCACCATACTTATCTCAAAACTCCCAGTCTACTATACCTGGCTTCCCGGGTCGTCCCCAGATACCAGATCGTTCGTCTAAGGAGCTCCGCGATTCGTAGTAGTGTTTCCTAGTTAACTAAAAAAGTAACTCTGTTATTGTCTGTCTATATCTCCGTGCCTCATTCAGGTAGCCGATAAAGGAGTCCTCTCTTTTCCGTCCGTTACACAGTGTACAGGCTTCCGTTTTCGGGTTTCTTTGTGGTGAGAAATTAAGATTTAAAAGCTCCACTCTTGCTCTAAATATGGATGAGATTGAGTGCAGCTTCAAAAAAAGCTCAAAAAGTTTGTATTTGGTGATGCTTTTTACATTACTTTTTGATAGCAGTGAACTCCATGTGCTGTTGATTGCTATTTTTGCATCCTTAAGTCTTTGCCTCATATACTTATTACAGTTCATTGTAGGAGTCAGGAGGACTCCGAGGTACTACAGCAATAACTACAGCAATATTGTTTCCGTTCAGCGTCCACTTTTCGTATCCGGCTTGTCGTCCTCTTGCCTCCTTGATGCAAATTATTTGCGACTTACTACTGTTAATCTGCAGATTCCATGTGTCGCAGTTTTAGACATGCAGTCAATCATTTTTTGGAGATTTGTGGGGCTATCAGCGAGTATCACCATGTCGTCAGCATACATACGCAATTTCAAGGTTTGCGTTCCTAGTGCGACACCTCCTGGCAGAATTTCTGCTATGTCATCCACGAATAGGGAGAAAAGTAGCGGGCTTAGTAACCATCCTTTTTTTACTCCCATGTTTGTTTCAAACCACTCTGACAATGTTTTACCATCCCATACTGCGGTACGGTTTTCGCTATACAGACTGTATCACGGATAGCATTTTTGTAGAAACACCTCGATTGCTTAGTTTGAACATCAGTGCCTTTCGGTCAATCGTATCAAACGCAGCCCTAAAGACAATAAAGAACATGTAAATTTTTTTCTTCCTCAGTAGTCAATCATTTACGATTACCGTGAGTGTAAATATGCTATAAATTCGTCGAATACTCTTTCCCAAAGCCCGCCTGGCATTCGCTAAGAATGTGGTTACAGTTTACCTACGTAGTGAGTCTTTTTAATAAGACTGCTGTGAATACTTTCTGTATGCTGTTTAGAAACGATATTCCTCTTTAATTATTTACGCAGCTTGGGTCTCCTTTTTGAAAACTGGATAAATAATGTTCCTCTTAAAACTAAGAGGCAGCAGCGCCGCCAAAAATGCAATTGAAAGCTCGCGTCACATGCATCAGCAGTTCCTCTGTGGCATTTTGCAATAATTCTGCCGGGATCCGATCGGCTCCGGGAGCTTTATTGGCTTGTGTTTGTACGTGACCTATTCCATTTTAGTTTTGGAAGCTGTTGCTCTTCGTTGGATTGCGCTGAGTTACAAGTTTTAGAAAATATCTCTTCTCCGATGCAAACATCTTTAACTATCTCGTGCCATACTCCTCTAACTGCACAGTAGTCTATGATAGAACGCGCTTGCGCCCGCACAAATGTGAAGTTGCCTTCTCGGTCACCCTTAGTTCTGCCATTTTAAATCGTCATGTTATTTGTTTCGCACAGATCTATTAGTTTTAGGCCATTTGCATCCATTGTTTTGTCGCATGCTCTCCGAGTGTTGCTGAATGTGGCTGCCATAGAGTGAACCATTTCTGCATCTGTTTGATGTTCACCTATCCTCGCATTAAGGTCTCCGATTAACATGACATTGTCGACCTCGTTCTCAAGAAGCCAGCTGTATACATCCTCGTAATCGTGTTTCCAATTGTTACAGTTCAGGTATATGGGTAGTATAATCAGCCTAATTTGGCCCAATTGCAGTGAAATTGAAGTGACGTTTGATTGTGTACGAAACAGGCAGTTTAAATATGAGCTTATTCTCTTACTAATCCCAATAACCTGACCTCCACTGGCCCGTGCTCTTGAGAATCAACTTCGTGCTGGCATCCAGTATAAAGTATGCTCAGAGAAGTATGCTTCAAATTGCGATGAGTTATTTTCAACGAATGTCTCAGTCAGAAAAAATATATCAAATTTGTTTACAAATGCAAAAAATTGACTAAATAGGCGTTTATTGGCGAGCCCTACTATATTATAAGCTAGTACCTTAAGATTCCATGTTTTTTCTACAATATTATATAGTATGTTTATGTTTTAGTTTTTTGGCTCCCTACATGGCGTAGATAGGGGGGATTAAGGGGATCAATCCCCCTCCATTGAGTTTCTGGAAAAACATTACGTCTATACAATCTTAAAATATGAGTTTTGGCGCTGAAATCATAAGAGATTGAATCTGACTCGATGTGTTTTAAATTATCAAATAAGATAAGAATTTCAGGAATTTTTTCCATTTTCCTTGGTTGAATTGAGAGCTTTAGACATCAGAAATCGAAATATTGCCATGAATCTTGTTTACGCATTTCGCTGCCCTTGAATCATGAATTTCAAAAAGCTAATTTAGACTTAATTTAAACCATGGATCTCTCGATTCTAGCAAATGAGGATGTGTTTTCTAAAATCCATGAAAATTAAAATAAGTGGCTGAAGCTGTTGACATTGAAACCAAATAAAATAATCAATTTCTGGACGTCTATGTTATGGATCTTGGGCCACGAAATTATTTTGGAACGATTTTCGGTCCTCTTCAAGAACGGTTCACTCGATATTAATTAATAAAAAAAATAATAATTTTATTTAAAAAAAATGCTAGTGTATCCTTCGCTTTACCAATAACCACACCTGTTGACCTGTTCGATTTTATTTTCTCAATAGCTTTTTAGATTGTGAGAAATATATGACAAATAGCGATTTTTTCTCACCGTTGGGGTAAATATTCCTAGGCTGATGCTCAATTATTTTTGTAGAAAAACGACTGAGGTCAATCTAAGAAAAATCAAATCTTACACATTTGACCTTGAACCTTGAATATCGGTCAGCATTCTGTTGAATTAGTTTTGATGCAGTCTTGAAAAGTTTAAAAATTTGATAACGACCACGATTTTTCTTGTGTGGAGCTTTGAAAATAAATTCAATTTAAATAACACGATAACCAAGAATGTTATATTTCTGATTTTTTCGCCCATTGGGTAGATTTTCTAAAACATCACCACAGATCCTTGAGTTGGAAACCGTTTGGATGATAGTCAAAAAAGTTTCACACAACAGTTGTCCGCGATTTTCCACGTTTGAGGGTGAAATTTTCCCCAACCCCGTGTTAGTAAGCGCTTTCAGCTTCGTAGCACTTTCGATTTGGGCTGTGCAAAGAATGTATAAAACTTGATATTATTCTGTGAAGATACATATAAGCATTTTAAGAATTAATTATATATGAGCAAAATGGCAAGACCAAAACAAAAAATCAAAAGAAAATTTAAAATTTTTTGAATCAATCCCCCCACCCCCTTTGCAAAAAGCTATCTACGCCACTGGCTCCCTAACCTTAGCTAGTAATGCTGAATATGACAAATGGGTTATATTGAATGCGTAACCATATATATTTCTTAATTTTCTTTCTGCGGGTTGTCCTTTATGCACCAGTGTTAGGTTTGTATCAAAATGCATCCACTATCCTTGAATATTAATTTCATCGCTTTTGACCAGTATTTTTATACCGTTATTTGCTGCTGCGGGCTCCTTTTGTAGCTGTAAAAGAACGGTTTTTGTGCTCCTGTTTCTCGAAGCTTAGATCCTTTTCTATGTAGATGTTAGTCCCAGTCCGTAACCATAGCTATGGTGCCCGGGTCCGCAATCACGCCCACCTTATTGCGTCTTTCATATAATATTTGGGCGCTTCCAACAGAAGCTAGCTGAATTTGCAATTTCTCCTGCAGCAGTTCCCTAATTCCCTCCTTTGTCGCCTTTGCTTTGCTCAGGCCTTTGATGATCAAATTTTTGCTTCGGCTCTGGCCTGCTATTCTTCTCAGCTCCTTTCTGTCTAGGCTCCTCTCACTTTTTAGTTTTCTATTTCCGCCTTCAAGATAATATTTTCGTCCTGAAGAGTTACAATCTTTTCTGAAAAGGTTCCCTGTTGTTTTTTGACGTCCCCAATATCAGCTTTTGAGGCTAGGTTTTCGCTTAACGCCGTAAGCTTCTCATCAAACTTGCCATTTGCTGGACTACAAGGAGTAGGTCACCAATTGTGTGATCTGGTGACAGATCTGCTTTTCCTGGTGTAACTGTTGGTTCATAGGAGTTGACGTTCTCGACATTTTGACATGGTGCTGCACTTAATATCGTTTGGCTTTTTAGCCAATGAAAGACAGTACTAATATTACTATTGGTCTTTCTTAGATGTAACAAGTGATAGTCTTGATAGGCTTCGTATCATAGTTGTGTGTGTGTCGCAGAAGCCAATTTTTCAGGGCTGCCAGCCAATCTTAGGGCTGGTAGCGTAGTGCCGATTTCCGAAAGCGTCTGGACTGGGTTGCCACAGTACTCCCCCCTAGAAAGTCACAGATTGTGGGGCGAGTCCGATGTTGCTTCTCATAGGTGCGTAGTAATGGAGCTCTGATTTGTGAAGGTTTGTCATCAATAGGAACAGCTTCGTCATTTGCCATAACTGCAGGTTTTAGTCTGTCGATCGACAAAGCAGTCTCTTTGCCATTAACGCGCACGACGAAGACCCGATCTGATGGCTTGGATATAACCAGGTACGGTCCCGAGTATGGAGGCTCCAAAGGCTGCTTTACTGCGTCGGTCATGTGAGCATTCATGTATGGTTTTGTGCAGTCTCGGCTTGTTGTGATGGGACGCTGGAGTCGGCCTTACCGCCTGCATGCTGCTGCGAAACTGACATACAAACTGACATGGATTCGAGGGTGCATCCAGCTCATACAAGTATTCATTGGGAAGGCGAAGCGTGCATCCGTACAACATTTCTGCAGCTGATACTTGAAGGTCTTCCTTAAAGCATGTGCCGAGACCAAGCATAACGGCTGGAAGTTGCACATTAAAGCAGACTTCTTAGACTTATGCCAGCGCTCGATCATTCCGTTTGACTGTGGGTGGTATGGTGTCGTATGAATGTGTTCGTTTCTCCTTGACTCCATCACCACGATGATCAATTGGCAGCCGAAGCGAGAAATCCAGCATGACCATAGTGCGTCACAGATTGTCTGCGCTGTCATGCCCTTCAAAGGTACTGCCTCTGCCCAGCGAAAAAAAGAATCATCGTCAAGCAATATCTATACTCACCAACCAAAGGCATTACTACAATGTCGATGTGTATATGATCAAATCTGCGATCCGGACCTGTGATTTTGGTCAGCACCAACGAGTTATGCCTGTGTATCTTGGCCCGCTGGCACGGCAAGCAATTCCTCGACCAATCCAAAATGTCCTTGCGCATAGACGGCCATACATATTTACTAGAAATTTGCTTAAGTGTGGATCTGCCACTAGGGTGAGAAATCCATGCACATTTGGAAATATGCTGTATCTCAACATCCATCGAATGTATGGTCTAGGAGTTGTTATGGCTGCGTCGTAGTATAAAAATGTTTCCTTGTCGACTTGCGTCGATTGCAGTTGTAGGGATGTCTCTCCGCTTAGAATACTTATTAGTTCGCTGTCTGTCGCTTGCGCAGAGTTTTTTTGAAAATAAACTAAGAGGCTCCCATTTACCTCTGTTGTTTTGTTCCAGTACGGCACCGGTAGCCGTGTCGGAGGCATCACAAGTCACGCTCAGATCTGCATGTGGACTTGGGTAAGCGAGAGTGGTGGCGTTTGCAATACTGCTTTTGCAATTTACAAATGCCTCGATAGATCTTGGCGTCCACTCCACAGGTCTCTTATCATTCCTTTTCATATTGCGCGTCAAGTCATTGAGGAGTGCCTGCGTCTCTGAGACAAGGGGTATGCAGCGGCGATAGTAATTTACTATCCCAAGAAAACGGCCCAGTTCACATATCGTTTGTGGCCGAGCGTACTCCGCGATTGCTTGACGCGATCCTCCGGAGGTCTAATGCCTCTGCCGTTGACTGTGTAACATAGAAACAAGAATTCTGTCTTTTCAAAATTGCATTTGTTTCTATTAATGGTGAGACCGTTTAATTGCAGGATGCGTTGGATATTGTTTAAATGTTGTTTATGTTCCTCAACTGAGTTTGACATGATTAGAATATCGTCGATATAGCAGAACACATAGTCAACATCTCGGAAGAGTTGATCCATGAATCGCTGGAAAGTTTGCGTTGCATTTTTAAGGCAAAACGGCATTTTTAGGAATTCAATCAATCCAAACGGTGTGCATACTGCAGTCTTCTCAATGTCATCTGGTGCCATTGGAATCTGATAATATGCGCGTTCCAAGTCTTAAGTGGTGAAAATGTGTTTGCCATGTAAACGGTCAGCCAAATCGTGCATGAGAGGTATTGGATAACGATCAGGAGTCGTTATCTGATTAAGCTTGCGGTCGTCACATGCTCGCCAACCACCACTGGGTTTTGCTACCATGTGCAGCAGGCTGGCCAATGGGCTTTTGGAATACCGACAGATACCCTCGTCTATCAGCAAAAGAATTTATGCTTTTGCAGATGCCACGCACCAGCTCAAACCGCGTCTGCGACTCCTGCAAGCGCTTACGATGCTGCACATTCGCCTCGGTAAGGAATAACGTGGCAGCCAGCAGTGTATGTACAGTGCCCACGCACGCCAATACAAAGGACCAACCGAACCAGTTATTCGCATGATCCGGCATCCAACCATTGCGATTGCCAAACCCAGCAAAGACAATCACTGCAATGGCCGCGCTGACGCCAGAGCCTAGCAGTACATAGCCCACGCCACGGATGAGATGAATAAAGTGCTTTTGATCTGGTCCAGCGCCGAGGAAAAACACCAGCACGCCAATGGCACTGACTAACATGCCAATGAACGTAAGCGTAAAAATCCGCGTATCTCATCGTAGCCCTTTGTAAATGGGTCATAGACCCAGCGACAACCTACGAAGAAACGGAGCTGACTGTCATCGTTAACATCGGGCAGTGAACGAAAACAGTGCACCCAAAGGCCCAGTCTGTCCAGTTTGGCACCCGTAATGCGATAATCGGTCACCAGCCAACTGGGCGTTGCAAATGCTATGGCTATGAAGGCGAATGCAAAGATGAAGAAGGCAACGCCGCAGCTTCCTGGTAGGGTGCGGGTTTGTAGTAGAATTGGCAATGTTTTTCACAGATTTCGTTAAATGGTTGTATTCTGGCTTAGGGTGTGGACTGGTTATGGCTGTCAATTGAAGTTGCTGCACTTGCAATTTCAATTCTTGGAGCTCCTCATTGATTATATCAGGCTCCATGTTTGATGCGTCAAAAAATTCTTCCGAATCGCCAGCAGGTTGACTTTTGCACCCAGACCTGAGAAAGTAGCGCTCTTTTGGCATGGGCTGTATAATTTTAAGCGTTCGGGGTCACCACTTTGGCTCTTTAGCCAATGAAAGACAGCACTAATATTACTATTGGTCTTTATTAGATGTTACAAGTAGTCTTGATAGGCTTCGTATCAGAGTTGTGTGGGTGTGTGGTAGAAGCCAGTTTTCAGGGCTGGCAGCCAATCTCAGGGCTGGTAGCCTAGTCACAGGCGATTTCCGATAGCGTCTGAACAGGGCTGCCACAATCGTTTGGTTTGTGTCTCTGCTAAAAGCTCGGCTTGTGCTTTGAAGCTCGGATTTCCTGATATGGTAACCCCGCGCTGCAGTTTTGTCGATCACTATTCGGATAATGTGGGACACGATCAGTTGTAGTTGCAGTCTGCTATTTCATACAAAATGTATAAATGCACTCAATTGCTCACCAAATTGCGTTTTGTTGTTGTTTAAATCCGCGTTTATCGCACCAGATTATAATATTGCTAATTTCTGCCCAGGACTGGGAGCAATGAGCAGGATTCGATGCGTTCGGTGTACCTCTCAGTATCCTATATGGTATGAACCGCTCAACTTTTGTTTACACTATCTCAAAGTGCTCCAAATTGCAGAGAAGCCGGAGCCCAACGATAAGCACAACCACTCACAACAAATGTCAGCCCTCTATTCTATGTGTGTGTATGTGTGAGTTTGAATTGTTTGCGAATTTTTTAGCTGGGAGTTTTGTAGTCGGGTATGCTTGTTTATATCCGGAAAGAATATTAACATTATTTCCTTATAAGGGGCTTCGTAAATGGAATGTTTTTCCTTCGGAAATGGCACTTCTATATACAAATCAAAAGCCTCTTTAATTATACGAGTGTCATTGGTGGCCGAAGTATTAGGTGGCATTGGAAAACTCACATATATTGTGTTCAGTTGTACTGGGCTTGCGTTCTTCCCTGTTTATATACTTTGTTTAAAACAATTTATTTTGAAAAAAAAGTATATTGGGTTTGTGCAATATCCGTCTGTCCGTATGAACGCATTTTTTAGCACCCTATTGGAAAGAATCATTTATAATTCCTCTCCATAAAAAAGGAAACAAGTCTAACGTCTAGAACTATAAAGGTATTTCTAAGTTGTCTGCTATTCCAAAGATTTTTGAGAAATTAATAGCTTCTCAACTTCAACATCAGTGTAGATCCCTAATTTCACCCTGCCAGCACGGGTTTGTGAAATATAGATCTACTACCACTAACCTATTGGAATGTACTTCTTTTGTCATTAAGGTATTTCGATCTAAAATGCAAACAGATGTTATTTACACTGATTTCAGTAAGGCTTTTAACTCTGTTAATCATTCTCTTTTACTTCACAAACTTAATCTTTTGGGATTACTTAATTTTTTTTTATCTCTAGCTACCTAACTCTTCGAACCCAAGAGGTTTATTTCAAAGCCTTAATCTCTAAGTCTGTTCAAATTACTTCCGGCGTACCACAAGGTAGTCATCTTGGCCCCTTATTATTTATTCTGTTCATAAATGACCTTCCTTCTGTCGTAATTCACTCCGGGTGCTGATGTATGCCGATGATGTTAAGCTTTGTCTGTCATCTACTGATTTCTTATCTGGTCAAAGGTTGCAAATTGATCTTGACAGTTTTCAAGCCTGGTGTCGGGTAAATTTATCAAATCTTAATTGTCTTATCATAGGCCATTGTTCGATCTATTCTTGAATATGGGTCTTGTATTTAGTTTCCCCAGTACAAGGTTCATCAGGATAGAAGAGAATCGGTACAAAAACAATCTCTGCTCCTTGCAATCCGGGGTCTTAACTTGAATCATAATACTCGCTTGCCTTCTTATCGTAGTAGAATTTTACTCATAAATCTTCCTTTTGAAACTAATTAATGGGGAAATTGATTCTTCTGAATTAATCAGCCAAATTAGTTTTGCAGTTCCGTTCAGAAATTCAAGATACTTCCTTCCTCTTTCTCTTCAAGCTTGTAGTACTAACTATGCTATCTAATTATAACAATGTTTCTCATTTAATATGCAATGCTAATTCTAGTTCCCTATTCAAAACTTCACTTTTATGTTATCTGTGCAATCTATAGTTACTTTTTGTCTATTGTTTAATTTTTGTAGAACTTTTATTTAGTTTGTACTTATTTATCTGCGATCTTCGTTACCTCACGTTATGCCCCTCGGTCGGTTGGGAGGGAGGTAGGTTGCATTTTGCCTGGGTCCGCGCGTTAACAAGCCCGTAGTTGGTTTCGTTGGGACACTTGAATGTACTGTCCGTTTAAGTACAACAACGTCCGAGAGATTGATAGTGTTTTGAGCCGCTCAATAATTCAAATATTTTTGAATTTTTTAAATAAATAGTTCCACTTTACCGTATCACTGCAGTGCACTGGCGAAAATTCTTGAATTATATTCAAAACAAGGGTATAAAATACTCTTCAATGCAAAAACTGCTCAAGATATTTTCTATTATTAAGTGAAACTTGACTGTCGTGTAGCATTGAAATGTAGATCAATTTACAGATATTTTTATACGCCTGTGTAATAAGTATTATATTAACGCGTTCATCCGCACGGACAGGCAAACGGACAGGGCCAGATCGACTCGGCTATTGATATTGATCCGGAATATATATGTACACTAGCCGCTAATTCCCAGGACTTGCCCGGCGAAATATTTAGATGAAAGTGCATTATTTTGAATTTGACTACTTTCATCAACCGGAAGAAATACACATAAATTGCGTATCACAGTATTCTCTCCCGGAACTGACTGTCATCGTTAACATCGGGCCGTGAACGAAAACAGTGCACCCAAAGGCCCAGTCTGTCCAGTTTGGCACCCGTAATGCGATAATCGGTCACCAGCCAACTGGGCGTTGCAAATGCTATGGCTATGAAGGCGAATGCAAAGATGAAGAAGGCAACGCCGCAGCTTCCTGCTAGGGTGCGGGTTTGTAGTAGAATTGGCAATGTTTTTCACAGATTTCGTTAAATGGTTGTATTCTGGCTTAGGGTGTGGACTGGTTATGGCTGTCAATTGAAGTTGCTGCACTTGCAATTTCAATTCTTGGAGCTCCTCATTGATTATATCAGGCTCCATGTTTGATGCGTCAAAAAATTGTTCCGAATCGCCAGCAGGTTGACTTTTGCACCCAGACCTGAGAAAGTAGCGCTCTTTTGGCATGGGCTGTATAATTTTAAGCGTTCGGGGTCACCACTTTGGCTCTTTAGCCAATGAAAGACAGCACTAATATTACTATTGGTCTTTATTAGATGTTACAAGTAGTCTTGATAGGCTTCGTATCAGAGTTGTGTGGGTGTGTGGTAGAAGCCAGTTTTCAGGGCTGGCAGCCAATCTCAGGGCTGGTAGCCTAGTCACAGGCGATTTCCGATAGCGTCTGAACAGGGCTGCCACAATCGTTTGGTTTGTGTCTCTGCTAAAAGCTCGGCTTGTGCTTTGAAGCTCGGATTTCCTGATATGGTAACCCCGCGCTGCAGTTTTGTCGATCACTATTCGGATAATGTGGGACACGATCAGTTGTAGTTGCAGTCTGCTATTTCATACAAAATGTATAAATGCACTCAATTGCTCACCAAATTGCGTTTTGTTGTTGTTTAAATCCGCGTTTATCGCACCAGATTATAATATTGCTAATTTCTGCCCAGGACTGGGAGCAATGAGCAGGATTCGATGCGTTCGGTGTACCTCTCAGTATCCTATATGGTATGAACCGCTCAACTTTTGTTTACACTATCTCAAAGTGCTCCAAATTGCAGAGAAGCCGGAGCCCAACGATAAGCACAACCACTCACAACAAATGTCAGCCCTCTATTCTATGTGTGTGTATGTGTGAGTTTGAATTGTTTGCGAATTTTTTAGCTGGGAGTTTTGTAGTCGGGTATGCTTGTTTATATCCGGAAAGAATATTAACATTATTTCCTTATAAGGGGCTTCGTAAATGGAATGTTTTTCCTTCGGAAATGGCACTTCTATATACAAATCAAAAGCCTCTTTAATTATACGAGTGTCATTGGTGGCTGAAGTATTAGGTGGCATTGGAAAACTCACATATATTGTGTTCAGTTGTACTGGGCTTGCGTTCTTCCCTGTTTATATACTTTGTTTAAAACAATTTATTTTGAAAAAAAAGTATATTGGGTTTGTGCAATATCCGTCTGTCCGTATGAACGCATTTTTTAGCACCCTATTGGAAAGAATCATTTATAATTCCTCTCCATAAAAAAGGAAACAAGTCTAACGTCTAGAACTATAAAGGTATTTCTAAGTTGTCTGCTATTCCAAAGATTTTTGAGAAATTAATAGCTTCTCAACTTCAACATCAGTGTAGATCCCTAATTTCACCCTGCCAGCACGGGTTTGTGAAATATAGATCTACTACCACTAACCTATTGGAATGTACTTCTTTTGTCATTAAGGTATTTCGATCTAAAATGCAAACAGATGTTATTTACACTGATTTCAGTAAGGCTTTTAACTCTGTTAATCATTCTCTTTTACTTCACAAACTTAATCTTTTGGGATTACTTAATTTTTTTTTATCTCTAGGTACCTAACTCTTCGAACCCAAGAGGTTTATTTCAAAGCCTTAATCTCTAAGTCTGTTCAAATTACTTCCGGCGTACCACAAGGTAGTCATCTTGGCCCCTTATTATTTATTCTGTTCATAAATGACCTTCCTTCTGTCGTAATTCACTCCGGGTGCTGATGTATGCCGATGATGTTAAGCTTTGTCTGTCATCTACTGATTTCTTATCTGGTCAAAGGTTGCAAATTGATCTTGACAGTTTTCAAGCCTGGTGTCGGGTAAATTTATCAAATCTTAATTGTCTTATCATAGGCCATTGTTCGATCTATTCTTGAATATGGGTCTTGTATTTAGTTTCCCCAGTACAAGGTTCATCAGGATAGAAGAGAATCGGTACAAAAACAATCTCTGCTCCTTGCAATCCGGGGTCTTAACTTGAATCATAATACTCGCTTGCCTTCTTATCGTAGTAGAATTTTACTCATAAATCTTCCTTTTGAAACTAATTAATGGGGAAATTGATTCTTCTGAATTAATCAGCCAAATTAGTTTTGCAGTTCCGTTCAGAAATTCAAGATACTTCCTTCCTCTTTCTCTTCAAGCTTGTAGTACTAACTATGCTATCTAATTATAACAATGTTTCTCATTTAATATGCAATGCTAATTCTAGTTCCCTATTCAGAACTTCACTTTTATGTTATCTGTGCAATCTATAGTTACTTTTTGTCTATTGTTTAATTTTTGTAGAACTTTTATTTAGTTTGTACTTATTTATCTGCGATCTTCGTTACCTCACGTTATGCCCCTCGGTCGGTTGGGAGGGAGGTAGGTTGCATTTTGCCTGGGTCCGCGCGTTAACAAGCCCGTAGTTGGTTTCGTTGGGACACTTGAATGTACTGTCCGTTTAAGTACAACAACGTCCGAGAGATTGATAGTGTTTTGAGCCGCTCAATAATTCAAATATTTTTGAATTTTTTAAATAAATAGTTCCACTTTACCGTATCACTGCAGTGCACTGGCGAAAATTCTTGAATTATATTCAAAACAAGGGTATAAAATACTCTTCAATGCAAAAACTGCTCAAGATATTTTCTATTATTAAGTGAAACTTGACTGTCGTGTAGCATTGAAATGTAGATCAATTTACAGATATTTTTATACGCCTGTGTAATAAGTATTATATTAACGCGTTCATCCGCACGGACAGGCAAACGGACAGGGCCAGATCGACTCGGCTATTGATATTGATCCGGAATATATATGTACACTAGCCGCTAATTCCCAGGACTTGCCCGGCGAAATATTTAGATGAAAGTGCATTATTTTGAATTTGACTACTTTCATCAACCGGAAGAAATACACATAAATTGCGTATCACAGTATTCTCTCCCGGAGCTGACTGTCATCGTTAACATCGGGCAGTGAACGAAAACAGTGCACCCAAAGGCCCAGTCTGTCCAGTTTGGCACCCGTAATGCGATAATCGGTCACCAGCCAACTGGGCGTTGCAAATGCTATGGCTATGAAGGCGAATGCAAAGATGAAGAAGGCAACGCCGCAGCTTCCTGCTAGGGTGCGGGTTTGTAGTAGAATTGGCAATGTTTTTCACAGATTTCGTTAAATGGTTGTATTCTGGCTTAGGGTGTGGACTGGTTATGGCTGTCAATTGAAGTTGCTGCACTTGCAATTTCAATTCTTGGAGCTCCTCATTGATTATATCAGGCTCCATGTTTGATGCGTCAAAAAATTCTTCCGAATCGCCAGCAGGTTGACTTTTGCACCCAGACCTGAGAAAGTAGCGCTCTTTTGGCATGGGCTGTATAATTTTAAGCGTTCGGGGTCGCCACTTTGGCTCTTTAGCCAATGAAAGAGAGCACTAATATTACTATTGGTCTTTATTAGATGTTACAAGTAGTCTTGATAGGCTTCGTATCAGAGTTGTGTGGGTGTGTGGTAGAAGCCAGTTTTCAGGGCTGGCAGCCAATCTCAGGGCTGGTAGCCTAGTCACAGGCGATTTCCGATAGCGTCTGAACAGGGCTGCCACAATCGTTTGGTTTGTGTCTCTGCTAAAAGCTCGGCTTGTGCTTTGAAGCTCGGATTTCCTGATATGGTAACCCCGCGCTGCAGTTTTGTCGATCACTATTCGGATAATGTGGGACACGATCAGTTGCAGTTGCAGTCTGCTATTTCATACAAAATGTATAAATGCACTCAATTGCTCACCAAATTGCGTTTTGTTGTTGTTTAAATCCGCGTTTATCGCACCAGATTATAATATTGCTAATTTCTGCCCAGGACTGGGAGCAATGAGCAGGATTCGATGCGTTCGGTGTACCTCTCAGTATCCTATATGGTATGAACCGCTCAACTTTTGTTTACACTATCTCAAAGTGCTCCAAATTGCAGAGAAGCCGGAGCCCAACGATAAGCACAACCACTCACAACAAATGTCAGCCCTCTATTCTATGTGTGTGTATGTGTGAGTTTGAATTGTTTGCGAATTTTTTAGCTGGGAGTTTTGTAGTCGGGTATGCTTGTTTATATCCGGAAAGAATATTAACATTATTTCCTTATAAGGGGCTTCGTAAATGGAATGTTTTTCCTTCGGAAATGGCACTTCTATATACAAATCAAAAGCCTCTTTAATTATACGAGTGTCATTGGTGGCCGAAGTATTAGGTGGCATTGGAAAACTCACATATATTGTGTTCAGTTGTACTGGGCTTGCGTTCTTCCCTGTTTATATACTTTGTTTAAAACAATTTATTTTGAAAAAAAAGTATATTGGGTTTGTGCAATATCCGTCTGTCCGTATGAATGCATTTTTTAGCACCCTATTGGAAAGAATCATTTATAATTCCTCTCCATAAAAAAGGAAACAAGTCTAACGTCTAGAACTATAAAGGTATTTCTAAGTTGTCTGCTATTCCAAAGATTTTTGAGAAATTAATAGCTTCTCAACTTCAACATCAGTGTAGATCCCTAATTTCACCCTGCCAGCACGGGTTTGTGAAATATAGATCTACTACCACTAACCTATTGGAATGTACTTCTTTTGTCATTAAGGTATTTCGATCTAAAATGCAAACAGATGTTATTTACACTGATTTCAGTAAGGCTTTTAACTCTGTTAATCATTCTCTTTTACTTCACAAACTTAATCTTTTGGGATTACTTAATTTTTTTTATCTCTAGCTACCTAACTCTTCGAACCCAAGAGGTTTATTTCAAAGCCTTAATCTCTAAGTCTGTTCAAATTACTTCCGGCGTACCACAAGGTAGTCATCTTGGCCCCTTATTATTTATTCTGTTCATAAATGACCTTCCTTCTGTCGTAATTCACTCCGGGTGCTGATGTATGCCGATGATGTTAAGCTTTGTCTGTCATCTACTGATTTCTTATCTGGTCAAAGGTTGCAAATTGATCTTGACAGTTTTCAAGCCTGGTGTCGGGTAAATTTATCAAATCTTAATTGTCTTATCATAGGCCATTGTTCGATCTATTCTTGAATATGGGTCTTGTATTTAGTTTCCCCAGTACAAGGTTCATCAGGATAGAAGAGAATCGGTACAAAAACAATCTCTGCTCCTTGCAATCCGGGGTCTTAACTTGAATCATAATACTCGCTTGCCTTCTTATCGTAGTAGAATTTTACTCATAAATCTTCCTTTTGAAACTAATTAATGGGGAAATTGATTCTTCTGAATTAATCAGCCAAATTAGTTTTGCAGTTCCGTTCAGAAATTCAAGATACTTCCTTCCTCTTTCTCTTCAAGCTTGTAGTACTAACTATGCTATCTAATTATAACAATGTTTCTCATTTAATATGCAATGCTAATTCTAGTTCCCTATTCAGAACTTCACTTTTATGTTATCTGTGCAATCTATAGTTACTTTTTGTCTATTGTTTAATTCTTGTAGAACTTTTATTTAGTTTGTACTTATTTATCTGCGATCTTCGTTACCTCACGTTATGCCCCTCGGTCGGTTGGGAGGGAGGTAGGTTGCATTTTGCCTGGGTCCGCGCGTTAACAAGCCCGTAGTTGGTTTCGTTGGGACACTTGAATGTACTGTCCGTTTAAGTACAACAACGTCCGAGAGATTGATAGTGTTTTGAGCCGCTCAATAATTCAAATATATTTGAATTTTTTAAATAAATAGTTCCACTTTACCGTATCACTGCAGTGCACTGGCGAAAATTCTTGAATTATATTCAAAACAAGGGTATAAAATACTCTTCAATGCAAAAACTGCTCAAGATATTTTCTATTATTAAGTGAAACTTGACTGTCGTGTAGCATTGAAATGTAGATCAATTTACAGATATTTTTATACGCCTGTGTAATAAGTATTATATTAACGCGTTCATCCGCACGGACAGGCAAACGGACAGGGCCAGATCGACTCGGCTATTGATATTGATCCGGAATATATATGTACACTAGCCGCTAATTCCCAGGACTTGCCCGGCGAAATATTTAGATGAAAGTGCATTATTTTGAATTTGACTACTTTCATCAACCGGAAGAAATACACATAAATTGCGTATCACAGTATTCTCTCCCGGAGCTGACTGTCATCGTTAACATCGGGCAGTGAACGAAAACAGTGCACCCAAAGGCCCAGTCTGTCCAGTTTGGCACCCGTAATGCGATAATCGGTCACCAGCCAACTGGGCGTTGCAAATGCTATGGCTATGAAGGCGAATGCAAAGATGAAGAAGGCAACGCCGCAGCTTCCTGCTAGGGTGCGGGTTTGTAGTAGAATTGGCAATGTTTTTCACAGATTTCGTTAAATGGTTGTATTCTGGCTTAGGGTGTGGACTGGTTATGGCTGTCAATTGAAGTTGCTGCACTTGCAATTTCAATTCTTGGAGCTCCTCATTGATTATATCAGGCTCCATGTTTGATGCGTCAAAAAATTCTTCCGAATCGCCAGCAGGTTGACTTTTGCACCCAGACCTGAGAAAGTAGCGCTCTTTTGGCATGGGCTGTATAATTTTAAGCGTTCGGGGTCGCCACTTTGGCTCTTTAGCCAATGAAAGAGAGCACTAATATTACTATTGGTCTTTATTAGATGTTACAAGTAGTCTTGATAGGCTTCGTATCAGAGTTGTGTGGGTGTGTGGTAGAAGCCAGTTTTCAGGGCTGGCAGCCAATCTCAGGGCTGGTAGCCTAGTCACAGGCGATTTCCGATAGCGTCTGAACAGGGCTGCCACAATCGTTTGGTTTGTGTCTCTGCTAAAAGCTCGGCTTGTGCTTTGAAGCTCGGATTTCCTGATATGGTAACCCCGCGCTGCAGTTTTGTCGATCACTATTCGGATAATGTGGGACACGATCAGTTGCAGTTGCAGTCTGCTATTTCATACAAAATGTATAAATGCACTCAATTGCTCACCAAATTGCGTTTTGTTGTTGTTTAAATCCGCGTTTATCGCACCAGATTATAATATTGCTAATTTCTGCCCAGGACTGGGAGCAATGAGCAGGATTCGATGCGTTCGGTGTACCTCTCAGTATCCTATATGGTATGAACCGCTCAACTTTTGTTTACACTATCTCAAAGTGCTCCAAATTGCAGAGAACACTCACAACAAATGTCAGCCCTCTATTCTATGTGTGTGTATGTGTGAGTTTGAATTGTTTGCGAATTTTTTAGCTGGGAGTTTTGTAGTCGGGTATGCTTGTTTATATCCGGAAAGAATATTAACATTATTTCCTTATAAGGGGCTTCGTAAATGGAATGTTTTTCCTTCGGAAATGGCACTTCTATATACAAATCAAAAGCCTCTTTAATTATACGAGTGTCATTGGTGGCCGAAGTATTAGGTGGCATTGGAAAACTCACATATATTGTGTTCAGTTGTACTGGGCTTGCGTTCTTCCCTGTTTATATACTTTGTTTAAAACAATTTATTTTGAAAAAAAAGTATATTGGGTTTGTGCAATATCCGTCTGTCCGTATGAATGCATTTTTTAGCACCCTATTGGAAAGAATCATTTATAATTCCTCTCCATAAAAAAGGAAACAAGTCTAACGTCTAGAACTATAAAGGTATTTCTAAGTTGTCTGCTATTCCAAAGATTTTTGAGAAATTACTAGCTTCTCAACTTCAACATCAGTGTAGATCCCTAATTTCACCCTGCCAGCACGGGTTTGTGAAATATAGATCTACTACCACTAACCTATTGGAATGTACTTCTTTTGTCATTAAGGTATTTCGATCTAAAATGCAAACAGATGTTATTTACACTGATTTCAGTAAGGCTTTTAACTCTGTTAATCATTCTCTTTTACTTCACAAACTTAATCTTTTGGGATTACTTAATTTTTTTTATCTCTAGCTACCTAACTCTTCGAACCCAAGAGGTTTATTTCAAAGCCTTAATCTCTAAGTCTGTTCAAATTACTTCCGGCGTACCACAAGGTAGTCATCTTGGCCCCTTATTATTTATTCTGTTCATAAATGACCTTCCTTCTGTCGTAATTCACTCCGGGTGCTGATGTATGCCGATGATGTTAAGCTTTGTCTGTCATCTACTGATTTCTTATCTGGTCAAAGGTTGCAAATTGATCTTGACAGTTTTCAAGCCTGGTGTCGGGTAAATTTATCAAATCTTAATTGTCTTATCATAGGCCATTGTTCGATCTATTCTTGAATATGGGTCTTGTATTTAGTTTCCCCAGTACAAGGTTCATCAGGATAGAAGAGAATCGGTACAAAAACAATCTCTGCTCCTTGCAATCCGGGGTCTTAACTTGAATCATAATACTCGCTTGCCTTCTTATCGTAGTAGAATTTTACTCATAAATCTTCCTTTTGAAACTAATTAATGGGGAAATTGATTCTTCTGAATTAATCAGCCAAATTAGTTTTGCAGTTCCGTTCAGAAATTCTAGATACTTCCTTCCTCTTTCTCTTCAAGCTTGTAGTACTAACTATGCTATCTAATTATAACAATGTTTCTCATTTAATATGCAATGCTAATTCTAGTTCCCTATTCAGAACTTCACTTTTATGTTATCTGTGCAATCTATAGTTACTTTTTGTCTTTTGTTTAATTTTTGTAGAACTTTTATTTAGTTTGTACTTATTTATCTGCGATCTTCGTTACCTCACGTTATGCCCCTCGGTCGGTTGGGAGGGAGGTAGGTTGCATTTTGCCTGGGTCCGCGCGTTAACAAGCCCGTAGTTGGTTTCGTTGGGACACTTGAATGTACTGTCCGTTTAAGTACAACAACGTCCGAGAGATTGATAGTGTTTTGAGCCGCTCAATAATTCAAATATTTTTGAATTTTTTAAATAAATAGTTCCACTTTACCGTATCACTGCAGTGCACTGGCGAAAATTCTTGAATTATATTCAAAACAAGGGTATAAAATACTCTTCAATGCAAAAACTGCTCAAGATATTTTCTATTATTAAGTGAAACTTGACTGTCGTGTAGCATTGAAATGTAGATCAATTTACAGATATTTTTATACGCCTGTGTAATAAGTATTATATTAACGCGTTCATCCGCACGGACAGGCAAACGGACAGGGCCAGATCGACTCGGCTATTGATATTGATCCGGAATATATATGTACACTAGCCGCTAATTCCCAGGACTTGCCCGGCGAAATATTTAGATGAAAGTGCATTATTTTGAATTTGACTACTTTCATCAACCGGAAGAAATACACATAAATTGCGTATCACAGTATTCTCTCCCGTCGAGGTAGGAAACTAAATAGTTCAGCCACGTGACTAATGTTCCTTGTGTATGGCTATAAAAATGTCTTTGAAGCCGATCTAACTAATCAAAAAATCCACCTCATTTGACTTTGACTTCCATTTCCCGCCTGTGGCGACGCGTAGAAATGGATTTTCATGGATTTTGGCATTTGAAGCCAATTCCAAGTATAATACTAAGAATCCAGACTAATGCTTTCCAACAAGTCTCCGCCCGTTGTATTGCCCGCAAATTAAATTAGTATGAAGCCATTCGTATGAAAAACGAAAATGCTGAATTCCAAACTTCATCCCTTTTCCGTGTGCATGCATATTTCAATAGCTTTACCACATGTGTCGAATTATTTAATGTGAGTTGCTTTGAAAATTAGCTTCAAAATAATTGGATGATAAACAGAAAAGCTGTAAAAAAAGTTTGAAATCAATCGGACTATAATCAAAAAAGTTTCATACAGCAGTTTTCCGCAATTTTTCCAAAATCTTTTACCATAATGTTTTGTTATAGAACCTTGAAAATGAGTTTGAAGCCAATCGCATGAAAATTTAAAATGTCAAATGCCAGAGTTTTCCAGCGATTTCTCGACCATAGGGCTGAATTTTCCAAAATCGGTGATATACGTATCATATTGTTTAATGTATAGAGCTTTGAAAATGAGTTTTAAGCCAATTGGACGATAATCAAAAAAGTTTCATACAACAGTTTTCCATGAATTTTCCGACTTTGGGGGTAGATTTTCCAAAATCTTTGACCACTGCACCTATTATTTTCACCCATAGACCCTTAAAAATTAGTTTGAAGCCAATCGCATGAAAATTAAAAATGTCGAATGCCAGAGTTTTCCAGCGATTTTCCGACCATATGGTTGAATTTCCCAAAATCGCTGATATACGTGTCAAATTATTTTACGTGAAGAGCATTGAAAATGAATTTCAAGATGATCGGACTAAAATTAAACTTTCGTCCATATAACCTTGAGATCCCCATTTTCCGCCCATGGGTGTGGATTTTCCAAAATCGGTGAAATATGTGACTAATGAATTTTTGTGTAGATCTCTGAAAATGAGTTTGAAGCTGATCGAATGGTAAACAAATAAGTTTCATACAACAGTTCTCTGCGATTTTCCACGTTTGTGGGTGGAATTTTCCAAAATCCAGTTTTTGTGTGCACTTTCATCATAGATGGAACCTACTGTGAAAATTTCAGCATCCTAGCTCTTACGGTTTGGGCTGTGTGATGATTGCCAATCAGTCAGCCAGCAATTTTAAGATGTACATACATATATATATTTGCATGAAAAAATAGCTTCATATCATGAGTAACCCTTGTGGCTGAGCATAACTGAATTACACCGTTCTTCTTGTCTTATAGAGTTGGCACCTATGCGGACATAATACGGTAACGTAAGATACCATTGAATGCATTACCTTTGATAAAAACATAGCATGTTTTCGGTCACTTTTATACATATACATATATACTCACATATGTAGTACATACTTATATATTTGATGGTGTTTTTTGTGTTTGTTTGTTTTTACCCGAGTGAGTATTTTTCAATCATCTTAGTTTATGCGTGTTTGAATGTGTGCATAAAAACAGGTTCAATAGAAATAACTTATTTCTACATATATTGTATATGTATGCACATACACATATGTACATATGTATGTATGTAGATACCTTCATTCATAAGTATGTATGCCAGTAAGTTAATTTGTGATTAGGTTTGTTTTATCGATGAATTTGAAGACAAATGTATGTATGTACATAACTTTGTATATACCCATTTACGTAAATGGACATATGTACATATGTATATGCAAACGTTCTCTGTTCGAATCAATATCATACATATGTATTTATGTATGTCTACATGCATGGAATGCCTATGTACATGTTTGTACACACTACTATTGCACATATGTATATTGATAAACTATGACACATTCGTGATAGTTTTTAATTACTCTGTTTACACATATACAGTGAGACAAAAAAGTTCTGCCACAAGAGAATTTTTGAAGTTTGTTTCGTTATCTTTTTTCAATCAACTAACGGTAAAATTAGGAAGTCTTTTAATAACGGATTATTTTATTTTATTATTATTTTATTATTAATTTTTTTTATTTATATTATTATTATTTTCCGTCAACCGTAAGAAATGTACAAAAATAGCGTATCACAATGCGGGTAGACGTTCAAATATATTTGATTCTAATACCCAGAAAATAGCGGAATGGTCGGAAAAGTGTGTACCTAATTCAAGTAAACCTTAAAAAAATGATATCCATGTATCGCATTCATAGGTCCAAAATTTTGCGGCAAAGCCATACAATAAGGTTTTTTAAAAATTAGTCGTTAAATTTCATACTTTTTTTAAACGCGTGGGGTCATGTGACGTACGTGCGTAGTGTGATCGTAGTGTGTTGCACACTTCTTGTCGTAACCTATAGCTCTCTCAATCGTGAACATAAAGAAAAGGCAGAGAGACATCAGCAATATGAAAATTTTATTCGCACTTAAGGCCAAGATAGCGATGCAAGAGGGAGTTTTTTTTTTAATCTGTTTGCAGTTTCACGTTGTTGTTGCAGCAGCTGGCGCTTACCGTCATTTTTATAAAATTTTTCTCATACTTGTCATATACTGTACAACTATCAGGTTTCGACCTTCTAGCGTTTGGGCTACCCGTGGGTCACCAATCATTCAGTCAGTCAGGTTAAAGATTTTTAGTCCCAGTACCCAAAAAAAAGGGTAAAAAGGGGGTACTAAATATGTGAAACTGTATGTAACAGGCAGAAGGAGACATCTCCGACCCTAAAAAGTATATATGTATATTTTTTATCAGTGTCAAAAGATATGTCGATTTTGCCATGTCCGTCTGTCCATCTGTCCTTATGAGCGTCGATCTCAGAAACTTTAAAAGCTCAACTCGATTGGATAATAAAGCCGCCACTGAAAATGAAAATGTGTGTGTATATAATGTAAGTGTACGAAGATGCGATCGGAAATTTTTGACCTGGGTACAGTGAGTTTTGTAGCCGGGTATACTCAACTATAGCATTCTTACTTGTTGTATACAGACACACACACATAAGTATTGGCACAGCAATCATTTTCTACTTTGGAATCATTTTGGGGCCGTTTTAGATAGCAAACATCCATTTTAAATATATATGTTTCAAATGTATTCCTAACGGATTAATAATAAGATTTAGTTAATTTAAATTCGATTAGAAAATTACTTTATATCAGGAAAAGTCTCCATATTACCTATAGTGAAAGTCTGTTTGTTATTTAATTGAACATTTGTAAAACAATTATTTCCAAAAATTCAGAAGTCCCAAAATTTGAGTCAAAGTTTTCACATCTTGGTACTGTCAAATATCATCCGACCGGGTTATTTACATTTTATTTGAACTATTATTAACTAATTCAAATATGTGCGGTTTCATATCTAACAGTCTGGCAGCTCTGGTAAATATTTGATGTTTTCCAACACTAAAGACTATCAAATATCGTGTCCATATACGCATATCAGTCAACTTTTATTTGCATTTATTTCATTATTTTGGCAATAAAGTCTTGCTCCGACGCCGGAATTTGCTGTCTAATTTTCAGACGGGTCGCTTAAGACCAAAATCAGTCATTTAGATGCAGTCTTTATGGTAATTCTAAAGTTTAGGGGCCCCACATAAAAACTGCATCAAAATGTCTGTATTAGTTTTAATCGAGGCGTCTGAAAATTTGAAAGCAAATTCCGGTACCGGAACAAGACCTTATTGCTAGAGTACGTAGACTTTTGTTGACGCAAATACATGAATAATTCTTGTTTCTTGTTAATAATTTCAGTTACAGTTTGAAATGTTATTGTTTTTTTTTTTTTTTTGCTATTTTGAAGTAAATAGATTATTTTATAAACCTGCATCAAAACTTTTTTGTTTAATAATAATTTAACAAAGTTACAGCCTGTGCCGTTCAAATGTATAGGGGGTACGGTGACTTTAGTGGCACACTGTAGCAATCATCGGTTTTAATATACTTCTGCTGGTTTCTTTTTTTTCTGCAGTTAACAAGGGTCAAACAAGCCAAATATTTAGCCCAACATCGAGCGTCAGCTGTTCTGCGCAAAATAAATAAATTTTGCATAAATTTTGGTTGCCGTTCATACGTATGGCAAAATCACCGGAAAAGTGGTTGCGACTTGCATGCAAAAAATGTATGTACATATGTTTGCGACCATGGTAACTAAATCGCTACGGTTGTCAATAACATTGCTTTAACGTTATCGTTGAATGATGGAGTCGGCAAAACATAAGAAATTAATAATTTTATGTGTTGCTGGTGCACTATTAGCTCTTCAGGAGATATTTTGTTACGTTAAGTTTTGGGCGCAATTTTGGCTGTCGAGCCGCCAACGATTTCATTAATATCCTAATCCATCTATGTACATATTATATTTATTATTAATAAGCAAATCCATTAGAATTACTTATTCAATTTTAATGTACTTAGTAATATTGTGTATTTTTTTAAACCTACGTTTTTAAATTATAAAAGAAATATGTGATCCTTCGGGAACAGAGTATAAAAACAAATGAAAAATTACCTGTCTGACTGACCTAAAAAAAAAAGCAAATTGGCCGTAATGTGGACTTCAAGAAATGATTCATATTTAAACGCCAAATTCATCTAGCGGTCAAATCATGACCGAAATAGCATTGAATAGCATTCGGATTTGACAAAGTAATGGTAGATTGAAGTCTGGGTAGAACCAAAGAATATAAAGTAGGCGCATCTCATACAATGAAAAATGTTGTATGGAGGTACCCATTTAAAAGTACCCACATTTTGCTTGGTGAGCACTTACTTAAATACTCTTATAATTCGTTAGCCAGCGACGGTTTTTCAGGCAGTAGTGCAGTGGGATACAATGCGGCGCGCTGTCATGATGGACCTGTGTTCCAGCCCAGCTGGTGGCGGCTAAAATACATTTTTTTTTTAATGTTACATATATAATTATTTGGTTTTTTGTTACATTATTTTTATTATTTGTGATTAATAGAAGCGGACAGATAGATAAACATATGAATGGATAGACCAACGGCTCAAAAAAATTTTTATTTTACATTTAATACTTCTATTAATTAAAAAAAAATTAAATTCATAAATAAATATATATATATATAGACAAGGAAATTCATAAAAAAAATTAAGTTTGATTGAAAAATTGAAGCATACAGAATCACAAAGCATACAGAATCTGCACAAGCAAAAATTTTGGCGTTCTGTTACGACGAGGTAACGGTTCTAAAAATAGATTCCGTTTTGCTTCGACATCAGCGAGCCAAGTCTCGCCAATTTTTGTAGCACTACTGGCTTCCGCTTTCGTTTTTCATTAAGCTCGCGATTTGGATACTCTACTTTTTACTCCCTGTACCCATAAAATGGGTAAAAAGGGGGTATTGGATTTGTGCAAAAGTATGTCACAGGCAGAAGGAGACATCTCCGACCCTATAAAGTATATATATTCTTGATCAGTATCAAAAGAGATTTCGATTTGGCCATGTCCGTCTGTCTGTCCGTCTGTCCGTCTGTATGAACGCGTCGATCTCAGCAACTACAAGAGCTAGAGACACCAAATTTGGAATGTAGGTTCCTGTGTACCATACGCAGATCAAGTTTGTTTCCAATCTCTGATATCTTACCCCGTTCTCCCGCAAATCGATCTAAACGTTTTACAGCCACAGTTTTAAAGATATAGCTTTGGGATTTGGCATGTACAATACTTTAGTCACTCTTAAAATACTGTCCAAATTTCAAGTCGATCGGATAATAAACACGGAAGTTATTCAACGAACAAGATTCAGTTCTAGAGCGAGGGGGGAAGAAGCAGCACAGCCACGACTTAAAATGCCTTGCTTGCGCTGTCGCCTTGCTGTCGCTTGTGTGTGCGGCTTTGTGTATGTGTAAGAGACGAACATATGATTGGAAGTTTAGACCTGGGTACGGGGAGTTTCGTAGTCGGGTATACTCGACTAGAGCATTCTTACTTGTTATAAATTAGATATTGCTATTATTTGGCCTATAAAATGTATATTTCATTAATGTTAATAACTAATGTAAAATTTATTTTTCATTCTATTTTTGACTATGCGTGTATGGCCACCATTTTAATTAACTGGCTGTATATATACTTTGACTGTGAGGTTAGAAGAGTAGAAGAACTTATACGCACACTTCTCATAGATATGTAAAATAATTTTTTTTGAAAATATTTCTGTGGCAAAAATGTATTGCATTTGGTCTCTGCAAAAAACAAAAAAAAAAAGAACAACTGCAGGGCAATATGGTCTTAATCTCTTTTTTCGACCGTCCGCCCGTCCGCCCGTCCTTTGTCGATTCGTCCGTTTGCCTGTCCATTCAAATGTTTATAAATCTGTCCCTCTCTATCAACCTCAAATCAGAATAAGAGAAAATTTATCAAACCGGATGATACAAAAACAATACAAATTAACAGAAAAAATCAATATTAAAAAAACATTGTTCCCAGTCATCATCGCAGGCAGGTTTGAACCACAGGTCCACCATCAGGACAAAGTACTGCATCTCATCTCACTGCACTACTGTCATCAACGACTTATGGTGGTAAATAAGTAAGCAACGAGCAATCTCGAGCATAAAAAAGAATGAAAACTGTGATTTGGACTGTGCATGCCGAGGCTTGGCTCGTTTGAAAGGAAGCAAAACGGAATCTATTTTTAGAATATTTACCCCGTTGACCGAGACCGCCCGCAACATCAAACGTGAAAACAAATCGACAAAATTTTTGCTTGTGATGCGCCTTCTGTATGACTTTATATGCTTTGCTAATATGCAAGACCGTTTCTATTCTGACCTTGCCAAATGTGCGACGCACATTGCAGCTTGATGTAACAAGTCTCTACTTTGATCGTCGCGTCGGCAGCGTGTTTTATATATGCAGCAGATGTTCTGGGCACGATGGAACGGAGAGTTTCTAGCTCGTGTCGCCGAATTGCGAACTGCCTTTGGAGTATCTTAATGCCCTGTGCGGAGGCGCTCCCACTGGATGAAGTTGGAAGCCCTAATCCTTTTAAGTATGCTTGGTCACGCGGCCTATGGAAGAAGCGCCGCCCGCCGTCAGCATCAACAGACTCAATTAGCATTAACACAACTCTGCGTAGCATGTTGTTAAATCACTCAATTATGGTTGAAATATTTCTCGATCTTTCTCTAGTTGCATCGGTACTTTCATTCAGACGCTGGACGGTCGCTTTTTCGACTGCTGCTGGTAAAGAAACGATTAGCTTACATTCGGTTCTGATCTAAGTCAAACGCTTTTAGAATTTCGTCGCTAAGGCCTTTTCGCTCTCGTCGTAAGCACTGTACACACACACACGTTCATATAGGCCTGCGCGGCAAAATAATTGCATACTTGAAATTGACATTATTGATCTTAATTATTTGTTGCATCTACCAACGCTGTAGATAATTATATTTATAATTTATAATTATATTTATTTAACTCAACAGAGAGTTTACAATAAAAGAAATAAAGCACACTTGGGTTAAAGACTACAACCGTTGATTTGTACTTATAAATTCTACAACAATACTATGCAGATACACCATGCGCCGTCGCGACGACTGAAATCTGCAAACGGTACAGAACCGCGAGCAACACCAACAGCACAACTAACGTATGCGCGGGAGAGAAAGTAACGAGAGCAAAGTGTAATAGCGCGAATACAAAATATTCGCAAGCAACAAAAACTGCACAATCAAACAGTATTCTTGGGCTGCTGTTTGTTGTTGTGTTTAAACACAAGTTATTAAGGTATAACATATAATGAAAATTAAAGTCTTTTTTTTTGTGTTTAAATCTTGGATTTATTTAACTTGTATTCTGTTACCATAGTGGCAGCTTGACAGGTTGCATGTAAAAAACTAAAAACTAACTAGAGCTAATATTGCATAGCCGGTACATATGTGAATTTTTTTTTATATATATTTTACATTAATTGTTTATTATATTTTGTACGATGGCCCTGGTGGGCAAGTCATTTTGGGTGAAAACGTTTTAATCTTCTTCTGACGTTGCGGCGAGAATTTTCGCCACTTAACCTCCTTGCTAGTGCATTTTGGTGAGCCGCAAGTCGCTCAGCGTATTTATTAGCTACATGTTGTTGAACGTCACCTACTTTAGGGATTCTTAAATCTTTTTCAATGTCCCTTGTGAGCATGTACCAATGGGCTTTGCAGATTCTTCTGAGGATCTTGCTTTGGTTCACACGAATTTTATTTATTTGGCTTTTTGTTGCAATTCCATATACCTGCAGGGCATTCCATATTGGGCTCAGGACACATTTATAAATAGCAACCTTGTTAGACAGCGACAACTGGTTGTTGGCGGATAGGAGCCAAGACATTTTTTCAAAATTCAAGTCAAAACAAGTGTTTGATACAACCGTAGTTACAATGTTTACCGAATTTTATTTTTTAAGTCGTTGCTTACTCTTTGTAGCAGGCAAAGGGTTTGTAATCTTATGCCAAGGATTCCCCATAATCCACCATATCCATGCTGGAGGTTTGTTGCAGGGTTGCTGCTGTAGCAGTGGAATCGAAGGAATTTAGGTTGCTAAATCGTGCGTTTGAGACCTTTTGAGAACTTTTGCTTATTGTTGCCCCAAACGAAGTGATGTTGATATCCGCATTTTGTGCGGTGCATCCGGCGGACAATGTAAGAAGTCCAGTTCCATCAAGTTGTATGGTGGATAGAATATTGTTGCAAACAGCCTCCAATTGCACTATTTTGTTTGTAGCAAAGATACACTTATTTAGCTGGTGGGTTCTGGACCAGATAACTTTGATTCTCGTGTGTATCGTCTGACGAGAAGTAGTTTTTATGTTGTTGAATAACTGGAACGCGCATCGATTATCGACACTAAAAATTGCCTGGTAGTCAAAGCAAATATAGCTATTGTTTGGAAGCATGATGCATCGTTGTAGGTCTTTAGGTGTGAGTCCTACAAATTGATCTCTATGATTGTTGACCGCAATAATGGGTGTTCTTATGTCCACGATGCTCCAGCCCTCTGTGTCGATGAAAGGTATTGGCACGAGCTGAAGACTTCCAGTTCCGTTGTTGATATTAAGGGGAGCGTGATTTTGAATACGACGTGTCCATTAGTTCTGGAACCTTCAACTCGCATGATTCTATTGAAGTTAGTGCCGTATTTGGTCAAGTTGGTTTCTTAATTGTTTGGGCGAGATAAATATATATCGTATGCCCGTTAACACGTCGACTATATCAGATTGTATGCGTTCAAGACTTGCAGAGAGCAGTGTTAGTGAAGCTGTTAACATTACGAGCTCCAGAATACTTTCATCGTTCCTTATTTATGGTGTCGACATGCTCTTACAATAGCTTGAGCCGCTTGTCTGTCGATGTCTTGTCTCGTCTCATAACGTTGATTGTTGCAACAAGTATGGAGTTGTGATTTTTGAACTACTCAAGTAGGAAGACTTCGTTTGTTTTCACCTTTCCAATAGTATCTGAAATCTTCTCTGCATAGTTTGAGTCCGGTACCCCAAACATGCTGCAAGCGATATTTCCAACAAAGTCAAATGGGGATCTGCGTTGCCGTGAAATTCCCATTAATGCGTTCTTGCCCTGACTGACGGCATTGATAGTCTTCTCCTTTGTGCGGGAAGTTCGTTATCTTCGTCGATCTTGTCCTTGGTTGTGGGGCGTTTGACAGCTTCTTCTTCTGGGAATAATAGCGGGAGTCGATTGATGGAACGTTTATATACTTCCTATGCTGTTTTGACATCGACAACTTAAATATGATTATCTGATCCTGGGTATGTTTTTATGATCCGTCCCAAAGGCCACTGCAGTGTTGGAAGATTATCTTCCTTGATTATCACTAGCAGACCCTCCAAAAACGTCAGGTGCTGAAGTTTTTCATTTGTAGCGATACTGAAGCTGTTGTAGATATTCCTGTGATCATTGTATCCAGAATGAGTGTTTTATTCTAAAGACTTGCTCCCAGCGTTTTACCAGTGTCTTCCCACCCAAGTCAATGTTTGCATCCGGGGGAGCTGTAAGAGGCTCTCCAATTCGGAAGTGTCTAGGTGTGAGTGCTGCCATATGTTGGGGCATTTGACATTGGAGTGATTGATCGTGAGTTGAGTACGGCTTCAATATCGATAATCACTGTGTTCAGCTCTTCGAACGTTAGTATTGCGGTTGTGGGAAGCAGCAATTTTTTCGCTGATTTTACTGCTGCTTCCTATAGACCGCCAAAGGATGGTGCTCGAGGAGGGTTCTCTTGCCTTTTACTGCAGTGCTCAATAATTTGCGTTGCAGACTTATCAGAATAAATAGTCCTTTCCAATTTCTTCAATTGGTTATTGGCGCCGATGAAGGTTGTGGCATTGTCCCAGTGGATTGTTTGACAGTTTCCAGGACGACCCAAAAATCGACTAAAAGCAGGCCATTTTCTTCGTATCTTATGGTGGATCCAGAAAGGTCCGCTGTAATCTACGCCAGTGTTGAGGAACGGTCGAGCCTGTGTGACTCGCTCAGCAGGTAGATTTCCTATTATTTGCTGCATTAGCTTGGGTTTGGCTCTGGTGCATTTAACACAGCTATGTATTACATTCCTGGCCATGGTTTTATCCTTGGGAATCCATATTTGCTGCCTTGCGTACACTCTTAATGCTTGGGCGCCGTAATTCATATTGCCTTCATGTAACTCTCTCAGCAGCATTTTAACAATCGGATCATTGTATAGTAACAAGATCGGGTGTTTGGCGTCATATGGTTGTTCTGAGTGCTCCTATCTACCTCCAATGCAAATGACGCCACATGTCAGACGTGGTGTCAATGAACTGATAGCGATCTTTTTGTCTACTATGTTATGTCGACGACGATTTTTCAGATCGCCAGCGAACTCTGTGTGTTATACGGTTCGCAAAATTTTGTTCGTGCGCTATTCAGTTCTTTTGCACATATGGCTGGTGGATGAGCTTCTCCTTTCCTTATAACAGAATCGCAACATGTAGACTACGATCCGTTGTAATTTATGGAATAAATTACTATGCTTGCAATTATATATCTCTTCTCCTTGCGTGGCTAGAGCGATGCTGTCGTGTTTTGTCTTTCGTTCCAGATTGCTGGGTGGAATATTGGAGACGTGATCCACCTCTCTCGTGGGCCATGGAGAAATAGATTTCCATAAAGCAATTTGCTGTCGTTGGGTAGTTTCCTTGCGGCAGTTCCTCTGGAAGTACATCAGCCGCATTATTTGTCGATGAGACGTGGTTCCATTGCGATGGCCTTCAGTTGACTTGAATTTTGGCAATGCGGTTGGCCACGAAGGTATGATATGTTGAAGCTGAGGTGTTTATCCATGCTATACTAAAGTGGAATCTGTCTAGAAGTATCCCTTCACTGTTTCGGGGGTCAGCCGAAGAACCTTTCGGACACGTGCAGTGAGTTCTACTCCAAGTAATACAGGGCAGATTTCTAAGCCAAACAGTGTTTTGCCGATCGTGCAACTCGCTACTTTGAGCACAGTAGTCAAACCGATATTTGCTTGTTTTTATACGTAGCTCGTATATAAACCTTTTGTAGATGCATTCACAAATGTGTGTATATCCTTGCTTGGTGGTGTTTTTCCATCGTAAATGTGCCTGGGAATCTTCATTTCATTCAGCTCATGGATGTCTTCTCTTTACACCTTCATTTCACAAATGTATAGGCAACTTCTCATTCCAGTAAAATTTTTCTTCCCATAGATGTTTCACAATTATCTTTGCTCGTACAACGACAGGGGCAAATAAGCCCAATGCTTCGAATATTTGCGCTAACTCGGAACACACAACTCGCTTGGTTATTTGTGTTGTTTGGCTGCCTTGGGTTCTTCCACGGAGCTGGTCCTTTTTGGGCATCCATATAAGACCCAAAGTTTTTACACAGTGATGGTCCAGTGCTTCACCCAGATGAACATCATTGACAGTGTTTTCCTTTGGGATTCTTTTTAGAATTTGCTCATTATTTGAGCACCATTTTCGCAGCTTAAATCCTGAGGGAAACAGTATTTTGTTTAGCTCCTGTTGGATTTGAACTGCATTATGAGTTGAGTCTGCTCCTATCAGGCAATCGTCCACATCATCATTCATTAATGCCGCTGATCCTAGAGGTAGCTTGTTGATGTTTAGTGCGGCAAGGTGATCTAAGCTTTAAGTTGCCAGACGGTAGTATCTTAATTCCTCATTGGGACTATTTCTCCAAACTTTTATCTAATGGCATTGGTTTTCTGGATTTATCCATAGTTGGCGGTACATTTTGTCTATGTACGCAGTAAAAACATTTTTATGCGATCTAAATTGTAATAAGATCGAGATCAGATCGCTTTGCACAGTGGGTGATCCAAGCTCTTGGTTGCCAGAAATGGAGCAGGTGCTGTGCCATATGTGTGCGTTCTAAATCGTAGAAGTATCGCCATCAAATCGCTTTGCACAGTTGTTCCAACTTGAAATATGTCGTTCAGGGACTTTCCCGTCGATTTGTTGCATGATGCGTCAAAGACCACTCTTAGTTTTGTGGGGCTGCTATCTGGCTTTAGCACACAATGATGAGGAATGAAGCAGTTCTTCGATGGAAGGAGTTCGCGAGGGACATGTTGCATGTGACCCAATTACTCGTATATCTTCATGAAGATTACATATCCCTTCCAAGTTTCTGCTCTGGTCCTTTTTTCCAACGAGGGCCGCAAGGCTGAAGAGTGTTCGGAAAACGGCAATTTTACTATGAACCGACCATCAGCACCGGCTTGCAGATTATCGATAAAATATCTTTCACATCTATTTTCACTCGGTGTTAGTTGCTTTTCAGTGTTTTCGAAGTTCTTGAGTGTCCAGAATCGTTCCCTTATGGCATTCGTTGCTTCTCCTGTGGTAACTGCACAATTAGCTGCTGATTTATTTTAAGCCGTTATTTTTCCAGCCACAACCCATCCCAACTCGGTCTTTTGCATTATAGGACCAGCGGGTATTTTATGCTGTTGTTGGAGCAATAATGAATAATAATGCTCAGCGCCGGTCAGCATGTCTTTGTTACCCGGCATGTTGTCAAGTACATTCCAGATTGCATTGTTTATCGCTTGGGATGGTTGATCGTTGATTATGTGCGGTAATATGAAAGCTTCCAGTCGCATTGTATAATCATTGTGCAGCGATTTTACTAGCACATTGACTCGAGCCCTGATTGTTTTTGGCTGTCCACCGATACTTTCAATTCGAAGTGTGGTATCGTGTCGTTTTAGTGACAGAAAAGATGCCAGCCTTTCTGAGATCACGTTAATTTGTGATCCAGAATCTAGCAGAGCCTTGAACGTGGCTTCTTGTCCATTGTTTCCTCTCACTGCTACCTTTGCTGTGGCGGGGAGACTAATGCTTTGAGACTTTTCAGATGCTACAATTTGGGTTTGTAGATCCTTGGGTCCAGATTCCAAATAGCGTGTTGGAAACATTTGAAGCGACTTGGGCACGCCTTTGCTATATGGTCTCCTTTGAAGCAGTTGACGCACATTTTCTGCCGTTGCACCCAGTTTAAACGTTCAGGTGTTGGTTTGGCGCGGAATTCGTCGCAACGATATAGCAAGTGAATATTTTTCTTGCAATAAGGGCACGCCTTTCCTGTGGTCGAAGAAGATGATTCCCTTTTAGAATTCCCATGTGGTTTGTTTCCGGTGGCCAAAACACGAACTCTTAGTTCAAGAAACTGGAGCATGGTGTCTAGTTTCTGAATTTCCTTTGAATTGCCCAATTGTTCATAGAGCGTTTTGTTTGTAGAATCCAGCGTGTTTTGTAGGACCGCTATTAGTATGGGGTCCCACGTTGCGATATCCAAGCCGAGTCCCTTTAGAAATGCAAGAGACTCCAAAGTGACTATGTATAAATGTGTACTAGGATGTGACAGGCGAGAATATAATTTTCTTTCTTTAAATCGATATGGCGTATCATCATTTCTGCCTCACCGATCACACTGGTTTTAAGATACCACATTTTGCGGATGTCGTGAACCTTGTACACAAACATGTCGTAAATTGTGTCCATTTAAGGACGACTCCATCAAATTTTTTTAATTGTTACTCGGGACAGATTTAAGTCATTACTGCTTGGTGTGTTGTTTCTCACCGATAAAGTGCCTTGTACAGCAGATTCGACCCTTAAGTACTCCCAAGCATCTTAGCCCTCTCCTTCTGAATCCTCGATCTCCTCGTAAATTCGAAAGTGAATGTCCTGGATCTGGGTCCACAGATTTTTTATAAAGTCAAGACGCGTGTGCCCCATTGGGTGAGTTTGTCGCAATGCGCGGATTAATGATACTATCATTGCTCGTTGTCGACGGCTCATTGCATTCAATTTGGATTGAATTGTTGTTTGTTGAAGCTGCCCATCGTCCGTACGTGATGTCTTGCTTCCAGATTGTTCTGAATTTTCGGCTTCTTCATTGAGGATTTTCGGATATTTTACCACCGTGAATCTTATATTATCATAATAGACGAAGAATTTAGTTTAAACTTCCACCAACTAGATTTTTTTAGAAAACGACAGCTGACCCAGCTAATAACATCTCAACTTCAACATTTCTGTAGATCTATAATTTCAACCATCCAGCACGGGATCGTGAAATATGGATCTACTGCCACTATTTTATTGGAACTTACTACTCTTGCCATTAAGGGATTCCATGAAAAAATGTGAATATTAGTTACACTAATTTCAGTAAAGCTTTTGAGTCTGTTAATCATTCTCTTTTATTTCACAAACTTCATCTTCTGGGATTTCTGAATAAATTAATTATCTGGATCTCTAAATATTTAATTCTTAGAACCAAAAGGGTTTATTTCAAAGGCTTAGTCTCTAAGTCTGTTCAAGTTACTTCTGGATTACCACAAGGAAGTCATCTTGGCCCCTTATTATTTACGTTGTTCATAAATGACCCTTCTTCTGTCATAAATCACTCTCGGGTGATGTAAGCCGATGATGTTCAGCTATGTCTGTCGTCTGTCATCTACTGATTCCTTATCTGGTCAAAGGTTGCAAACTGATCTTGACAGTTCTCAAGCCTGGTGTCGGGTAAATTTATTATATCTTAATTGTGGTAATTGTAACGAAATGTCCTATTATAGGCCAATGCCCTTTTTAAATAATTATATTCTTAATGGTTAGCCGCTTGTTCGAATTGAGTCAGTTGATGACTTGGGTATCCTTTTAGATACCAAACCCAAGTTCGAAAAGCTTATCTGTTCCACTGCTAATCGTGCCTTTAGTGTCTTGGGTTTCACCTAGCGTTGGTCGAAAGAATTTAATGATCCTTACATTACTAAAACTCTTTATACTTCTCTTGTGCGACCTATTCTTGAATATGGGTCTTGTATTTGGTGTCCTCAGTGCAAGGTTCATTCATAAAATTCTAGTCTTACGTTATTTGTGTACACCATAGGTACTTTTTTGTTTACTCTTAATTATGTATTTAGCTTGTATTTTCATGTCCGCAATCTTTGTTACCGCATATAATACGGCGCGAACCTTATTGGGTGGGTTGCGTTCGCGCGTTAACAAGCCCGTGCTTGGTGTCGTAGGGCTACTTGTATGTACTGTTCGTTAGTAGAAATATCCAAAGGCATGATGCCGCAGGACTTGCTGCATGTGCATGTTCCCGACGATTTTTTTCCAAGCTTAAGACGAAAAATTGGACCGTAGGCATAGTGGATGCCAAATTGGGCGCTACCTTAACCGAAGCCCTGGGCGTGTTAGCCCAGTGTAGCCACTTTTCCGCCGTGCTTGAGCTGCGCGGTGTGCGCTTCCACTTTTCTAAACTGGTCAAGGGCTTAACTGACAAGCCCGCTAGTGTAGTACAGCTCCGCCTGGGGCACAGCTTCTCCGGTTCAAGTTCAATGTGCATCGTTCAACAAAATAATTCAGTTGATAGCGCTGCTGAATCAGCTGGACAAGAAGGTGAATGCGTATACGTGAGTGCTACTCTTACCCTTTCCCAGAACTGCTCA
Source organism: Hirtodrosophila histrioides (assembly GCA_037075165.1). NCBI lineage: Eukaryota > Metazoa > Arthropoda > Insecta > Diptera > Drosophilidae > Hirtodrosophila > Hirtodrosophila histrioides. Next base: position 879,151 of record JBAMCL010000177.1, on the reverse strand, counting down.
CCGGATAACTGCATTTTCGCCAAGGCAGTCAAGTGCACAAAGTACAACAAGAGACAAAACGTAAGATAAGCTGGAAGATCGATTGAAAATTGCAGGCTATCTTCGTTGCTGGAAAAATGTCCATGGGTATGGACATATCTACTGTAAATCTTTTAAACATTGAGATGTTCGCTGAACGCGTTGTCAAGCCAATAGTACAAGAACCTGTGCACTTACTTGCATAACAAAATGAAGTTGGTAGCATCAAACCTGCAGTCGCTTTGTGGCCATCTGGTGGGGGCTAACCTTATCTCGCATGCCGGCAGTCTGACAAATTCTACAAATTCTGGGCGCTGAGGTGGCACTCTTTCGTGCGTGATTTAATCTATCATTCGACGTTCATTGGTGGTTTCTTTCTTTACTACAAATATCGCAACATGAAAATCATAAAAAAATAATCAGAAAAAATTACACCTCCTAAACATTAGACAACGCCAAATTCAAGAAATTTAAATCTGAAATCCCCATTAAGCAAATACCTGAACATTAATTATCTCTGATGTCAAAAATCTTTCAGAGACTCCCATCCTGCAACTCAAATATCTAATAACCGATCAAATTTTTTTATTTGAAACAAGTAAGAATGATATAGTCGAGTATACCCGACTACAAAACTACCTGTACCCAGGTAAAAAATGTCCTATCGCATCTTCGTTCACTTACACATACACACACACATACACAATGACACCGCGCACACAATGGCCCAATGAAAAACAGTAGTCCACAAACTCTAAAGACCTTAATTTTTCTAATGAGCACGTCGCATTAAAAAATTAAGCTCTATTTCTATATATCATGCTCCCAGGTGTACAAAGCTTGCAGCCAAACATCTCGAACACTTAATCACTCTCATAGAATTAGAATCTACCCTATATCATGCGAAAAGTAAAACTCCAGGGGCGACTATATATCGTGTCCAATGTTTCTTAATCTTTCCTCCAAAGCCAAACAAAATCAACTAGGAACTTTGTCTTAGGAAATACACCAAGATGAGTACCAAGTTTCAAGGGTGTGGAAAAAAATTGCGTTCATACGGACAGACGGATATTTCACAAACCCAATATACGGGTTTTCAAAAGAACATGTTAAAAACGAGTATAAAAAGTACCTACATTTAAAAAAGGTTCAAAAACACTAACAAGAATTCGAAGTAGCAAGGAAACACAACCCAAAATATTTAGTGATCTTTCAGTTAAAAATTGTTGACACAAAATGTGTCCATTTATCCTATAGTGTAGCGCAAGCCACAACAAAAACAAATGTTAGAAATCGAGAGCAAGAGCACGCCAAGCACTGCAGAGCGAAAGCCACCTAAGCAACAGAGAGCGAGAGCGCGCCAAGCGAAAAGCCCCCTGAGTCAGCGGCCAGAGGCAGCTTGATCAAAACCATGATTCAATTATACAAGGTTAGCTCATGCGGACCAGTTGCTTACAGTGTGGGAAAGAAACAGTACAAATGCTCTCTAGACTTTGCTCTCTTTGGCGTGTTTCGCTTACATTTTGTGGGTGGAAAAGAGATAGGGATATTGCTTGTTTTTTGTATGCGCTTTGTTGATGTTTTGCTGTCAAAGAACATTAAATAGAAATAAATCTATATATATAAAAGAGTTCGTGCTGACTGACTGACTGACTGACTGATTGGCAATCATAGCACAGCCCAAACCATAAGAGCTAGGAGGCTGAAATTTTCACAGTAGGTTCCATCTATAATGAAAGTGCACACTAAGACGGGATTTTGGAAAATTTCACCCACAAGCGTGGAAAATCGCGGAAAACTTTTGTATGAAACTTTTTTGTTTACCATCCAATCAGCTTCAAACTCATTTTCAGAGATCTACACAAAAATTAATTTGACACATATTTCATGGGGGTCTCAAAGTTGTATGAGCGAAAGTCTAATTTTAGTCCGATCACCTTCAAATTCATTTTAAAAGCTCTTCACGTAAAATAATTCGACACGTGTATCAGCGATTTTGGAAAATTCGACCACATGTTCGGAAAATCGGTGGAAAGCTCTGGCATTCGACATTTTTAATTTTCATGCGATTGGCTTCAATCTCATTTTCAATGTTCTATGGGCAAAAATAATAGGCGCGGTGCTCAAAGATTTTGGAAAATCTACCCCCAATGTCGGAAAATTCGTGGAAAACTGTTGTGTGAAACTTTTTTGATTATCGTCCGATAGGCTTCAAACTCATTTTAAAAGCTCTTCACATTCATTCAAATAATAGGCGCAATGGTCAAAGATTTTGGAAAATCTACTACCAAAGTCGGAAAATTCGTGGAAAACTGTTGTATGAAACTTTTTTGATTATCGTCCAATTGACTTGAAACTCATTTTCAAACTTCTGTTTATCATTCAATCATTTTGAAACTAATTTTCAAAGCACCTCAGATTAAATAATTCGTCACATGTGCTACCGGTTTTGAAAAATACACGTGGCTTTATACTAATTTCCAAATATAAATACAAAAACCTCGGTACTTTGCTGGCAATACAACGGGCAGAAAACAGTTGGAAAGATTTAATTTGGATTCTTAGTATTATTGTTGAAATTGGCTTAAAATGCCAAATGATTTTGGAAAATCTACTCCGTGTCGCCACGGGCGGGAAATGGAAATCAAGGACAAATGAGTGGGACATTTTTTTGTTGTTTTTTTTTTTCAAAGACATTTTCATAGCCCTACACTGAGAACATTAGTCACGTGGCTCAATTATTTAGTTGTATTTCTTACGGTTGACGAAAGTAGTCAAATTCAAAAAAAAAAAATGCATTTTCATCTAAATATTTCCCCGGGCAAGACCGGGATATTACCTGCTAGTCTATATATAAAAGAGTTCGTGCTGACTGACTGATTGGCAATCATCGCACAGCCCAAACCATAAGAGCTAGGATGCTGAAATTTTCACAGTAGGTTCCACCTATGATGATAGTGCACACTAAGACGGGATTTTGGATTTCCACCCACAAGCGTGGAAAATCGCGGAAAACTGTTGTATGAAACTTTTTTGTTTACCATCCAATCGGCTCCAAACTCATTTTCAGAGATCTACACAAAAATTCATTTGACACATATTTCACCGATTTTGGAAAATCCACCCCCATGGCGGAAAATGGGGGTCTCAAGGTTGTATGGGCGAAAGTCTAATTTTAGTCCGATCACCTTCAAATTCATTTTCAGAGCTCTTTACGTAAAATAATTTGACACATGTATCAGCGATTTTGGGAAATTCAACCCCATGGTCGGAAAATCGGTGGAAAAGTCTGGCATTCGACATTTTTAATTTTCATGCGATTTGCTTCAAACTCAATTTCAAGGTTCTATAGGAAAAAATAATAGGCGCGGTGGTCAAAGATCTTGGATAATCTATCCCCAAAGTCGGAAAATTCGTGGAAAACTGTTGTATGAAACTTTCTTAATTATCATCCGATTGACTACGAACTCATTTTGAAAGCTCTTTACATAAAATAATTCGACAAGTATATCACCGATTATTGGAAATTCAGCTCTATACTCGGAAAATTTGTGAAAAGCTTTGGCTCTCGAAATTTTTAAATTGATGAATGGACAACGAAATTTTAAGTGTGGCTTTTCAGGTGGCTTTTCGCTCAGCGCGCTCTTGCTCTCGGTTGCTTAGGTGGCTTTTCGCTCTGCAGTACTTAGCGCGCTCTCGCTCTCGGTTTCTTTCATTTGTTTTTGTTGTGGCTTGCGCTGCACTATAGGATAAATGGACACATTTTGTGTCATAAATTTTTAACTGAAAGATCACTAAATATCTTGGGTGGTGTTTCTTTGTTAACGTCCGAATTTTTGTTAGAGCTTTTGAACAAAAAATGGCCGTGACATCATCCATTTTTAAAATTAAAAACCACAATTTAATAGACAATTTATTGATACTCGGTACAAAAATTTGTCTCATGCCAAAAAAACTTCAATTTTGTCTACAGTGCCAAGGGAGATTGTATTTTCTGAACGCGCACATGGTGCATTGTGAACTACAAAATACCCTGTACATGTATCATTATATAAGGGAAAATAATTTCACATGTAGTATAGTATATAATGCGAACAATTCCCTACATTTATCTACTCCACAAAAAAAACATAGTCCGCGTCAAAAAAAAAAACATTCAATTAATCGGACGGCATGACAATAGTATTAGAATCAATTTATTAAATCCAGGGTACAAATATGTCAGTGCCGACACCAAAAGAACACGAAACTTGGACTCAAACTGAAATTGAATTGTGAAACTCGCTGGCTGCTTTCAAGATGCCACCGAATCGTAGAGTGAGACAAAGCAACTATGAAAGAGATCGAGTGCGTAGATATACATACGCGCGCTAATCTGTCATTGCATTTGGGGTTTGAATTTTGTGCAGATTTTTATCAATACGCGGTGAGGATGAGAGCGCATTCTATTTTTAGAATTTTACGCTCTCAAAGTAGAGCGGCCGATCGCACGACCATTTCGAGCCCAGAGAGCGGTTTCACGAAAAACAAGCGTTCCCTTCTGCCTTTTTATTGTTCCTCGTTGGATATCTTGTTAAATAAATTGTCTTTGGTTCTACCCAAACACATAATAGGCGCGGTGTACAAAGATTTTGGAAAATCTATCCCTAAGGTCGGAAAATTCGCGGAAAACTGTTGAATGAAATTTTTTTGATTATCGTTCAATTGACTTCAAACTCATTTTCAAACTTCTGTTTATCATTCAATCATTTTGAAACTAATTTTCAAAGCACCTCACATTAAATAATTCGTCACATGTGCTACCGGTTTTGAAAAATACACGTGGCTTTATACTAATTTCCAAATATAAATACAAAAAGCTCGGTACTTTGCGGGCAATACAACGGGCGGAACACAGTTGGAAAGATTTAATCTGGATTCTTAGTATTATTGTTGAAATTGGCTTAAAATGCCAAATGATTTTGGAAAATCTACTCCGCGTCCCCACGGGCGGGAAATGGAAGTCAAGGACAAATGAGTGTGACATTTTTTTGTTGTTTATTTTTCAAAGACATTTTCATAGCTCTACACAGAAAACATTAGTCACGTGGCTCAACTATTTAGTTGTATTTCTTACGGTTGACGAAAGTAGTCAAATTCAAAAAAAAAAATGCACTTTCATCTAAATATTTCCCCGGACAAGGCCGGGATATTACCTGCTAGTAACAATATAAATATTTTCATTAAATTTTTCAATTAGATTTTCTTTCTATTTAACACTAAATTAAAATAAAGCAGAATAAAAATAAAATAAAAACTTTATAACTCAGAAACTTAATTCTACAACATTATTTTAAGAAGTTTTCGATGCACGGCAAATCGCACAATTAGGCATTTTAATTTAAGCTGCATAATAAAAATATTAAAAAACCTAAAAAAATTCTTCCGCACGAACAAATTACTTCAACGACAAACAAAGTAAGACTGAAACTGGTCCGAAAAATTGAGAGCGCTTGCTCTCATAAGCTAACCTAGTATAATTCAACCATGATCAAAACTATTACATTGTATCATAGGGCCCAGTGCCCAATTTGTCGCTTACTGTTTATCCATGTTAACTTACTGCCCGACTAGAGCATTCAAGTATGATTTATTTTAATTAAATGATAATTGAAATTTTTTTATATTTTTCAGATTTTCGAATTGATTAATTTGGCATTACTTTTGGCCATTCACTTTTCAATATGTTACTTTATCTATCTATAACTATTTTGATCAACTGTGGTAAGTCTGATTTAATGCTAATGTAATATTAAATACAGTTAAATGTAGTTTAGTTATAAGCCGTGATAAAAACAACATCATCCGAGAAATCGAATATTGATTCAGCGATGGTATTCATTAAATAAAAATGATAACTGTTTTCTTTAAACATCCTATGCTTAAATAAGGTATAACTTACGCAATTTGCGTATGTGTGTCAGGATGAACACACTCCGGGTCAGACAAAACGTTTTTGCTTAGTAAGACAAGTATACATGACTTGTTGCAACGCTCACCAAGTAGTATGTAGGTTTGCAGTCTAAATGTCAACGTTTGTTAACATGGAGTCGCACAAATAAAAGAAAATATGAAATTTAAGTTTTGCTGCTGCATCAATGTATGCACTAAATGGCTTAGAAGAGGACGCATCCAACAAGAATATTCATTAGAAGAAAACCAAAAGTGTGTGGGTCAGCCCATGGGTGCAACGCCGGGACATCGATGGGGTCTGCGTAAAATTCCTGAACGAATTACGTTTGGAAAGTCCTTTATTATATAAGAACTTTTTGCGAATGAGTGCAGTGGATTTTGAGCAGTTGGTAAGCTCTCAATAGTTTGCTCTTATTTAAATTTTTTATTCATATGCATTCATTATACTTTGTTCCCGAAGGTAAAAGGAGAATATTGGGTTTGCGAAATGTCTGTCTGTCTGTATGAACGCAATTTTTTTCCACACCCTTGAAGCTAGAGTAACCAAATTTGGTACATATGTTGGTGTATATCCTCATGTCAATGTCATGAAATATCAAAATCGCCCCTGCACCCTCACCACCTCTCTATTAATTTGCGGAAAACCTGTATCTTCAACATTTTTAAAGCTATTGTCACCAAAATTTGCATACACACTAATGTTAAGATTCCTGACAGATCTGCATCAAAAATTTGAAATTTGAATTTAAAAAAATTTATTTCTCCCACCCCTGTAGAGTCATCACATTTGACATACAGACTACTGTTTTGTGCAAACGACAAAAATGTAGCCTAAATTTTCGATGCCGGTCACACGTATGTCAAAATCATCGGAAAAGTTGGCAGCGCCGATTTTACACAAAATCGACTTTCATGCAAACAATTTGTGTACTGGTCACACATTAGTGACAAATATATGTAGGTTTGCAACCTGAATGTCAACGTTTGTCGATAACTTTGCTTTAAAGTTATGCTTACATGATGGAGTCGGGAAAAAATAAAAAAATATTAATTTTAAGTTTTGCTGCTGCATCAATGTATGCACTAAATGCTTTAGAGGAGGATGAACCTAATAAGAGTATTTATATTATTTTTTTTTTTTGAAGGATGGCGGCATAATTTTTGTTCAAAAGTGCCATCAGATATATATAGTTGCACATCTGAATGTTTGTCTTTTTCCGGTTATCCTCAGACCTTTTTTTTAACATCACCTATAGCATCCGACATAGTATCTAGTATCATATATATATATATATAAAAGAGTTCGTTCTGACTGATTGGCAATCATCGCACAGCCCAAACCATAAGAGCTAGGATGCTGAAATTTTCACACTAGGTGCCACCTATGATGATAGTGCACACTAAGACGGGTTTTTGGAAAATTCCACCCACAAGCGTGGAAAATCGCGGAAAACTGTTGTATGAAACTTTTTTGTTTACCATCCAATCGGCTTCAAACTCATTTTCAGAGATCTACACAAAAATTAATTTGACACATATTTCATGGGGGTCTCAAAGTTGTATGGGCGAAAGTCTAATTTTAGTCCGATCACCTTCAAATTCATTTTAAAAGCTCTTCACGTAAAATAATTCGACACGTGTATCAGCGATTTTGGAAAATTCGACCACATGTTCGGAAAATCGGTGGAAAGCTCTGGCATTCGACATTTATAATTTTCATGCGATTGGCTTCAATCTCATTTTCAATGTTCTATGGGCAAAAATAATAGGCGCGGTGCTCAAAGATTTTGGAAAATCTACCCCCAATGTCGGAAAATTCGTGGAAAACTGTTGTGTGAAACTTTTTTGATTATCGTCCGATTGGCTTCAAACTCATTTTAAAAGCTCTTCACATTCATTCAAATAATAGGCGCAATGGTCAAAGATTTTGGAAAATCTACTACCAAAGTCGGAAAATTCGTGGAAAACTGTTGTATGAAACTTTTTTGATTATCGTCCAATTGACTTGAAACTCATTTTCAAACTTCTGTTTATCATTCAATCATTTTGAAACTAATTTTCAAAGCACCTCACATTAAATAATTCGTCACATGTGCTACCGGTTTTGAAAAATACACGTGGCTTTATACTAATTTCCAAATATAAATACAAAAACCTCTGTACATTGCGGGCAATACAACGGGCGGAAAACAGTTGGAAAGATTTAATTTGGATTCTTAGTATTATTGTTGAAATTGGCTTAAAATGCCAAATGATTTTGGAAAATCTACTCCGTGTCGCCACGGGCGGAAAATGGAAGTCAAGGACAAATGAGTGGGACATTTTTTTGTTGTTTTTTTTTCAAAGACATTTTCATAGCCCTACACAAAACATTAGTCATGTGGCTCAACTATTTAGTTGTATTTCTTACGGTTGACGAAAGTAGTCAAATTCAAGAAAAAAAAATGCACTTTCATCTAAATATTTCCCCTGGCAAGGCCGGGATATTACCTGCTAGTAGTATATATATTTTTTTCGAAGGATTGCGGCATAATTTGTGTTCAAAAGTGCCATCTCATATATAGTTGCACATCTGAATTTTGAAATCTTTCCAGTCATCCTCAAACCTTTTTTGAACATCATCTATAGCATCCGACATAGTATCTACAATAGCCTGTGCCAGACTATTGAGATTTGGATTGCTGTTCAGGCTCCGAAAAATCTACATTTGACAAAGTTTGCACAGATTTGGTCTATCATTTGTTTTGTAAGAACAAACGTACGCAAACGATTTTATTTTGTAACAGGGTGGTCACACTGTGGTCAGACCGAAGCAAATGTAGTACAACATTTTTGCTACAAAATGTGACAAACTCGATTTTGACAAAATTTTGTGTTCTAAATTTTAGGTGGTCAGACGTTTGCATAAGCATTTGTGCAAATTTTTTGACATTTTGATACAAAAATTTAGCCTGTCTGACCTTACCTTAACACATTTTTGTGTGCACCAGCACTGCCGGCATTCCAATAATACAAGCCGTTAAATTTGCGGTGGCCAATGCGAAAGGCAACAATTCAACAGAATGGTCGGAGTCGCCGTCTTTGTCGGCTGATTACCATTCCAACAGAAAGGGCACTGGCCAACAATCAACATTCAACAATTCCTTTAGATGACCTCTCGATGAAAAACCAATCGAGGACTGGCGCACTCATTAAACTTGCCCTTTTAAAGTAGATCCACATGCGTCTTATTCAAAAGAGCAAATTATTATTTTTGTGACGCACAGATCTATCAGAAATTATGTAGTGTTCTGCACAAGAGACTGTCGTTAAATCTGTTCATAGTGAAACTCACTGATTGGCAGTTTATGTACTTTTCTAATTACCGATAGCAAACTGTATCGTCTGATGCTGCCGTTTCCTTATGCAAGGTGACTTATAAGAGTTAAGCGGGAGAGAGTAAATTCAACTTATCTGCAAAAGCTTACCCAACTCTCTGCAGACAACCAGAATACTCAGAAGGAAACAGATCACAAAGGTACCCTGTAGGCAACTGGTCACAACACTCCATCACCCTTATACAGGTGATATTTTCAATTTGCTGGTCACCAGACAATGATGCCATAGAGAAGAATAAGTCACACCACTGATATAAACATCTAATGAATTTAAGAGGGCGTGAGTCCCCACGTGCAGCCTTGCATCTTCTTGGATGCATCTATTGCATTGGTGGTTTTCTTGACCCATTACATTGACATTCCAGCTCACTTTGCTGACCAGAATTAACCCATCTTCAGAAGAGGATAAAGTTTGATCCACATTGACACATATATCAAGTTCAGTGGGCTGCATAAGTATCTCCCTGAGAGTCCGTTCCATAATGGAGCTTACGTGGATGGGCAATTCACTTTGATGATTACGGCTATGCCGTCTGAATAGGTAGTGATCTTCGAATGATTTTAAGAGCTTGCTTACAATCAGTTTCCAGGGTAGGGATGACAGTACGCCTCATTGCGGAGTGCCTCTGGCGCTTCTTTTATTGCTGTTGTCGGTTCTTTTTCAGCCCGGAGCAGTCTACAACTCAAAAAGTTATCGATCCAAAACTTGATTGCCGGTATACGGCTTGTGGTGCGTAGTCCTTCAGGATTGCAAATTTGAAAACATTAATAGCTGCACCTGAAATGTCCATAAACGCTTCCAGTTCCTTATGGTAGAGCGATTTCTCTATGGTCATAAGAGAGTGTAGTGCGGTCTCTACCGTTTACCTCTTTGTGATCGCATTCGCAACGGTGATGTTTTTTTCTTGCGCATCGTTATAGTTTGTTTTTCCTGAAGATATTAACCAGCTATGCTTGTTTGTTCTTGTGACGAGTGTTATACATCGGTTGTGTGGAACACATACTCGGATATTAAATTGCAATTATTTACATATAACAACATTTCGAAATTTGTTCAAATACAACAACAAACAGTATCACAAGCAAGCTGGTGGTTGATTTGTGCAGTTTGCATTGTGCTTATTTTGTATTTTTACATATTTGCGCTCTCAACGATCTTCTTACCGCCCTTGCGCACCTCTATCGTTGGTGTTGTTTGCTGTTCCTTTCTTCGTTTTGTACTCCGTTGTGCTGATTTCGGTTGATGTGTGCGCTCTTTAATATTTTCTGATTGGTGTTGGTGTTGTCGTAAGTACAAATCAGCGTTAACAGATTTAACCCTAGAGTGCGTTTTTTTCACCATTGCAGAGGGTATTATAAATTTGTCTCCGACCCAATAAAGTATATATATTCTGAACCTGTATGAATAGCCGAGTCGATATAGCGATGTCCGTCTGTCCGTCTATTTGTCTGCAAACTTGTCTATCAGTTTTAAAGCTATCGTAATGAAACTTGGCACAGACGCTTATTTTTGCCGCAGCCAATACATTTGTCGGAACCGGTCGGATCGGACCACTATAACATATAGCTGCTATAGGATTATAGCCAAACTAAGTGAGAGTTTTATTATACTTCAAATAGTTTTCTATAATTTGATCAAGATTGAACCACATGGCTTCTAGAGGAGCAATCAGATATTTATTTATTACGAGATTCTATAACAATTAGATAAAAATTACGTTTTGTATAAAAATGAATTCCTGCTAGGGTATATAGCTTCGGCACTCCAAAGATAGCCGTTCCTTCTTGTTTGTTTATACTTTTTACCCCCTGTACCCATAAAATGGGTAAAAAGGGGGTAATAAATCTGTGCAAATGTAACATGGAGAAGGAGACATTTCCAACCCTTTAAAGTATATATTTTCTTGATCAGTATAAAAAGAAATTTTGATTTGGCCATCTCTGCCCGTCAGTATGTATGATCGCGTCGATCACAACAACTATAAGAGCTAGAAACACTACATTTGAAATGCAGGTTCGTGTATGGCAACCGCGGGTCAAGTTTATATTGGATCTGAGATATTTCCCCCACACCCTCGCAGTTCGATAAACACATATTACACCAACAAATTAAAAAATATAACTTTGGGATTTGGCATGTAAATACCTTGGTCATCCTGAATCTTCTGTCCAAATTTCAAGTCGATCGGATAATAAACACGGAAGTAATTCACAAAAGAAGATTCAGTGCAGCAGCGCATGGGGAAAACAGCAGCACAGCCACCATGTGTGTGCGTATTTGTGTAAATGTGTATATATATGTAAGTGTACGTAGATGCGATCTGAAATTTTTGAAATTTTATTTCTGTCTTTTTACTCCCTGTCCACATAAAATGGATAAGAAGGATAAAAAGGAGACATCTCCGACCCTATATAGTAATCTATTCTTGATCTCAAAAGAGATTTTGATTTGGCCATGTCCGTCTGTCTGTCCATCTTTCTGTCTGTCTATCCGTATGAAAGCGTCGATTTCAGCAACTATAAGAGCTAGAGACTCCAAATTTGGTATGTAGATTCCTGTATACCACACGCAGATCAAGTTTGTTTCCGATCTCAGATGTCTCTTCCCCTTTTCCCCACAATTCGATCAAAACGTTTTACAGCCACACTTTTATAGATATAGCTTTGGGATTTGGCATGTACACTACTTTAATCACTCTTAATCTACTGTCCGAATTTCAAGTCGATCGGATAAAAAACACGGAAGTTATTCAACAGACAAGATTCAGTACTGGAGCGAGGGGGGGAAGAAGAAGCACAGCCACGACTTAGAAGGCCTCGACGCTGTGGCTCGCATGTGTGCGGCTTTGTGTATGTGTGCGTGCATGTGTTAGTAAACGAACATATGATTGGAAGTTTTAGACCTGTACAGGGAGTTTCGTAGTCGGGTATACTCGACTGGAGCATTCTTACTTGTTGTTGTTGTTGTTATCGTGCTTGTGTATGTATCTTATTTATTTATTTACGAAGGCAAAACAGTGCTGCCTCGAATCAAAAATTATAATGTGACACATAGATATAAGGAAAAAATTTAAAAGCCTGCACGAAATTACAATTGAAATCTAATAACGACACCAGCACGTTGGGGGAAGTTTATTTGCCACACCGGCAAGCTGTCCCCCTGCTCAGAGCTGGGATTGGCCAGAGGTATAGGTGATTCAAAAGAGCAAACTAAATAGAGGAAAGAGAGAGAGTTCAGAGGCGAAAACATGAAAAACAGAATTGTACTGTGTGCATAGTACACGAAAAGGATTGTGTAAAGCATAATCAGTAGTGCATGTAGGAAGAGATAAGGGAATAAAGTTTCTAGTAGGTCTACAAGGGACAGAGAAATTAAGTCGACTTAAAAGAAAAGGAGAATCTATATCGCCACTAATCAACTTATGTATAAAAACGCCACCAAAAGTTATTCTACGGTTAGCTAATGTCGGAAGCTTTAAAGGTTTAAGTCTACAGGGATAAGATGGCAGACGAAGACTAGGATCCGAATTTAAGCTACGTAGGGCAAACAAGAGAAATTGTTTCTGGACAGTCTCAATACGGATCTCACTATTTTTGTATCGAGGAGACCATATACATGAGCAGTATTCCAGAATAGGACGTACAAGCGACACATAAAGCAGTTTTGTGGTGAAAGTATCATTAAATTCCTTCGACCAACGCTTGATGAATCCAAGTACGCCCTTAGCAACATTAATAAAAGAGGAAATATGCAAGTTAAAGTTAGGTTTTGCATCAACAGTGTCACCCAAGTCCTTAACAGAGGTAATCGCTTTAAAGGAAAGTTATCAATAGTATAGTTTGGTAACTATACTATGGGGTTTAGATCGACTGAAAGTCATAAACATGCACGTACAGCAATTGAGAGGATTTAGCCAAGCACCAAAGTTGCATAGAATTTAAATCACGTTGAAGTAGTCTAGTTTGGAGCAGGTTTTACATCATCTGCATACATGAGTATACGAGATTGATAAAATAGATGGAAGATTATAATAAAAAGTGTGAAGAATAAAGGACCAAGGTGACTACCTTGGGGTACACCAGAAGATACAATAACTGGTTTAGAAATTGTAGATCTAAGTAGTACTTTTTGGGTTCTATTTTTTAAAAAAGAAGAAATCCAAGACAGAAAAGAGACAAGAAAACCAATACAATTAAGTTTATAAATCAAAAGATCATGGTTTACAGAGTCAAATGCTTTACTGAAGTCAGTGTAAATGACATCAGTTTGCATTTTCTTTTGGAAAGATTCCTTTAAAATATACGAAAACTCTAGCATGTTGGTCGTAGTAGACCGACTCTTTATAAATCCATGTTGGGATGAAGAAATTATAGATTTCCTCAAATAATTTTGGGATAGCAGACAATTTTGCTATACCTCTGTAATTGAAAATGTCAGACTTGCCACCTTATTTATGTAGAGGTAACATAAAGGAGTCTTCCCGTAGTAAGGGAAAGATTAAAAAGTTTAAGTAAGGGATGACTTAAAGAAGAGCTACACTCTTTCAACACACAACTTGGAATATGAACAGGGCCAGGAGAGTAAGATAGTTTTACGGACTTAATAGCAGATAGAAGCGATGATGCGGAAATTATGGGAGCAAAATGTGTTAGAAACAGGAATAGATGAATAGGCGGATTGGAAAAATTTAGCAAATAAATTCACACAAAGAAAAAAGAAGGAAGACGTGAAGATTTACGTTTAGAGTTAACAAAAGAATAGAAAAGTTTAGGATTGTATGCAAATTGACTTTTGCATCGGGTGATCTATTCCATATAACATTGTGAGTTAAGAAGAGACAAGTTAGATTTAGCAATAGAATATTTAGATAAGTCAAGACTAGAACCAGACATCTTTAACTTTTTAAAATATTTAGACCTAATATTTTTTAAGTTGGAGAGTCTGGGTGTAAACCAAGGGGGTTTAGCACAGATAGCTTTGCGAGAAGAGTTAGGAATACATATGTCTAATAGAGAGTTAAGTGTTACATAGAATGAGATTAGAGAGTTATCAATGTCAACTGCGTTGTCAAGCGAGGACCAATCAGTTGCAGAGATCAATTGATTAAGCAAAGTGAAATTACCTTTGCGAAAGCAACGATATGTCTCAGAGGAAATGGAAGGTGAGCTAAAAGGCTTAGCAAAATTAAGTGATATTTCTAATGAAGGATGGTATAAATCTTCAGGCATAAATAAGGGAGTTGACCTGGAGATGGAAGCATTTAGATAGTCGTTAGTAAAAACAAGATCTAATATTCTATTTAAGTTATAAGCGATAGAGCTAATTTGGTAATGGATCTAAAAATTGTTTATGCAGATTTGTCCAGGGGGTCAACATTAGTCTGAATGCCAAATTTGGCGACTCTACCTGTACTGGTGTGGGAGACAGGTTTTGCAATTTTGACACTTTATAAATTGACGATGTACATCAACATGTGTACCAAGTTTGGGTGCGCTAGCTTCAAGAGTGTGGAAAAAATTGCGTTCATACGGACAGACGGACATTTCGCAAACCCAATATACTACTTTCCCTTCGGGAACATAGTATAAACAGAAGCAGGAGGAATATAAGAGCAGGTAATATAGAGAACAGATAATGAAAGAGTAACTTTTACAGCAACTATTTCAACATCATCAGAAGAATTTAGGGATAAAAATTCCGACTGCAGTGTGGTATTGACGGCACCACCTCGTCTAGTCGGTCAGTCATGCCTAAAAGTTATAAAGTTATTTGACAATATTTCGCAGTCAGAAATGGTAGAGTTTAACCAAGTCTCAGAAAAAGCGATAATGTCAGATTCAAAAGCAGTACTACTTAAATACAGGTGTTGGAGCTAAGAAAGGAGGCCCCTAACATTCTGATATTTAATAGTAACACAATCGGACGAAAAGTTTAGTTTTTTGGAGCTATGTTAACAGGAATAACTCGGGAAGTATTAGGAAGAGATAGGGTTACAGGTAGTGGTTGCGTTCGCTTTTATGGCTTAAACTCATGAACAATCATGTGAGGAGGCCAGAAATTTGAATCGCAAATAATTGGAAAAGCATCATCGGGTACACTAATTTTAAAAGAGAAAATTTCGCGAGGCGCGGAAAAGTTAAATTTAGTGAATAATACATTAGCTGAAGTTCTAATGGTAATATAGGAAGCTACATATTCACAAGTCGTCAGAAGATAGTCTAGACACAAATTCTTGTCTACTTGGCGCTACAACAGAAAGCGTAAGAAGAGTAGGAGAAGTCGAAGGTACTACATTTCTAATAGTTGGAGAGAGAGCAAGAGTACGGGAGGTTTTACTTTTACGACTAGAGGCCTTTACCGTAGCTCCAATAGTCGTTAAAGGATCGATTAAAGGAGCAGCGGGTGCAGCCACAGATGGTGGGGAATGATAAATATTAGTAAAATTATTCGGAGAAGGCGAAAGGAAAGTAATGGAGAAACATCAAGTAAAGGTGTAGTAGATATGTTATTAGGTGAAGGTAAAGTAAAAAAGAGTGTGTTGTATGCTGTATGTCTCTTTTCTTTGCTTACATTTAGCGGGCTTTGGGTCGTAAACAGCCCTGGGACCGACAGCTAGCCAGCGTTGCCCAACCGATAAAAAGCCCTAATATGTAACAACTTTGACTATAATTAAAAATACAGAAGCATAATAAAATATTGGTTATCCTATATTTAACCTTGCATAAATAATTTTTTTTGCTTTTAGCATCTTGTACTGACATGCAGATGTTAACCCAAACTGTTTACGGATTTCTGGATTTCACAACTACTATCGGAAACACAGTAATGGTATTCTCCCCCCAAAGTTCTCCACAATTTGGTAAGTTACGTTAACTCATTAAACAACAGAACCATTTACACCTATACAGTTTCTCACTCACATCAATATACATATAGTCAACCCGACTGATCGATTGTAGCTTCCTATAATATCGTAGGTGGGAACTCTGAACAGAGTTAGCGAAAATTCTGTCCAAAGGTGGCTGACAAATATCTTTGATAATTATATAAAAAAAAATGTTGTATAAAATTCACTCTTTCGGCTTAGTTATGGCCGTATGACATGACATTATCTTTAATATTGCATTAAACTTCAAAAAGAGAAACCATGAGTTTGTGAGAGGTGAAGGAAAGTATGTTTAGAAATGGATGTGAAGGCTTAAATTGTATGGTCACACCTATTGTGAAAGCGATAAAGTAAGAAAAAAAATTGAAATTATAATTAAGAGGTGTGTAACTCTTTAAAAGACTTCGTGCATGATTTTTTTTATTATAACCATAGATTATAAACTTATTAAACCGCTTAGAGCATTATGTTGATGTCTTGCTCAAACTGACGAAAAACCCTGTTTCTGCGAAAACGATATGAATGCAACTGTTAGGTCTTTGAAAGTATGCGTGAAAAGCAGAAGGAGATATTTCCGACCCTATAAAGTATATATTGTATATATTCTTAATTAGTATCAATAGCCAAGTCGATCATGCCATGTCTGTTTGAGCGCGTCGATCTCAGCGGGAGACACCAAATTTGGATTGTAGGAACCTGTATATCATACACATATCAAGTCTGAAGCGGATGGGCCCCAAACACGTTCACAAAATGAACTTGTTTATTTATTGGTAGTACTAGCAGTTAAGAAACAACCGGCGCGCGATATGCATGTATTCTTATTTCTATTGTCAAAACTTGATGCTTAAGCCGGCGCGAAGCGCCCATTTACATTGATTTAAGCAAAGTTTGTAGGCCATGTGGACAATAAGTTGAGCGCGTCAAGCAGCATTTAGTCGCACTGAGCGTAACCAAGTTATGTAGTAAGGTAGACATTTAATACTAAGCTAATTGTAGTTATGTACCAAATTTGGCGGCAATAAATTGAAGATGTTTGAATTTGAATGGATTTATGTGATTAAGTGACAATACGGCATCCCGAAATACCCTGAGAAATGTATGAGTGTAAGGTAAAGGGAAGCTGCTTGGGGACAGTTGCAACATTTATAATATATAAATAATATATATATAACATTTATAATAATATATATATACTAGCAGGTAATATCCCGGACTTGCCCGGGGAAATATTTAGATGAAAATGCATTTTTTTCTTTAATTTGACTGCTTTCGTCAACCGTAAGATATACAACTAAATAGTTGAGCCACGTGACTAATGTTTTCAGTGTAGGGCTATGTAAATGTCTTTGAAAAAAAAATACAACAAAAAAATTTCCCACTCATTTGTCCTTGACTTCCATTTCCCGCCCGTGGCGACACGGAGTAGATTTTCCAAAATCATTTAGCATTTTAAGCCAATTTCAAGAATAATACTAAGAATCCAGATTAAATCTTTCCAACTCATTTCCGCCCGTTGTATTGCCTGCAAAGTACCGAGGTTTTAGTATTTATTTATATTTTTCAAAACCGGTAGCACATGTGACGAATTATTTAATGTGAGGTGCTTTGAAAATTAGTTTCAAAATGATTGAATGATAAACAGAAGTTTGAAGTCAATTGGAACATAATAAAAACAAAATTCATACAACAGTTTTCCGTGAATTTTCCGACTTTGGGGGTAGATTTTCCAAAATCTTTAACCACCGCGCCTATTATTTTTTCCCATAGAACCTTGAAAATGAGTTTGAAGCCAATCGCATGAAAATTAAAAATGTCGAATGCCAGACTTTTCCACCGATTTTCCGACCATGGAGCTGAATTTCCCAAAATCGCTGATACACGTGTCAAATTATTTAATGTGAAGAGCTTTGAAAATGAGTTTGAAGTCAATCGGACGATAATCAAAAAAGTTTCATACAACAGTTTTCCACGAATTTTCCGACTTTGGGAGTAGATTTTCCAAAATCATTGACCACTGCGAAAATTATTTTTGCCCATTTAACCTTGAAAATGAGTTTGAAGCCAATCGCATGAAAATTATAAATGTCAAATGCCAGACTTTTCCACCGATTTTCCGACCATGGAGCTGCATTTCCCAAAATCGCTGATACACGTCTTGAATTATTTTATGTAAAAAGCTTTCAAAATGAGTTTGAAGTCAATCGGACGATAATCAAAAAAGTTTCATACAACAGTTTTCCACGAATTTTCCGACTTTTATGGCTGATTTTCCAAAATCTTTGACCACCGCGCCTGTTATTTTTTCCCATAGAACCTTGAAAGTGAGTTTGAAGCCAATCGCATGAAAATTAAAAATGTCGAATGCCAGACTTTTCCACCGATTTTCCGACCATGGAGCTGAATTTCCCAAAATCGCTGATACACGTGTCGAATTATTTTACGTGAAGAGCTTTGAAAATGAATTTGAAGCCAATTGGACGATAATCAAAAAAGTTTCATACAACAGTTTTCCACGAATTTTCCGACTTTGGGGTAGATTTTCCAAAATCTTTGACCACCGCGCCTATTATTTTTGCCCATAGAACCTTGAAAATGAGTTTGAAGCCAATCGCATGAGAATTAAAAATGTCGATTGCCAGAGTTTTCCACCGATTTTCCGACCATGTGGTCGAATTTCCCAAAATCGCTGATGCACGTGTCAAATTATTTTGAAGCCAATCGGACGATAATCAAAAAAGTTTCATACAACAGTTTTCCACGAATTTTCCGACTTTGGGGGTAGATTTTCCAAAATCTTTGACCACCGCGCCTATTATTTTTGCCCATAGAACCTTGAAAATGAGTTTGAAGCCAATCGCATGAAAACTAAAAATGTCAAATGCCAGAGTTTTCCACCGATTTTACGACCATGTGGTCAAATTTCCCAAAATCGCTGATACACGTATCGAATTATTTTAGGTCAAGAGCTTTGAAAATGAATTTGAAGGTGATCGGACTAAAATTAGACTTTCGCCCATACAACCTTAAGACCCCCATTTTCCACCCATGGGGGTGGATTTTCCAAAATCGATGAAATATGTGTCAAATTAATTTTTGTGTAGATCTCTGAAAATGAGTTTAAAGCTGATTGGATGGTAAACAAAAAAGTTTCATACAACAGTTTTCCGCGATTTTCCACGATTGTGGGTGGAATTTTCCAAAATCCCGTCTTAGTGTGCACTTT
Organism: Hirtodrosophila histrioides; assembly: GCA_037075165.1. NCBI lineage: Eukaryota > Metazoa > Arthropoda > Insecta > Diptera > Drosophilidae > Hirtodrosophila > Hirtodrosophila histrioides. Next base: position 859,691 of record JBAMCL010000177.1, on the reverse strand, counting down.
CATCATAGATGGAACCTACTGTGAAAATTTCAGCATCCTAGCTCTTATGGTTTGGGCTGTGCGATGATTGCCAATCAGTCAGTCAGTCAGCACGAACTCTTTTATATATATAGATATATATAAAATGGTGGAAATCTGCGTGGGTGCTGACGGCGAAGCTACTTCCGTTCGACAGTACAGAATAAGCTAGCAATGAAGGAATAAATATAAAATATTAGTGTCACGGGTCACCATGACACAGCGAACCTATTTGTGCATTATCAATTATTTAATTAAGTGTTTTTATTTTTAAACATTTATTATTTGTATTTCTTTCTCGCGTAAGATTCTAGGGCATTTACAGTCCCGGAATTTTTATAACCGAATAAAAAACGCAGTTTCCTGTAGACAGTGTGAGAAATTCTCACTGAGAATGTCTACGTCGTTCTGTAACCTTAGCAATATGCTTCTCAGCGGAAGCCCGGATTCGATTATAGGCCCATAGTTTCTTGAAATTTTCTTAGAATTCTTCGTAGATTTCAATTTCGGTGGACACTTTTTGAGAAAAAGAATTGACCTGCCCTTGTACACATGTATACGGAAAATCAAATTGCCGCAACTTGAAGCACCACCAGAGCCATTGAAATCTCTACTTGCTGGATCTACCGCTTCTAAACTCTTGCTTTCAATTGACGTCATTTGGTACGGATATTGTGATTGCCCAAGTCATGTCAACTTTTAAAATCAAAGGAGTTATAATGCTCCAACTATCGACGTTGTGGCAATTATCATAATCGAATATCAGTAGTAATTTTGTTCTCCAATGAAGAAACGATCAATTGATAAACGTCACAGAACGACACGATGCTACGATGGTTTGCAATATCCAGTTATCTTTTGGGATGGTACCGATATCATATCATTGTAGAGATATAAATCCAGTGAATGGTGCAGATATCAATAATGAACGTTTACGCATACCGATTAATCATACGGAGGAATGAGGACAATTATATTTTGAAATACCGTCAGTTTTTTCACCAGTACGATGCGTACACTAAATCCGAATTCATCATCCATTGTAGTCGGAAAATGTTTAAACTATATCCTTGGCCATTTTTAACTAAAGTAATAACAGGATATAATGGATATTAACAGTATAAGAGTGAAATCGTGATATTGAGGTACACAACCATCATATTCGCCTCTGTTGTCAAAACCATACAAAGCCCACAAGAGCGTAGAATATTACATAATACATATCAAATACATTTGTAAGTATAGGAATTAGGGCAGCGATGTGAGAGTATTTGCTGTAAAACCAGAAAATAGTGACAGGAATGAATACGAGTCATCGAGAAAAAAGACAGAATACCAAAAGATAAGCAACATAAGCAGCAATGAGGTTGTATGGCGAGCTTTTTCATTTGCTATCCATGAACACAATACAGCTGTGGTTCACTTATCAGACCATTAAGAAAATGGACAACGTGCTTATCACAGTTGCAAAAGAGCAACATAGCGCCCTTAATCCTCAGTTACAACTCTGATAGTTTTTTTCACCATGCCAGGTAGACACTTTCGCCAGAAGGCTGTTGTATTCAGAAGTATCCTCTTATTACACGTGGTACCAACAGTGATGCCTACAAATTGCACATCCAAACCAAACCATATTATTCGTAATTATATTGACCAATATCTTCGGGTACACTCGGCTATAGCATTCTTACTTGTTTTTGTACTGAAGATACACTATAGATGAGAATAGAGCGTACGAGCAACACATAAGGCGGTTTTGTGGTGAAAGGATCGTTAAATTTCATCGATCAACGCTTGATGAATCCGAGTACTCCCTTGGCAACAAAAACAATAGAGGAAATATGCAAGTTAAAGTTAAGTTTAGAATCAAAATGAACACCCAAGTCTTTTACAGAGGTAAAACGTTTTAACGGAAGTTATCAATAGAATAGTTACCAAGATAGGGTTTACATCGACAGAAACTCATACACATTCACTTACAGCAATTGAGAGGAAGATGATTAGCCAAGAACCAAATTTGCAAAGAATTTAAGTTTCTAATAGTTAAAGTTTAATAGTTTGGAGAGGATTCTTTAATGATAGAACATCACCTGCATACATGAGAATACGAGAGTGTAATAAGATAGATGGAAGATCATTAATAACAAGTAAAAACAAGTCGGACGCACCTTACTGCAGAATACTCTGTTCCCAGTCCTGTATAGTTTGGTTATTTGTGGGTCCGAAAAGAGACGTAAAAATCAGTAGTCTGTATGTCAAATTTGATGACTACCTGTACAGGTGTTGGGAGAGAGGGGTGGTCAAAAATTGTTTGATGCAGATTTGTGTAGGGGTTCGACATTAGTCTGTATGCTAATTAGGTGTTATCTTGACACTTCTTAAATTGAGGGTGTACACTAACATGTGCACCAAGATTGGTTGCTCTAGCTTCAAGGGTGTGGATAAAATTGCGTTCATACAGACAGCCGGACATTTCTCAAACCCAATATACTATTTTTCCCTTCGGGGTATTTTTTATATCTTTCGGATGTTGCTGTACTAAAACAGGCAGTACATTCAAGTGGCCAACGACACCAAGCACGGGCTTGTTAACGCGTGGACCCAACAAAAAAGGCAACCCACCTCCCTCCAAACCGACCGAGGGGCGCGTCGCATAACGTATGGTAACAAAGATCGCGGAACAGATGAATAAGTACAAACTAAATAAAAGTTCTACATAAAGTAAACAATAGACAAAAAGTACCTATAGATTGCACAGATAACATAAAAGTGAAGTTCTGAATAGGGAAATAGAAGTAGCATTGCATATTAAATGAGAAACATTGTTATAATTAGAGAGCATAGTTAGTATTACAAGCTTGAAGAGAAAGGAAGGAAGTATCTAGAATTTCTGATCGGAACTGCAAAGCTAATTTGACTGATTAATTCAAAAGAATCAATTTCCCCATTAATTAGTTTCAGAAGGAAGATTTATTAGTAATATTCTAATATGCAAAGAAGGCAAGCGAATATTAGGATTCAAGTTAAGACCATGGATTGAAAAGAGCAGAGATTGTTTTTGTACCGATTCTGTTCTATGCTGATGAACTTTGTAATGGGGAAACTAAACACAAGACCTATACTCAAGAATAGATCGAACAAGAGAAGTATAAAGAGTTTTAGTAATGTAGGGATCGTTATATTTTTTAGACCAACGCTTAATGAAACCCAGGACACCAAACGGACGATTAGCGGTGGAAGAGATTTGTCAGTCAAATTTTAGCTTGGGATCCCAAATCATTAACTGACTCAATTCGAACAAGTTGCTTATCATTAAGAATATAAGATATAAGATAAGACACTTCGTTACAGTTACCACAATTAAGATTTAATAAATTTTTCCCGGCACCTCGCTTGAAAACTGTCAAGATCAATTTGCAGCCTTTGACCAGATAAGAAATCAGTAGATGGCAGACAAAGCTTAACATCATCGACATACATCAGACTTAGAGATTAAGGCTTTGAAATAAACCTTTTGGGTTCGAAGAGTTAGGTAGCTAGAGATCGAAAAAATTAAGTAATCACAGAAGATGAAGTTTGTGGAGTTAAAGAGAATTTTAAACAGAGTCAAAAGCCTTATTTAAATCAGTGTAAGAAACATCTGTTTGCATATTAAATTGAAATCCCTTAATGACAAGAGTCAGTGCATAGCGACAAGCAATACCAACCAAAATGGTCTTATTTATTAGGTTAGGTAGAACCGGTTGACCACCACATGGTGGTCACACATAGACCGTTCAGGCCCTTAGGGTCGCCGGATACTGAAGGTCGTTAGGAGGTTTGTTGATCCTGTAGGATTCGTGTGCGCTTGCGCCAGCAGCGCATTGGGAGTGTGGCTGGCCGCTTCTTCTAGTGATGCGAGCCAGTGTTTGTTGAAATATCGATGTCTTAGTGTTGCGAGTGCTGGGCAGCTGCATTCCAAGGTTTTCACAACTGGTTCCTTACATTTCCGGCAGCCGTCTTCCGTTAATATCCCCAGCTTTTCAGCATGAGCTAGTTAGGCAATGTCCAGTTAATACTCCTATCATTAGTCTGCAATCTTTCCTTGGAAGATATAGCAGGAAGTTAGTGAGTTTCTGATTTCGTTTCTTGCACATAATTTTAGCGATTCTGCAGCTAGTAGTGTTCCGCCACCTTTCACCAGCTTTAGCACAAGCGGATTCATCCAGTTCGCTATATAGCGACTGCAATGAAATTTGTATATTTTCTTCGTTCTCAAGAGGTAGCCCGACTCCTTCTTTTGCCAGGCAATCCGAATTTCGTTGCCATCAATGCCCCGGTGGCTGGAAACCCAATAGATATACACTGTTCTAGCAGTGCTTAGATTATCTAAAGCCTCCCTGCTTGCCAGGACATTTTTGGAACAAATGGAGGTCGCCCGCAATGATTTTATAGCAGCTTGGCTGTCTACGATTATGTTTATTCGCTCGTTCATAGTTGTTGTGGATAGAGCTACTTCTGCTGCTTTCCTTATTGCGAAGACTTCCGCCTGGAATATGCTGCAGTAGTCGGGCAACTTGTACGGCAACCTTATTTCTGGTTCTGCACAATACACAGCCGCACCTACTCCTGCATCCATTTTTGAGCCATCCGTGAGATCTTAATGGCGTGTTGGTCCTGTCCTGTACACCAATCTTCTGGTCCCATTGACGTTTGCGTTTCTTTGAAGTTAGCTCGAGGAGTCATGTAGTCCGTGCTACTTTGCATCTCCCTCCCAATCGAGCTGTGTCCAAAACTTTGAAGAGCCATGTTACCCGTTGCACATAGACGTTGGGCGGAGTGGACCTCAACGCCCCCGTGATACAGACAAGTGCCTGTCGCTGGGTCCTTTCCATCAGTTTGAGGTATGTGGTCTTCTTCGTGGCTTGCCACCATACCAGGACGCCGTATAGTAGTATTGGTCGCACTACTGAGATGTAGATCCAATGTATCAGTCGTGGTGACAGGCCCCAAGTACTACCTAGCATCTTCTGCGATGCGTAAGGCGCGACTATTGCCTTCTTCACCCTTTCCTCAACATTGAGTCTCCATGTCAGTTTGCTGTCCAGGACTACTCCGAGATATTTGACATTCGTTTTTGGCGTGAGCGGTATACCGTTCAACCTTGGCGGGTTCCACCTCGGTACCTTGTATCTATTAGTAAAGAGAATGAGGTCCGTCTTTTCCGCGTTGATGCTAAGTCCGGCTTCGGTGGCCCATCTTAGTATTTCCTGTAACATGTATTCCATGACTGAGCTTAGGGTCGATGGACATTTTCCCGTGATAATAATGCTTATGTCATCCGCATAGACAGTTATCTTTGGGGCTTTCCTGTAGAATTTTTAAGTAGTTTGTCCACCACTAGATTCCATAACAGGGGAGACAAGACTCCGCCTTGTGGCGTGCCATGAGCTTCCTTTGTTATGGTGGTGGTTCCGGTTCAAAAACAGTAAAGATGTGCATTTTTATATATATTTATTTATATATGTTTTGTGTCTGCCGGCATACAATTTATCATTAATTGTTTTTCGAAAGTAGTGCAGTTTTTGCGTATTTTGGAAAGACCGTAGGTAACAATAATTGCTTTTGGTCTTCCTCATTTATGAGAATCTGATTAAATTATTTAATAAGTTAAGCCTTTCTTTCGGAGATATCGTTGATTACTATGATTTTCTGCATCACTTGCAAACCATGCTGAAGTGCATCGCATTGCGGCCAAATGGAAGGAAATCTTAAACCGTTTAAAAAAATTCACAGTCCTTTTTTGGAAACAAAATAATCAAGAGTTTCATCTTTAAGGGAATCGACAAATTTCGGTTGAATTGGGCATCTGTGTTCCCGCCGAGACATGTTTGCATAATTTTTTTCTTTATTCCCAAAGAAACATTATCATCGAAAAATGATAAGCCGAAAGCTTCTGCAGACAAATTCCATAAATGGCTGCACATTGTTTTCACTGCAACTTGAGAAGCATTTTTATCAAATCATGAAATCATGATTTGGCGCTGAGGCCGCCACCGGTGCAGAAAACCAAGCCTTTAAGTACATTCTAATGACAAATTGACATATATCGCGTACTCCATTCATTTTGCGTGTGGTTAATTCAAATTGTTCACGAAACAAATATATTTTTAAGCAATAGATGGCCTTTGCCATCCATCGAGCATGATGAAAGGTATCCGGAGCGCAGAAAGGTATCCCGCTCGGCGGTATTCCGCCCAAAACACTTATAATGAGCTTAATTATCTGCATAATCTGCTCTACTGTGCTGAATAACAAATTGCTGTTGACAAAAAACGATAATATCGTCCGATACATCAGCTAAATTCAGCTTGCCGTCTTCTATGGCAGTATTGAAGGTGGTTGTGGCCAGAATCCCTAAAAACTTTAAAATACGAATAAAATAAGTGACAAATAAATAATATTTCATATGCAATGCGTTTTTAAACTCCAGCTCACCCCATTTTGACTGGACTTGTGAATGTTGATCAACTGTCTTTTTACCAGATATGTCCGGTAAGATTTTTTCGTCAAAGTGCACGACGCAGGGCTCAGAATCGTTCAGCCTGCAATTTTGTTTTAACTTTGCAGCTGTTGCCTCACGATTTTTTGTCTCATTTGTCGTAAAGATGATCGGTTTATTATTAATTTATTGGTATCGAGACCCAATGCTGTGGACGGAGTCTCTATCGCTTATTTTGCACTTATCCAAAGCAGCAGCGACTCTTTCATTAATAAACTCTGTTTTTCCCCTAGACGTTGACGGTGTAGGCTGTGGATCTGATCGCAAGTCCTCATCAGTATCCGTACTCATAACATTTGGTAGACTTGCGTTGCCGATACTGATCTTTCTCTGCCGCTTTTACATTTGTATGGATACTGCGTCAATAGCAACCATGGCTCCAGGTCGGCCTTCTTGGCTTTACATCAATAGAAACTATTTATCTTCTTCAATTTTTAATTTTATCCAACGTGTCCGTCGAAGCAACATCAAATAAAACATTAAAAGTGGCAACAAAGGCCTGTTCCTTCGCTTTTTGTGTCTCGCTCTTTCTTGTTGAACTATTTAAATCACCTAACCATTTCTGACGCAATTTCATAATTTTATCGACAGCATGTTTTTTCGCCTAGATCGACAAATGCGCCCTATTCCAGAATAATGAAACCTCGTCAAAAACCAATGCTGCACTGTCGCGAATATACAATTTCAGCGTACGATTAATAAAGAATAAAACGGACAGCACTTGCTTTATGAATGGCAATTTTGAGCCCAGAATTTGAGAATACGGTTGGCCAATTAAAAAAATTTCTTCCGCCGAACACGCACGCGTTGATACACTCGTTTTATAATGATCGGTCGACAACTATGCTTTTGTATGAAAAACTTTTTTGTTTATGAATGTATCCTCACCAAACTTACTCAAACCGAGTCTATGGAGAGTTTGTACAATCCGACCAAATTTTAATATACTTCAAATAGTTTCCTATAATTTCATCAAAATCGGATCACATTGCTCCCATAGAAGCAATCAGACAAAAATAAAGTTTTGTATAAAAATTAATTCCTGCTAGGGTATATAACTTGGGCACTCCGAAGATAGCCGTCCTTCTTGTTCTTACTTCCTGTACCCATAAAATGAGAAAAAGGGGATCTGTGCAAACGTCGGTTTGTCAGTCTGTCCGAATGTATGAACGCGTCGATCTCAGAAACTATAAGAGCTAGAGACACCAAATTTGGAATGTAGGTTTGTGTATAGCGAACGCAGGTCAAGCTTATTTTGGATCCCCCCATTACCACGCTATTCGATAAAAACAGTTTTACAGTAAACATTTTCAAGTTATAGCTTTGGGATTTGGCATTTATATTACCTTGCTTACTTTTAATCTACTAAAAATTCAAAAATAATCGGATAATAAACACGGAAGTTATTCAACAAACAAGATTCAGTACTGCAGCGCGGGGGGAAGAAGCAGCACAGCCACAACTTAAAATGCCTAACTTGCGCTGTCGCTTGTGCTGTCGTTTGTATGTGTGCGTCGTTGTGTATGTGTGTTTGTGTAAGTTTTCGAAGATGCGATCGGAAATTTTTGACTTACAGGGAGTTTTGTAGTCGGGTATACTCGCAATCTTACATGTTAAATAATTATATTCTTTATGATAAGTCGCTTGTTTATATAAATAAATTGTACAGAGTATTGTTCGACATGAACTGTCATTACAGTTTAAACACTCATCGAAAATTTTACCAGATGCTAACCTGAAATTTGTACTGACAGACTAAAATTAGTCGAATATTCACTGTGCCATATTTGGTTACCGGTCGCACGTATGTCAAAATCATCGAAAAAGATTTTGCAAAAATCGACTTTCATGCAAACAATTTGTGTACTGGTCACACATTAGTCACAAATATTTCTAGGTTTGCAACCTTAATGTCATTGTTTGTCGCTAATATTGCTTTAAAGTTATCTTTACATTATGAAGTCGGAAAAAAATAATAAAATATTTTAGTATTGCTGCTGCATCAATGTATGTACTAAATGCTTTACTTCTGGACGTTGATGTACTAACGAACAGTACATACAAGGGGCCCAACAACGCCAAGCACGGGCTTGATAACGCGCGGACCCAAGCCTAAATGCAACCCACCTCACGCTCAACCGATTGAGGCGCGCGCATAACATACCGTAGCGAAAGATCGGGGACATAAAAATACAAAAATAACATTATACAGAAAAGCTCCAAAGGATAACATAAATAACGTAAGAGTAAAGTTCTAAGTGTAGAACTTGAAGTAGCATTACATACTAGATGGAAAAGATTGTGATAGTTAGAGGATAAGATTCAAAATAGGTTATGAATAGCATAAGTAGAACTACAACTTTGTAGAGAAAGTAGAAGAAATTTTTTGAAACATCTGATTGGGACTGCAAAACTTATTTGGCTGTTTGATTCAGAAGAGTCAATTCCCCCCATTAATTAGTTTGTGTAAGAAAATTACACCAAGCATGGTTCTATGATCAGAAAGAGAAGGCAGGTTTATTAGTAAGAGTCTACTACGGTAAGAAGGCAAGCGAGTATTGGGATTCCAGTTAAGACCCAGGAGTGCAACGAGAAGAAATTTTTTTTGTACCTTGTATTGGGGACACCAAATACAAGACCCATAAATCAAGAATAGACTTAGCCTGTGAAATAAGCCTTTTGGGTTCTAAAAGTTAAAAAGTTGGAGATCCAAAGAATTAAGTTATTTGGAAATACCACAAGATGGAGTTTGTGAAGTAAAAGAGAATGATTAACAGTGTCAAAAGCCTTTTAGATTGAATAGGGAATTCAATTTAATGACAAGAGAAGCGAATTTCAATAGGTGAGCGGTAATAGATCCATAAATGTTGAAGTTGAAAGTTATTAATTTCTCAAAAATCTCAGGAATTACAGACAACCAAGAATACCTCTATAGCTCTCAACATTAGACTTGTTTCCTTTTTTATGGAAATGATTCCTTTTTATGGAAATGATTCTTTCAAAATGTTGGGGAAAGAGCACAACTCGACGGACAGTTTAAGAAGAATAAATAATGGCTTGAAAATACCTTCAGCACAGTACTTAAGCATACAGCTTGGTACTCCATCAGAACCAGGTGAGAATACGGGCTTAATAGCCTTTAAATCACGTAGAAGCGAACTTTCAGTTATTAAAAGTCAAAAAATGCAATTGGAGTTATTTACATGATAAGTATTGTAAATTAGCAATGCGCCATATACTCTTCTTAGAATTGAAGTAGGGCTCCGTCAGGCAACAAGCAGCAATGAAATAACGAGGCTCCGGCAGGCAGCAACAATCACTAAATAGTCCATTCAATTCAATCCAGTAGTTTTATAATTTTAAACCACACCAGCTCAGTTTCAGTAATAAACCAATCGTTTATATATTCTTTATATTTATTATTTTCAATGTTCACTCTGTCTGTCACGCCCAAAAAGTAAGAAGCAAGTGAAGCATCAAAATCAAAACAAACGGTACTTTTCATTTGTGTATTACGTTTTTGCCACAAGCGATTTCATTATCCAATGTGAAGTCATAGGCTGGCATCCAGTTTTCAAGTTAATAGTTAATTTAAATGACAGGAAAAGTGTTTCCATGGGAGTATAAAATGCTAGCCCAATATTTGTTGCTTGGATTGGGGAAACCCATAAAAACCCCAATCAGGCTCGCTTACATATTTAAAAGTACGTTAAATCAAATTAATGAAAGTAAAATTTGGAACATGGTTATAATAGGACTAACCACAAAATTTTTTTCAATATTTCTTATGACGCATATATATCATTAGAAGGATTTAAAAACATTTGTTGCGTGCAGCCAATTATTCAATCAGACCCATTTGGTTTCGTAGCTCGGCAAACCTTGACGCTGTGAGTGTCTGAGCAAGTTGGTTACCTCAAGTTTTATTAATTTTTGTTCATAAGATATGAATTAAATGGATTTTCAGCCGTTGGCATAAGTATTTTGACAAGTGATTTTAATTAACTGAAATCATAAAAAGGTTTCAAAATATAATTTCGATTGATAGATCGTAAAGTCTCCTTTAGCTTCAATAACTTTTCGAAGGCTTTTTGGAACTGAGTCCACTAAAGCCTTGAGGATATCCGTGGACACCTCGTTCCAAAGGGAAGTAACCTCACAAATTGTTTCTTCTTTGCTTTTATGCAAAGAAGCAATTCGCTTCCGCTTCATGAGGGACCACACGTTTTCAATTACATTCAGGTCTGGACTTTGTGGTGGCCAGTCCAGTGTATTGACACCAACATCTTTCAAAAACTTTGTGATCATTCTGCTCTTGTGGCATGGAGCATTATCCTGTTGCAGAATGAATGACTCGCCGATAAGCTTGTCTCCGGAAGGAAAAACATTATCGTTCAGCACTCTCAAATATTGCCCTTGGTTCATCGAGCCTTCAATGGGAACGAAGTCACCCAACCCATTGTATGAAATGCATCCCCAGAACATGACAGAGCCTCCGCCATGACTCACTGTTTTGCAAACGGGCCTATTTGTTCGTCCTTGTGCGATTGGCAGCCTTACACAATCTTTTGCCTTGATGAATTATATTCAAAGGAACTTTCGTCTGTCCAAAGAACGCTCCTCCAAAACTCTTTTGGCTTATGCTGATGCTCCTTTGCGAAAGCCAAACTTTTCGCCTTGTTTACTTTAGAGATGTACGGTATTTCCTTTGCTCGGTAAGTCTTGATATTTGCTTCCTTCAAACGTCTTCGAACAGTACGTTCACTGATTGTTTTATTGGCTTTCTCATTCCATTCATTTGCAGCAGATTGAGGCTTTAAATGAATGTTTTTCTTGAATGCCCGCAGAAAGATTCTATCTTCATTCGACGTTGTTTTGCGTTTGGCACCCAATCTTGGCAAGTTGTTAACAGTATTATGTTTTTTTTAATTTGTTTATCTGATAATGAACTGTTTGCCGCGACAGATTAAATTGATTTGCAATGTCTTTTAAGGCATCTCCAGCTTCAAACTTCGCTATGATTAAAGCTCTAACAACCGGGCTTAACTCTGCCGTTTTCACCGTAGTTTTCAATTATTAGTTCTCAATTTTATTTTCTTTATTATAAACAAATGCTAACAAAGATGCTAGCAATTATTACCACAAAGGTTTCGTCAAAATACTTGTGCCACGAAAAAAATAGTTTTCTGCGTGCATTCTTATCAGCAGAAAGAGAATGCAAAAGATAATTCCCAAATAATTTTGCTTGCACATAGCTGTAGCTGTAATTACGCTCTTTCGCTTTATATTCATTTTCGCATCGTTCGGTAACGGTACTAATCGAAGTGTAGTCCGATAGTCGCAAGTAAGTTTCGTCAAAATATTTATGCCGACTAGTGTATAAACGATTCGGTCACTTCTCATTCGTTTTTTACTCTTGCTCTTCTTGTTGTAGCCATTCATTTTTGTTGACATTGTTTACATTTTCGTAGTGAATATCAAATATTCAGTGTTGCATACGAAAACAATCGGCATAAAATCAAAAAGGCACGTGTGGGATAGGAACATCCAAATGAGATGGTGGAACTGATGGTTAAATTTTGGCACGAGTAAAACTATGGGACCATCATGCCAGATGATGGTGGATGGTAGATGGTGGCCCAGTGTGAATAGCCTATAAGTTAACTTGTTAAATATGACTTAAAATTCATCTACTTGCAATAAGACATACATATTTTTCGAATTATCACCATTATCAAGTATATATATGACACGATCTACTGGCGAGTTAATAAAACCAATTTGTTTTATTGCTAGTTCAAACCAGAGTACGAAAACAAACAAAACCAAACGGTTCGGTTTCGTTTCGTTCCGTACAATTGAAGGAACTAAACGAAACGTGTGACAACTTTGAGGGAACTTTTCGAGAGCGCTTCATGCGCTCACGTTAAAGTTCCCGAGCAGTACACAAACAAAACAAAATAAAAACAAAGCGAGGGAACTAAAACGAAACGTAACGATAAGCTCACGAATAATACACGAAACAAAACGGAATCGTTCGCTTGAGTATGTGTTAGAATAAAATTAAATTCATTAATAGTGTTACACGAAGAAATTTTTTATTTGTATGTTTATTTTACTTTCGTAATTCATTTTTGATTTATTGTTTATATTAGTTTTCGTTTGTATATCTTAAAATAACTGACCAAGAAAGAGAGAACGTTTGAAAAGAAAATTAAAGCAAACGTTTCACTTGTTCCTTCCTGTATGTTTTTTTCTTTCGTTCCCTTAGTGCCCATAAGAAAGAACCTAATCAGCAAACAATAGGAAAGAACCGTTAGAGCAAAATACACTTCCTATAGTTTGTGGTCAATGAAAATTGAAACGTTTTGTGTAGTGTTCGGTTCGCACGAACAGTAAAATAGCGGAACACTAGTGACGTAGATAGCTTTTGCAAAGGTGGATTGATTCTGGAAATTTGTATTATACTATGTTCCCGAAGGGAAAATTAGTATATTGTGTTTGCGAAATGTCCGTCTGTCCGTATGAACGCAATTTTTTACTCCCTGTACCCATAAAATGGGTAAAAAGGGGGTATTGGATTTGTGCAAAAGTATGTAACAGGCAGAAGGAGACATCTCCGACCCTATAAAGTATATATATTCTTGATCAGTATCAAAAGAGATTTCGATTTGGCCATGTCCGTCTGTCTGTCAGTCTGTCCGGATGAGCGCTTCGATCTCAGCAACCATAAGAGCAAGAGATACCATACGCAGATCAAGTTTGTTTCCAATCTCTGATATCTTACCCCGTTCCCCCGCAAATCGATCAAAACGTTTTACAGCCACACTTTTATAGATATAGCTTTGGGATTTGGCATGTACACTACTTTAATCACTCTTAATCTACTGTCCGAATATTAAGTCGATCGGATAAAAAACACGGAAGTTATTCAACAGACAAGATTTAGTACTGGAGCGAGGGGGGAAGAAGAAGCACAGCCACGACTTAAAATGCCTTGCGTACGCTGTGGCTCGCGTGTGTGTGTGTGTGTATGCTTTGTGTATGTGTGCGTGCATGTGTAAGAGACGAACATATGATTGGAAGTTTTAGAACTGGGTACAGGGAGTTTCGTAGTCGGGTATACTTGACTAGAGCATTCTAACTTGTTTGCCTTTATCTTTGAGCTAGAGCAACCAAATTTGGTACACATGTTGGTGTATATCGTCAATTTAGAAAGTGTCAAGTGTCGGATGCGTCCGACTGCAACGTTCTTACTCGTTTTTGTTTTGATTTTTTGTTTTGGTCTTGCCGTTTTGCTATCTAATTTATTCTTAAAATGCTTATATGTATCTTCTCAGAATAATATCAAGTTTTATGGATTCTTATAGATTCTTTGCACAGCCCAAATCGAAAGTGCTACGAAACTGAAAGCGCTTACTAACACGGGGTTGGGGAAAATTTCACCCTCAAACGTGGAAAATCGCGGAAAACTGTTGTGTGAAACTTTTTTGACTATCATCCAAACGGTTTCCAACTCAAGGATCTGTGGTGATAGTTTAGAAAATCCACCCAATGGGTAACCAAATTTGAAATGTAACATTCTTGGCTATCGTGTGATTTGAATTGAATTCATTTTCAAAGCTCCACACAAGAAAAATCGTGGTCGTTATGAAATTTTTAAACTTTTCAAGACTGCATCAAAACTAATTCAACAGAATGCTGACCGATATTCAAAGTTCAAGGTCAAATGTGTAAGATTTGATTTTTCTTAGATTGACTTCAGTCGTTTTTCTACAAAAATTATTGAGCATCGACCTAGTAATATTTACCCCTACGGGCAGAAAAATTGAGTTACGCTATTTTTTATATATTTCTTACAATCTAAAAAGTTATTGGGAGAACCGTTCTTGAAGAGGACCGAAAACGCTTCCAAAATAATTTCGTGGTCCAAGATCCATAGCATAGGTTTCAAAGGTTTCAATGTCAACAGCTTCAGCCATTTATTTTAATCTTCGTGGATTTTAGAAAACACATCCTCATTTGCTACAATCGATCCATGGTTTAAATTAAGTCGAAATTAGCTTTTTGAAATTCACGATTCAAGGGCAGCGAAAGGCGTTAAAAAGATTAATGACTTGCAAGCTTATCATAAATTCGAATTTCATGGCATTATTTAGATTTTTGGAGTCTGAGGCTCTGAATTCTGACTCTAGGTAAGAGTGTAACAAGTATGGTAGGCTGCAGTTTGTTGTTGTGTTTAAGCACAAAATATTTAAAATGTACAACGAAAGCACAAAGACTCACAATTATTGTCCACACAGGTGTTTAACACAACCGAATGTATAACAGGAATCACAAACAAGAAGAACACTATATAATATTTGTTAAAAACGGGGAAAAATGATTTATTAAGACGCGAAAGAAAAAAACAGGTTCATTTGCGAAGGCGAAGCGAATCGAATGACCTCACACTCAAAGTTTTACTCGGGACATAACTGACAGGAAAAATTGACTTAACTGGTTAATTTGGCCTACACTACACTTTACACTAACGCTTTCCTCCAAAGTGTTACTATTATATTTTATGATTATTCTTACCTGTACATTCGGTATATCCGAAATATACGGTATATGTATATGTGGAGTGGTGTGGTCTTAATCATTTTTAGCTTATCTACATCAAAAGCTTAATGCCGTAATGAGATATCTTGCCGGAAACCCTCCGCTGTTCAAAAACTACATTATTATGCGCGATTTAGGTACTACTCTAGTCATCGATTCAATCAACAAATTGGCTATCAAACACAGAGATTAGCTGACATCTCACATAAGCCCGCTAGACAGGAATCTTGACCCCAACTCTCAGTGGTTCAAGCAAGAAGACTCAAGAAAATCGTTCCAGATTATCGTCCCATACGAAGACTTCTTTCGAAGCGTGCACATCAAAATCTATAAAGAAGAAGGGACTTCATCAGAACTCACATAGTTCTGCAATCGATACTTCTTACATGTAATTTGTGTTGCCGCATGGCAATAAAAACTGTTCAGATAAACGAAGGTTTTTTGCAGATTTTACTGCGGCCTACCAAAGAGTGGCACTCCCAGCGGATGACGTAGAACTCGAATCTTTTGCAAGCGCTGTATGTGCTAAGCAGTTCTCTGGCGCTTTTCTCAAGGATACGTTTCCTGAAGTTGTTAAGCTTATCGGCTGCAATAAATACTATGTTGCAGACCATGCGTGCGACGAACCTTCGAATACATAACAAAATGGCATTGGTTGTGAAATCTGTGGCTAGCCCAATGTGAATAGCCTTCGCGGCAGAGCAAACGAATATTGACAAATTTTAAACTATGTCATAAAGGAACCCAAAGCGTCTCACACAGAAGACCTTGGATGCAGCGTGTGAATTGTGTCAATGTAGAAGTTGTACATTACGTCGAGTGGCATCAAATGACAGTCCAGAGTTTTTCAATCTTTCACAAACTCTTAGTACGGTTATTGTAGCGTTGTTTAGTTGCATGTTGTGAAGAAAAGAAGTAAGGAATTGCATGCTATAAAGCCCTTTTCTTGCGTAATGACATAATGTCTTCTTTGTATGCTATCTGCTGTATGTGTGCTACTATTCGCTAAGCTGGGTGTCTTTGGTAAGTTGGTTGTGTTGCCAACTACTATTCAGCGAAATAGTGTCTTCATTAATGAAGGCATGTTTCTTCCAGTAGTTTTTTTGCCGTCGATAAGAACATCAGTGCTGATTGAAAGATCAATCTTGTTTGATTCATGAATATGTGGTCGGCTAGAACGATACCTTCCAGCAAGGTCAACTGTGCGAACCTTATCAACCTTACAAACCTATAGCAACAACAGCAACGATTTAGCCAGAGAATAGTTAACGGTTGTGGTTAACCGCATATTAATTGGAGAAATGGGCTTAAGGTCAAATCTGTGAAATAAGGTTTTTGTTAGAACTGATTCTAGGCCTTCTTACGCTGCACTATGGTCCAGATGCCGTTTTTTTGGCATAAAGTCGAAAAATTGAGTTACATGGTTCAAACTTCGCACATTTTATTATTATGGCATTAATAATGTGTGAAAAAAAAATTGGGCCAGTGCGACCACGCCCACGCTTGCCGCCCCTGCAAACTGATTGATAGTAGATTTAGAATAAATATATATTATTTCCTGTTCTATTTAATTACTTACTTATTTTTTAAATTCAACTTTCTTCTTCATCCAATTCAATATTATAAATATCCTCATCGTCATCAGAATCGCACTGCAGATCATTTTCATTTTCAGCTGTAGACGGAAGGTCCAAAAGACTTAATTCTTTTTTTGAGAAGGGTTTTTTTATTTTTTTTTTCTCTTCCTTAGAGAAACACTCGACAATAATGGATCCGATGAATCTATAGCTGTGTGAAACATATTAGTTATAGTACTGAGCCGACTATTTTTCCTTGAATGCGACAATCTATCTTTCTTGTAAACTTTGTTGCGTGCTTCAGAAGCATTTTCGCCCAAGCATCCTAGTGGAACCAAGCTCGAATTATTAATCTGGTAACCGTGAGCCAATATTTTATGAATTGTTGGTGACATCGGATACCATGGGTAGCTACGCATATATAATGAAAAAGTTGTTTCACAAAATAAGTGAAATTTTTCCGAATTTATATAATAATTGGAAGAAATGGCGATTGAAATGGCGTGAAATTTATTTAAAAGATCTTCGCTGAAGTTGGTAAAAGATGCTAGTAGTTTAGTATTGGCAAAAGCTCTCCTACTAGCCGTATTACCATCATTGCTATTGCCGCTTCCATTCTGCTTTGGCATGCTTATCCGAAGACCCATTTCGTTCCAAAACTTTTCTTGAACATATTTTTTCCGTTTGCTCATTTCAATCTTATCATCACCTTTTATATGCAATTTTTTTAATTCAATTTTATATGAAATGTTCAAGACAAATTATAGAAAAGGGGGACGAACGGGGATGAGTTTTTGGTTTGTGGCTAAAAACAACACTCACAAGTACAATCTGGACCAATTAGTTGCTTTCAGCAAGGAACAGCTTATTAGTTATATTCCACGAAACACGGAGAACGCATGTTACTTTTCTAAAAAAAATACACATAAATTGGACATTACACAACACTAAATTCCTAGAACTAGACATAAAATAACAATATACATTAAATAGTGCATACCTTGAAGATTACTTTCCATAATTTAGTTGAATTTTCTGGACCAATTTAACGCGTGTGGCACAACACAAAGCAACTAAATATTTTGGCGCAAAATTTCTATTCGGAAATCAGCTGATCGCTAGCTTACTTTTAAAAGCTCTCAAAAAGCTTTGATGGTGCTTTTAAAGCTTTTCATTAAAATTTTTATAATGTATGATGAATTTACTTTAAGATTAAAATAAGAAAACAACGATATATTAACATCAAAAAATCGACTTTATGCCAAAAAAAAACGACATCTGGACCATAGTGCGCTGTAAAGTAAGAAGGGAAAATCATAAAGCAAGGTAGGGAAAATTGTGGTTAGTTTTTGTTTTGTGTATATTTTTCTCATCCATGCATCCATCTCATCTCATCCTAGTATAAATATGTATAGCTTTTGGATTGCCAATAATTAAAATGTATGTATATTTATTTTGAAAAGATGAGTGTTTTTAGCACAACGTTACGGCTTAAGTGTATGGCGGTTCACGTCTATTACACCCAAAAATTAATGTTACGGATTGTTCATTCTATTACTTATACCAATGAGTTGCCAGACTATTCAAGATTAGCATTTTAAGAAATTTCGATAGTTTGTCTGGCAACTGATACAATTTAAAATACAGCGATCTGCTCATACGATGAGTTTGAAACTGATCGGACTAAAACGCTTCATACAATAACTTTTCACGAATTTATACATTCGAGCAAACCAATAAATTATTCAGCCAGCAACGACAAGTTTTGGTTCCCTGTTCTTAAAAAATGGGTAAAAAGGGTGTATTACATCTGTGCAAATGCATGTAACAGGCAGAAGGAGACATCTCCGACCCTATAAAGGATATACATATATATATATCAGTAACAATAGTCTAGATGATCTAGCCCTGCCTGTCTGTTTGTCCGTCTGTATAAAAGCGTCGATCTCAGCAATTAAAAGAGCTTGAGACACCAAATTTGGAATGTTCCTGTATACCATACGCATATCAAGTTTTTTTATTTTATTATATTTGATTAATTGTGTTATCCTAGCGCTACAAGTTTAAAACTTTTACGTTACTAGCACTAGTCACAAATACATAACATTAATCTTATTATTAAATAGCTTACAGTTTTTTAATTTTTATCACACTTTTAAAGTTAGGATATACTATAAAAGAAAACAATTTTTACTAATACCAAATTTGTACTAATTATTCTATTTACAACATTTATTTACTTATTTCTTGATATGTTTATTTATAGATAGCTTAAGACGCTAGTTTAAGGCGATATATTGAACTTTGAAGTGCCTCTTATTGTTTTAAGATAATATGGTAGACGGTTCAAAGCTCGAATAGCATGTACGAAGAATTGTCTTTCAGAGCTTTCAAGTTTTGTTTTACGACTAACAATTTTATTTGTTCTCATCAGTAACGTGGGCCATCTTATTTAAATTAAATATAGTTTGTATCTAGTTACCCTATTAAATGCATCTTTTTTCGTGTGCTGGCTGGCTGAGTCACGCTTCCCAAATATTTCTACCCCGTTAAATAGTGCAGGTATGACAAGAGCTGTGGCAACTGTATGCCGAATATTTTTTGCTGATGACGTCATTCCAGGATAGCGTCCTATTAAAGCAAAATCCTACGCTTTTAGCCCTTTCTACTCACCTATCCTGAGCTTTGTAAAATCGTCAGTATTTATTTTTCTTATATATTATAAGATACAGATTTCTAGGGGTCTAAACTTATACAGTTTTGCATAACACAGTCATTTAATAAATAAATGTGCAAAATTTTACATAAAAAAAAAAAAAGACCAGTCATTATCATTGAGCAGATGTAAAATGGACATATTTACACAAACATTAACTTAAAGGACGACTGGCATTACACATCGACAATACACTGGACAGGTCATTAACATCGATGGCAAACAGCAACGGCCCTAGAACAGTTTCCTGTGGTACACTACGAGTAGCATTAGCAAATTTGATGCTGTACCCTGAACAAAAACAGCTTGCTTTCTACTAAATATGTATGACTGCATTTACTTAATGGCGGTATCAGAAAAGTTGTACTTTTTATTATACTCTGTTTCCAAAGGGAAAAAGAGTATACTGGGCTTGCGAAATGTCCGTATGAACGCAATTTTTTTTCACACCCTTGAAGCTAGAGCAACCAAATTTGGTACACATGTTGGTGTATATCGACAATTTATAAATTGTCAAGATCGGAAAATTCAGACCTGGGTACAGGGAGTTTCGTATACTCGACTAGAGCATTCTTACTTGTTTTGTATGTATAGATAGTTAATTTGTATTTCCCACGTATAACTAAAAATATTGTTTTTCCTTTTTCAGATCTGATGCTCAACAAGTCTACCAACCCAATAAATATTATTGAAACTAGACCGCGCTTGCCTGAAAATGAAACGAGTAAAAATGGAATTAAACCAACGCCACTTATTGCCTCAAGCTTAAAAGAACAATCGCCAACAATATCTGAATTTGTAAACAACAAACAATTTAGTTTGTTAAATACACCAGTAAAGACCTTAGAATTTCCAGAATACGCATTACTTTCACGTCAGCCGGAAGAGTTCGCAGAAGAAACATTCCGATTATTTAATTTAAAAACACGTGCTGACATTGAGCGACAAAGGGTCTATCAGTCCAAACGAGATAACAATTATAGCCATCCCACCGTATTACTATCAAAAAAAAAGGAAAATTTACTAAATACAAAAAGTGGTTTCTCGGTAATAAAAGAATCCGGAAATTTTGGCACAAAAGCTTCATTCAAACATGCTCAGGTAAATCAGTCGACAAGCAATACTGAAAAGAGGAGTAAAACACGTCAGACATCTTCAACGCGAGTATTAAAAACTGTAACTCCATCTATTCAACCAAACAAAACGCAATTTGAAGCAGCATCCCAGCCAAATGGACACACAAAAACTCATCGAAAATCTAATCGGGAACCCAGCGAAAAGAGAAAATTGTCTAGACACAAGGCAAAGAGGTAACGTATAGTATTTCAATTATTTTAAAAACAGTTCGGAGCAGGCGGAAATTTTTGGCTATATGTTTTGATTAAAATCTATCGCAGGAAATACACACAAATTGAGTATCGCAATTTTCCCGTTAATGGTAGCGGATTTTTCTAAGTTGTTGAGGCACCCATACAATTATTTTTGCACTTGCGATAAGTTAAGTTTTAAATATATATTTGCTCGGTTCTCCCGAATATTAAAGAAATTCCAGTGTTCACTTTATGATATTTTCCCTCGAAAACGTTGAAGTTATGGATCCCTCTTGGACTTTGTACTTGTTTCCGGCTGGAGTCTGCCAGATGTCCAAGTTCCTGTGCTCGCTTAAAAATCGAGTCCTCTAAAGTCTTCTATCAGACGCGGCACTCTAATATTCAACCTGATTCACTCTGCGGCTGATCGCCTGTTTCCAAATTCTAAGTTTTTGTTGTAAATTCTAAATTGACGCTTTTAAACCAATTTTGGTGCGGTGATGTTTCCGTCCGATTTTCACCTCTGTCTTTTCACAGAAGAAGTCCCGGTTTTAAACCAAGTTTAAGCGTTGTCACTGTTGAAATGAGTCCCTACTTTCAGTCCTTAAAAGTCACCAAGGCTACCCCAGTGAGAATCTACTGACTTTATTGTCTCAAGGCTTCATGAAGGATACCCCAGTTTTAAACCAGGTTTTTCCGTCGGTGCCTTCCGAGAATTCCCTGCACTTATTTTTGAAAAGTCCGCCAAGGATACCCTAGTTTAAGCTAAATTTTAGCCGAAATGACCTGTCACTGCCTTCGAAGTAGACCCGGATACCCCAGTAATAATCTAGGTTAGCTCTCTTCAGGCTGCTCTGTCTTACACCGAATAAAAGGATATACTAGGGGTGACAAGGTTTGACCGATGACTTCCTGTTCCCGAATTTCACCTTTGTTTCCAAGAGCTTCGCTTTAAACATTGCAAGGCAGAGGATCGTCGCTTGATAGCTTATTGGCTTGTTGGGGCTGGCCACATTGTTCATTGTTGATTCTGAAAATTGAAAATTTTTTTTTTATTATTTTTTTTGGTCTTGCCATTTTGCTCATATCTAATTCATTTTTGTTTATTTATATGTATCTTCACAGAATAATATCAAGTTTTATAGATCCTTTGCACATCTTAAATCGAAAGTGCTACGAAGCTGAAAGTGCACACTAACACGGGGTTGGGGGAAATTTCACCCACAAACGTGATAAATCGTGGAAAACTGTTGTGTGAAACTTTTTTTGGTTATCATCCAAACGGCTTCCAACTCAAGGATCTGTGGTGATATTTTAGAAAATCCACCCAATGGGTAAACAAATTTGAAATGTAACATTCTTGGCTATCGTGTGATTTGAATTGAATTTATTTTCAAAGCTCCACACAAGACAAATCGTGGTCGTTAACAAATTTTTAAACTTTTCAAGACTGCATCAAAACTAATTTAACAGAATGTTGACCGTTATTCAAGGTTCAAGGTCAAATGTGTAAGATTTGATTTTTCTTAGATTGACTTCAGTCCTTTTTCTACAAAAATAATTGAGCATCGGCCTAGAATATTTACCCCAACGGGGAGAAAAATTGAGTTACGCTATTTGTTATATATTTCTCACCTTCTAAAAAGCTATTGAGAAAATAAAATCGAACAGGTCATCGGGGTGGTTATTGGTAAAGCGAAGGATACACTAGCAATTTTATTTATTTTATATCAATTTATTGTTTTTTTATTTATATCGAGTGAGCCGTTTAAATTAAGTCTAAATTATGTAAGGGAGTTTCCAGCCGGGGTACAGATCTCAGTCTGTATGGGTCCAGCCCTTACAAGAAAATTTGTAAGATATGCTGCGACGCTGGGCGTAGGGAAGGGAAACGTTCTAGAGGAAATATGTATATGTGTTAATACTACGGTCACGTACAACTCTGCACGGGATAAATAACCAGGAGCCGACCAGGATTCTACCGCTGGTGCTCTACTGGTCAAGTGGTCTACAGTGCCCGGGATTACTCACACGGGCAGCAGGATAATCTTCGCTTTGCACTACGGTTAGTTTTATCAATGCCCGGATTATTCAAACGGACGGCGGGATATACCTCGCTCTACGTTACTAATTAATTTTTACAAATGCCGGGATTGTTCACACGGGCGGCGGGATACACCTCGCTCTACGGTTAGTGTTAGGTTTTCAATGTTAAATGTTGAGACTAAGACAGTCGTTTGGTTATTCTCGATTATCTTTATTACAGTCTCTTACGGTTAAAGTTCTGAAACAACGCGTGCCCTGCTGCACTGTGCCGCCCAACGGCTGTTGCTTACTAGGGCAGGTATAAGATATATATGTCCGATTTCAATGAAATTTGGTCAGCATATGTAGAACATGATTAAACTTAAATTTTGTGAGTTTTGTTACACTATCTACAAAAACAAAAAAAGTTTTTCATACAAGAACATAGTTGTCAACCTATTATTCGTATGGGAGCTATATGATATAGTGATCCGGCTGGTTTTCAAATATGTACTGGTAGCATCGAAAATAAGACTTGTCCCAAGTTTCATAATCATAGCTTTAAAATTGAGCGATAAGTTTGAATGCAAACATTCGGCCTGGTAACATTTTCTAACTTTAACTACTTATTATTTAAAATGTATGGCACCTACAGAGCTCCAAGAAGTTCCCTACAATATGCTGGCAAGATTTTCAAAATCGGACTGGAATTACAGCCACACGAGCCCATATACTAAAATAAGTCAGTGATTTTCGAACAAATTCAAAAGCGCGCGCTGAATTTCATGACTTGTGACGTACATGAGCAGTGAGAGCCAAAAGTTGCAGTCATCTTGTCATAACCTATGAGCTCTCTCAATCGTGTACTCTGCCCGGCTCAGCTACGCGCAAGCCGGAAAAGTTCAATCCTACCACGAGCTTTCGCTATTTACCTCACAGCTTTTGCTCTGACTGAAGCCGCGCTCCGGTGGCAGGATTGCAAACTGCATCAGCTGCGCGTGCCAGCCATGACAGAGGATCGTTTCGTTTAAATTCAAACGCGTTCGTTAACGGCTTAGACTTTAACATTTATTACTAGTGGCTAATACCTAAAGCGCGCCAGGCACTGGCGCTCCTTGTGCAACAAAAGTTGTATGGCTTCACGCCCTTAACTAATTACTACCTTAAGAATATATAATTAATATTTAAATCATGTGATGCGCTCCATGCGCTCATGTTTCCGGCGCTTATTCTATTCTTGTAAGGGGGGTTGCTTAAAGCCGCCTTACAATTAGCTTTTTGAAATTCACGATTCAAGGGTAGCGAAAGGCGTAAACAAGATTAATGACTTGCAAGCTTATCATAAATTCGAACTTCATCCCCTTAATCCCCCCCCTAAATACGCCAATGCTATAAACTATATACAAGGTCTACATAAAATTTATTTTTTTAGAAAAAAAGAACCTACAATTTACGCAGATAACATAAAAGTAAAGTTCTGTTAGAGCATTTTACATAACAAACTGGTGAATTCAAACTCTATAACATTTTATATAACAAACTATTAAATTCAAATTCATAACATATAACATACCATAACTCTGTAAAATGTAACGTATCAATGCTGTACAACACAAGCTTGGAAATAAAGAAGTAGAAGAAGAAGAAGAATGGTAACCGGGAAAAGAGCGAGATCGTGAGCGGGAAGAAATTATCACAAACGAACAAAATAAACTAAGCCGAACTAAAAAGAAAAATATAAACTTAAGCCCTTGTGTTGTGCTTTATAATTGAATTGGACATAGATGACAGTGTCCATTTAATTAGCACAGGCATAACAGCTTTTATGTTAAAATAAAAATAGTAAAAATAACATAAATGATTCCAGGCTCCCCAAAAATACAACCAATTGACAGTGTCCATTTAAATTAAACACGCATTTCAGCTTTTATATTATATAAAAATAAAAAATAATTTCCAGGGTATGCATGCATCGACGCATGTTTCGTTTACAGAGAAATTTCAAACAGTTATTGAAGGCAATTGGAAGAAATTTCACGGTGTTGCGCTATTTTCATTTACACCAACCAATAAACTGTCACAATTCAATGAGGTTGAAAGGGATAAACAATTAAGGACCTTAGAGTCATTGGGCAAGATTTTCTTACCAAAAATATCATAACAAATACAGCCGTAGAATCCGTGCTACAATCCCAACCGCAATGCAATGATATTTTTGCAGACTTCATTCAAACTTGCCCAAGCAATAATATAGTTGATAAAATTAACATTAAAATAGAAGGGTACAAGCATATATATATTAACTATAGTAAAGAATTTAATGTGTTGCAGTGGTGGCATAAGGAACAGTTTCCGTTGCTCTATTAAATAAGTTGCACAATTTTACCGGTTCCGGCAAGTAGTGCAGCATCCAAGAGAGCATTTTCGATTGCTTAATTACCGAGAAACGTTGTAAGATTGTCACTACCGATGACAAGATGAACAATATAATGATTTTAAATGCAAATATAAATATTTTTAGTGTTTGAGTAGTTTAATTTTAAATAAATGAAATGTTCATGTTTAACCTTAGTTTAATCTTTAATATACATATATTTGTTTGAAAATTGAAGAAAAATAATTAAATGAATTCCTTCATAAAGAAACGTTTTGCATACGATTCTCACAGAAGTCGTTTTTAATTGCTTTCTCCCTCTCTTTCTCTCAATCATTCATTGTACAGTGAGTAAAGTGTACAACAAAATAGTGTACATACTTACAATTTGCGGTACCACCTTCAGTGTATAGATACAATATTTACTAATACAGAGACAAATACAATGTTCACTCAATATAAGTACTGTCAAAACTGTACATAATTTTCGAGTAAATGTCTTATACACGGTTTTAAATGCATTCATTCACACATAGCGAGAGAACTGCTTATTTATGAAGTTCCGGATACTTACATTCCGTTTCTATGTTACTTGATAGATTTTATTTGAAATTATGTTTTATTAAACAACCGAATTTACCAAACATTATAGTTGCGTTAAAGATACTTAGATATATTTTAGACAAAATTTTGCACTGCATATACAGTACTGTAGAAAGTAATAAGATTGTGGAACAATGTAGTTTGTGTAAGAATTATAGTCAAGTTGGTCCTCAAGTTGGTGTAGTATATAATATTGTTTTAGAAACTTCCGTCAGTAATTGTAAAACTTCTGTTGGAAATTTTAAAACCTCCGGCAAGGCATGAAAACTTACGTTAGTAATTTTAAAATTTCTGTCGGTGATTGCAAATTTTCGCTAGAAATTCTTTAACTTCTGTCAATACTTTCAAAATTGATATCTGAGATGACAGTGGTTGTAAAATTCCGTTGAGTGATTGTAATGTACGGTCAGTAACAGCAACGATGTAGAAAGTCATGGACTGTTTAGTCTTAACATTGATTTTTTTGACACGAGTGATTGAGAGAGATAAGGAAATCTCCGATATTATTGACAATAATTATGTGACAACCGAACATATTACGGCAATCGAACATAAATACAAAATGAGAATTAAATTAAAATACGATGTCCCTATTTGTTCAGCCTCTTGTAGAATATCATATCATGACCACAATTAGGTGGAAGAAATCAATAATGAGTACCTAGTAGATGGACATATTCAGCAAAGCTTCTCAACCTACACATCGCCAATTGTATTGGTAAAAAGAAATGTGGAGAGAAGAGATTATGTATTGATTGACGGGTCCCCGATAGCGCGCATAGATGATTGTTTAGAAAGATTATAAGGGAAACACTTTTTCAGTATAATAGACCGCAAAAAAGATTTTTTTCAGATAAAAGTTCCTAAAGATTCTATAAAATACACATCTTTCGTTACACCAGATGGACAGTATGAATTTGTAAAGATGACAATGGGAATAAAGAATGCTCCGGCTGTATTTTTAAGTTTTCTTAATTGATGAATAATAAAAATGCTGGTTTTTATTATTCTAAGCTTAATTATTTATTTTAACTTTATAAATTGAAACAGCGCGTTCATTCTTATTCTGCTGTCGAACTAGAACTGCTCGCCTAGTACATTTTTGTATGTTAACAGACGCGTTCAAAAAGTGGGTGTTAAAGCAGATGCGCAGGAGACAAGTATGTCGAGTCAGTGTCAGGCGTTCCGAACAGTCGGCGAGGTTAACCACTGCCTCAATTTGTGCCAAGAGAGTGTGCATTTGTTCAAATGTGAGGGTAGCGTTGCCCACTACTCGATGCAGATGAAGTTTGACTGAGCGTACAGCCGACTCCCATTTACCACCCCAGTGCGGCGCATGCGGCGGTATAAAGTTCCACTGGATTCCCTCATTGGCCAAGGTCTGCGGAACGGTGTGATTGTGCAACTCCGAAGCAAGCAGTTGCTCCATCTCGTTTAGAGCCCTCTTGGCGCCGACAAAGTTGCGGCCATTATCGCTGTACATTTGTGCACATTTGCCACGTCGTGACACGAACCGACAAAGTGCTGCCAAAAAAGTTTCCGTGCTGAGATCTGTTGCCAGCTTCAGGTGCAGCGCAGAAGTAGCCAAACAGACAAAGAGACAGATGTAGCCCTTTTCCTTGCGTGGATTGCGTCCCTTGTGCACCTTGAGTGTGATAGGGCCAGCGTAGTCGCAACCAGTGTTCTGAAATGGAAATGCTTGTCGAACCCGAACTGCAGGCAGATCAGCCATGAATTGATGAGCAGTGTGATGACGTTGTCTGAAACATTTCAAACAGTCATGCGTGAGCTTTCGAATTAGATTTCGTGCATCGAGAATCCAATAACGTTGACGAACGATTACAAACAGTGCTAAAACGCCTGGATGCAAATGTGTCCGGTGCTCATGCTCCAGAATTAACCTTGTAATGCGATGGGTCTTCGGCAGAATGATCAGATGCTTGGCACAAAAGGGTAGTTCCGAATTACTTAAACGTTCACCAACACGTAGCAGCCCAGTATCGTCAATGATTGGCGACAGTGTGAGCAACTTGGAACTACTTCCCAATGGAGTGTTATTACTCAGCAACCTGCGCTCACTCTCAAATGCTGTCTGTGCGTGTCGAAGACAAATCTTGCGAGCGTCCTTGATCTCTTTGAATGTGAGAAGGGCCGAGCGGGTGTTGACTTCATCGTGTTTCTTGCGCCGAATAAATTTCAAAACATACGCCACCACCTGGACAAGTTTCAGCCAAGAGGAGGTCCGAGCAGCTAACTCGTCAAGTACAAGCGGTGCATGATTAGTTGCCGCCAAAGTTACTAGTGTAGTCTTTACTTCAGCTTGAAAACGATTATCTGAAAGACAATTGGAAACCTTTTCGTAATGCAGTTTTACCGTATCGAGAGACTCGTCATGTAGCCAATGTGGTCCATTCCACCAAAGATCAAAGCTGAGCAGGTCAATAGCTAGCATGCCTCTCGAAGCACAATCGGCTGGATTCTCCTTTGTGTTGACGTTGTGCCATGCATGTCGTGGTATTGTGTCCAAAATCTCAGCTGTGCGATTGGCAACGAAAGTTGTCAATTTTGATGGTGTGTGAGATAACCAGGCCAACACGATAGTTGAATCGCACCAAGCGTGTACTGCGATATCCGTATGGCGCAAGGCGGCCTTGATGGAAGCAACGAGTCGACTCAGTAGCATCGCTCCGCAGAGTTCCAATCGAGGAAAAGATTGTTGCTTGAGAGGGGCAACACGTGTTTTTGCAACAATAAGTGTGACCTTAATTCTACCATCAGGTAGCTTAATTCGGGTGTAGACGACAGCAACACAATTCTGCCAGTTTGGGTGGGAGCTGAGAGTCCCATCCTAACTCGTGGAGCCATAGTTCTTGAAACAGGATCTTAAACTGGACGACAACTGGTGCCAATAGCCCCAGAGGGTCAAAGATACGAGCAACATCCGATAGTACTTGTTGTTTTGTACTCCCCACTCCCCACCCCATTGCCTGGTTGCCAATGAATTCCAAGAACCTTAGTTGTGGCATCTTGTGAATTGCAAAAACCGTCTGCAGATGGGCTTGACCCCTGGTTGTCGATGCACTTGCTGTTTGAAACCCATTTAGCCAGTTCAAGATGCGCTAGAGACATTAATTGAATGAGCTCATCTCGGTGTTGCAGCAGCTCCTCCTCTGTATTTGCTCCCGTTAAGACATCGTCCACGTAGAAGTCTTCCAGCAGAATCTTGGCAGCATTCGGGTAGTCTTCTTTGTAATCGCTAGCTAACTGCTCCAGCCCCCTGATAGCCAAACACGGAGCACAGACAGTACCATATGTGACCGTGCACAATTGGTAGTGCTTGAGTGGCTCAGCAGGGTGCTCTCTCCATACGATGCGTTGATAGTTGCGGTGGGTATCGGTAACCCAAACTTGACGGAACATTTTGACAATATCTGCTGAAAATACGTATTTATGCATTCGAAACCGTAAACATACAGCGAACAGGTGAATACTCGGTCCCACATGTAGAGCATCGTTTAAAGCTCGTCCGTCACGATCTTGATGAGATCCATCGAACACCACTCGCAACTTAAGACCCACAACCGGGTGGTGAGGCATGTAGAAAGCTCGACCATCCGGTGTACGGATTTCTTCTGGTCGAAGTTCGCGCATATGGCCTAAACGAATATAATCTTGCATGAATTTAACATACCGTGATTGCAGGCATGAGTCTCTTTGCAGACGTCGCTCTACGGCTTCAAAACGTAATATCGCTCCTTGAAGTGAGTCTTCGAATGTACAATTCAGGACCTTAAATGGAAGTTCTACGATATACCTTCCATTGGGGTCCCGCGAATGAGTGTTGCGGAAGTGTTCCTCGACTTGCAAGTCGTCAGGATCGGGTTGCGGGCACGGTGGTGGTTCCTCCAACTCCCAGAAACGTTGGAGCGAGGCGTTGATGTCAATAGTGGATAGAAATGATGTAGTAGCTAGTGTGTTCGAGGTGACAATTGATGTGATCACCCATCCAAAAATTGAAGATACGGCGATTTTGTTGCCGTGGCTGTCCAGCTTCTGCTGCCCAGTGAACACAGCCCAAACACAGTCAGTACGCAATAGAACGTCTATTGGTGATGCATTGTGGAACATGGTGTCTGCAAGCGGAATATCATTAAAAATCTCCAGAGCAGATGCATCAATCCGATCCCTTGCCAGTGACGAAGTGATTTTGCCCAAAACGTGTGCAGTCACGTTTAGAGAATGCTGCGAAAGTCGTGACTTGATGTGGAGTTTGCTTAGACCTCGTGTGGTTTCAGCCTTTACTGCTGGGATGCCGGAGACAAGGATTCGAGATGACAATCGTGCAATTCCAAGTGCATTTATGCACCGCTCCGATATGTATGATAGCTCGGATCCGCTGTCCAACAGCACCCGGCAGGGTGTGTATGTGCCTTGTGCATTTTGTATGTTCACCACCGCAGTTGGTAGTGTTCCCACTCTTTGTCTTGCATGAGTCTTAGCGCATGGCGCTCGTGCAATGTGACTCATTGTCACAGCCGCTGTGCCCTGTTGGTCCTGTTGATCATCATTAGGGCTGATACCGATTGGTTGAACTTGATTTCCAGCAGATTGCAGCGACGAAACTTCCATGTGTATAAATGAATGATGCCGGGCGCGGCATTGCTTACAGGAATGCAGCGATCCACATTGATGTACCATATTACCGGGGCTTAGACAATTGAAGCATAAAGATTTCTGCTTTACAAAGGAACGGCGGTTCCCGACAGATAAACCCAGGAATTACGGACAGGCAAAAAGCAAATGTTCATTAGAAGTGCACTTCACGCAATTACCCTTTGTTGACACCATAGTGTGCGATGACTTCTTCGGACGATCGTTTAGTGTTCCAATTAATGTGGTATCGCAGTGGCTCAGCTCAAACTCCTCACAACGTGCGTCCAGAAATGTGAACAGGTCATCCAAAGAAGGGGATGGGATCACACGGCTGACGTCCACCCATTTGCGTCGTGTCTCTGAATCGAGTTTCGCTAACAGCAAGTGGATAACCCAGCAGTCTCGACTAACTTGGCCAATCGCATCCAGTCCGCGCACAATTTCATTTGCACTGTCTGTAACCTTACGCAGTACTGATACATTGGGACTCGTGGTTGCGGGCAACTCCATAAAGGCTTCTAATAACGAGTTGACAACATGACGAGGTCGATTGTATCGTTCAATTAGGCGTGCACACGCAGTTTCATATGCAGTACCTGTTATTGGCAAATGACGTATTAAATTTTCTGCATCGTTAATAAGATACGATTTTTAGTAATGAAACTTTTGAATATTTGCCAAGTGTGGTTTGTTGTGGCTTACACTCTCGTACAATTCTTTGAATGCAGGCCATTCTTTATAGTCGCCACCGAATGGTTTAATTTGTATTTTTGGCAACTCTGCATCTCTAACCGGCATCACGACGTTGGCGTCTATTGTTGTCTCGCTCACACCTGCAGTCTATTGATTTCGCTCTGCAAGCTTGATTGTTAGTATTGGTGTGTCAAGGGACCGCTTCAGCCCATTAAGCCGCATTAGGGCATTAATATACTTGGCCTCATATGCATCATGGTCTACTGTGGGATCGACATATCCCTCCAATGTATCGAATTTGATCATACCCTCAGCCCGTTCGAAATCATTCCATACGGCGTTGAGCCTGGTCAGCACTGCCTCGACGGCGTCTAGCGTGCATCCCTCTGGGGGATTGTCGGCATATTGAAGCAATCGTGTGATTCCTGCCTTTGCTCTGCCTCGTACGTAATTGAGTTCTTTAAGTTGATCCATGTGTTAAAGCATATGTTAATGCGAGACAGCTACTGTTAAGCAAATTTCATCATGATTTGCAATGATTACAGCTTGTATGGATATGTTAAGTGTTTGCGTAAATGCATAAAGAAAAAGGAACGTTAAGAATCTAGACGTTAAGCTTGAATTCAAATTTCTAATTGAATGCGTTCATCAACATTAATTTTGTACAGCAGTAATTTATTAAAGAAGGGAGCGTTACGGTGTACATTAATAGCTATTGATACAACAACTTTTGAGGAGTGTCAATAAAGTTAACTGGGCTTTGATTGAAATTGAAATTGAGCAAGTGCAAGTTTAGGTATACCGAAATTGACTTTCTGGGGTTCACAGTGAGCAGTAGGGGCATTCGAGCAAACTATAAGATACTTACCGGCAGCAGACATTTAAGGTATAAGACCTAGAAAAATTATTGGGGCTCTTCTCATATTTCCGCAGATTTGTACCTTCATTTTCAACATTAGCCAAGTCCTTAAGAAATTTAACGAGACCAGGTGTAACTTTTGATTTTTCTTAAGAAAGCTTGAATGTCTTTAAATATTATTGTAATATACAGTCTTCAGGGATAATTTTAGGGATATATAGCTAGAGAGTGAAACAGAATTGCATTGCAATGCATGTGCGAATGGTTCTGGCAGAATATTAATGCAGACACAGGACAAGAGCAGCGACACCTGCGGAGTCCAGATACCATAGTCTTGAACTGGAAACGTTAGTCCACTCATTAAGAAAGTTTAATATATATTTAAAGGGAATACCCTTCAAAATAATAACGGACTGTAACTCCTTATCACTAACATTGCAAAAAAGAAGTATAAATGCCAGAAAAGCTAGGTGGGCATTGGAAATAGAAAATTACGATTATTCGATTCAGCACCGTAATGGAAAATATATGGCACATGTAGATTCATTGAGTAGATGTTTTGGGCCAACGTTTGATATTAGAGATATTAATTTACACGATCAAATAATTTCAGTGTTAGATTAGGCTTACACCTGCAACTGCAGACTACCCAATGTAGAGATGAAGAGCTCTCGAAGTTAAGAGACAAACTGGAATTAGGCTCTGTTAAGAAGTCTACACTGGAAGATGGTCTAGTATATAGTGTGTTATCATATGGTTCAGCATTGTTGTGTGTGCCTGTAGAAATGGAATATAATATTATATGGGCGGTCCATGAGAAATTGTATCATTTAGGGTCGGAAAAGTGCATGGCGGAAATCAAAAGGCATTATTGGGTTTGAAAGATGAACAGCAAGGTCATGTTCAATGTACCCAAGCACGCATCTAATCGCACATTATAATTTTGTTTCGATATGTGTAATGGACTGAAGGAGACGTTTCCGACCCAACAAAGTATATATATTTTGAATCAGCATGAATAGCTGAGTCGATGTAGCGATGTCAGTCTGTTTCTAAGTGAACTAGTCTCTCAGTTTTAGAGCTATCGTAATAAGACTTGGCACAGACCCTTCTTTTTTTTACAGGCAGTACATATGTCAGAACCGGCCGGATCGGACCAGTACCATAACAGGAATGATCGGTCAACTACTATGTTTTTGTATGAACAACTTTTTTGTTTATGAATGTATCCTCACGAAACTTACCCAAACCGAGTCTATGAAGAGTTTGTACAATCTGAACAAATTTTAAAATACTTCTAATAGTTTCCTATAATTTCATCAAAATCGGACCACAAGGCTTCCATAGGAGCAATTAGCCAAAAATTTAGTTTTGTATAAAAATAATTCCTGCTAGGGTATATACTTTCGGCATTGATTGATGTGTGTTACAATTAAGTTTACGACTAGATAAGTTTTAATGACATTAAGTTTGTTAAGTCTGGTTGAGCTATTTTTACTCCCTGTATCCATAAAATGGGTAAAAAAGGGGTATTGGATTTGTGCAAAAGTATGTAACAGGCAGAAGGAGACATCTCCGACCCTATAAAGTATATAAATTCTTCATCAGGTGTCCGTCCGTAGGTATGAACGCCAGGAACTCAGCAGTTATAGGAGCTAGAGACACCAAATTTCGAATGTAGGTTCGTGTACAGCAGGCGCAGGTCAAGTTTATTTTGAATCCGAGATATTCCCCATTTCCCCGCTATTCAATAAAAACGTTTTACAGTAACAATTTTCAAGATATAGCGTTGGGATTTGGAATGTATAATACTTTAGTCAATCTTAATCTTCTGTTGAATTTCAAGTTGATCGGATAATAAACACGGAAGTTATTCAACAGACAAGATTTAGTAATTTATGTATTTTATGTGTGCTTGTGTGTATGTGTGCTTGTGTGTGTGTGTGTATGTGTAAGTTAACGAAGATGCGATCGGAAATTTTTTACCTGGGTACAGGGAGTTTTGTAGTTGGGTATACTCAACTATAGCATTCTTACTTGTTATAATTGTATCTAGCATTAAATAAGAATAAATAATAAATACATTACTGGACCACTATTCTTAACACAGTTTTCCAACTTCATGTAAACTTTTAACATAAAGTCCCACTGAGTTCCGCAGGGTAAAAGGAAGTTTCTGTGAACATTCCTGAAGCTATTCCAAAAATAAAACTCTGCCCCTAGTTGCCTCCCCAGTTTTTTATCAATGAAACAATGATCGCACCTGACATCATAAATTCGCTTCAATACGGAGTGCGCTGCATGATCGAGGGCGACAAATCCTAAATATAAAATTCATATATTATGCCTAAATATATACCTCAATATAAACATGAAACCTAAGCCATGAAGTTAGTTTGTTATTGTGCAAAATGTACACGCCGTTTTTAACATTCAGGTCAGTACCCTTATAGGGCGAGACTGCTTCTCTCGGGCTTCCGCAGAGCCTGGCTCCAGGTCGGCTTATTGGACATCTCCGTGCTCCATATGTACCTCGTTGCTGTCTTCAACATGGTCCGCCAGGAGAGCGAAACTGTTGTCAGACAACTAACAGCACTGGAAGTTGAAGCTGGGTGAGTTTCTAATGTAGAATTGGAATTGTTAGGCAACTTTTCTTGTTTCCTTGGTTTTCTTGGTGAATCTGGGAACTGGATCCTGCGTTTCTTCTGCTGGATTTTCTGCTAAGAGACCGTAGATGGTTGGTAAACTAGCATATTGTCATTTTTGGGGAGGGGACAACTCTCCATCACTCGGCTGGGTGGCCTGTTGGCCAGTGTTGCTGTTGCAGTGCACTTGCGTGGCCAATGGCCATCCATTAGCAATAATTGCTTCGCCGATCATCATAGCGCTCTTATTGCTGCCACTTGCTAGACTAGCTGTGGTGACTGTCGGTAGTTACATAATGGCCATTGTGTGAGTAAGGGTAACCGTAGTCCAGGTGGCGACAGACTGGTGCAGAGCCCGACCAAGTGACCACGGAGCAGGATCTGTGAAGTCTTCGTATTCCATCTGCAGCATTGATTCACGGGACTGAGTTTATAAAAGTAATTTGGTTGACACTACTGTTCAGTGATCCAAAATATAATGTAAATAAATTGGCAATTCATCACACTTCTTTCTGATGATTTGCACAATTAATATTGTTTTTCGTTTTGCTATGCAAATTATACACAGCGATACCGAGCTAGCCTACAAGCTAGGATTTGTCTTGTTGCCCGATTGCACACTATTTAGCGGCAGCCGTTAAGGCACATAATTAGGTTTTTCTAAATATGCACTTTACAGACACTGATAACCGACTGATAACAAACTTAAAATATTTATTTGCCACCATAGGTGGACTTGTCCATAAGTAAGAAATCATTTTCCAACAATTTTGACGGAGCAACTCAAAAGCTATTGAGAAAATTAAATCAAACAGGTCATCCGAGTGGGTAAAGCTAGCAATTTTTTTTAGACGTTTATAGGATTTTGTCAATATCGGTGAACATCTCTTGAAGAGGACCGAAAACCCTTCCAAAATAATTAAGTGATTCAAGATCCATACCATAGACGTTCAGAAATTGATTATTTGTATTTGGTTTCAATGTCAACAGCTTCAGATATTTTTTATTACTACCAAACCAGCTATTCGGATGCGTATCCACTTGCAACTTGGCGGAGCTTTGCCACGAGGAATTAGCCCACAAGCCAAAAGCGAATGGGTGGTTCTTACCGAACACGCGACGCTAAACGGCGAGTCGGCGCATCACCAGCATACTCCACGGTGGCCACCACAGGAGCCACACACATAGTATATTGACAGCAAATAAAACTAATTATAATCGAAACATAGTGTCAATACTTATCGCAAGTGTTCAAAGCAAATTTGTTGATACGGATCCTGACCGACCGAATTAAGCCCGGCAGGACATTCGATTCGTTAAAATAGATGGTGTCTGACCTGTAATTGCCTCCACTGAATTATTAACAGCATATTCGACCTTATTAAGCAGCTTAAATCTTAGCCACATTTTTCTAAAAATCCAACCTTACTCTACTCAATGACGGCTCCCCAACCCACTTTTCCACTAACAATACATTCACTCACATAGACCTTTCGTTATGCTTCCCCAACTCACCCCCTTCACCAACTGGAAAATAGTCGACGACCTTCGTGGGAGCGATCACTTTCCAATCATAATCTCCTTGTTCCTACAATCACAAACAACAAACTTTTCTCGTCCCTTGTTCAAAATAAAAGAAGCCGACTGGCCTATATATATCAAATTAACCAACGAACTTATACCCATAAGCACCAACATTAATAGGGGAGCCGCAACCTTAAATAAAATAATTATTCAAGCTGCCCATCACAGTATACCACAAACAACCCCACACCACTACAGCAAAAAACACTTCTTGGTGGAATAACACCCTAAGCGAACTAAGAACATTTAAATTTAAAACTAGCAAACTTCAAACGCATCAACAGCACTTACAATCTGCTCAAATAGAGCCGAGCTAATTCACTCTTCCGGAAAGAGTTAAAAATATCAAAAACTAAAGCTACGATCCAACAAAATCTGGGCAAACATTCGACGTCTCTGCGGACTAAGCCCATACATTGTATTACAGATACAACCAACTACTTGCTCACGATAGACACAACCTACTTAGCCCACCTTTTTGCTCAATACTGGTCAGACCATTTCAAAGACGAAAACTTCACCCAAAAGCCAACAAATACTCAGAGAAACCAACTAGCTACATAGCCAGTTCGAAGGCACAAACAGTAGAACCAGACATCACACAAATATAACTACTAGCTGCATTACACTCCCTCAAAAGATCAACTCCTGGTCTAAGCAGAATATCATACCCTATGATTAGAAACACCTCATACACACTAAAAACAAGTAAGAATGCTATAGTTGAGTAAACCCAACTACAAAACTCCCTGTACCCAGGTCAAAAATTTCCGATCGCATCTTCGTTAACTTACACATACACACACACATACACAGCAAAAGCGACAGCGCAATCGAAGTATTTTAGGGGGCTGTGCTTCTTCTTCCCCCCCTCGCTCCAGTACTGAATCTTGTCTGTTGAATAACTTCCGTGTTTATTATTATCTTCTCAAATTGGAATAATTAGGCTGGTTTTATAGGATTGTGGGATGTATTTATTAAGGACTTGGTTGAAGTGGTTTAATATTCTGGTTTTTGTTGCTGAATAACTATTTTTTATCATCGTGTATGATATTCTATTGATGCCAGGTGTGGTGCCTTTGAGGGATTGGAGAGCAGTTTCGAGCTCTAGTTTGGTAATATTTTTTTCTATTGCTAGGACTGAGGGATGTGTGATATGATTGGAGGGTGTTGGTTGGTATTTTTTGTTTATGAATTCTTGGGAGAAATAGGTATCGTTGGATAGGTTTGACCAATATTGTTTGAGTAGTTGACGGATCTGTTATGCAATGTATTTGATTTGAAGTGCTTAGGCCGCAGAAGCAACTTATATTTGTCCAGATTTTAGTTGAGGGTGTGCTTGGTTGAAGCTTTGCCAATCGCTTTCTTTGGTTTTAAAGTATGGTCTGCTAAAGTTATTTGGGGTGACTGGTGAGAACAGGAAAATTAGGTTTGAAAAATGGTCACTACCGCAAATATCGTCGGATATTTGCCATTTGATAAAGGGGATAAGTGAGGGTGAGGACAAAGTTAAGTCAATGTATAAGTTGTAATATGGCGACCTTTCTGATTTTTAAGTTGCTGGTTTGGCCGGCTCGAGGTCCAGTTTTAATTGCTATATTGTTCCGATATATTTCGGTTACACCACGGTAACCGTCTTCAGGGTGGCTACAATATACGTAAATATCAATGTTTGATTAACAAATTCATTAAAAATTATAAAATAACTTACTAGTTTTACACGTCTGTCCTGTTTGGCGTGCAATTTTCAACTAACTACTGCTTAGGTGTAAGTAGGTGTCTGTATATGTGCGCGCAGTTTTCAGTGTCAATTTTGTAGTTTAGTCTTCTGTCAATGTGAGTAAAAGTATTATGTGTGCTGAAGTGCGTAGAGGATTTGTCGCTGAGGATTGCGAGATTTGACTGATCAATGAATTTAGCTATAGTTCTGCCTCTACTGTTAGCGCGGGAGAATGGGTTGGGATGCCAACCGTTAAGATCCCCGGCAAAAATTATGTTAGAATGGTGAAATTGTATAACGTTTGTGAGGTTGGATTTTGTTAGTGATGCGTTGGGGAATATGTACGCTGAGTAAATTGTGATATTTAGTTTTGATTTTATTTGTATGGCTAGGGCTTCGAAGTTAGTATTAATGTTGATTTGAGAGTGTTGTATAGTTTTGTGGATAAGCAGGGCTACTCCATCAAATCTGTTTGTTGCTGTGTTAGTTATAAGTATAAAGATTGTAGGTATTGGTATGTTGTGAGTGTTTTGAATGTGGGTTTCTTGGAGGGAGATTATGTGAATATTTTTCTGATTAAAATTAGAAGTTCACTGTAGTTATTTGAATATCCGTTTAAATTCCACTGAATTATTTTAAGAGTCATTTAAATTGGGTTTGTTTTTTTAAATAGAGTGCAGAAAATTGATTTTGTTTGTATATTAACTACAGTGGCTTTGGGAGCCCCAATCTGGCCGTCTCATTAGTGACGATTTTGTCAGGTCGGAGCTCTATGTATTAGAGAGTGTTGGCAACGTCCTCTGCCTCTGCGGCCCTTGCGCTGACATGATGTCTTTTGAAAAACTGTCATGTCATTGCAAGGGGCGCAGAGAATGTACTTATTAAAAACACAATAATGTTCCAAAAGTACAATATTAATATAGCTTTTGCTTTAGAATTGTCCCATCTTTTATTTAAAAAAGACATTAAGAATCGAGTGAGCCGTTTGGTTATAATACCTTCGCAAAAGTGAAACATTTTCCCCACAAAACCATATTGAAAAAAAGTGGAAATGTGGATATGTCCACTTTGGAGACCTGTACCGCCCAATCAGATGAACCGAATCCCGAATAATTTCACATTCATAAACTATGGCCAATTCTCTATCAAACTGCATTTACCGTTTTACATTTGCTCACCATGACCTTTTTGATTTTGGCCACGTGTGTCGGCTAAAGGCGCCAGTGTGCGACGGTTGGGCGTAGTCCTTTAAAATATTTTTGATGATGTTAGAAGAATAATACTATTACTACATCTAGAAAACAGTGAAAGCTTTTAAAACAATTATTTCCAATGTTAAAACATTATTTGTCATATTCTGTTTGCGTAGTCCCGTGCAGTGCGGAAATGTGCACCGCAGTCACCAATTCAATTGAAAAGTCCCAAATTTGGATGCAGAGTTATTACATGTTGGTACGGTAATGATACTGTTTTCGCATAAAATGCATAAACCCGGCGCCAAGCGAGACACCTTAACATTTATAACATTACTGAAATGTTGATTATGATAATAAATATACAGTGAATCGAAAAAGTATTTGCACAACTCTGTTTTTTAAGCCTGTCGTATGATAAATTTCGGTCCACTTAACCTACATCAAAATTAAAAACACAATTTTTATTTAGGAACATTTTATTTGATATAATTTAAAAAAAAGTTGTGTTTCACTTTTAAGCGCCTTTGCATACTTTGCATACCAACTTGGTCGGTCGCTTTGTTGATATTTTTTTCCATTCCGTGCGTAAAGCTGTTATCAATGAATCTGTTGATCCACACAGAAAACAATGAACCGATATACTCAAAGTCGTATCCCCACTTAATGGGGGCAACAGATTTCATAAATAACGAGATCAAACAACTTCTGAAAGACGGCATCATTAGGCCATCTAGATGGTCATACAACAGCCCAACATGGGTTGTTGATAAAAAACGGCACAAATGCTAAACGAAACAAAAATAAACGATTAGTAATCTATTATAGAAGACTTAGTGAACGAACCATCGCCGATCGCTAACCTTTGCCAAGGGATAAGTTAATTTTTATATATTTAAAGGAACAAGAACGCGAAAAAAAAAAACATATATTTCAGTGAATGCTGGAAAATATGAATTTTGTTGACTACCCTTATGTCTGAAGAATGCGGGAAGCATCTTCTAAAGACTATCGACGGCATCCTTAGGGAACAAATAGGTATAATTTGATATGCCTATATATATTTTCAGAAAACGAAATTGACTCCGTCAAACACATCGACACTGTATTAATATGCTTGCACGACGCTAACATGAGAGTGTCACAGGAAAACAAAACTTCTCAAAGAAAACGTTATATATTGTAAGGGAGTTTTCCAGATGGGGTACAGATCTCAGTCTGTATGAGTCCAGCACTTACAAGAAAATTTGTAAGATATGCTGGGACGCTGGGCGTAGGGAAGGGAAACGTTCTAGAGGGAATATATGTGCTAATACTACGGCCTCGTACAACTCTGCACGGGATGAGTGCCCAGGAGATGACCAGGATCCTACCGCTGGTGCTCTACTGGTCAATAGGTCTACGAACGACTACTCTACGAAGGCCCGGGATTACTCACACGGGCAGCAGGATAACCCTCGCTTTGTACAATGGTTAGTGTTATCAATGCCGGGATTGCTCACACGGACGGCGGGATATACCTCGCTATACGTTAGTATTATTTTCTACAAATGCCGGGATTGTTCACACGGGCGGCGGGATATACCTCGTTCTACAGTTAGTATTAGTTTTTACTTATAAATGCCGGGATTGCTCACACGGACGGCCGGATATACCTCGCTCTACGGTTAGTATTAGTGTGTTTTATAAATGCCGGGATTGCTCACACGGGCGGCGGGATATACCTCGCTCTACAGTTAGAATTAGTTATTAGACGTTCTATGCAGAGATAAAGACAATCGTTTAGTTATTTTAGATTATCTTTATTCAAGCTTCTTACTGTTAGTTTACCAAAACTACGCGTGCCCTGCTGCACTGCCGCCTAACGGCTCTTTTACTCACGCTCTTTATCCTACGTGCTTCCGATGCACGTCTACTCACTTTGTTTGTCGCTCGCTAAGTCCCAACGCACGTCTGCTCGATTCTTATCTCTCGTACCAAGTGATCTATTCTGCCCGGCTCAGCTACGCGCGAGCCTGAAAAGCTCAATCCTACCACGAGCTTTCGCAATTGACCTTACAGCTTTGCTCTGACTGAAGCCGCGCTCTGGTGGCAGGACTGCGAACTGTATCAGCTGCGCATGCCAGCTGTGACAGAGGATCGTTGCGTTTGAATTCAAACGGTAACGGCTAAAATTCTAATGTTTACATTTAACTTATAACTACAGCGCGCCAGGCGCTGGCGCTCCTTGCGCTACATAAGTTTTTTCCGGCTTCTTCTTTCTATTAAATCCTAAAACTGCCTTATATCTTCCACTATAACTAGTTACGCCTATTCAATACAACCGCGCTTCTTGCGCTATTCTGATATTGTGAGGGGGTTGCTTAACAGCCAACAACAACAACAACCACTTCCTACTTTTTCTCAGAAGC
The DNA here is from genome assembly GCA_037075165.1 of Hirtodrosophila histrioides. Lineage (NCBI taxonomy): Eukaryota > Metazoa > Arthropoda > Insecta > Diptera > Drosophilidae > Hirtodrosophila > Hirtodrosophila histrioides. The sequence continues at coordinate 818,165 of JBAMCL010000177.1, read as the reverse complement.
GCCGTCATGGGTTGTACTAAGGTCGCAAAATTGGGCACAAATCGCCGGTACCACGAAGCCATACCGAGACATTGGCGCAACTCTTTAATACAAGATGGGGCCTTTAGATTTCTGATCGCCTCCACTTTGTCAGGGTCAGTCCGAATACCTTCCCCACTAATCACATGCCAAGATAAACCAGCCGTTGCCGAAAGAAGCTGCACTTCTTTCTGTTCACCTTCAAGTTAGCGGCCCTCAAACGGCGGAAAACTTCAGTTAGATTGGCAACATGTTGTTCTCGGGTCGCTCCTATCACCACGATATCGTCTAGATACGCGAACGCGTGCGGCTCCATATCGGGCCCTATCACCGAATCTAGCGCCCGCTGAAACGTCGCGCAAGCTGAGTGGAGACCAAATGGCATCACCCGCCATTGGAATAAACCCCTCCCGGGCACCGTAAACGCCGTGCACTCCTTGCTTTCGGCCGCCATGGGGATTTGCCAATACCCGCTCTTCAAATCTAGAGTAGAAATGTAACGAGCATGGCGCAATCTTTCGAGGATGTGGTTAATCCGAGGGACTGGATAAGCGTCCGGCACAGAGTGCGCATTGAGCTGCCGATAGTCTATACACATGCGCCATTCCCCAGTCTTTTTCTTGACCAGGACTATTGGAGCGCTGTGTGGGCTACGCGACGGCTCAATGGCACCCGCCTGGATTAGCTCCTCCACCTGCTCATCGATTACCTTTTGCATAGCCGGGTTCTTGGGATAATATCTCTATTTCAAAGGCTTGCTATCCTTCATTATTATCCTATGCTCGGCGATATGTGAGACTCCTTTCAGATTATCGAAGAGTGCCAGTTCTGATGCCAAGAACTCCTGCAGTTCTGGTTCCAGATCCGCTGGCCACTCTGCCTCCGCTACGGGGGACTCATAGCTATTTTCCTCTTGGATGACCGACAACTTGAGCCGGGATGCCTCGCCTTGCGGGTCGACTTGGCTCTTACCCCCAGTCACGGCCCCCTGATTCCCGTCGGCAACCCCTGTTGAACCGGTGCAGGACTCAGTGTGCTCCCTCTTTTGCCCATCTCCCGACAATCCCCTATCGACGAATTGGTGCGACGCAGACTGAGCCGCTTCTGCCGTTCCGCGGCAGCCTCTTCCCGGCCCGGAATCGGCCTCTTCAATCTTTGAACAACGCCCGGTTTCCGTCCTACCCTCTGCGACCATGCCACTCGGTTGCCAAGCAGTCGCTCCTCTCTCCACGAGCGGGATGCCCTCTGTCGGCTCCTCGCTGCTGGGTGGTACTGCCAGCCCTGCGGCCGGTACCACCACCGTCTCGAGGATCAATTCGGCGTTGCCGCATCGTATGGTAGTGCCCATGGCACAAAGAAAATCCATGCCGAGGATGATGTGGTCCAGCATGGAGGGCATAATCAGCATAGGCATGCTGATCGTCTTGCCGGCCATGTTGACATCCATCCTCAGTAGCCTATTAACCTCTAGAGTCGATTCTTTACTCAAGAAACTCTTAGGCTGGGCCTCGGGACTCGGGCCAACTTGTGGTCGCCTCTGTACCGCCTGACCACTGGGTGTCCTCGCCGGGTACTCCAAACTCCGCCTCCGGACACTCTCGAGCTCCACGGCCAATTGTGTCAGCTCTGCCAGCGTTGAGAAGTCGTGCCTGCGTATATACAATTGATACTCAGGCGCGGCGTTCTCGTATATACGGTGTAACTCCTGTGCCGTGTTATACCTCGCGTGGTGCATACGCGCCCTCAGGTCTATCACGTAGTCCTTAAACTCCTCATCGCTACGCTGCAGGCGGGCCCGAATTTCATCTTCTAATCGCTCAAAATAGCGAGGCGGGAGGAAGAATTCCAGAAATCCCCTCCTAAACGTCGACCAGGAAACATCCCTCAACCCGCTGGTCATGAACCACTTGGCGGCCTTGCCAACAAAAAATTCGCCCATCACCCGGGGCATACGGTCTAGCTCGATACCGTAAGTCACTGCCCGTTCCTCAAACGTCTCCAAAAATTCGAGAGGGTCTACTAGGCCATCATACCGCATTCCCCATTTCCGCACCTGTTCCGGAACGTAAAAGGAACACCTGGCATCTGGCTGGGGATAAGTTCTGGGAACATAGATACTACCAGGAGCACCGGCGAGCGATGGCACGGCCTCAGTGTCAATATCTACCGTTCCCCGGACTCCCTCCACCCGGATGTCGGGCACACACCGCGCACCAGGGACATTTAACTTCAGGGCGGGAATAGGGGTACACTCGTACAAATGCGTACTCCTCAAGTCCGGCTCTGATGTTCTTCGGGATTGGCTGACTGCGCCGGTCAAGCCGCCCCCACAGCGTGGCTCCAAAGTTTTGGCGTACTGCGCCTCCAACTCGGCCAGCCGCGCCCATACTTGCGTATCATGGCCCCCCTTTTGCACAAATGTGCAGAGCCGCCCGAACTCTTGGGCGATCGCCGCCAATTCTCCTTTGCGCCGCTGGTGAATCCAGCGCATGCCCACCCCCGGGTTTTGGCACTCACCTGACTCCATCATTTTTTTTTTTAATTTTTGGGTCAATGGGCAATTTGTTTTTGCTTAAATTTCACAAAAAAAATAAAACAAAAACCAAAAAACAATTGCAACACAAAAAAATTGTTTACAAATTTTTTCCTTCGGGTGTTGGCGTTCACTTCCACTGTCACTGTTCACTATGCCAACTGTACTGGGAGGTTTATATATATATATTTATATATATATTTTTTTTTCTCTCTGGCCGTGTCTACTATTCTGGCCCACTGTACACCGTTTATTCTGGCCAGGGCCTTCGGCCACTTGCAGCCCACCAACACAACTACAATCCCGGCCTTTTCTGGCCGCACTCACGATTAGGTCGCTTGGCCGCACGAAAACCGAATTTGTCCCACTGTTTTCGTCAACGCCGACTTCGACCGCGGCGCGCGCACTTTTCTGGAGTCTTTTTATGTATGCACACACGAGTGTGCGAGCTCGCGACGATCCGTTTTCGCTGCCTGCCGGGCGCGTGCACTGTACTTTCGATATTTATTATTTCTTTGTCTCTTCGCTGTGCATTGCTTTTTTCCGCAAGCAATGCGCGCGTTTTGTATGTTTTAATTGCGCACAAACCGAACGTGCAGGGTATTGAGTAATAGACCTGGGTATGCCCGACTAGCGGCTGACCGGGTATGCCCGACTAGTGGCTACCCTGTATTACACATACACCAACTAGAACGATTTTTTGGGCACAATGACGGGTTTTTAAGCCGTAATTATGCCACGCCCCTTAGCGCCTCCAGCGTCCCTGCTCGGGCGCCACTTGTAAGGGAGTTTTCCGGCCGGGGTACAGATCTCAGTCTGTATGAGTCCAGCACTTACAAGAAAATTTGTAAGATATGCTGGGACGCTGGGCGTAGGAAAGGGAAACGTTCTAGAGGGAATATATGTGCTAATACTACGGCCTCGTACAACTCTGCACGGGATGAGTCCCCAGGAGCTGACCAGGATCCTACCGCTGACCAGTAGTCAATAGGTCTACGAACGACTACTCTACGAAGGCCCGGGATTACTCACACGGGCAGCAGGATAACCCTCGCTTTGTACAATGGTTAGTGTTATCAATGCCGGGATTGCTCACACGGACGGCGGGATATACCTCGTTTTACAGTTAGTATTAGTTTTTACTTATAAATGCCGGGATTGCTCACACGGGCGGCGGGATATACCTCGTTCTACAGTTAGTATTAGTTTTTACTTATAAATGCCGGGATTGCTCACACGGGCGGCCGGATATACCTCGCTCTACGGTTAGTATTAGTGTGTTTTATAAATGCCGGGATTGCTCACACGGGCGGCGGGATATACCTCGTTCTACAGTTAGTATTAGTTTTTACTTATAAATGCCGGGATTGCTCACACGGGCGGCCGGATATACCTCGCTCTACGGTTAGTATTAGTGTGTTTTATAAATGCCGGGATTGCTTACACGGGCGGCGGGATATACCTCACTCTACAGTTAGAATTAGTTATTAGACGTTCTATGCAGAGATAAAGACAATAGTTTAGTTATTTTAGATTATCTTTATTCCAGCTTCTTACTGTTAGTTTACCAAAACTACGCGTGCCCTGCTGCACTGCCGCCTATCGGCTCTTTTACTCACGCTCTTTATCCTACGTGCTTCCGATGCACGTCTACTCACTTTGTTTGTCGCTCGCTAAGTCCCAACGCACGTCTGCTCGATTCTTATCTCTCGTACCAAGTGATCTATTCTGCCCGGTTCAGCCACGCGCGAGCCTGAAAAGCTCAATCCTACCACGAGCTTTCGCTCTCCACCTCAGAGCTTTCGCAATTCACCTTACAGCTTTGCTCTGACTGAAGCCGCGCTCTGGTGGCAGGACTGCGAACTGTATCAGCTGCGCATGCCAGCTGTGACAGAGGATCGTTGCGTTTGAATTCAAACAGTAACGGCTAAAATTCTAATGTTTACATTTAACTTATAAATACAGCGCGCCAGGCGCTGGCGCTCCTTGCGCTACATAAGTTTTTTCCGGCTTCTTTCCATTAAATCCTAAAACTGCCTTATATCTTCCACTATAACTAGTTACGCCTATTCAATACAACCGCGCTTCTTGCGCTATTCTGATATTGTGAGGGGGTTGCTTAACAGTCTCCTTACAATATCTAGGCTTCATTGTAAGCAGGGGCGGAGCTAAGACTGACCCCGAGAAAAGTTAACTGCATGTAGGAATACGCCAAACCGGAACATTTTTCGATCGACTCTACTATAATGGCAACAGTAATGTATAACAGATCAGTCGCTTTCTGAACGTGATTAAGCTCGGACGTACGTCTTATCGCAAATCTCACTCTCTGTGCTTTTCTCTGCATTCTTATCACAGTTAACTGTTAAAACAACAACAACAACAAAAATTTACCCTTTGCTGTACACGAAACCACACCTTTAATACCATTAAACGACGGATTATAACAACTGGCGGTGCTCTGCCAATATTAAAAAGCCACGTTCAACGAAAGCCAAAAATGTAAATAGCAAAGAATTTGTAAACTATTTTCGACCGTTGCAAACAATTGAGGATGAAAATGATACCAAAGACCCTGCTGACACAATGGATGCTGTAAATAAAGCTAACGACCAGCCAGTCGTCATCTCTGTCGAAAAAATGCCACCAATTACGGTGATCAAACAGACTTCAACGTTTTTACATGACCTTGCTCACATCAAGATTACCGATTATTGCATTAAAACCATAATCATTGGTATCAAAATTTTTGTTGACGGAGCTATCAATTTTAATTTGGTTTGCACTGAATTAAAAGAATTAAAATGGGAGTTCTACTCATACGTTACGAAAAATAATAAGTCTTACAAGGCAGTACTTTCGGGCCTTGACAAATTACCCGTCGCTGAGGTAAAAACCATGATATGTGAGCTTGGTCTAAGCTGCATTGAAGTCAAAATAATAGAAAAATGACCAGAAACAATCACAAATTGCTCTTATATGTCGTTTATTTTGCTCACAAAAGTACAACTGTGCAGCAGCTACGAAAAGATTATGCACAACTTAATCACACTAAGTTACGATGGGAACACAAAACTAAATCACCAAACAAGTTAACCCAATGTTACAATAGTCGACTATTCGGTCATGGCTTCTTACAGTGTGCTGTCAAGACATCATGCGCTTACTGTGCGGCTAACCCCAACACATCAGGCTGCCCAGACACCACAACCAAATTACAATGTGCCAATTGCCAAAAACATCCATGCCTCTACTTTCTTATCAGTCGCTTTTGTCTAAGCGTTCTCTTTGTGGACGATACCAAAATACAAATACAAATTTAACAAACAACAGTCAAACTTATCGTCGAACAGGCCAGAGCAACATTGTTCCACATACGATAACCAGAGAAACCGTACCGGTAATTCATACTCAAGCGACGCCCCCAGCGGGTATATATCTAAGTTATAGTCATGCCGTCATAGGTGCCAACTCCAATTCTTCCGACTTATTCTCCATGAATGAACTTTCTGCGCTTCTGACAGAACTTATGGATAATCTCAGTGGCTACACCACAAAGAGCGAACAATTTGATGTAATAACCAAACTAGCCCTAAAGCATGTGTACAATAACAAATAGTTGTCTAAGCCACCTCAATATTATGGTATGGAATGCCCGTGCCGTTCTTTCAAAACGACTTGAGTTAATCGATTTTCTCACAAAAAAACCAGGTCACATATGCCTTATCAGTGAAACCTGGCTATCACAAAAGACTAGGTTCTTTATTCCCGACTATGTAGTGTATATGAACGATCGCTCGGAGTAGCAATTATTATAAAGAACGGTATTCCACATGAACAAATTAAAAACATAAATACTCATTTAATCGAAAATATTGGTATAACGATCCACTTGAACTCTGGGCAATCCTTTAAAGTTTATTCGGCATATTTCCCCGGGCAATCAGCTAAATGCCTAATAAATCATTGTATCTCATTGCCATCCACTAAACATATAAAAGACATGCTTAGGTCCGTCCTCATTAAAATATCTAGCACTGATGGTATTTATGTTGTTGGTGGTGACATTAATTGTAGGAAAAGATTATGGAATTGTTCCAGAGCCAATTGCTACGGAAATATTTTGCACGATTTATCTAGCGTGGGAAAAATTAACATCTTGTTTCCTAAGGACCCCACTTACATTTCAGTAAGCTATAAGGGAAGCCCGTCTACTTTGGACTTAATTTTCACAAACACCCCAAGAAGATTCTCTGAACCTGTTGTCAATGTTGACTTGTCTTCCGACCACCTACTGGTGTTATGCAGAATAAATGTTGGAAGAATATTAACTAACTCGAATACCCTCCTTCAGTTTTCTAAGGCTGACTGGAGAAAATTTAAACGTATTCTAAATGAAGCTCACAAAATAAGTTAATTAGTTTTTCAAGAGCTTACCCCAAACCAGGAGATAATTAACAACATGATAAAACATCTTACTGATAGCTTTAATAAGGCTATTGATCTGCCCGTCCCTAAAACTCAATCTAAGCCTCCCTTTCGTAAGCTACCATCCAGCTTAAAAAGTATCATTACTGAAAGAAATAAAGTACAAAGACAATGGATTAGGACTCGGCAACCACTTCGCACATAATTATATCCCATGCTTTAGTCACAACACGGACGGTTTTGGTCAAGTTCAGAGAAGTCCAATCTGCTAGCCGACATTTTTGAGCATAAACACAACTTAACATCTAATTTCTCAAGTGTCGACACATTAAGAATAGTCAACACTTCCTTGAACAATCTCCACTGTCAGTCAGTTTCTTCTGATGTGCCTGTTCCACTGGTGAGGTTCGGCCTATCATCAAGACACTCAAAACTAAGAAAACTTCAGGTGTTAATAAAATTCCTAAGTGTGCCTTAAGAACCTTCCAACAATTTCTGTTACCTTATTAACCCTAATCTTTAACAACTGCTTTAAAATTGGATATTTCCCTGCTGCATGGAAAACGGCAAAAATTATCCCTTTTCCAAAGCCTGGTAAGCCCCCGGACTCTCCAGAAAGTTACCGGCCCATTAGCCTGCTATCTAGCTTTTCAAAAATTCTTGAGCGCATCATTAGAGTTAGGCTTAATTGTCACCTAGACGACAATAAAATTTTACCCACAGTTCAATATGGGTTCAGAGAATCGTAAAGGTGTGCTTATCCACTCAATGAAGTTGTCACTTGTGTTAAACAAAGCTTTGCGAAGAAATCTGTTGGTATGCTAACACTCGATTTTGAGGCCGCTTTCGACACTGTGTGGCACAATAGTCTCATGCATAAACTTATAGCCTGCAATACCCCAATGTATTTATTAAAAATAATACAAAATTTCTTGGCTGATAGGTTCTTTTACGTATCCTTAAACGGCATAAACTCAAAAATTAAACAAATACGAGCTGGGGTTCCAGAAGGATCAGTGCTTGGACCAACTCTATATAATGCTTACATCTATATATATAAAAGAGTTCGTGCTGACTGACTGACTGACTGATTGGCACTCATCGCACAGCCAAAACCATAAGAGCTAGGATGCTGAAATTTTCACAGTAGGTTCCATCTATAATGAAAGTGCACACTAAAACGGAATTTTGGAAAATTCCACCCACAAGCGTGGAAAATCGCGGAAAACTGTTGTATGAAACTTTTTTGTTTACCATCCAATCGGCTTCAAACTCATTTTCAGAGATCTACACAAAAATTAATTTGACACATATTTCATCGATTTTGGAAAATCCACCCCCATGGGTGGAAAATGGGGGTCTCAAGGTTGTATGGGCGAAAGTCTAATTTTAGTCCGATCACCTTCAAATTCATTTTCAAAGCTCTTCACGTAAAATAATTCGACACGTGTATCAGCGATTTTGGGAAATTCGACCACATGGTTGGAAAATCAGTGGAAAAGTCTGGCATTCGACATTTATAATTTTCATGCGATTGGCTTCAAACTCATTTTCAAGGTTCTATGGGCAGAAATAATAGGCACGATGGTCAAAGATTTTGGAAAATCTACCCCCAAAGTCGGAAAATTCGTGGAAAACTGTTGTATGAAAATTTTTTGATTATCGTCCGATTGGCTTCAAAATCATTACAAAGCTCTTCACATAAAATAATTTGACACGTGCATCAGCGATTTTGGGAAATTCGACCACATGGTCGGAAAATCGGTGGAAAACTCTGGCATTCGACATTTTTAATTCTCATGCGATTGGCTTCAAACTCATTTTCAAGGTTCTATGGGCAAAAATAATAGGCGCGGTGGTCAAAGATTTTGGAAAATCTACCCCCAAAGTCGGAAAATTCGTGGAAAACTGTTGTATGAAACTTTTTTGATTATCGTCCGATTGGCTTCAAACTCATTTTCAAAGCTCTTCACATTAAATAATTTGACACGTGTATCAGCGATTTTGGGAAATTCGACCATATGGTCGGAAAATCGGTGGAAAAGTCTGACATTCGGCATTTTTAATTTTCATGCGATTGGGTTCAAACTCATTTTCAAGGTTCTATAGGCAGAATAATAGGCGCGGTGGTCAAAGATATTGGAAAATCTACCCCCAAAGTCGGAAAATTCGTGGAAAAATGTTGTATGGAACTTTTTTGATTATCGTCCGATTGGCTTCATACTCATTTTCAAAGCTCTTCACATTAAATAATTTGACACGTGTATAAGCGATTTTGGGAAATTCGACCACATGGTCGGAAAATCATTGGAAAAGTCTGGCATTCGACATTTGCAATTTTCATGCGATTGGCTTCAAACTCATTTTCAAGGTTCTATGGGCAGAAATAATAGGCGCGGTGGTCAAAGATTTTGGAAAATCTACCCCCAAAGTCGGAAAATTCGTGGAAAACTGTTGTATGAAACTTTTTTGATTATCGTCCGATTGGCTTCAAACTCATTTTCAAAGCTCTTCACATTAAATAATTTGACACGAGTATCAGCGATTTTGGGAAATTCGACCATATGGTCGGAAAATCGGTGGAAAAGTCTGACATTCGGCATTTTTAATTTTCATGCGATTGGGTTCAAACTCATTTTCAAGGTTCTATAGGCAGAAATAATAGGCGCGGTGATCAAAGATATTGGAAAATCTACCCCCAAAGTCGGAAAATTCGTAGAAAAATGTTGTATGAAACTTTTTTGATTATCGTCCGATTGGCTTCATACTCATTTTCAAAGCTCTTCACATTAAATAATTTGACACGTGTATCAGCGATTTTGGGAAATTCGACCACATGGTCGGAAAATCGGTGGAAAAGTCTGGCATTCGACATTTGCAATATTCATGCGATTGGCTTCAAACTCATTTTCAAGGTTCTACCCAAACACATAATAGGCGCGGTGTCCAAAGATTTTGGAAAATCTATCCCTAAGGTCGGAAAATACGCGGAAAACTGTTGCATGAAATTTTTTTGATTATCCTCCAATTTACTTCAAACTCATTTTCAAACTTCTGTTTATCATTCAATCATTTTGAAACTTATTTTCAAAGCACCTCACATTAAATAATTCGTCACATGTGCTACCGGTTTCGAAAAATACACGTGGCTTTACACTAATTTCCAAATATAAATACAAAAACCTCGGTACTTTGCAGGCAAGACAGCGGGCGGAAAACAGTTGGAAAGATTGAATTTGAATTCTTAGTATTATTGTTGAAATTGGCTGAAAATGCCAAATGATTTTGGAAAATCTACTCCATGTCGCCACGGGCGGAAAATGGAAGTCAAGGACAAATGAGCGGGACATTTTTTTGTTTTTTTGTTTTTTTTTTTCAAAGACATTTTCATAGCCCTACACTGAAAACATTAGTCACATGGCTCCACTATTTAGTTGTATTTCTTACGGTTGACGAAAGCAGTCAAATTCATGAAAAAATGCATTTGCATCTAAATATTTCCCCGGGCAAGGCCGGGATATTACCTGCTAGTGTATGATATTCCGCTACTAACTGGGTGCCCTACTCTTATGTTTGCTGATGACACGGCCTTGTTCTGTTCTGGTTCTTGTTATGAAATCCAAAATAATCTGCAAAGCTCTCTAAACTCAATGTCCAGTTACCTTGCCAAATGGAAAATCAAATGGTACGCTAGGAAAACAAAAGCAATTTTTTTCACAAAGAAGCGCAGCCCCACGTCTCTACCTAATAGACAGTTAGAAATTGATAATAATAAAATATCGTGGGAAAGCTTGGTTAAATACCTTGGGATCAACTTAGACAAAAAGCTTCTTTTCAATGAACACATAAGTAAAACTATCGATAGAATAAACAAGATCTTTCGAATACTGTATCCCTTTATAAATCGTTATTCAAAACTGTCTTCAAGAAATAAACTTCTTATATATAAATTGATTTTCCTACCCACTATTTTATACGGTTCTGAAATTTTGGGTAATTGCGCTCGTACGCATATAAAAAAGTTACAAACGTCACAAAACAAGATTTTAAAGATGATTTACAACCTACCATATTATTTTTTAACCCGTAAGTTGCACGAGAAAGCTAATATAAAGTCGCTTGATGAACTCTTCGCTCCAAACAAAAATACATTTGAAATTAAGTTAATATCCTGGATGCACAATCAAGTGCTGGGGGTAACTTCACTTACTAGTACAAAATAGTTTGTCTAAAGTCTTAGTCCTTTAGTTAGTTAATTAGTAATAAGTGTGGGCTTAAGCTCCTTACAAGGTTTTGTCAACTGCCATAATTTTCTCCTTGATTATATAATATCAAAATAAATATGTAATAGTAATTATCCAAATTCGTATGTTCCAGCTATAAAACTATCTAATCTCTGTTACTATAAATGCTAGCTTTAAGCAAAAAACAAAACAAAAAATTAAAGATACATGGTAATAAAGAAAACACTTAAAGCGAAAAAAATAATGTATAACAGATCGATACATCGGTTTTTATACTATGTTCCCGAAGGGAAAAATAGTACATTGGGTTTGCGAAATGTCCGTCTGTCCGTATGAACGCAATTTTTTTGCCTTTATCTTTAAGCTAGAGCAACCAAATTTGGTACACATGTTGGTGTATATCGTCAATTTATAAAGTGTCAATTATTTAAGGGCTTGCAGTCTACATTTTTATTTTACTATCAAAAAAATTTTTCTTTACAGGAGACATAAATCCACACAAAATTCCGCTTTGCAAATAACGCCATCAATAACGGACATGAGCTCACGACATTCCTTTCGAACGAAAACTAACCAACAACTTGAAGATAATACAACAAATCTCAGTCAAAACAACTTAAAGTTGAATAGGCGTCCTGGTCGTTGGCAGTATAAATCATCACCAAAGCCGAAAGTTAATATAAGAAAGAATTCCAGCAACACCACGCGGACCGCTTCAAACATTGACACACTAAACATTAATGATACAATTTTGGAATCAAATGAAAAAAATCAACTACAAAAGGCTATTAGTCTAGGACGTGACTTAGATGCTGTTGGTTCTCAAAACAGTGTTGTGCCAGATAATGATGAAATAAAGCCAATAAATTTTATTCGAACTTTAAATGTCGATATATCAACACCAAGTAATTTTGATGACACTTATTATGAAATTGCCACAATTAAAAGTCCATTTATATTTCAGGTAAATATTGAATTTTTTGTAGTAGATTAAGATTGACCCAAGTTTTATACATGCCAAATCTCAAGGTTATATCTTTAAAACTGTCCTTAAAATCATAATCGATTTGCGGGGGAGCGGAAGAGATATCTGAAACAAACTTTATGTGCGAATTGTATACACATACATACCAAGTTTTGTGTCTCTAGCTCTTATAGTTGTTGAAATTGACGCGCTCATACGAACAAACGGACATGGCCAAATCGACTCGACTATCTATACTTCTGGATGTTGATGTACTAAGGAACAGTACATACAAGTGGCGCAACGACACCAAGCACGGGCTTGTTAACGCCCAACCCAACCGATCGAGAACGCGCCGCATAACGTACGGTAACGAAAGATCGCGGACATGAAAACACAAACTAAATACAAAAATAACAATTATACAAATAAGTCCCTAAGTATTACATAAATAACGTAAGAGTAAAGTTCTACGTGTTTAAATTTAAGTAGCATTACTTACTAGATGGAAAAGATTGTTATAGTTAAAGCATAAGATTCGGAAAGGGTTATGAATTGCATAATTAGAACTACAAGCTTAGAGAGAAAGTGGAAGAAAGTTTCTGGAACATCTGATCGGAACTGCAAAACTTATTTGGTTGATTAATTCAGAAGAATCAATTTCCCCATTAATTAGTGTGTGTAAGAAAATCACAACAAGCATGGCCGGAAAGAGAAGACAGGTTTATTAGTAAGAGTCTACTACGTTCTTACCGTAGTAAGCAAGCGAATATTGCGATTCCAGTTAAGATTCCGGAGTGCAAAATGAAGAAATTGTTTTTGTACCGATTCTAATCAATTCTGATAAACCGTGTATTGGGGACACAATACAGAGTACTATGTTCCCAGTCCTATATAATATGGTTATTTGTGAGTTCGCGAAGAAACGCGATTTTGCTCCTTTGGGTAGGTGGGGGGTGTCCAAAAATGTTATATGCAGATTTATCCAGGAGGTTAATATTAGTCTGTATGCCAAATTTGGTGACTCTAGCTTTACTGGTGTGGGAGATATAGGTTTTGCTCCTTTGGGGGGGTGGGGGGTTCCAAAAATGTTCGATGCAGTTTAATCCAGGGGGTCCACATTAGTCTGTATGTATGTATGTCTGTAGATGTGTCAATAAATTTTTGATGCAGATCGGTCAGGAATCTCAACTTTAGTGTGTTTGCCAAATTTGGTAACTCTAGCTTTAAAAATGTGGAAGATACAGGTTTTCCCCAAATTTTGTGGGAGGGGGTGGGGGTGGTTGGTCGATCTTGACACCTTATAAATTGACGATATACACTAAAATGTGTACCAAATTTGATTGCTCTAGCTTAAAGATAAAGGCAAACAAATTGCGTTCATACGGACGGACGGACATTTCGCAAACCCAATGTACTATTTTTCCCTTCGGGAACATAGTATAAAAAGGCATTCGCTTTTCTCTGATCGAGAATATATACACATTTGGCGTAGGAGTTGTCTCCTTCTGCCTGTTTGCACAGATCAAACACCCCCTTCTTATCCCTTTTAATAATAATTAGACATAGGGCGAAATGGGAGCGAAATGAATTTACTATTGTCGCTGAGAGCGAATTATACCCGTTCCGGCGCCTTAGCTTAAACTAGAGTTAAGTAAAATATACATACTTTTAATATAATCGAAGTAATATCTGAACCGCATTGTTTTCTCGATTGCAATAAGCATTCACGCCACCCACAGTTTCGGTTTATTTTATAGTTAAAACAAGTAACCCGGACCATATATGGGGCAATTTTGCACAATCGGTTGCGGCAACCCATTGTCACTCAAATTGGGTCTTTGCCTCACACGCTGCAATCAGATCAGCAAACTTCGTAGCACAACTCTAAAAATGGCGTCGGGAAAAGTCGAATTGATAAACTAAATATTGCAATTAAATTATATTAAACAAAAATTAAAAAAATTCAGAAATTTTTTTTTTTAATTTTGAGTTTTGTTAATTATAATAACAGGATTATCTAAGGGTTTTGCTACAGAATCTAGTTGGCACAACATTGTCAAAACCAATTACATTGCAATCGGTTGCAGCAACTCGAAAAACACACTCAAGTTGGGCAACTGGGCTGCATTGTGTATGCTTCCCATGAGAATGCTATAGTCGAGTATATTCGACAAAAAAACTCCCTGTACCCAGGTCAAAAATTAACAATCGTATCTTCGAAAACTTACACATACACAAATACGCACACACACAAGCGACTGCACAAGCGACAGGGCAAGTGAGGTATTTAAAGTGGTAGGTGTGCTGCTTCTTCCCTACGCGCTGGAGTGCTGAATCTTGTTTGTTGAATAAATTCCGTGTTTATTATCCGATCATCTTGAAATTTATACAGTAGATTAAGAGTGACTAAAGTATTGTACATGCCAACTCTCAAAGCTATATTTTAAAAATTGTTACTGCAAAACGGTTTTATCGAATTGCTCGGGAACGATGCGAGATTTCTAAAATTAGAATCAAACTTGATCTGCTATGGAATACAAGAACCTACTTTTCAAATTTGGTGTCTCTAGCTCTTATAGTTGCTGAAATCGACGCGTTCGTATATACGGACTGACAGACCTACATGCCCAAATCGAATTTTCTTTTGATAGTGATCAAGAATATATATACTTTATTGGGTCAGAGATTCCTCTTATGCCTGTTACATACATTACCACAGATTTAGTACCCCTTTTTCCCATTATATGGGTACAGGGAGTAAGAACTAACTAACTGGTAATACCCGGCCATGCCCGTCGAAATATTAGATGCACTGTGCATTTGTTTAATTTGACTACCGAAAGAAATTTACAAAAATAGCGTAACGCAATTTTCCCTCCCATGGGAGTAGGAAACTAAATAGTTAGTCGAGCCAAATGCTAAATGATTTGTTGTGTAGAGCTGTGACAATGACTTTGAAGCCGATCTAACTAATCAACCCCCATTACCCGCCCGTTCCGACGGTGGGCGTTGTCCTTAAAAATATTTTAGATGAAGTTGGAAGAATAATTCTAACATCTACTAACATGATGGGAAAAGTCTATTTTTAATTCAAGTGAAAATTTTTAAAACAATTGTTTCCAAAAATACAAAACTCCTAGATTTCGCGGCAAAGATATCACATGTTGTACTAATATCAACCGACCGCTACTTGTATCGATAACCTTTCATTATGCGAATGAGAATATGCATGCTGCTGGGCCGACTTACTACATAATAATAATTATAATATTAATTTGTACTAAATTTGCCCAGCAGCTTTTACATTCTATTACCCAAAATGGTATTATCTATATATATAAAAGAGTTCGTGCTGACTGACTGACTGACTGACTGATTGGCAATCATCGCACAGCCCAAACCATAAGAGCTAGGATGCTGAAATTTTTACAGTAAGGCCAGCGAAATAAGTCACCTTATCAAACCTATTACGGCTTGTATTTACTTTTCTGTTCATATTTCCAACTTGGTTCTTTTTCATAGTTACTTTTCAACGAATTCTCTGGCGTTAAACATTGACACAAAGCAGAAATCGCAATTAGGTCCTTTTATTTCTATTGAGATTCTCCGCTGCCTATCCTTGTAGAACGAAATAATTGAACTGATCAAGTTAGTTTCTGACATCGTTTGAGTGCATTCACATGTAAATTTTAAGAAAATCTTTTATTTCTAGTGTACAGAAACGATACAAATAAATTTCGACTGTGATTTTTGTGTTATTAAGTTAAAATTAGCCTAATTTTTGTAGAAATGCCACAAAATCGTTAGCTCTCCAATGAAGAGCGTGCTAAAATATTGGCTTACAGAGATACCGGTATGACTTTACTCAAAATTATGTCGAAAATGGCTAGAAGCTTTTTTTCCATACAAAAGTTCTTGATAGATCCAGAAAACCAAGGAAAGAAGCCGGCTTCTGGTCGCCCTCCAATGGTGAAAGAGCCTGATAAGCGGCGAATAAAAAAAATTGCTGTGAAAAAAA
The DNA here is from genome assembly GCA_037075165.1 of Hirtodrosophila histrioides. Classification (NCBI taxonomy): domain Eukaryota; kingdom Metazoa; phylum Arthropoda; class Insecta; order Diptera; family Drosophilidae; genus Hirtodrosophila; species Hirtodrosophila histrioides. The sequence continues at coordinate 801,957 of JBAMCL010000177.1, read as the reverse complement.
CCTCAGCGCAACGGAAATATGTTCGGAACTAAGTCTTCCAGTCACTAAGCGTCGTGTGCAACCAATTTTACAAGCCGAACCATGCATTTCATATGAAAAAAGAGTCGCCAAATGTGAGCTAGCGCCTCGACACAAAGTTGCCCGCATGCACTTTGGAGAAAAATATAAGTTTTGCAACTTGGAGTGGCGAAATATCATTTTCAGCGATGAAAATAAATTTTATTTAGACCAGATGGATACCATTATTAAGTAATTTCGCGATATCAGGACCTTTAAGCAACAAAAGTTGTCCCGCAATTTTCAAGGAGGTTCGCTAATGGTGTGGGCTGCTTTTTGCTTTCATGGAAAGACTCCAATATGCTTCATATCCCATAAAACGAACTCTGAAAACTATATAGAGCTACTGGACAGTAATTTGATTATGTTTGGAGAGGAAATGTGCGGCGATTCCTGGACATTTCCACAGGACAATGCACCTATCCACGTCTCAAAGAAAGCGAAACAATTTTTCGATAAGCGAAACATACCGATTTTGATGTGGCCTGCCAAAAGCCTTAACCCCATTGAGAACCTTTGGGGTATCCTCACAAGTAAAGTTTACTGTCATGGTAAACAATATGGGTCCCTGAAGGAGTTGAAGGTGGCGATTGTGGCAGAGTGGGCGAAATTGAACCATGCACTCCTTCAAACATTAATAAATTCTATGTCAGCTCGAATATTAAAAGTAATAAAAATATTAAATAATAACAAATAAAAATAATAAATTTTCACAGTAGGTTCCATCTATGATGAAAGTGCACACTAAGACGGGATTTTGGAAAATTCCACCCACAAGCGTGGAAAATCGCGGAAAACTGTTGTATGAAACAAACTCATTTTCAGAGATCTACACAAAAATTAATTTGACACATATTTCATCGATTTTGGAAAATCCACCCCCATGGGTGGAAAATGGGGGTCTCAAGGTTGTATGGGCGAAAGTCTTATTTTAGTCCGATCACCTTTAAATTAATTTTCAAAGCTCTTCACGTAAAATAATTCGACACGTGTACCAGCGATTTTGGGAAATTCGACCACATGGTCAGAAAATCGGTGGAAATCTCTGGCACTCGACATTTTTAGTTTTCATGCGATTGGCTTCAAACTCATTTTCAAGGTTCTATGGGAAAAAATAATAGGCACGATGGTCAAAGATTTTGGAAAATCTACCCCCAAAGTCGGAAAATTCGTGGAAAACTGTTGTATAAAACTTTTTTGATTATAGTCCGATTGACTTCAAACTCATTTTGAAAGCGTTTTACATAAAATAATTCGACACGTGTATCAGCGATTTTGGGAAATTCGACCACATGATCGGAAAATCGGTGGAAAAGTCTGGCACTCGACATTTTTAGGTTTCATGCGATTGGCTTCAAACTCATTTTCAAGTTTCTATGGGCAAAAATAATAGACACGATGGTCAAAGATTTTGGAAAATCTACCCCCAAAGTCGGAAAATTCGTGGAAAACTGTTGTATGAAATTTATTTGATTATCGTCCAATTGACTCGAAACTCATTTTCAAACTTCTGTTTATCATTCAATCATTTTGAAACTAATTTTCAAAGCACCTCACATTAAATAATTCGTCACATGTGCTACCGGTTTCGAAAAATACACGTCGCTTTATACTAATTTCCAAATATAAATACAAAAACCTCTGTACTTTGCAGGCAATACAACGGGCGGAAAACAGTTGGAAAGATTTAATTTGGATTCTTAGTATTATTGTTGAAATTGGCTTAAAATGCCAAATGATTTTGGAAAATCTACTCCGTGTCTCCATGGGCGGGAAATGGAAGTCAAGGACAAATGAGTTGGACATTTTTTTGTTTTTTTTTTGTTTTTTTTTTTCAAAGACATTTTCATAGCCCTACACTGAAAACATTAGTCACGTGGCTCAACTATTTAGTTGTATTTCTTACGGTTGACGAAAGTAGTCAAATTCACGAAAAAACAAGTAAGAATGCTCTAGTCGAGTATACCCGACTACGAAACTCCCCGTACCCAGGTCTAAACTTCCAATCATATGTTCGTCTCTTACACATACACGCACCACATACACAAAGCCGCACACACAAGCGACAGCAAGGCGACAGCGCAAGCAATGCATTTTAAGTCTTGGCTGTGCTGCTTCTTCCCCCCTCGCTCCAGTACTGAATCTTGTTCGTTGAATAACTTCCGTGTTTATTATCCGATCGACTTGAAATTTGGACAGTATATTAGGAGTGACTTAAGTATTGTACATGCCAAATCCCAAAGCTAAATCTTCAAAACTGTGGCTGTAAAACGTTTAGATCGATTTGCGGGGTAACGGGGTAAGATATCAGATATTGGAAACAAACTTGATCTGCGTATGGTACACAAGAACCTACATTCCAAATTTGGTGTCTCTAGCTCTTGTAGTTGCTGAGATCGACGCGTTCATACAGACGGACAGACGGACATGGCGAAATCGAAATCTCTTTTGATACTGATCAAGAATATATATACTTTATAGGGTCGGAGATGTCTCCTTCTGCCTGTTACATACTTTTGCACAAATCCAATACCCCCTTTTTACCCATTTTATGGGTACAGGGAGTAAAAATGCATTTTCATCTAAATATTTCCCCGGGCAAGGCCGGGATATTACCTGCTAGTTAGTATTAAAATAAACCGTAGTATAACAAAAATTATTGACTTCAGTAGCAGCGCGCCATCTACCGTAGATCAATAGCAAAGCATAGGCAGAAGCTGAGAGACAAAACCATTTTTAGATTTATATTAAGCGGGTCATTCACTTTTTATTTTAAACTATTCTTGACAAACTCAAATTTACGCGGATAAATATATAACATTCTGGCAACTCTGGTAAATGTTTGATGTTTTCCAAAACTAATACGAATAACTATTAACTATTTATTTAAGCATCACACTTCATGGGTTTTTGTAAACAATTTTTTCCCAACATATTCCACTTCCACTCAAAAGTTTCGGAAGTGGAATTACTTTTTGTTTTAACTGTTCCGAACACGCCAAAACGAGTGATATTTTTCTTTTGAAAACGAGTAGCATTTGAATCGTCGGAATTGCAAGTAATTGCCAGATTATATAGGAAAATGAAATTAAATATTCGTAAACAAAATTTTCTAAATTTCTTTATAATTTTTAGAAGCGAATTAACCCATTCATTCATTTCATTAAAGTCAATTTACATATTTATTAATTAATTCAAAAATATTCTACAATTTTCCCCATCAAAAACGAAAACGAAATCGAACAGGCAAACGTGCCTGTTCCCATTTCATCATGTGATTTGCTTATCGATAACAAAGTTAAGAATCGATATGTGCTCGTCTTGTTTAGCGCATTAAATAAAATTCGAAATTGGTTTTACCTAAGTTTATTTTGTTGGAGTTAATAAAAACGATTATAAAATGTAACATTTCTATTAGGGAAAAAGTTTTAAGTGTTATGGTTTATTTAAAATGCAAATAATTATATATGAGTTTGCATTGTTGATACCGTTGCAACTCTTGTGGTTCGTATATGAATTTTATTTTTTCTCTTGGCTTGTGTTCAGCCAATTATCATTGCAACAGGCATAATTGCAATATTTATTTACGTTTTACGCACATATGTTCACTCTTCGATGTGAAACAGTTGATACCACCGATAACTTATGGCTATGGAAATTAGTTTTCGAAATAGAGTTTGAAAAAGCCAAAACGAAAGTAAAACTATTGCACATGAGAACATCTGACAAATATATATATATATATGTATATACTTAGGCAGAAAAAGCTATGAAGTCTGAACTCATTATTGTAATAAATATTAGGACACACACAAATACACATAATTACTTAACTGTGAATAAATTAAATGAAATGACAATACGAGCAACTATTGTGCCGATATATCGGTTAACTTTTATTTGCATTCATTTCATTATTTGGACATTAAAGGCTTGTTCCGCCGACAGAATTTGTTTTCTAATTTTGAGACGCGTCGTTTAAGACCAAAGTAAGACATTTTGACGCAGTTTTTAAATGGAAGCGCTAATCTTAAGTATTACCCGCAATATACGCGTCGTGCAACAGCGTGCGATCAGCCGTAGATCAATAGCAATTGCTTTAAAGCATAGGCAGAATAGGAGAGACATAAGTACTATGCCGATTTCAGTCTCACTTATAAGTTCAAAGGCCGAGAGAGCGATTCAAAAGAGATTTTGTTTTATTTCTATCTCTTTGCACTTTCACGTTGTTATGTAGCAGCTGGCGCATACCGAGATTTTCATAAAATTTTAAAATACAATTTTCTTATACTTCTCGATGTATATTTAACTATTTTTTTCGGCGGTTCCAACTTAATTTATAATAAGAAGGTACTGTAAAAGTTGCAGGCTTCTAGCTTGTGCCGTTCGGACTGCCCTAATGTCACCAATCTGTCAGTCAGGTTAAACTCTTTTATATATATCTATATATATTAATACACTGTGCGATCGTTATTGTTTTTTGTGATTAAGCCAAGTGGCTTGAACTTTGTCCCCAAGTGTATTGAACCGGCAAGTCAATAGATTTGCCCATTTTTGTCATCACTCGCAAGCACTAACATACATACATACATACACCTTAGCAAGCAAGCGGCTGCCGTGTTGTTGTTGTTGCTTCCAGTTTTCGTTTCGTAGTCGCGCGATTGACTCTAGTTGATTTGTTACTGACGCGCGCTCCCCTACTGTTATTAGTCAATCATATCAGTTTTATTTAACCTTATACTCTCTCTGTTGCGTATGTCGTTACTTTCACAACAAGAAAATCTCCAACTTCATACTAATTCACTTCCTAATGAATAAAGTCAACGCTGTCACGTAAAAGAGATGGGTTTACCAGCTTGATTACACGATAATTACATAATAAAGTGAGTGAGAGATGACGCTAATAGTCGATATCAGCAGTGCTAAAGAGTCGACTAATTCCGAAAATAAGGCCATTTCCACCAAGCATGCACAAATTGTCTTCCGAAAGGTCACGTTGTGTCCAAATGCAGGGCTTCCAAAAGTCGTGTATGCATTCATCCCCATCATATGCTGCTACACATATAACATAACGTTCCGAGGTCTCGGCATTCGAGAACACAACAAAACCGATAACGATCTCAGAGTCAGAGGCAACAAACAAAGTTGGTTAACTTTGGTTACGAGAAGACCAAGCTTGTGAATTGAAGTTGGACGATTCCCTCCTAAGTCTCCGAGCGATAAAACGGAACATTACCTCGGTGACATCGCGGTTATTTTACCCCCTTGTCCTGTTGAGTCCCTTCGTGATCAAGGCAAATATCATCCTTCAGGAAATCTGGCTTCAGACTAGACTTTGATTTTAGAAAATGCGTGAGAGCAACTGAAAATAATTTTAACTCACTTGGAAATCATCAAAATTCTACGTTATGTATTCACAGTGCCGACGTCCCCGATTGCGATACATGGCTTCGGCGATGCCTGCATGAGAGCATATGGCGCTTGTGTATATGTTCGCAGCCAAACTGCCGAAGGTTCTCGAATTCAAGAGGTTGCGATGTTGAATAATTGTGTGGGTCAATTTGGTTCAACAGAACTTTTTTTTTGACAAAACCATAATAGATCTGGCCTAAAGTTCTCATTTTCTGACTGAGGATATGCGCTCATTGGATACGCAAAACTGCTGTTGGACTGACAGCAATGCTAGGCAGGTCAGAGAGTTTTTGCTTGGGTTCGGAGTTATTTGAAAATTTAGTTATATTATTATTGGTGATGGAGGCGTTGCACTGCGACCTGAAAGATCAATTATGCACCTTTTTGAGCATAAAGCTCAATCGTCAAACCTATCTACTGCACGAATGCAAAAATTTTGGTTGTTTCGAGAGTACCTTTATGGCTTATCTGAAGACTAAACCTACCCAGGGGCCTGTTTTATCTTCTGACAAGGGCAGTGCAATCTGTTAGTATGTGTAATGAGGTTTCAGCCTCTACTTCACAGAATCTCCATGTCCCGATGCTTATAATTCCCAGCTTACTAAGGTGGTTTCTCAGTCTACAGTGACTATTCTAAGTGAATTCTACCCCAATGATATTAGTTGCTTGAATCTTTTTTGATCATAGCTTCCTAGGAGTGACTTGGCCTGTCTTATACCTGAACAATTTCTCCAGCTTGACTGCCTTCTGTTGTCCTCTTCTATCCTAAGATGTTCTCGTATTGTGTGTCTTCTTATGCCACAAAACGGTTTTGGGTCTACAAGAGGTTTTCCTCCTCCCATTGTTGCTAATTCATCCGCTGCTTTGTTCCGGGTATATCTCTATGCCCCGGGATCCATCTGAGGGCAAGCCTATTGTTTCTGCCTAGTTGGTTAAATTTGGTTCGCACTTCTCGAACCAACTTCGATGTGATTTTTGACCTGCTTAAAGCGCTTATTGCTCTTTGGCAATCAGATAGTATGGCAATGCTTCTATTCTGATAGTTACGTAGGATGTGGAACTCGACACATCTTCCGCTGACGCATACCTCCGCTTGGAAGATGCTGGTGTATATGCCCAGAAGTTCATAATATTTGGTCCGAGGGGGAGTTCTCTTTCCAATCTATCGGCAACTTATTTACTGATACCATATTTGCCCACTCCTAATGGATGATATTCTGAGAAAGATTGGCTTTCTATTGAAGACGATTGTTCCACCCTGGGGCATCTATTTCCCTACGTTGTTTTCCTAGGGGACAACTTCTTTCATAGACATGTAATATGCTGCTGTTGATACTATTAACATATCTCTCAAGCTCTAGTGGGTGTTTGGGTGTACCAGCCATATCACTAATTAGTTCTTATAAAGTTCGATTTCCTACGATTTCGAGTTGCTACGCTAATATCCATATTCGCCCTAAGGTTGAATGGGATTGTCCTGTGGTCCGACTAGGACTCTTCTGTTGATACATACCATTCCCTTATGTGTGGCTTGAGGGACCGGCTTATCAGGGTGATGTCAACGACTTCTTCCCTGACCCTAGTTACAAAGGTCGGTGACGATCCGACATTTCTTATCTCTTAATTATATATAGTATAAAATCGAGCAGGCCCCATTCGACGTGGTGCGCGAGGGCATCGCATCCCACCGTGGTGGTGGCAGCGCCTATCGGCTGGACTACGTATAGGACGTAGTCCTGTGTCAGGAATTCAGAAAAAATAGTGTAATAAGTGCCTTTCCTTATCATAAAGCAAGATATGTGCTCCAAGATGTTGTTTGGTGAATATCCTAGCTACGACGGCCGAAGCCTCCTTCACTGGTTATGATGGATGTTCTCCTGGGCTAGTACGGTGCTGATGCCTGGCGTCGTCATCAGCGAACAGTGACCTCTACGGTTCCTGGCGAGTCGGTCTGAACCCTCCTCGCCTCCGCTCATCAAGGTGACGTCGGCTTCGTCTCCTTTCGCCTGACCACTCAGTTCCATATCCAGCTCCTAGGATGACATTGGACCGCCGTTCTCCAACTCCACTTCAAGTTCCATGGCCTCTACTTAACCGGGTTCGGGTGTTACCTCCGCCACGTCATTTTCCTCGTCCAGGTCTGTCGAGCCGTCGATTGCCTCAGTGCACGTAGCGCCCCGTACCACTATCGGGTCATTGTCGACTGGCTCCTCCATGTTCCTCCTCGACCTTCTTAGGCCCGTGAGCGGATTGACCTGAAGCGGAAGAAGAGCTGATGCGTCTTTCAACAATGGTCTCCCGCAAAACCTCGTCAATTTTTCTTCGTGATTGTATCCTCCACGATCGGTTGACCGATTCGGGCTTTTCGGACAGAAACCCGTAATAATGTTTGGTGAGAGTATACCATTACCCGTTCTTGCGTTAAAGGGGTACGCCCTTCCACGACTGTAGCCTCGGCGCTGCGCTCATCAGCCAATCGGCTGACCCTTCATCGGTGCAGTCGATAACAAGCTGTCCTACTCGGAAGTGAAAACCCGGGTATGAGAACGCAGTGTCACATCATGCGACTTCTATCTCGACGAGGATGTAAAACTTAAATAACATTAAGTTTGAACTTGTCCGTTCGGCATTAAGAAGGAGAGAAGCATTTGAAAAGCTTTTCGAAATTGTTCAAAGTTATGAAATTAAAAATGATTTTGAATGGGTTCGTAAGATTGTACGAGTAGGTTCTAGCCTACAGCGTGTAAATCCATTTATATACGAGTATAGTTGATCTTGGCGTTCGTTTTCGTTGCTTCGACTAGTCAATGCTCCTATTTCCTAAAATGCTAAGGAGCAAAGGACCTGACAAAATTATCGAAGTTTGCTAGAAGCTCCGTCAAGTAGCTGCATCAAAAAAATAAATGGCTCAACGACACTAAGCCTGGGGTTGTTAACACGCAGATCCAGGCAAACTGCAGGCCGCCCAGCCTACCGAGGGGCGCGCCACATAGCAAGCGGTAGCGATCGCGGTCAAGAAATACCACAAACTAATTACAAGTTCTACATAAATTTTAAACTATAAGCGCAAAAGTTCCTACAAGTAACACAATTCTGAGTAAGTAAGTGAAAATGATAATGATAATTAGAACGTGGGCTACGAATAGGGTTATGGATAGCATAATGTATATTTCAGGTTTGAAGAGAAATACGAAGAAATATCCTAGAACTTCTGATCGGAACTACAAATCTTATTTGGCTTTTTAATTCAGAAGAATCAATTTTCCCGTTAATTTGTTTGAAATTACACAAAGCATGGTTCTACGATCTACGATAATAGATAATGCAATTGGAGTTATTCAATGCCCCTGTAAGTGCCTTCTCTGGGTTTTCTCCATCAGCGTCAAGTAAGTGATCTTTTCAGTTGCCGGCCACCACACAATGATGCCGTGGAGTAATTGTGCAGCCTAGCATCTTCTTGGATGCATATAGTGCATTGGTGGCCTTCTCGACCCTTTCCATTACATTGGCCTTCCAACTCAGTTTCCTATCTAGAACTACCTCTAGATACTTGACCTGCATCTTTGGTACGAGTCTTGATTCTTCGATTGGGGGTGGGGTCCATGCTGGTACCTTGTACATCTTCGTAAAGAGGATAGGGTCCGTTTTCACCGAATTGATACTTAGTCCGACTCCAGAGGCCCAATTAAGTATCTCCCTGAGTGTATGTTCTATGACGGAGCTTAGCGTGGGTGGGCATTTCCCTACGATGATTACGCCTATGTCGTCTGCATAGGCGGTGATCTTGGGGGCTCTACTTTTAAATGACGTTAGGAGCTGGCTTAAAATCAGATTCCAGAAAATGGGTGATAGTACACCTCCTTGCGGAGCGCCTCTTTTATTGCTGTTCTTGGGCCCCACTCAATCGGGACCCGTCTACAACTCAGATGGTTGTTTATCCAAAGATCGATTACCGTTGTGGGGTTCGTTGCGCGCAGTCCTTCGAGAATTGCGTGCTTTGAGACATTGTTAAATGCGCCTGAGATGTCCAGGAACGCTCCCAATGCATATTCCTAATGGTAGAGCGCATTCTCTATTGTGGCTACCAGGGAATGTAGCGCAGATTCAACCAATTTTCCCTTTTGTGTAGTCGTGTTGATGCTTCAATAGCTGAATTTGGTTACTACCTGTCCTTAAGCTTACTTCGATTAACTATTGGAGTGCTTTGAGGAGAAAGGAAGTTAAACTCTTCGGACTGTAATCCTTCGGATACAGCTGGTTGCTTTTGGGTGATTTCGGCAAGAATACAATTCTAGCTGTTCTCCAGGGCTTGGGCACGTAGCTTATGTTCAGACAACCCTTGAATATTTCTTTAAGCCATGGTATGATTTGGGATTTCGTCATCTGTAGCATGGCGGGAAATATACCGTCTAGTCCAGGCGATTTGTTGCCGGAAAATGAACTGATCGCTCAGTCGATCTTCCTTGCGGTTACTAATTATTCTTGCGATTTTGCGGGTCATAATCGTCGGTTTTGGGAGTGACACACAGGCTCCGTGCAGCCAGGAAAGTGTGCCTTCATGACCACATTCAGTGTTTCTTGGCTGCTTTTGGTCTAATCTCCATTGTCTCTCCGCAGAGGGCTCTGCGTGGGTGGATGACTAGATAGTAGCTTCCTGAGTCTGGATATTTGCGAGATGTGCCCTATCGTAGAGCAGAAGTTCTTTGCTCTTCGTACTTCTTTTTTTAAAGTCTAAGTTTGTATTCCCTCCAGATAACTTCGTGGTCAGCTGCTTTAGCTAACTTGAAGAATTTCCTGATTTCACGTCTAAGCACTACAAGCTCGCGATTCCACTGTGGTGATTTAGCCTTGCGCTTAGTCCGTGTGGGCCTACAGGAAGAGTGGTAAGCTCTGAGGAGTTGGCTCGTTAGACTCTCTATGGATTTTTCTATTTCGGCCTCACTCGTAAGTACCTTCTCTGTCAACTTTTTGAAACGCTCTCAGTTGGTGTTCCGGGGGTTGCTGTAGACTTTCAAAGGCATTCGGTAATTAAATTCTATGTTAAAACTAATGTATTTGTGGTCAGAGAAGGAGGGCTGCTGATGAACTCTGCCATCTGTGAGTCTAGTGTTGTTATCAGTGTATAATGTTAGGTCTAAAACGTTTGAATAGGTTGGTTCCCCATACGTGGGCTCTTCGCCAGAATTAGCCACACTTAGGTTAGTTAGTATTGATATCTCATCATTGATATCTAACCTGCCCCACACTGTGTGGTGTGCGTTGGCGTCGTCCCCTATGACCTGCGGTTGACGCTTCCCGGTTGCTATCACAAGCTTGTGCAGCTCCTCGGGTGGTGCGGGATGTTCGTTTGCTATATAGCAGGACGCTATCAGTGTTGTACTGCCACCATCGTCCTCCAGCGCCACGACCGTTAGATCATCAGTACTCTAATGAGGTAATAAGTAGCTATGGATGCCTTTCTAGCTAGAAAGACAGTTCTATTTTTACTTACGGTTGTCGAGATAAATGTTGCGTATGTGTTTTGACCTTATGCCGGATACCCCGTTTCCCGCAGTATCCAGGGCTCCTTCAATAAAGCAACGTTGACAGCTCCTTCCTCCTTTAAGGCGAGCTTACTTTTATGAAGATTCAGCAGAAGGACCTTCAACTGCATTGTTGGTTGCTGATTTCTCCACGGGGTCGTTCCAACGTCGCCTGCTGCGTCCGTTAAGCTTAGAGCCAGAGTGGCGTCGGTCACAGCTTCTAGGCCGAAATTCTTTTTCACCGTCCCTGACTCTAGCGTGGTTTTGTTGTCGTCTGCGGGGTGGTGTTTCTTCAGACTTAGGTACACGCTACCTATGCCCCACGCCATTTTCCCAAATCGTGGATACAGAACGTCCTTTGCCTCCTTGCTGATTTGGATGATGTAATGCTGTCCGCCACTCCTTTGAGGCAGTGGCTCGGCAACATGTAACACCTTCCAGTCAGCCGTTGGCACGTCCGAGTTCTGTGCCCTGAGCAGTCTCAACGCCATATCTGGGGTGACGACTCTGGGAATGAGTACTTTTGCCTTCGATACAGACGGAATCAAAGTTCTGCCGACTTCCTCCAGCTTGGCCCCGTCCCACAGGTCATGGAGTGCCGCAGCAGCTGGCCTCCCCCAGTTTAGCGTCGGTTCGTCGTTGCATTTGAGAATTTTGACCCCATTCAGCCACCCCGCCCCATCAAATGTGGGCATCGGGGAGTCTGGTAGGGCCTCAATCCTCTCAAATAACGCCACGAGCAGCTTCATTTCCACCGTCTTCCACTGCTCAATCGTCATCTGGCCTTGCGGGTTGCTCCGGTCGATGAGTGCCACGATCAGGGGTCGTTTGGCCACGTTGTCCGTCTTTGCGGTGTTTCTTTTGGGATGCCTGACATTCACCTTCTGCATTTGCCGTTTACTTGCGGGGGTTCCGGTCTTTGCACTTTCGGTGGAGCGCTGCCGCTATTTGGCTGCAAGCTCCTCCACACGATTGGCCAAGTGGCCTTTCTTGGTTGCGAGCTGGGGTCTTAATGCAATGTGCTCTCGACTCTCCTTTATCCTGCTTTCTGCACAGGCAAGAGACGCCTTCTCATCGGAAGTGAGTTCCTTCTTGCCCGTCAGTCTGCCTTGTATCCTCAGCGCAGCTTTGTACTGTGCCTTCGCCTTCAGTCAGTCCTTTGACTTCGTCTTGGGTCCTGCTTACGTGAGGAGCTGGTGCACGAGGTCTTGTCCGGAGACTGAAGGAGGCGTTCTTCGGTGTTGAGTGACACTTCGCTATCTAGGTCCGAGGCTGCATCGACTACGGCTAAAGTGACCTGTTGTTTGTGGCAGTAGCTGTGAAATCACTGAGACCTGCTTCCTGCCATGCTCGCCGGTGGTAGCGGCCACGCATCCCACCGACGTTTGGGCTGACATCCCAGCTCGAGTTGCATCTATCTTATCCGACATCCTGCAAAGGTTGGTGGTTTTTGTCTGGGACAGCACCTCATAGCGTTTTTTACCTTCCGCCAGGCACCTTTTGAACCATGGCTATGATCTCAGTACCTCCCGGCGTGCCGTACCTTCGAGGTCTAATTTATGAAAGCCTCTGCTAGACACTGCACTGCCTGAGCTGTAGGCGCGCAAGTGACACATGGTGTTACCCGTTTACTTTGAGGCAAATACAGTGTCCATTGCCCGGCCGGTACCCTCGTGGAGGGTTAAGTTCGGGTTTTTGCTAGCCTGAGAGCTGAGTTAGCTTAGAACAATCGGTTTTCCGAAATTGACGATCTCGCTCTGAATGTTTACTACCTAGGCTTAGCACCCGAAAGGTAAATCAATAAACACTTCCAAAGTTGGGTGATTAGGCTCTTCAGGAATGGATATAGATTCATTACGGGAGACAGAATAGCAGGAGGAATAAAATCATGCTGAGGCGTAGAAATCAACACGCTGGAGAACGCCAGTACTAGAAATCCAGGTGGGTCCAGCAATGTTAAAGAGGCCACCATCCAATTGACTTTGCAACTAGATTTTTATAAATTTGTATATATTCGGACTTAACCTAAGATTGGGTTGCCTTAGTATTTGTCCTATTAATAATAGTATATAATATTAACAGTACAATTAAATATCAAAAGAAAAAACAAAAGCAATGTTAAAATCAAGGAGACACATTGGATAGCAGACGCATGGGTAGAATATACAGATAATTGTGAAGAAGGTGGAATATAGGAAGTAATAAATAAAAAAACTAAGAATTATTCAGAATTAAGAATGTCGGGCCTTAACCACGTTCCACAAAAAGGAAACGACCTGACTATTTAGTTAGGGATTAATAAGTTTATTACACAGACCTCTTACATTCTGATAGCCAAGTGAGAGGGCAGATGTTAGTTTTTTGTGCTATCAGAGACCACAAGGGGTGGATTAGAACTATCACCAGAGCACCTGAAGTAATTTTTCAATAAGTAAGTGGTTAGGCCGGATTTCTTTGCAAGAAATATTGTTGAAAGGTTCGGCCGGGACACAATTTAAATTTCTCCTCCGTTATGTAAACTTTGACATCATCAGATGTAGTGTCAGGGTCTAGCCGCGAAACACATATTTGTTTCCGTTGCGGAACACCTACAAGAGTCATTTAAGCTTATGAGAATATATAAAATAAGAAAAAACGGTACACTGGTGTCCTTAGCTCTTAGAGTTGGCTGAGATCGACGCGATCATACATTTGGACAGACTGACGGCCATGGCCAAATCGAATTACCTCCGCGGTTGGAAAACCGGTGTAAAGCTTTAGAATGTGACATTTATAATTTTCATGCGATTGACTAGAACCTCAATTCCAAGATTCTTTACAAAGATATAATAGGCACGGTGGCCAAAAATTTTTGGAAAATTTACCCCCACGGGCTTGAAATTCGAGAAAAACTGTTGTATCTAATTTTTGTGTTAATCGTCCAATTGACCTCAAATTGAATTTCGAAGCTCTTCACATTAAATAATTGGACACTTGACTCACCGATTTTGGATAATGCATATCCACGGTGGGAAAACTTATGGAAAATTCGGACACTCAAGATATTTACCAGTCATGCGATTGGATTCAAACTCATTTTCAAAGCTACACAAGAAAGCTTGGTGGCTTGCGGTCAACACAATGGACACATTCATTCCCGCCACAGGAAGGAAAAAAGGTTAAAGGTCAAATAGAATTATTTGTTTTGTGTGATCAACTTGAAAGTCATATTTATTTGGAAAAGTGTAAAATTTTATTTTCGTACTGGAGCATTGTCTAGGTGAGAGGCTCAAAAACGAGGATTAACATAATTGGTATCCCAAACAGATATTGATGCGTCGCACGCGGCAAAAATCAAAATGACAATAAAAATCACGGTAACGAATAATGCAATTTAACAGTCTCCATATTATGTATATATATAAAAGAGTTCATGCTGACTGACTGATTGGCAAGCATCGCACAGCCCAAACCATAAGAGCTAGGATGCTGAAAATTTCACAGTAGGTTCCATCTAAGATGAAAGTGCACACTAAGACGGTATTTTGGAAAATTCCACCCACAAGCGTGGAAAATCGCGGAAAACTGTTGTGTGCAACTTATTTTCAGAGATCTACACAAAAATTCATTTGACACATATTTCACCGATTTTGGAAAATCTACCCCCATGGCCGGAAAATAGGGGTCTCAAGGTTGTATGGGCGAAAGTCTAATTTTAGTCCGATCATCTTCAAATTCATTTTTGATTTCGGGAAATTCAATCACATGGTTGGAAAATTGGTGGAAAACTCTGGTATTCGACATTTTTAATTTTCTACACATAATAGACGCTGTAAAGCTACCCCAAAGTCAGAAAATTCGCGGAAAACTGTTGCATGAATATTTTTTGATTATCGTCCGATTACCTTCAAACAAATTCTCAAAGCTCTACACATTAAATAATTTGACACATGTATCATGGATTGGTCGGAAAATTTGTGGAAAACCCTGGCACTTGACATTTTTAATTTTGAATGGCGAATGGCTTCAAACTCATTTTCAAGGTTCTACACAAACACATAACAGTCGCGGTGACCAAAGATTTTGGAAAATCGACCCCATGGTCGGAAAATTCGCGGAAAATTTTGGTATGAAACTTTCTTGATTCTTTCGATTGATTTTAAACTCAATTTCAAACATTTTTGTCTATCGAGTTTTAGCGATTGCTTTTTAACAGAAATATATCTTTAGTTTACTCAATCAATTTGTTATGCTTAAAAATAATCAATATAGATTACAACGGAAAATGGGGAATAAAAACCACTAAATGATCTGCTTATATGTTAACTTATACATAGATATCGGCGAAATATACGCGACTAAACTTGATTTAGGGGCTTAGCTCCAGTAATTAGCAAATTTTGCAATAAAAAACTAGTAAGAATGTTCTAGTCGAGTATACCCCACTACGAAACTCCCTGTATGCAGGTCAAAAATTTCCAATCGTTTCTGCGTACACTTACACATACACACACGCATACACAAAGCCGTACACACACAAGCGACAGCACACGCGACATCGCAGGCAAGGCATTTCAAGTCGTCGCTGTGCTTCTTCTTCCCCCTCGCTCCAGTACTGAATATTGTTTGTTGAATAACTTTCGTGTTTATTATTCAATCGACTTTAAATATGGACAGTAGGTTACGAGTGACTTAAGTATTGTACATGCCAAATAACATAGGTATATCTCTTAAAGTGTGGCTGTAAATCGTCTTGATCGAATTGAAGCCAGATGCTTTGGTGATCCCACAACCTCAGAGACTTCGGCAAAAAAGCCGAACGCCCACAACCCCAATCGTGGTTACTCTTAAATGAGTCTCCCAAACGGTAAAAGGCTAATCTTAGACTGTCCATTGGCCCTAACGAACTTTCGGTCCCAACTCACTTACCCACTACATCCGCTACCAAACAGTTAGAGTTGATTAATTTATCATCCCCTTCATCCCATATTTCGATCAGAAGTGACGAGAACAACATCTTACCCATGGATGTGGTTCCTTCTGACCCCGAAGAGACTCCTGATTCGGTGATTGTTGGCACTGTTGATGCAGGTGAACCACCTAGTATTAATAGTACCAGTCTTTCAGTCGAATTATCTGGTCAATCAACCATTAGCATGGCTCCATTGGATGCTTATACTATGGTTGGTAATACGACCCTTGTAGGTGTTCCACCACGGAAACAAATATTTGTTTCGCGGCTTGCCCCTGACACTACATCTGATGATGTCAAAGCCTTTATGCAGGCCAAGTCAGAAGCCCATATTACGGTGGAGAAATTTAAACTTGCTAATCCTCGGGAAATTTATAAGTTTAAAATAAGTGTTCCGGCTGAACATTTCACCAATATTTGTAGTAAAGAATTCTGGCCTGACTACTTAGTTGTTAAGGAATATACTGCAAAAAAGAAAAATCGGCCTCCGATTTCACTTTCTACTTCCGGTGGTAGTTCTAATCCACCTCTTGCTGTCTCTAATAGTTCAAAAAACTAATATCTTCCGTCTCATTTGGCTATCAGAATGTAAGAGGTCTATGTAGTAAACTTAGTAATATTTACCTAAATAGCCTAACTTTTCCTTTTCATGTCGTTGCATTTACTGAAACATGGCTAAGGCTCTACATTCTTAATTCTGAAATCCTGTCTAACAAATTCTCCATTTACAGAAAAGATCGCACTCCTCGTCGCAGTGGTGGTGTTCTAATTGTTGTTGACGCTGATTTATCTTCGGAGATAGTATTTACCGATATTTCTGTAGCTGTAAAGTTGATTATTTCCGGTGTTTGCTTTTTTATAACCTGTTCTTATATTCCGCCTTCTTCCGATATTTCCTTATATTATGTGCATGCTTCTGCTATACAATCTGTCTCCTCTTTGGTTTCTGATCGTGACTTTCTTGTAGTTTTTGGTGATTTTAATACTGCTGGAACTACCTGGATTTCAAGTCCTGACTCCAGAGTGTTGACATCCACGTCTCAGCACGATTTTATTGACAATTTGTTGGGGATGTCATTGTATCAAATTAATGGTATCCCAAATTCTTTACATAAAATGCTTGATCTTATTTTTGTCTTTGATTCCTGCTTCTTATCTGTCTCCCGTACTGACCCTAGTATATCCATTCCTGAAGATCCTTATCACCCAACTTTGGAGGTGTTCATTGATTTACCAGCTAGGGTGCTAAGCCCATGTAGTAAAACTGCAGAGCGAGTTTGTCAATTTCGGAAAACCGATTTTACTAAACTCGCTCAGCTTCTGTCCCAAACTGACTGGTCTCAGCTTTACTTGTGTAGAGACATGGATAGAGCAATTCAATTGTTTTACTCTACTTTAAACTCATTATTTGATACTTGTTTCCCGTTGATTAACCCACGTAAGTCTAACCAACCTGTGTGGTTTACACGTGGTTTGGTAAATTTAAAAAAAAAGTCGAGATTGTACAAGAAGCGGGATCCTAAAAGGTTTTATAACTTCGTTAATGCGAAGCGTAGGTCATCAACACTTTCATCAACTGTATTTTTTGAAAAAACGACAGCTGATTCTGATCAGGCTATTGCCGATCTTTTTGCAAAGTTTTTTCAGAAGACTTATAGTACACAACCTTATCAAATGATTTCGCCTTATCCTTAGCATGTACATAAATAGCTCCAATTGCATTTTTGGACCTTTAATAACTGAAAGTTCGCATCTACGTGATTAAAGGGCCATTCAGCCCGTATTTTCACCGGGACCTGATGGAGTACCAAGCTGTGTGCTTAGGTACTGCGCTGAAGGTATTTTAAAGCCATTATTTATTCTTTTTAAATTGTCCGTGGAGCTGTGCTCTTTCCCTAACATTTGCAAAGAATCATTTATTATTCCTCTCCATAAAAAAGGAAACAAGTCTTACGTCGAGAATTATAGAGGTATTTTTAAGTTTTCTGCTTTTCCTAAGATTTTTGAAAATTACTAACTTCTCAACTTCAACATCTGTGTAGATCCATAATTTCACCCTGCCAGGATGGGTTTGTGAAATATAGATCTACTACCACTAACCTGTTGGAATTCACTTCTTTTGTCATTAAGAGATTTCGATCTAAAATGCAAACAGATACACTGACTTCAGTAAGGCTCTGTTAATCATTCTCTTTTACTTCACAAACTTTATCTTCTAGGATGTCCAAATAACTTAATTCTTTGGATCTCTATCTACTTAACTCTTAGAACCCAAAAGGTTTAATTCAAAAGCTTAATCTCTAATCTCTCTAATCTCTGTTCAAGTTACTTCCGGAGTACCACAAGGTAGTCATCTTGGCCCCTTATTATTTACTCTGTTCATAAATGACCTTCCTTCTGTCATAATTTATTCTCGGGTGCTGATGTATGCCGATGATGTTAAACTTTTTCTGTCATCTACTGATTCTTTATCTGGTCAAAGGTTGCAAACTGATTTTGACAGTTTTCATGCCTGGTGTCGGGTAAATTTATTAATTCTAGAGAGGGACAGGGAGTTTAAGACTAGAGTTGCTACGCCAGACCATTAATGTAAGGATATGCTGACTGCATACATCTCGAGTTTAAAATCATATGAAAATCGATAGGCGATATTGCGTGGAAGATTCACCTAAACAGGAACATTTTGTTTTCTATGTTTAAACGCGAATTCCTATTAATAAATGTGTACAGTGTACGAATTGTCATATTTAACTTCTTGTTTGTGGCATATATGTGATCTTTAAATTTAAATTTATTGTCTAATATTATTCCTATATATTTTACACATGATTCCCATTTAATGTATACGTTCACTAACTGGATATCGCCACTTGGAAAATAGATGTCTTTACGCTTTGTGTGAAAAATATACCCTGCGTTTTCTCCCGCTTAACTAGTATTCTCCATTTTGAGAAGCATTCACTTATGTATTTAAAGGATACTTGAAGTTTATCTGTGATGTCTGATGCCAGGATCCCTGATCACAAGATGCCTGTGTCTTCTGCGAACATCGAGTCTGTGCAATGTCTTAGAGAAGGGAAATCTGCGCTGAAAATATTGTAAAACAAGGGTGAGAGGTAGGAACCTTGTGGAAACCCTTCGGCGGTACTTATTGTACTTGATTTAGCCTTCCCTAGGTGTACAGCAAAGAATCGGTTACTCAAGAAATCTTAACTAATTTGATGAGCTCAGGATGAAAACTCATGCAGCACATCTTGTGGATTAGACCGTCAGCCAGACAGAGTCGAAAGCTGCTTTTATATCTTATAGCATCATTCCTGCGAATTGAGAGATGGAAAAGTTTTCTTTGATCATGTGCTTGATTTTCTTAAGTGGGTGTATCGTACGAAATCCAACCTGTTGGGGTGGAAGAGTATTATTTCGTTTATTTCCATGAACTGATAAATCTTTTCTTTCAAAATCTTTACAAGGATTTTGCAAAAGTAGGCTTATTGGTCGGTAAGATGTAGGCAATTCAGATGGCTAATTTAGCTTACCAATGGCGATAACCTTCGCAATTTTCCATGCCGAGGGGAAGTAACACAGGTGCAAGCAGCTATTAATAATGGAAGGGAGAAAACCTATCCCTCTTCGTGGCAGTGATTTAAGGCATACATTGTCTATACCGTCCATCCCAAGTTATTTTTTTATCATTAGCTTTGCAAGTATTCTTTTTACTTCTGCTCTGGATTGAAAAAAGTCATTTGCAGGGTTGATTGGCGTTCTATTTAGAGCTAATATCGATCTATCAACGGAAGCTGTGGTTACAGGGTCACTAAGGTTGACGGTATAATTGTGATTTAACCTGAACGTTTAAGCAAGCTTTCTCTTCATCCGTCGAGAGACGGGTTGAGTCTGTAACTAATATTGCGATATCCCTATGTTTCTTTCCAATAACTTTCGTAAGCTTCCAAAAGTGCGAAGAAACTTTATCAAGGGAAAAGAGAACGATGTTCCAGGAATTGTTATAAAATTCTGAGATCGCTGAGGTAGTTAGATGTAAAACCCATTTGTACAGTGTAAGATCGGCTTGGCGCCTATATCTCTGCCAGTTACGACGATGAACGTTTCTGCATCTAATTAAACTCACACGGAAAAATACTTCAGGATGCGACTGCATATAAATATCTTAATCCGCCATTGTCAGAGATTTCAACGAGATCAGGCTCGATCATCTAAACGATGAAGAGAGGAAATATCGCACAAAAGTTTAATTCGATAGAAGAGACATTCAGTACAAGGTGAAAATTTGACCTTCACTAGTACAGTAAAACATGTCATAACAACTGAACACGAAGACCCGTATAAATACCACTAAAGCTTCGACGAAGAAGTCGAACAACAAATAAAAGAAATGATAAAAGGTTTCATCAAAAAGTCAAAATCTCCTTAATGCTCACCTATTTGGATTGCACAAAAAAAAAAATTTATGCATTAGGGAAAAAGAAATTTCGAATGGTAATTGACTATCGAAATCTCAATGATAATGGCAAATATCCCATACCAGTCATGGATGAAATATTGGATAAATTAGGTTTGTTTTAAAGCTTCACTACCATCGACCACGCAAAGGGCTTCCATCAAATACAAATGGAGGAAAAATCAATAGCTAAAACAGCTTTCTCAACAAAAAATGGAAATTACGAATACACTAGAATGTCATTTGGGCTGAATAACGCCCCTGCAACGTTCCAACGATGCATGATCAATCTTTTAGACAAGTTAATCTATAAAGATTGTTTAGTATACATGGACGACATTATCGTGTACTCCACTTCATTGGAGGAACATATATTGTCTCTGTAAAGTATTTGCAACTCGACAAATGTGAGTTTCTAAAAAAAGAACCGGATTTCTTAGGTCATATCATAACTGAAGGCATAAGACCTAGTATTATTATTCGGCAATAGAAAACCGGTCAACCAAATATTTTGGGTCCTGCCATTTTGGAAGAAATTTCCAGATCTTCAGTGATCACAGACCTTTAGTCTGGCTTAACAATATTAAAGAACCTAATATAAAACTCCAAAGGTGGCGAATCAAGCTTAACTAGTTTGATTTTAACATCAAGTATGTGCCTGGCATAGATAATCATGTTGCCCAGCAGTGTAATAGCAACAATACACAGTGCCCGGGAAGATAAGCAGACTTCATAAGAAGCGACATAAATGAAGTCAAAGTAACTAAATACTTTCACGAAAACTTTATTGAAATCAAGTATACAGAAATTACCTATAGTCACGCAAACGAATTGATATGTACAAAGAAAACATATGTATTTCGATATTGATGCAGATTTTTTTATATTTCAAACTGCTTACCTAGAAATCGTCAGTCCAAACAACATAACTAAAGTTATGAGATCCACTAATATTCAAACTTATGCCGCGTTAAAGCAAATAATTATTAAATCCCACAAAACCCTGTTACACTTAGGTGTAGAAAAACAAGCGTCACTTTTCAAAGAAAAGTACTATTTCCCAGATTGCCAAAATCTCATCCAAAAACATAGTCAATGTGTGTGAAGTATGCAACATTGCAAAAACTGAACATCACAATACCACACTATATATCGAATTAACCCCAGAAGTATTCTATCCCAGGTTGTCCCTGGGATACGTCGTACGTATTTGTATACGTCGTAAATTTTTACATGATCGATAACAAACAATTTCTATCTGACTTAACACCTACTCAAAACACGCCACTCTCACTCAATAGCAGAGTTTGGCTTGAAACAAAAAGAGCTTTAATCAGAATTTTTAATGACATCGGCAAGCCATTGGAAATCATAGTAGATAAAGATTCAGCTTTTATAAGTAAGGGACTGCAATCATAGCTGAAATCAGCAGATGTTAATATTAACATAACATGAGGGGGAATATCTCGGATCCAAAATAAACTTGACCTGCGCCCTTTATGCACGAACCTACATTGCAAATTTGGTGTCTCTAGCTCTTATAGTTGCTGAGATCCTTGCGTTCATACATACAGACAGACGGACAGACAGATACTGATCAAGAATATATATACTTTATAGGGTCGGAGATGTCTCCCATTTTGTGGGTACAGGGAGTAACAAAAGCCTCACACACACAAATGCAATGTGTAACACAAAAACAAATGTGCTTCGTGTGCATAGGCGTTCCGCCCCTTGCTTTAGAGGGTCTCTTCTTCTGCCTTTTACATACATTTGCATAGATTTAATACCCTATATTATGGCTAAAAATCTGCATCATTACGGGTATTTGCTTACATCAACTTCATCCCTGTTTTTGACGCAAGATAACATGACTAACTTCAATGAAAAAACTTGGATAACGCTGGGTAGCAACTAATATATTTATAATTGCTTTAATTACATTTTCTGCTTTATTTCAGGCTGGACTTGTCAAGAAGACTCGATTTGTGACGGTTACGTCAACTATAGAAAGAACAATCAAAAATGATAATATTGATGAATACTCTGAAGATGATGGACCTTTAACCGAAAACATATTAGTTTCTGCTAAGGAGACAAAAGATTCATTATTGGATGGGAGTATAACAACTCTAAAAGCTGTATATATCACAGATAGCCTTGAGACTCCAGAGCTAGAGACACTAACAGAATCTTTTTCAATAACTCAAACAAAACTTAAAACACAGGTCTTACCCATTATTTTTGAAAAAAGAAATGAAACAATTCAAATAACACTAGTGCAAACATATGATTATACAAGCTTGATAACAGTTACTCAAACAGTTTCGCCACTAAAAGACAATTTTATTCCGTCTAAAAACTTTAAAGATTTTGAAGCAGTTTTAGATGAGGCTGGCTCTGAGATAAACTTGGACCTTGAATTTGGTGATGATGGCAATTTTGGACAATCTGATGTAAAACTCCATTCCAATAATAAAAAGGAAAAAGTTATATTTAATTTGACAAATGTTGATTCTCAAAATCAATTAAATAACTCAGATCAGTTAAACATTCCACAAATTTCATTAAGCCAAAGTAACAGTGTAATAACTTCTACACGTCCAATTATTAAGCTTGAAACTGTTTGGGAATCATATGTAGTCCCTCTCATAAGAGGGACTGATAGCATATTACGAACATTGTCTAAGTCTGTTGGTGTAGTTGAAAAAACTGAATATGCTACAGAAATCTCCACAGTTTTATTACCAATGTCACAATATCCTTATTCAATAAATCCATTTTTTAACCCTCTTTTAGGCATACCCCAACAGCAATTAATTACATCTAGTTCAATTTTTAGCACATTGGTTACAGAAACGAGTAGTAAAGTGTTGAAATTAACATTCGGGGCCAAAACGGCCTATACAACCATATTTTCAACTTCAGTTATTCCCACTGCAGTCACTCATTTAATAACAGCAACTCTTCCAATTCAAAACTCAGGATCATTTCCAAATTATTATCCGCCTCCATATCCCCCATTCGCATATGTTGGTTAGAGTCTAGATTTGTTTCTTTCCAACTATTCACAAGTCACTCTCAATTAAAATCTATCCAAAATTTGCAATTATTTTGACTACTCACAATCAAAAACATAATTTTTGTTTTCGTGTTATTATTTCTAGGCTATCGCCAGTATATGTCTTGAGAGTTCATTCATACTTTTCTTTAAATTCATAAGTATTTCCGAAAAACTTTTCTCACAACTTTAAATTTTTACTATAAATATAATGTTGTATTGGATCAAAATTAGCGTTATCTTACATAATTAAATAAAAATACCACTAGCTGAAAACGGTTTGAAAATTTTGCTATCATAAACTATCTTTTATTATAAAAAATTTCTTAAATTTCACATCTAATTAAAATTAAGATTTAACAATTAAGAACGTTGCATCTAGACATATCCCACAGTAGAATGCTCTCTTAACAAACTGGTATAATTTGCTCATTTGTGGGTTCGGAAATAGACGTGAAAAAACCGTAGGTTCTATGTCAGAGGAGGGGTGAGTGTGACCAAATTATTTTGAAGCCGGTTTTTCTAGGGGGTCAACATTAGAGTCAATAACAAATTTGGTCACTCTAGTTATGAAACTGTGGGAGATATACACTAGAGGTCTGCCTCAGAGGTCTGCATGGATGCATTCATTTTAATTTATGTGTGTAAGTTAACACATCCGGCCAGGCATAAGTTACCGACCCGGTGATTATGCAAACTACAGACACTTATGCATGATCAGCTACTGCAGCAAGTTTGTCACGTTATGCTGCCGTCAACATCCAATACGCCGACGCCCGAAATCCGATCCGCTTCAATGCTGCCTCAGCGAATATAGGTCAGGGCTAGCTTCAATATAAGACAATACAAAACTCGAATGGTGAACATTAATAAGTACTCTTAGTGACTTCGCAAGAGAAAATATAAATATATTATATATATAGTACACTCTGCTTGTACTCAAAAAACACTGTACTTTATATCCTTGTGCAGTGTACCCATATAAGTTAGACAGAGAGAGTACAACTTTCTGGTGTACTCCCGTTGTGTAAATGTTATGACAGCTGTCTCATTCTTAGTGGGTACACCAAGAAATGTCATGAGTACAGTGAAAGTGACATTTGTACAGTAGAGTACAAAACTTGGAAAGGTAGACGACGCACAGTGGCGCCTTTTGTCATTTTACTTTGAATCATTTGTATGGTCAGTGACAGCTACACAATAAATAACACTATGCAACAACATTGTGTATCACAAACATTTGAGAGTTACTGAAATTTATTTTTCAATTGAGAGTACAGTCTGTACATAAAAGAACAGCCATCTTTGCAAAGTTCTACACATTAAATAATGCGACAACCATTTTTGAAAATTGACGGCGGCCCTGCCCCACCAACAAAACCACCAGGATGTCTGCAAGCGACGTAGCAAAACGACATCTTGTCGTGGCGCTCGTCGACAAAAGCGAGCACAATGGTGGCCAAGATGTCGCCAGAACGGTGGAGACTAGTCGAAATCCGACTGCTCGAGGCGATGCTGAATAGGATGGAGACTCCGGATGCCTCACCCACAATATTCGATGGTGCACGTTGGCTCAATGGAGTCAAAATTCAAAGCTGCAGAGACGTCCTCACCCTGGAATGGGTCTCTCAAGCAATCGTCCCAATGGCCGCCCCGTGGAAGGGCGCCAAGCTGGAGGTAGTGGACAGAACCAGTATTCCGTCCGTACCAAAGGCAATTGTGCTTCTTCCAAGGGTCGTGCCTAAAGAGCAGGCTCTCAAATTACTCAAATGGCAGAATCCTGACGTGCCCACCGTTGATTGGCAGGTCATTCATGTCGCTAAACTCGATAAGTCGGTGCAGCACATGATCCTGCAAATTATCAAGGATGCCGAGGATCTGCTTCATCCTATGTACGGGAAGATGGCGTGGGGCGTGGGTAGCGTATACCTGTGTCTTAAGAATCGCCACCCCCACGACAACAACGACAACACGCTGATGGCTGGTGAGGTGGAGCAAGACCTTTTGTCTATGGTGGAAGCTCCCCATAGCCTGGAAATCGTGGAAGTGGCCACAGAAGCCACGCCCGAGGACCAAAAGATGGAGGACAACGAGGATGACGACACGACGTTTGTAGTCGAGCCACCGCGAGTGGAGGAATCCAGCAGCCATGCAGCTGAAGGTCCTCCAGCTCAACCTACATTTGAGTAAGCTAGCGTCGGCGGAGCTCCTTATAGCCCTGGAGCAGGGTTCCTCCGTTGCTGTAGTCCAGAAACCTTGGTTGGCAGCAGGCAACAAGGTGTCTGGGCTAAAGTTCGCTAACTTTAACACGTTCCACCCGACAACAGTAAGTAGGAACAGAACAGCTATCCTAGTAAAAAAAAGGCATCTACTCTTACCTTATGTCTAATTACAGTACTGATGATCTCACAGTCGTGGCGCTGGAAGGTGACAAGGATGAGCCCACGCTCATAGCGTCCAGTTACATGGCACAGGACAGGGAGGCACCACCCGAGGAACTCAGGAGACTGATCGCGGAGGCAGGCCCGCGGAGGCAGACCCTTATTGTCGGAACGGACGCCAACGGCCACAATACTGTGTGGGGCAGTCCGGACATCAACGACAGAGGTGAGTCTCTCCTTAACTTCATACTACAATCTAGCCTAAGGAGCCTACATATGTGGGACCCTTGTCTCCCAATATCCTAGATCTTACACTTGCACCCGGGAATAGTACACAAGTGATGGAATAGAGGGTTCTCGGAAACCCCTCCTTCCCGGATCACAAGTACATCCAATTCAAAGTGCAATTCGACTATACTCCCTCTCAAAGTGTATACAGAAACACCCGAAACACAAACTGGGAGAAGTTTGTAACAACGATGGGTAGGAAGCTACCCACACCATCCACAATCTCATCAGTGGATAATATTGAGAATTCCTGAAAACACTCACACATCACCTTATGACAGCGTATCACACATCGTGCAAGCCACCAAAAAAAAAAAATGGACCACGCCACCCTGTTTGACTCCAGAGCTAAAAGCACAAAGAAAAGATGTACAGGATCGCCTCAAGCTTGCAAATAAGCTGAAGAAGAAATTATCTGGGACGAATACAAAATACTGCTTCGTAACTTCAAAAAGGAAGTTCGGAAGGCAAAGAGGAATCCATGTATTCCTCTTGAACCTTGTGCTCTAGCATAGAGAAGGTCGCAGTAACGGCGAGACTCTGGAAGTTGTTTTCGAAACAGCCAACCATACTGAGTCAGCTAAAAAGAGATGATGGAAGATGGGCGGAAAATGGCAGGGAAGCAATATGCGCTCTCATCGATACACACTTCCCTGGGTGTACAGAAGTCACAGAGCCTGACACACCTCAAACTATCCGAGCAATGAACTCGGACCTACCCGCAAACATAGTCACACCGAAGAAAATCCAGTGGGCAATAGACTCGTTTACGAGCTACAAGTCCCCTGGACTGGACGGCAGCGATACTGCAGATAACCAAGCATTTGATCATCCCATGGCTACATCGACGACATTTGAAGCATGTCTACAATGCGGCTGTGTGCCTGTGGCCCGGAGAACTGCACGGGTCGTGTTCCTTCCCAAAGCAGGCAAGATCAGACACGTGCAGCCGAAGGACTACAGACCCACAAGCTTAACCTCATTCATGCTCAAAACATTTGAAAAAGTAATGGAGCTCCTAGGTAAGGAGGTCGCAAGCTCATCCCTGGTGCTTAAAAAACATGCTTACGGTAAAGGGAAATCGGTGGAGACAGTGCTACATTCCCTGGTAGCTAATATAGAAAAGGCCCTTCACCACCAAGAATACGCACTGGGAACATTTTTAGACATCTCCGGTGCATTCAATAACGTATCAACTGAAGCGATAATGCGAGGCCTAACAGCCACAGCATCCCACTCGGCAATACACTCGTAGATACAGAACCTGTTAAGCTGCAGAAGAGTCCAAGCCGAATGGGGAACCACCACCATAACAAAGGAAGCTCATAGAAGCACGCCACAAGGCGGAGTCTTGTCTCCCCTGTTATGCAATCTAGTGGTGGACAAACTACTCCAAAAATTCTACAGGAAAGCCCCAAAGATAACTGCCTATACGGATGACATAAGCATTATTATCACAGGAAGAGGTCCATCGAACCTCAGCTCTGTCATGGATTACACGTTACAGGAAATACTAAGATGGGCCACCTAAGCCGGACTTAGCATCAACGCGAAAAAGACGGACATTATTCTCTTTACTAAGAGATACAAGGTACCGCGGTGGAACCCGCCAAGGTTGAACGGAATACCGCTCACGCCAAAAACGAATGTCAAATATCTCGGAGTAGTCCTGGACAGCAAACTGACATGGAAAAAAGGGTGAAAAAGGCAACAGTCGCGCTTTACGCATCGCACGACAGATGCTTTGGATCTACATCTCAGTAGCGCGACTGATACTGTTATAGGGCGTCCTGGTGTGGTGGCAATCCACGAAGAAGACCACATACCTCAAACTGATGGAAAGGACCCAGCGACAGGCACTTGTCTGTATCACGGGGGCGTTGAAGTCGACTCCAACCAAGGCACTCGAAACACTACTGTGTGTCAACCCCCTGGACATACACGCGCACCTGCTTGCACAGAGGACCGCCCAACGTCTATGTGCAACGGGTAACATGGCACTCCAAAGTTTTCGACACAGCTCGATTGGGAGGGCGATGCGAAGTTGCACGGAGTACACGACCCCTCGAGCTAACTTCAAAGAAACGCAAACGTCAATGAGACCATAAGATTGATGTTCTGGACTGGACCAATACGCCATTAAAATCTTCACGGATGGCTCAAAAATTGATGCAGGAGTAGGTGAGGCGGTGTTTTGTGCAGAACCAGAAATAAGGTTGCCGTACAAGTTGCCCGACTACTGCAGCATATTCCAGGCGGAAGTCTTCGCAATAAGGAAAGCAAAGTAAAGTATTTGCAACTCGACAAATGTGAGTTTCTAAAAAAAGAATCGGATTTCTTAGGTCATATCATAACTGAAGGCATAAGACCTAGTATTATTATTCGGCAATAGAAAACCGGTCAACCAAATATTTTGGGTCCTGCCATTTTGGAAGAAATTTTCAGATCTTCAGTGATCACAGACCTTTAGTCTGGCTTAACAATATTAAAGAACCTAATATAAAACTCCAAAGGTGGCGAATCAAGCTTAACTAGTTTGATTTTAACATCAATTATGTGCCTGGCATAGATAATCATGTTGCCCAGCAGTGTAATAGCAACAATACACAGTGCCCGGGAAGATAAGCAGACTTCATAAGAAGCGACATAAATGAAGTCAAAGTAACTAAATACTTTCACGAAAACTTTATTGAAATCAAGTATACAGAAATTACCTATAGTCACGCAAACGAATTGATATGTACAAAGAAAACATATGTATTTCGATATTGATGCAGATTTTTTTATATTTCAAACTGCTTACCTAGAAATCGTCAGTCCAAACAACATAACTAAAGTTATGAGATCCACTAATATTCAAACTTATGCCGCGTTAAAGCAAATAATTATTAAATCCCACAAAACCCTGTTACACTTAGGTGTAGAAAAACAAGCGTCACTTTTCAAAGAAAAGTACTATTTCCCAGATTGCCAAAATCTCATCCAAAAACATAGTCAATGTGTGTGAAGTATGCAACATTGCAAAAACTGAACATCACAATACCACACTATATATCGAATTAACCCCAGAAGTATTCTATCCCAGGTTGTCCCTGGGATACGTCGTACGTATTTGTATACGTCGTAAATTTTTACATGATCGATAACAAACAATTTCTATCTGACTTAACACCTACTCAAAACACGCCACTCTCACTCAATAGCAGAGTTTGGCTTGAAACAAAAAGAGCTTTAATCAGAATTTTTAATGACATCGGCAAGCCATTGGAAATCATAGTAGATAAAGATTCAGCTTTTATAAGTAAGGGACTGCAATCATAGCTGAAATCAGAAGATGTTAATATTAACATAACATGAGGGGGAATATCTCGGATCCAAAATAAACTTGACCTGCGCCCTTTATGCACGAACCTACATTGCAAATTTGGTGTCTCTAGCTCTTATAGTTGCTGAGATCCTTGCGTTCATACATACAGACAGACGGACAGACAGACGGACAGACAGATACTGATCAAGAATATATATACTTTATAGGGTCGGAGATGTCTCCCATTTTGTGGGTACAGGGAGTAACAAAAGCCTCACACACACAAATGCAATGTGTAACACAAAAACAAATGTGCTTCGTGTGCATAGGCGTTCCGCCCCTTGCTTTAGAGGGTCTCTTCTTCTGCCTTTTACATACATTTGCATAGATTTAATACCCTATATTATGGCTAAAAATCTGCATCATTACGGGTATTTGCTTAGATCAACTTCATCCCTGTTTTTGACGCAAGATAACATGACTAACTTCAATGAAAAAACTTGGATAACGCTGGGTAGCAGCTAATATATTTATAATTGCTTTAATTACATTTTCTGCTTTATTTCAGGCTGGACTTGTCAAGAAGACTCGATTTGTGACGGTTACGTCAACTATAGAAAGAACAATCAAAAATGATAATATTGATGAATACTCTGAAGATGATGGACCTTTAACCGAAAACATATTAGTTTCTGCTAAGGAGACAAAAGATTCATTATTGGATGGGAGTATAACAACTCTAAAAGCTGTATATATCACAGATAGCCTTGAGACTCCAGAGCTAGAGACACTAACAGAATCTTTTTCAATAACTCAAACAAAACTTAAAACACAGGTCTTACCCATTATTTTTGAAAAAAGAAATGAAACAATTCAAATAACACTAGTGCAAACATATGATTATACAAGCTTGATAACAGTTACTCAAACAGTTTCGCCACTAAAAGACAATTTTATTCCGTCTAAAAACTTTAAAGACTTTGAAGCAGTTTTAGATGAGGCTGGCTCTGAGATAAACTTGGACCTTGAATTTGGTGATGATGGCAATTTTGGACAATCTGATGTAAAACTCCATTCCAATAATAAAAAGGAAAAAGTTATATTTAATTTGACAAATGTTGATTCTCAAAATCAATTAAATAACTCAGATCAGTTAAACATTCCACAAATTTCATTAAGCCAAAGTAACAGTGTAATAACTTCTACACGTCCAATTATTAAGCTTGAAACTGTTTGGGAATCATATGTAGTCCCTCTCATAAGAGGGACTGATAGCATATTACGAACATTGTCTAAGTCTGTTGGTGTAGTTGAAAAAACTGAATATGCTACAGAAATCTCCACAGTTTTATTACCAATGTCACAATATCCTTATTCAATAAATCCATTTTAACCCTCTTTTAGGCATACCTCAACAGCAATTAATTACATCTAGTTCAATTTTTAGCACATTGGTTACAGAAACGAGTAGTAAAGTGTTGAAATTAACATTCGTGGCCAAAACGGCCTATACAACCATATTTTCAACTTCAGTTATTCCCACTGCAGTCACTCATTTAATAACAGCAACTCTTCCAATTCAAAACTCAGGATCATTTCCAAATTATTATCCGCCTCCATATCCCCCATTCGCATATGTTGGTTAGAGTCTAGATTTGTTTCTTTCCAACTATTCACAAGTCACTCTCAATTAAAATCTATCCAAAATTTGCAATTATTTTGACTACTCACAATCAAAAACATAATTTTTGTTTTCGTGTTATTATTTCTAGGCTATCGCCAGTATATGTCTTGAGAGTTCATTCATACTTTTCTTTAAATTCATAAGTATTTCCGAAAAACTTTTCTCACAACTTTAAATTTTTACTATAAATATAATGTTGTATTGGATCAAAATTAGCGTTATCTTACATAATTAAATAAAAATACCACTAGCTGAAAACGGTTTGAAAATTTTGCTATCATAAACTATCTTTTATTATAAAAAATTTCTTAAATTTCACATCTAATTAAAATTAAGATTTAACAATTAAGAACGTTGCATCTAGACATATCCCACAGTAGAATGCTCTCTTAACAAACTGGTATAATTTGCTCATTTGTGGGTTCGGAAATAGACGTGAAAAAACCGTAGGTTCTATGTCAGAGGAGGGGTGAGTGTGACCAAATTATTTTGAAGCCGGTTTTTCTAGGGGGTCAACATTAGAGTCAATAACAAATTTGGTCACTCTAGTTATGAAACTGTGGGAGATATACACTAGAGGTCTGCCTCAGAGGTCTGCATGGATGCATTCATTTTAATTTATGTGTGTAAGTTAACACATCCGGCCAGGCATAAGTTACCGACCCGGTGATTATGCAAACTACAGACACTTATGCATGATCAGCTACTGCAGCAAGTTTGTCACGTTATGCTGCCGTCAACATCCAATACGCCGACGCCCGAAATCCGATACGCTTCAATGCTGCCTCAGCGAATATAGGTCAGGGCTAGCTTCAATATAAGACAATACAAAACTCGAATGGTGAACATTAATAAGTACTCTTAGTGACTTCGCAAGAGAAAGTATAAATATATTATATATATAGTACACTCTGCTTGTACTCAAAAAACACTGTACTTTATATCCTTGTGCAGTGTACCCATATAAGTTAGACAGAGAGAGTACAACTTTCTGGTGTACTCCCGTTGTGTAAATGTTATGACAGCTGTCTCATTCTTAGTGGGTACACCAAGAAATGTCATGAGTACAGTGAAAGTGACATTTGTACAGTAGAGTACAAAACTTGGAAAGGTAGACGACGCACAGTGGCGCCTTTTGTCATTTTACTTTGAATCATTTGTATGGTCAGTGACAGCTACACAATAAATAACACTATGCAACAACATTGTGTATCACAAACATTTGAGAGTTACTGAAATTTATTTTTCAATTGAGAGTACAGTCTGTACATAAAAGAACAGCCATCTTTGCAAAGTTCTACACATTAAATAATGCGACAACCATTTTTGAAAATTGACGGCGGCCCTGCCCCACCAACAAAACCACCAGGATGTCTGCAAGCGACGTAGCAAAACGACATCTTGTCGTGGCGCTCGTCGACAAAAGCGAGCACAATGGTGGCCAAGATGTCGCCAGAACGGTGGAGACTAGTCGAAATCCGACTGCTCGAGGCGATGCTGAATAGGATGGAGACTCCGGATGCCTCACCCACAATATTCGATGGTGCACGTTGGCTCAATGGAGTCAAAATTCAAAGCTGCAGAGACGTCCTCACCCTGGAATGGGTCTCTCAAGCAATCGTCCCAATGGCCGCCCCGTGGAAGGGCGCCAAGCTGGAGGTAGTGGACAGAACCAGTATTCCGTCCGTACCAAAGGCAATTGTGCTTCTTCCAAGGGTCGTGCCTAAAGAGCAGGCTCTCAAATTAC
Organism: Hirtodrosophila histrioides; assembly: GCA_037075165.1. Taxonomy (NCBI): domain Eukaryota; kingdom Metazoa; phylum Arthropoda; class Insecta; order Diptera; family Drosophilidae; genus Hirtodrosophila; species Hirtodrosophila histrioides. The sequence continues at coordinate 769,088 of JBAMCL010000177.1, read as the reverse complement.
TCAAATGGCAGAATCCTGACGTGCCCACCGTTGATTGGCAGGTCATTCATGTCGCTAAACTCGATAAGACGGTGCAGCACATGATCCTGCAAATTATCAAGGATGCCGAGGATCTGCTTCATCCTATGTACGGGAAGATGGCGTGGGGCGTGGGTAGCGTATACCTGTGTCTTAAGAATCGCCACCCCCACGACAACAACGACAACACGCTGATGGCTGGTGAGGTGGAGCAAGACCTTTTGTCTATGGTGGAAGCTCCCCATAGCCTGGAAATCGTGGAAGTGGCCACAGAAGCCACGCCCGAGGACCAAAAGATGGAGGACAACGAGGATGACGACACGACGTTTGTAGTCGAGCCACCGCGAGTGGAGGAATCCAGCAGCCATGCAGCTGAAGGTCCTCCAGCTCAACCTACATTTGAGTAAGCTAGCGTCGGCGGAGCTCCTTATAGCCCTGGAACAGGGTTCCTCCGTTGCTGTAGTCCAGAAACCTTGGTTGGCAGCAGGCAACAAGGTGTCTGGGCTAAAGTTCGCTAACTTTAACACGTTCCACCCGACAACAGTAAGTAGGAACAGAACAGCTATCCTAGTAAAAAAAAGGCATCTACTCTTACCTTATGTCTAATTACAGTACTGATGATCTCACAGTCGTGGCGCTGGAAGGTGACAAGGATGAGCCCACGCTCATAGCGTCCAGTTACATGGCACAGGACAGGGAGGCACCACCCGAGGAACTCAGGAGACTGATCGCGGAGGCAGGCCCGCGGAGGCAGACCCTTATTGTCGGAACGGACGCCAACGGCCACAATACTGTGTGGGGCAGTCCGGACATCAACGACAGAGGTGAGTCTCTCCTTAACTTCATACTACAATCTAGCCTAAGGAGCCTACATATGTGGGACCCTTGTCTCCCAATATCCTAGATCTTACACTTGCACCCGGGAATAGTACACAAGTGATGAAATAGAGGGTTCTCGGAAACCCCTCCTTCCCGGATCACAAGTACATCCAATTCAAAGTGCAATTCGACTATACTCCCTCTCAAAGTGTATACAGAAACACCCGAAACACAAACTGGGAGAAGTTTGTAACAACGATGGGTAGGAAGCTACCCACACCACCCACAATCTCATCAGTGGATAATATTGAATTCCTGAAAACACTCACACATCATCTTATGACAGCGTATCACACATCGTGCAAGCCACCAAAAAAAAAAAAATGGACCACGCCACCCTGTTTGACTCCAGAGCTAAAAGCACAAAGAAAAGATGTACAGGATCGCCTCAAGCTTGCAAATAAGCTGAAGAAGAAATTATCTGGGACGAATACAAAATACTGCTTCGTAACTTCAAAAAGGAAGTTCGGAAGGCAAAGAGGAATCCATGTATTCCTCTTGAACCTTGTGCTCTAGCATAGAGAAGGTCGCAGTAACGGCGAGACTCTGGAAGTTGTTTTCGAAACAGCCAACCATACTGAGTCAGCTAAAAAGAGATGATGGAAGATGGGCGGAAAATGGCAGGGAAGCAATATGCGCTCTCATCGATACACACTTCCCTGGGTGTACAGAAGTCACAGAGCCTGACACACCTCAAACTATCCGAGCAATGAACTCGGACCTACCCGCAAACATAGTCACACCGAAGAAAATCCAGTGGGCAATAGACTCGTTTACGAGCTACAAGTCCCCTGGACTGGACGGCAGCGATACTGCAGATAACCAAGCATTTGATCATCCCATGGCTACATCGACTGTTTGAAGCATGTCTACAATGCGGCTGTGTGCCTGTGGCCCGGAGAACTGCACGGGTCGTGTTCCTTCCCAAAGCAGGCAAGATCAGACACGTGCAGCCGAAGGACTACAGACCCACAAGCTTAACCTCATTCATGCTCAAAACATTTGAAAAAGTAATGGAGCTCCTAGGTAAGGAGGTCGCAAGCTCATCCCTGGTGCTTAAAAAACATGCTTACGGTAAAGGGAAATCGGTGGAGACAGTGCTACATTCCCTGGTAGCTAATATAGAAAAGGCCCTTCACCACCAAGAATACGCACTGGGAACATTTTTAGACATCTCCGGTGCATTCAATAACGTATCAACTGAAGCGATAATGCGAGACCTAACAGCCACAGCATCCCACTCGGCAATACACTCGTAGATACAGAACCTGTTAAGCTGCAGAAGAGTCCAAGCCGAATGGGGAACCACCACCATAACAAAGGAAGCTCATAGAAGCACGCCACAAGGCGGAGTCTTGTCTCCCCTGTTATGCAATCTAGTGGTGGACAAACTACTCCAAAAATTCTACAGGAAAGCCCCAAAGATAACTGCCTATACGGATGACATAAGCATTATTATCACAGGAAGAGGTCCATCGAACCTCAGCTCTGTCATGGATTACACGTTACAGGAAATACTAAGATGGGCCACCTAAGCCGGACTTAGCATCAACGCGAAAAAGACGGACATTATTCTCTTTACTAAGAGATACAAGGTACCGCGGTGGAACCCGCCAAGGTTGAACGGAATACCGCTCACGCCAAAAACGAATGTCAAATATCTCGGAGTAGTCCTGGACAGCAAACTGACATGGAAAAAAGGGTGAAAAAGGCAACAGTCGCGCTTTACGCATCGCACGACAGATGCTTTGGATCTACATCTCAGTAGCGCGACTGATACTGTTATAGGGCGCCCTGGTGTGGTGGCAATCCACGAAGAAGACCACATACCTCAAACTGATGGAAAGGACCCAGTGACAGGCACTTGTCTGTATCACGGGGGCGTTGAAGTCCACTCCAACCAAGGCACTCGAAACACTACTGTGTGTCAACCCCCTGGACATACACGCGCACCTGCTTGCACAGAGGACCGCCCAACGTCTATGTGCAACGGGTAACATGGCACTCCAAAGTTTTCGACACAGCTCGATTAGGAGGGCGATGCGAAGTTGCACGGAGTACACGACCCCTCGAGCTAACTTCAAAGAAACGCAAACGTCAATGAGACCATAAGATTGATGTTCTGGACTGGACCAATACGCCATTAAAATCTTCACGGATGGCTCAAAAATTGATGCAGGAGTAGGTGAGGCGGTGTTTTGTGCAGAACCAGAAATAAGGTTGCCGTACAAGTTGCCCGACTACTGCAGCATATTCCAGGCGGAAGTCTTCGCAATAAGGAAAGCAGCAGAAGTAGCTCTATCCACAACAACTATAAACGAGCGAATAAACATATTCGTAGACAGCCAAGCTGCTATAAAATCATTGCGGGCGTCCTCCATTTGTTCCAAAAATGTCCTGGCAAGCAGGGAGGCTTTAGATAATCTAAGCACTGCTAGAACAGTGCATATCTATTGGGTTCCCAGCCACCGGGGCATTGATGGCAACGAAATGGCGGATTGCCTGGCAAAAGAAGAAGTAGGGCTAACTCTTGAGAACGAAGGAAATATACAAATCTCATTGCAGTCGCTCTATAGCGAACTGGATGAATCCGTTTGGGCTAAAGCTGGTGAAAGGTGGCGGAACACTACTAGCTGCAGTATCGCTAAAATTATGTGCAAGAAACGAAATCAGAAACTTCCTGCTATATCTTCCAAGGAAAGATTGCAGACTAATGATAGGAGTATTAACTGGACATTGCCTAACAGCAGCTCATGCTAAAAAGCTGGGGATACTAACGGAAGACGGCTGCCGAAAATGTAAGGAACCAGGAGTTGTGGAAACCTTGGAACACCTTATATGCAGCTGCCCAGCACTCGCAACACTAAAACATCCATACTTCAACAAAAGCTGGCTCGCATCACTAGAAGAAGCGGCCATACACACTCCCAATGCGCTGCTGGCGTTTGCCATGCGCACAAGAATCCTACTGGATCAACAAACCTCCTAACGACCTTCAGTATCCGGCGACACTAAGGACCTGCTCGGTCTATGTGGGACCACCATGTGCTGGTCAACCTGTTTTACCTAACCTAATCTACGCAATCATTTAGCTGTTCTAGGAACTGCAAAATCATTTCTGAGCGATCCCCTCACTTGGGTGTATTATTCCCTGCGTACAGGGTTTTCGGTATGCAACTTCATACACCGCTCTGATGCTACCTTTTCCAGTAGACAGACAGCAACAGTTTTTCTGCAATAGTGGGCCATTGTCTGACAATCTCATCTGCCCAACATATCGAAAAACGAATCTGCTATTAGCAGACGGTCAATGTGCTGTGGCTTTGTTCGAATGCAAGTTACTCTGACGAGTACTATGCTGAAATGATTGGTTCATCTATATACATACGTAAAAGAGTTCGTGCTGACTGATGACTGATTGGCAATCAGCGGACAGCCCAAACCGTAAGAGCTAGGATGCTGAAATTTTCACAGTAGGTTCCATCTATGATGAAAGTGCACACTAAGGCGGGATTTTGAAAAATACCACCCACAAGCGTGGAAGCCCGCGGAAGACTGTTGTATGGAACTTTTTTGCTTTCCATCCAATTGGCCTCAAACTCATTCTCGAAAATTTAATCAAAAATTCATTGAACAGATATTTCACCGATTTTGGTAAATCCACCCCCATGGCCGGAAATTGGGGCCCACCTTCGAATTAATTCTAAAAGCTCTTCATGTAAAATAATTTTGATTTTGGAAAATTTGCTTACACGGTCGAAAAATTGTGTGTCTGCCACTCGATATTTTTTCATGTTCATGTGATTGGCTTCAAACTCATTTTCCAGATTCTACACAAAATCATAATAGTCACGGTTACCCAAAGTTTTGGAAAATCTACCCCAAAGGTCGGGAAATTCGCGGAAAACTATTGGATGAAACTTTTTTAAATTATCGTCCAATGGGCTTTAACATAATTTTCGAAACTCTTCACATTAAATAATTTGACACGTGTACACTGATTTTGGACAATTTACTCACACGTTCGAAAAATTGGAGCAAAGCTCTGGCACTCGACATTTATAATTTTCGTGCGATTGTCTTCAAATTAGTTTTCAAGGTTCTACATAAGGAGATAATAGGTGTTTAGATAGTAAACGTATAACCCTCGCAACCCTCAAGAGTATACCCGACTACAAAACTCTCTGTACCCATGTCAAAATAATCCGATCGCATCTGCTTACACTTACACATACGATGATATACATGGATAATTTGGGCTTGGTGGATATCGTTTCTTTAAAATGGAATATGATCATCTATTACAACAGAACTAAACCAAATCGGGTAATATATTGAAGAACTAACAATTAATTGCAAAGCAATGGTACATTGGTATTGGTTTGAAGGAGCATGTCAAATATCGGCAACGATAATGAAGAACCGATACAACCAACTGCAAGCAAACAATGAACTCATATTTAAAAACAAAAGAATTAAGAGCACACCATTGAAGTTTGTTGAAACCAGAGCTCGCAAAAATGGTGTCAACACTTTCAGCCTGTCAGAATAAAATCCGTCTCATTCGGACATAATAAATATTTGAGGGAGAGAAAACACACTCAATTCTGTTTTTGCTCAATTAGTGGAATGCTCAAGCAATGACAGATTTCTCCGTGTTCTGTTGGCTTGTGGTTTCCCAAGACAGATTTGTTGAGCACAAACGGCCAAAGTGTCTATGTGTATGTATGTGTGTTTTTATGTGTGTTTTTATGTGTAACAGGCGGAAGGAGACATCTCCGACCCTATAAAAAATATATTTTCTTGATCAGAATCAAAAGCCGAGTCGATCTTGCGCTGTCCGACTTTCTATCTGTCTTTCCGTCCGGATGAACGCGATGATCTTAGCAACTTTAAGAGCTATAGACACTAAATTTTAAATGAAGGTTCCTGTATACCATACGCAGATCAAGTTTGTTTCAGATTTGGAATGCTCTGCTTGCTGTGCAGAGCGCTGCCGCTTATTTGTATGTGTACTTCATATACTTAAAGACACATTTTGCTTCTACTTTTGGCATTTTGCTCATCTGTAGATACTCATTTAATGACAGCTCAACAATTTTTGTCACTTTGAGCTGTTATTGCCAGACTGTTTCGTGTTTTGCTCAATTGGAAAACGAGACAGAGAGCACGATCGAAACGAAAAAAGAAGTGTTCTACTCAGAGGAAGAGAGAGAGAGAGTGCTTCATATTTTTCTGTCTTTTTAGTGAGGAGATGTCATTGAAAATAAGTGTTGACACTTATTTGCAAGGTCTGGCTGGAACATTACATCACATAATATTTGGAACAATGGATGCTGAAGACAGGAAAATTATGGAAAGGAACATAAGGAATGTTTTGGAAAACCAGCAAAACATACAAAACTCTACAAAAAAGCAAACATTACTGATTGACTCCACACTCAATATATTAACAAAAACCACGGAGGATATGAACAACCAGTTCAAAGATGTGGTTGACGCTATATAACGGCTACAACACGAAATAAAGGAGAACCAGTATGTAAATAAAATGGCACTATCGTACCAAATAGTACTAAACAGAAAAAAAAGTCAATATTAATTCGATAAGTGCTGGTTAATTTGGCATTTTCCAAATATCTAATGTGTAAGTAAATTCGAAAACAGTTTATGGTTAACTGGTTCGAATCCAGCACGCGATACTAATTTGTTTCAACAGTAAATAATTCTAAAATAACAATGGCAGCCGTTCTATGTCATATTTACACATGTACGTGGTTTCGCTGACTGCACTCCACATTGCGCAGTGGCAAACATGGCTAAGTCACGGAGTTTGAAGCAGGGAAACTAGACAACGGGTCCCGGGTTAGAGTCCCCCCCAAGGATGGTGGAATTAGATTGGCATTTTTCTAATTCTTTCTTTTCTTACACATATGTACATATAGTTCTAACACTAATAAAAGAGTAAGGATTTCCTTAATATAGCAGCTATATAATTGTGTACATTAATCGTTTATGTGTATAAATAAATGCATACATCCGAAAGTGTTTCGATTTTTTTATGATTGTACATAATTTGCGTATAAGCGACACCTAAAAGGCATAAATACTGCCCTGATTTCTCTCCATGTATTATTAAATTTTCTTTTAAAGATCAATTTGATATTTAAAAATATCAATTTGATATTTTTTTCATATAATTTTTTTGCCAATAAGATTTAAGATTAATATGATAAGATAAAAGATTATGTGATATCATTAATATGATAAGATAAAAGATTATGTAATATCATATGAATCTTAAATCTTATCATATTAATCTTAAATCTTATCGGAAAAAAAATGATATGAAAAAATTCCAAATTGAGTGCCACATCATAACATATTATATAAATTTTTTTTTCTGTGTATCACAAATAAGCCAGGTAATAGAAAATTGCGAGAAAACACAAGCATCAATCACAAATTTACTCATCGATTTGAACAATGGGCGAGTAAATCCACAATTACTGAAACCAACACAAATAAAACACGAAATTAGCATCTGCAACGAAAAACTGCCACCTGAACTTCAAATACTAAGAACAACATCTCGTTCAGAAAGTAGAGAAATCTACAATCTTATGACTGCACAAGCCATCATTGTGGATAAGAAACTAATAATATACGCAGAGATTCTGTTATTTTATCAGAAAGCCTCCAACGTGTATAAACTAATTCCTATACCCTTTGAAAGATATAGGAAAACCATCACGACCCAATTAAAGACTAACTTCTTGATCTATAATATCAAAATGGTCATGCTCATAACAGCTACACAATTAAATAGCTGCTCACGTCAAACGAACAAACATTTACTGTGCCGCGGAAACTGGGTATGGAAAACCGGCTCAGACAATTCATGCGAACAATCCGCCCTTAAGCATAGTCCGGATCCGTCTTGCGAATTTCAACAAATAGCATCTGAGAACATGTGGACTGAATTAACCACATGAAAGGTGGGATGAAAGGGATGAAACTCCCCGTCCACTGCTCGCAATGGCAATCATCTAATAGCTGCTGCACATTATGATAGCAACTGAAGACGTCACCACAGAGCGATTTTCCCTCTCTTTACAATAGCTGATAAGATAAAATTAGAAAATGTTAAACCAAATCATTGAGGAAATCACTTATAGAGTTACTATATGGTGGGAACAACATTTACTAAAAATTTTCAACGCAGCAGGTCCCCTAGGCTTCGTATTTGTTCGGGGGGACCTGTCGCAGCGCTGCTCTCGCTCTCTCGACCCGAAGCGGCAGGTCCACCAAGTTCGTTCGCAGATGCTTAGCGACCGCCGAGTCGAGCGCATCGATGAATGTATGCATCTGTATGTGTACATGTGCCTAGCATAGGATTTGGTTGCTGGAACGTTGTTGCGTCGATGCATGCATACCCTGGAAATTATTTTTTATTATTATATAATATAAAAATTGCTATGCCTGTGTAATTTGAATGGACACTATCAATTTGTTGCATTTTTGGGAACTTGGAATCATTTATGTTATTTTTACTATTTTTATTTAACATAAAAGCTGTTATGCCTGTGCTATTTATATGAACACTGTCAATTTTTGTTATTCTAAGGACTATATATATTTTTAAACAATTATACCCATAATACTTGGTACTAAAAAAACCAATTTGATATACAGGGTATTTTATGCAAGACTCAATGATCTTCGCATGCATGCCAGTCGCGGCTTGCCAAACCATCGAAATAGCAAATGAGCGAAAACGATTCTCGTGCATGTACATACATATATGCATGTGTGTATGCACGCATGCAACCGCAGATCGGCGCATACATTCATCGATGCGCTCGACTCGGCGGTCGCTAAGCATCTGCGAACGAACTTGGTGGACCTGCCGCTTCGGGTCGAGAGAGCGAGAGCAGCGCTGCGACAGGTCCCCCCGAACAAATACGAAGCCTAGGGGACCTGCTGCGTTGAAAATTTTTAGTAAATGTTGTTCCCACCATATGGTAACTCTATAAGTGATTTCCCCAATGACCAAATGTAACAAAATTAATAAGCAGCTCGTATGAAAAATATAATATTAAGAGATTAGTAGAAGAACAATAATTAGAAGACATAATATTAAGATGTAAAAATTTCCACAATCGCTTACGCTAATCATTATTGGAATATTAGCGATAGGCATTTATATGTATGTATAAAAGAGTTCAACCTGACTGACTGGTGACATTTGGGCAGCAAGAACGGCAGAAGCTAGACGCCTGCAATTTTTACAGTACCTTCTTATTGTAAAATTAGGTGGAACTGAAAAAAATGGTTAAATATATATCGGGAATTATAAGAAAATTGTATGAAAATCACGGTATGCGCCAGCTGCTACATAACAACGTGAAAGTGCAAAAGAGATAAAAATCTCTCTTTCGGACATAAAACTTATGTGTGCGAGTGAAATCGCCATATTGCTTATGTCTCTCAGACTCTGCCTAGCTTTGCAATCGATCTACGGTAGATGGCGCGATGCCACTGACATGTGTTTTGCGGGTAATGCTTTAGTATAGCGTCCCCATATAAGGATTACGTCAAAAATGTCTGATTTTACTCTTAAACGACAAGTCTCAAAATTAGAAAGAAAATTCTGTCGGTAGAACAAGACTTTACTGTCGAAATAATGAAATTAATAGAAATAAAAGTTGACCGATAGTTGTCGCAAAAGTTCGTTTTTTAAGCTAGTACGGGTAGTGTTTCTTAAATAGCAGAAAATGTCGCACTTTTATGAACATAGACTCTTTTGATATTGCTTCACAAATATTCACAGAATCACGTGGTTACAGTCCGATATAAGGAATGTCTGGGAATCTATTTTGAAAATCTATAAATTAAAAAATCTTCTGGACGTTGATGTACTAACGAACAGTTCATACAATTGGCCCAACCACACCAAGCACAACCAACCTCCCCCACCCAACCAACTGAGGGTCGCACCGCATAACGTACGGTAACGAAAGATCGCCGAAATAAAAATACAAACTAAAGACAAAAACAAGTAAGAATGCTATAGTCGAGTATCCCGGCTACAAAACTCCCTGTACCCTGGTCGCAAACTTCCCATCGCATCATCGTACACTTACATACACACAAAGACGCAGACACAAGCGACAGCAAAGCGACAGCGCATGCAAGGCACTTTAAGTCGTGGCTATGCTGCTACTTCCCCCTGGCTGCAGTACTGATTGTTGTTTTTGGAATAACTTCCGTGTTTATTATCCAATCGACTTGAATTTTGGACAGTAGATTAAGAGTGACCTAAGTATTGTACATGCCAAATACCAAAGCTATATATTTTGAAAAGTGTGGCTGTAAGACGTTTTGATCGAGTTGCGGGAGAACGGGGGAAGATATCTGAGATCAGAAACAAACTTGACCTGCTCCCGCTATACACGAACCTACATTCCAAATTTGGTGTGTCTACCTCTTGTAGTTGCTGAGATCGACGCGTTCATCCGGACAGACGGACGGACGGACAGACGGACATGGCCAAATCGATATCTCTTTTGATACTGATCAAGAATATATACACTTTATAGGGTCGGAGTAGTCTCCTTCTGTCTGTTAGATACTTTTGCAAAAATCCAATACCCCCTTTTTACCCATTTTATGGGTACAGGGAGTAATAGCATTATAAAAAAATCTCTAAGGATTACATAAATAACGTAAGAGTAAAATTCTAAGTGTAGAAATGGAAGTAGCATTACTTACTAGATGGAAAAGATTGTTATAGTTAGAGCATAATATTTGAAAGGGATTATGAATAGCATTATTCGAGCTACAAGTTTGAAGAGAAAGTGTAAGAAAATTTCTGGAACATCTGATCGGAACTGCAAATCTTATTTCGCTGATTAGCTCAGAAGAATCAATTTCCCCATTAATAAGTTTTTGTAAGAAAATTACCCCAATCGTGGTTCTACGATCAGAAAGAGAAGGAAGATTTATTAGCAAAAGTCTACTACGATAAGAAGGTAAGTGAGTATTAGGATTCCAGTTACGACCCCGGAGTGCAAAAAACCGAAATTGTTTCTTAACCGATTATATTCTATCCTGATAAGCCTTGTATTGGGGACACCAAATACAAGACCCATATTCAGGAATAGGTCCAACAAGAGAAGTATAAAGAGTTTTAGTAAAGAAGGGATCGTTAAATTCTTTAGACCAACGCCTAATGAAACCCAGGACACCAAGAGCATGATTAGCGGTGGAACAGGTATGTTTGTCAAATTAAAGCTTAGAATCTAAAAGGATACCCAAATCATCAACCTACTCAATTCGAACAAGCGGCTTACCATTAAGAATATAATAATTTAAAAAGGGCATTCGCCTATATAAAATTACGTTACGTTGCACTTACCTCAATTAAGATATAATAAATATACACGACATCAGGCTTGGAAACTGTCAAGATCAGCTAGCAAATTTTGACCTGATAAGAAATCAGTAGCTGACAGACGAAGCTTAGCATCATCGGCATACATCAGCAACCGAGAGTGATTTACTACAGAAGGAAGGTCATTTATGAACAGTGTAAATTATGAGGGGCCAAGATGACTTCCTTATGGTACTCCAGAAGTAACTTCAACAGACTTAGAGATAAAGCCTTTGAAATAAACCTTTTGTGTTCTGAGTTAAGTAATTAGAGGTCCAAAGGATTAAGTTATTTGGAAATCGTAGAAGATGAAGTTTGTGAAGTAAAAGAGAATGATTTACAGTATCAAAAGCCCTACTGAATTCGGTATAAGTAACATCTGTTTGCATGTTAGCTTGAAATCCCCTTATGACAACAGAACAAGTTAGTGGTAGTAGATCTATATTTCACGAACCCGTGCTGGCAGGGTGAAATTATGGAACCGTGTTGGTCCACCATTTTGAGCCATTCTGGCATTGATTCGACCAACTTTTCGGTCACTTGTGGCGTAATTTTGGCCCATTCGTCAAACAATTCAGTTTTGAGATCCGATTTGTTTGAAATTTGTATCCAAAATGGACCACAAATATTCAATAACATTGATGTCTGGTGACTGGGCTGGCGGTTTCATAACATGCGAACAATTCCAGATGAGCCTACATTCCAAATTTGGTGTATCTACCTATTATAGTTTCCGAGATCCTCGTTTTCATGCATACGGACGGACGGAGGGACAGACAGATGAACAGACAAACGGACATGGCCATATCGAATTTTATTACTCCCTGTACCTATAAAATGGGTAAAAAGGGGGTATTGGATTTGTGCAAAAGTATGTAACAGGCACAAGGAGACATCTCAAACCCTATAAAGTATATATATTCTTGATCAGTATCAAAAGCCATTTCTATTTACCCATGTCAGTCTGTCTGTCCGTCTTTCTGTCTGTCGGTATGAACGCGTCGATCTCAGCAACAATAAGAGCTAGAATCAGCAAATTTGGAATGTAGCTTCCTATATACCATACGCAGATCAAGTTTGTTTCCGTTCTCAGATATCCCCCCCCCCCCCCCCCCCCCCTACCCACGCAAATCGATCAAATCGTTTTTTAACCACACTTTTAAAGATAGAGCTTTGCTAATCTTTGCTGGATATAGCTTTTCTAATGTATTGTCCAAATTTCAAGTCGATCGGATAAACACGGAAGTTATTCAACAAACCAGATTCAGTACTGCAGCAAGGGGGGAAGAAGCAGCACAGTCACGACTTAAATGCCTCGTTGTGCTGTCGCCTTGCTGTCTTTTGTCTGCGTGCGTCGTTGTGTATGTGTATGTCTATGCATATATGTACGAAAAAGCGATCGGAAATTTTCGACCTGGGTACAGGCAGATTTGTAGTTGGGTATACTCGACTATACCATTCTTACTTGTTTTTATACTGATCAAGAGTATATATACTTTATAGGGTCGAAGATGTCTCCTTATGCCTGTTACATACATTTGCACAGATTTAATACAGCCCTTTTACCCGTAAGGGTACAAGGACTAAAAAAATATATATCGATTATTTGATGATGCTTATTGTTCTCAAGTCGAGTGTAATAAGACCCTTACCCGGACGATACACGGGCCAATTTTAGCACAATTGGTTGCGGCAACCAGTTATCACTCAAATTGGGTCTTTGCCTCGCACGCTGCAGTCAGATCAGCCACAACGCGACGAGAAGCTAATTTGTAACAAAATGGTGCCCAAACTGAATCTTCCTGTGTGGACAGACGCGGGATCTGGTTTGTTTATAAACAATGTCACCCTAGCTTTGCGTCTGCCGGATAGACAGGAGGTAGGAACAAATACATTTTTGGAGAAGACGTCATCTCGCGAAATGCTCCGTATCTGGTCCTGCAGAAGTCGCTGCCGCAGGCTTAAAGAGAGCGTAAAGCTGGCCTTTAATTGCGCGGAGTAATGTTGCTAGGATGAGATACGAAAGAAAGTCTAAGAAAAAAATTAAAAATTTATAAATTGGTGACTTACTAATATTATATTTTTCACAATTCGATGTCACTGTTGGACGTAAGTCACTGCCGTTCATGAATGAACAGGTAGTTAGGGACGGACAATTTTTCTGGTGGACTGTGATATTGAATGAATCTGTGATGAAATGTGATATTTTGCTAAGTCAGATTAAGTTGTTTGTTATTTATCTGCTTAATGTAATTTTTACCGCGTTGTTTTTGTAGAATAAGCCACTTTCGTGTTTTGGTCTAGTTCATCTGTCTACCTACTGCAATGTTGTGTGAAGTGGGTGGCCCGGGTGTCGGAAAGACAACCCGCGATGCATCCATTTAACTGGCAGTGCGTTGAGATGGAGAATTAATGCAAAAACGCAAGTAAAGCGAGCTCGTGCATCATGAGACTCTCGTCTATCGGCCATCACGTACAGTGATGACTAAAGTAGATGACAAGTCACACTAGTATGTTAGTAATTGTAGTGTATCCGTGTAGCGACTGTCAAGGTGGAGCGCAGAACCTGGAGCGGTTACTGGTCCCGGCCAGTCACGTGTCCTCCCCCTCTTGGTGATTTTCTGAAAAGATTTTCTTTTTTTTGGTGCTTAGATAGGTGTTTGTGAAGTTTTTTTTTGTAAGGTGTAAAATTTATTTGTTTATTTATTTATTTGAGTATTTATTTATTCATGAAAGTATTTATTTATTGATATTGATATTTATTAATTTTTATAAGTATTTATTTATCTAAATATTTATTTGGATATTTATTTATTCATTTGGGGATTTATTTATATATTTGGGTGTTAATTTATTTAATTAGTCTAAGTATTTATTTAATTAAGCAATTTAATTGAATGAATATTTATTTATTATTCCATACATATTTATTTATCCATACATACCCTCAAAAAAATTAGGAAGTAGTTTTCGGTAGGCTTCTTCAGGTCTGTTTCCACAAAACAAATCAAATCAAATGTCCCATACATACAAATAGCCAAAACTACCAGTCGCGATCGCGTACCCAGAATAACGCGTTTCTGGTAGACAAAGGCGGGGCAGGTGCGATGGCAAACGAGGGTGCCGGTGAACGTCTACCAGGTAGTGCTTTGAGTAGGACACCGATTCAGGCAAGAGGAGGAGATCCGACACAGTCAGATTGGGGTGAAAGTCCGCCGAAATTAGCTTCAGAGCTCGCTTCAGTTGTTAATGCGTCGCTTGCACAGGCTCATGCGACCCATAGGGCAGCGCAGTCAGACTCCATAAGCCGTAGGAAGAGATACGCAACGGGTTCATGGAGATGATTCGTTCTCTTAATGCTACTGCAGCACATCAGGCATCCGCCATCACAGTCAGAAGTCCCAAAAAGGGATGAAGGTGGTCAGGTGCAAGTTTCACAGGGAGCAATCCCGAAACGAGACCATTCCAGCGCGACAGACGCGTCAGCACCGCCATCAAAACCATTTCTGCCACGCTCTCGACCGGGTGGAAGTGATCCGTCCATGTTAGGGGCTACTGCATCTGGGAAGCCGGGTAACCAGGCTGATCAGCACGCGCGAAATTGGCGAAATCCAAGACAGAATAGACGAAAATGGCAGTGGAAGATTTCATGTTCCGCATCGAGTTCCTGCAGAATCAATGGAGATGTTCCTGGCAGGAGGTGTTGAAGGGATTCCACCACTTAGTAACGGGACACGCACGCGAGTGGTACTGGCAGTACGTTCGAGATCATCGTGTGGAGAATTGGATGAAACTGCGAGACCATCTAATTAGCCGTTTTCGAGGCACTGCGTCAGACCGCATAAGGGAGCTCCGCGAAAGGACGCAACGTCCACACCATGCGGAAGCTCGCGTCGCGACTGGAGATGCCACCATCTGAGAGCGAGATGATAAAGATTATAAAGAAGGCACTCACAGATAAAATAGCAAGCTTCGTCTATGGACCAGCTGCGAGATAAATGTGTCGAGATCAAGGCGAACATAAAGCGGAAGACCCGATCATCGTAGCGAGGAACCCCAAAAGCCAGCAATTATGGGCGAGGAGCAGGAGTAAGCGAAATCGCGCAGTAGCAAAAGGCTTGTGATGAGGCTGAAGTCTTCGAGAAGGCGCAAATGGTACGCCGTCCTCATCAGAAGCTGATTTGCTGGAACTGTGCACAACCAGATCATGGCTTCAGGGATTGTATGGCAGTAGAGAGGCGCATCTTCTGTTCTAGGTATGGAAAGCCGGATGCGTATGCCCCTAGCTGTCTAAATTGTTCGGGAAAGGTGAGAAGGAGTGCGATTCAGGCAGGCGAATCACGCTCGCAGATGGGGCCTGCACAAAAGATGGAGAAGAGAAGGATATAGCTAAAAAGCTAATCAGAGATAGTTTGCATGCTAGGTTAACAAAATTTATCATAGAAATTACTTGAAAGCAAGAAATAGGATATTTTCAGACTTACAGGTCAATGGGATGCGAGCACTTTATGTACGAGTCAGAAAAGCTAGATTTCGTTTTAAGCAACGGCGATCCACGAGGAGACAATTTATCGATTCCGTGCGACGGTGTTGTAGAAAGGAACCACGAGTGTTCGCAGCCATATCAATAATGGGCGAATCGGTAAGAGGCCTTCTAGACTCTGGCGCTACACATAGCATCTTAGGAAATAATTGTCACGACTTCTTGGAGAAGCTAGGTGTAGCGCCTCGAAAATATATTTCGATGGTGAAGGTAGCAATTGGGGAAGCTCGCGCAATCGTTGGCCGAGTAGAACTGCCTGTAGAGTATAAGGGAGAGATTAGAAAAATAAAATTTTTGTTATGCCCTTTCCTCGATCAGAAGATCTACCGAGGCCTAGACTTTTGACGATCATTCGCATTGGCTTCAGTGGTTATGGGAACAGGTTCAACCAGCGGGCCAGTGAGACTAGTGGAGGAGTTGATGGCGGATCTGGTGGCTCACTATGTGGATGGGCCTGAGGTAGAAATAGTACAGGAAGAGTGGCGATTGTCAGTAGAGCAGCAAGCAGAATTGGACGAGGTAAAGAACGAGTTCCTTACATTCGAAACTGTAGGTCTGGGGAAGACGTCTATAGAAACACACAAAATCCAATTAGTGGACAGTGCCGATCCTGTAAAGGATCGACACTATCCTTTGTCACAAGTGATGCAGAAGGTAGTGTGTGCAGAGGTGGACAAAATGTCAACTGGAGTAACTCCGTTTTTCGCAGTGTTCGGAGAGCAAATGTAGTTGCATGGATCAAGCTATTAGTTGGCGAAGAGTTTGCGATCCATCGGAGAGCATGAGGTGTCCTTGCTGGAGGCTCAAGATAAGCGACAGCTTTTTCAAGAGGAAATGAGGAAGAAGTTACATCAGGCATATGAGCGTAGCAGCGCGAGATATAATCAGCGGTCACGGCAGTTCTTCGCGAAGCCTAGACTAGAGGTGTATCGTCGCAACTTCGTTCTGAGCGACTTTGGCAAATGCTTTAATGCCAAGTTCACACGAAAGTTCATCAAATGTCGAGCTATCAAGCCAGTTGGGAACAACTCGTACGCACTGGAGGACCTCAACGGGCGTCCAAACGGAATATACCACGCCGAATATCTGCGTGTGTTGGCGTATGTGGGTGTGGCCCACGTTGGGCGCGTCTGCATGAGAGTATAGGGCACGCCGGCATGAGAATAGCTACGTCTGTAGGCCGGTAGTCATACCCACGCGTAGGTTGGTCATCCTGGGTCAGTCCACCTACTCGTGGTGGTGTTCCATTTTGTACCGGGACTCATTGACAAAATCATTTAGTTAAGTAAGCAGTGTTTAGTTGGGGGAGTCTAGGGGCATGTAACAGTAGCGGGGAGCAGGCGGCCAGTACAGTGGGGAAAACAGATATGTATTGGTGAGGGTGCGCAGGCACTTGAAGGAGATAAATAGAAGTCGAAAGCAAATGGTGCGGGATTCGGCATGGTTAAGTGCACTCATTACAAGTGGGAATTTTGTTTTTTTTTTTAATTGTGTGTAACTCTGATCATGTGAGTATCAATATTCGATCTGCCCAGTTCACTGTGGGTGATATACTCTCTATCCTCGTCAGCCTGGCCCGGAAGAGCGACACAGCAGCCGGGTCAGTGGATTTTTTTTCTTTTCGAGTATTGAAACACACGTCAAGAAACTCACCGGCAATTGGCGGACAAGTGTGCTGGAACTGAACACAGTGGACCAAATCTGAGGCCATCATCACCATCCAGCATGGCTGTGCACCTGCAATTGCTGCCGGCAATGCAAACTCCAGCAACAAAGTTGTAGTGCACGTTCCTGTAATGTTAAATTGTTTATTACTATGTTAATTTATTTATTTAATTGTGATTTTTTGTAAAATCTACCTTCTTTGCATCTAAGAGTGCATCGACCCTGTTCACTTTCAGCACCAACACCTTTAACATTATTTTCACACATATTACCTGCCAAACAGCTGACCTCAACAAACTCATTAACTCGTATGTGGTGTCGCGGGCTAAAGTATATCTTGCGATTTTTTTTCAAATTTATTATTTTTATATTTTAACTAGCTTAAGCGCGCAGAGTTGCTCGCATTTCCAAACTGTATTTCATTAAATTTTAATTCTTATAAATATTTATTATTTATAAATGGAAATTCGCCTTGCACAGTGAAATATTTAAATAAAAGTGTATTATCTTGAACTTGACTACTTTCGTCAACCATAGGATATACACATAAATAGAGTATCACAAAATTCCCTCCCGTGGAAACCAAATAGTTCAGTCAAACGCCTAATGATTCGTTGTGTAGGGCTGCGACAATGACTTTGAAGCCGATCTAACTAAACAAATAATCTCACTCATTTGACTTTGACCCCCATTTCTCGCCCGTGGCGACGGGTGGGCGTAGTAATATGTGGGCAATATCTCGGATCCAAAATAAACGACCTGCGCCTGCTATACACGAATCTACATTCAAAATTTTGTGTCTCGAGCTCTTATAGTTGTTGCTGAGATCGACGCGCTCATACCTACGGACGGACAGACAGACAGACATGGCCACATCGAAATCTCTTTTGACACTTATCAATAATATATATACTTTATATGGTCGTAGATGTCTCCTTCTGCCTGTGACAGACTTTTGCACAGATTTAGTACCCCCTTTGTAGCCATTTTATGGGTACAGGTAGTGAAAATTGCCAGGTTCAAGTAAACATAAAAATGGGTTTGATTGCTGCTGGCTGTTTGATAATGTGTCACATGAAAAATGTGCTGGCATCGACGGCTGAATAATCGACCACATTGAGTCCAAATCTGGCTTAAAGTGGACTTGTGAGTCATGTAGGGATGTTGAAAAGATATTATGGTATATATAAGGCAGACTAAGAGGCTTTGGAGAAATACTTGCTCGGATTAAAAAACTTTTCAATGGTTTCTCCGATTTGGAGAGAGTTTAGGAGTATTCTTTTAAGTCTTAGACTGTCCATTGGGCTTAATGAACTTTCGCTCCCTACTTACCCACTACATCCGCTACTTATCAGTTAGAGTTGATATATTTATCATCCCCTTCTTCTTCTTCAATCAACCATTACCGTGGCTCCATTGGATGGATGCTCATGCTATGGTTGGTAATACGATCCTTGTAGGTGTTCCACCGCGAAAACAACTTTTTGTTTCACGGTTTGCCCCTGACACAACATCTGATGATGTCAATGCCTTTATACAGGCCAAGTCAAAAGCCTATATAACGGTGGAGAAATTAAAACTTGCTAATCCTCGGGAAATATCTAAGTTTAAAAAAAAAGTGTTTTGTCTGAAAATTTCAACAATATACAGAATGCTATGTTCCCAGTCCTATATAATTTGGGTATTTGTGGGTTCAGAAAAAGGCAAAAAAAACAGTAGTCTTTATGCCAAATTTGGTGACTCTACCTGTACAAGTGTGGGACATATAGGTTTTGCTCATATATAAGGGAAAGGTGGGGGTCTCAAAAAATTTTTGATGCAGATTTGTCCTTGGGTGAACATGCCAAATTTTGTGACTCTACCTGTACAGTTGTGGGAGTTATAGTGTAGTATGTTCCATACGACGCGAAGTAGATTATTCTATGTATAATAGCGTCATATGCTCGACACAGTAGTGTATACCACATGTGCACATACTGACATGCTATGTATATACATATATATAGAAATATGATCAGCCACTTATATGTGGCCTGACTAGGCGTGAGAACTGCAGATACTGCACTTTAATGCTTAGCGAGATAGCGGGTGCCTTATGTTCAATGTATATGCCTTAGATATATACATATAACATTCTCTCGATCTGTCGCTGCTCTTGGTGGCAGAACGTTATGTATAAGATATATATATTCAGCTTTCCATTTTCAAGAATAAATCGAGAACTGAAACGACTTATGTCGACAAAGAAGAACGACAGCCCTGTCAAGAGCGTATTAACGAACTAAGCAAACAACCTCGCAAAAATTCAAAAAGAGCGAAGTAACGCAAAAGGGCTACAGAAATGCGAATGCCTCACTTTGCCCTAACTATAAGTTCTCCATCAAGTTGAAGCTCCCATAAAGTGCAACTTGAAACATTAACCATTGATAGGCTGTTACTAAAAACATAGGATTAGCATAGAATTGTATAACTCTAAAATTATGTAAGCCAATCCTATGTCAACTTAAAGTCTCTGGCAGTGTTACATTAAGATGCATTAGTAATTTTTTTTCTATGTTGAATCTTTTTTTAATATACAAAATCAAAATAAATTCAAATTAATTTGCAAATGTTCATATAAAGAAATTAAAGTTAACTTTAAAGGGCCATGCCTGTATCAAATATATATGTTAATACTACGGCCGCGTACAACTCTGCACGGGATAAGTGACCAGGAGCCGACCTGGATCCAACCGCTGGTGCTCTACGGGTCAAGTGGTCTAAGACTACTACTCTACAACGTCCGGGATTACTCATACGGGCAGCAGGATAATCCTCGCTTTGCACTACGGTTAGTTTTATCCATGTCGGGATTGCTCACACGGGCCGCGGGATACACCTCACTCTACGTTAGTAATAAGTTTTACAAAATGCCGGGAGTGTTCACACGGGCGGCGGGATAGACCTCGCTCTACGTTAGGTGTTAGTTTGTTCAATGTTTAATGTTAAGATCTATTGAGGCAAAGCCATTCGTTTGGTTATTCTGATCTATCTTTATTACAGTCTCTTACGGTTAACTTGTTAAAACTAAGCGTACTCTGCTGCACTGTGCCGCCTAACGGCTTTTACTTACACTCTCGTTTTCAGCGTGCTCCCGACGCACGTCTTTCTAGTTCTTATGTCTTACGCCAAGTTTACCGAAGCACGTCTTGCCTGTGCTTATCTCTCGTACCAAGTGATTTACTCTGCCCGGCTCAGCCACGCGCAAGCCTGAAAAGTTCAATCCCACCACCAGCTTTCGCTCTCCACCTCAGAGCTTTCGCTCTTCACCCCACAGCTTTTGCTCTGGTTAAAGCCGCGCTCTGGTGACAGAATTCAGAACTGTATCAGCTGCGTGTGCAAACTGTGACAGAGGATCGATGTGCTCAAATTTAAACGCGTATGCTAACAGCTTAAGGTTTATCGTTATTTACTAATATCTTACATCTACAGCGCTCCAGGCGCTGGCTCTCCTTGCGCTACAGAACTCTTTTGGCTACTTGCCCATAAGAAAATAATGAACAACAAATAGCTAATATTCGATTAATTTGTACGCGCTCCATGCGCTATAGTACTAATGTAAGGGGGGTTGCTTAAAAGCCTCCTTACACCCTAGCTGCCGGCTTTTCCTGCGACGTTGTACGCGTCCGCTTGTTTGCTGCTCCTGAATGGGCGGCGATCTCCTCCAGAATGCGAGGTAAGAACCGGAACCTCGCGAAAACATGATTCCGGGGTCCACTTGGAAACGGAGAGCGGCGACTCCGCAGAACGAGCCCGGCTGGTGTTCCTCCTAACCGTGCGGCAGGGACCCGATCTCGTCGCTTAGCACTGGTCCTGGAAGCGCTTCCAACGTAGCTGGGAGCGCAGTGTCATCCCGGCGATTCACCCGAGGCTGGGTGACCATGGCATCTCGGGCGCCGGGGTCTCGGGTTCCGTGTTCGTGGTATTCGAGAACACCGAGAAACGGCACCGGTGCGTGCCCTCCTCGAATCTCCGCCGGTAATATTCGTGGTAGTAGCGCGTGCCTCGGCGGCGGCCATCACTGGGCGAATCGGGACGCGGCTCAGTGCAGTCGCTGCTGTCGTCCTCCACCCTCGCCTCCTCGTCGCTGCTTATTTCGATGACGTTGTTATCTTCCATCTGTGGGATTAACTTAGTCTTTATCTTACTAAGGAACTTAATTAGTAGATCTCTTCCTAACAGTGCAGCTCACAAACTACGGAGTTATTATGTTACTTAGGTTAGCTTATACTACAAACAGGGTGAAATTTAGTAGAGGGTCACGTTCTTACTCCCGTTGTGGCTAGGCTCCTCGTTGGTCGAGTCTTGGTCTTCTTCTTCTTCTGTTGTTCCCGGAAAGAAAGGTTTAAGTTGGGTTATGTTGGCCACCCTTCGCTTGCGCTCGCCCTGTTTCGCAAGACGCACGATATTGGGAGAGACAAATTTGATCGCTCGGTAGGGGCCTTCAACTTCGGCGCCAATTTTGCTGCGAAACCCTCCGCCGCATTGGACAGCTGATGCTGCCTCAACAAAACCATCGCGCCTAGAGCAGGTCGCCATTCACGTCTTCGGAGATTGTAATCCCGCCCCTGGTCCTTAGATGTACGCTGAAGATTGCTGTGGACGATATCAAAGATTTCTTGTGGCCTGTTAGCCCTTTTCCGGGGGTCAAGCGCAGTAGTTGCCGACCCCGGCGTGACCTTATCATATACAGCGGCGGGAAGACGCGGTTTTCTGCCCTGCATTAAGAATGCTGGAGTGAACCCAGTCGAGTCAGCCACACTGGAGTTGACCGCAAGCGATATTTCAGGCAACAGTTCATCCCACGAACTCTGATGGCCTTTAAAAAACTGCGCTATCATGGTTTTCACAGTGCGGTTGGTTCTCTCAGTGGGATTTTCCTGCGGACAACAAGGGTTGAGCATGTTTGGGGTGCCCAAGAAGTTCGTGTGTGATAATGGGGTTCAATTCACGAGTAAGAGTTTCAAATTGTTTTCGGGTTCCTTAAGTGTATAAATCCAATATGCGGAAATTTCGCTACATTGGTGTCATGTGTGGGGTACATTAGCGGTTTGCGAAAACCTAACCCACTATGCCAAAAAAATCGGTTCGCCAACGCCAAGCAAATGCTGAGCACCAGCTCGCATCGACTTTGCTGGAGGCGCGACAGCAGTTGGCTGAAACAATTGCCAGCCGCTTGGACGATCGCATGGAAGCTCGGGAGCAGCAGCTCGACCAAAAGTTCCAACAGATGTGGTCATCATTCGAACACACAATGTTGGGAGGCTTTTGTGAACCACGTGACGTCGCGGGAGGCCCCCTCACCACAGTGGCAGACGCCGCTACAAAGACTTCTCTCAATAAAGATGGAATTGCTGCCAAAATGCATTTGTACGGCCGCTTGCTGTTGAGTTTATGTCGAACACCAGCGGCGTGTGTGGCCAAACCTCTGACCCAGCACCCACCAGCCCTTCGGTTGCCGACAGACAGTTCGTGTCGATACCAGATTTAAAATCGCCACCAACTTACGATAGTACAAGGCCCTGGGCTGAGTTCCATCGCTTGTTCAACGATATGATTGACGAATATAGATGGTCCGAACAACAGAAGTGTAGAAAGCTGTATTTGAGCCCACGCGGGCGTGCACAACGATTTTACACTACGTTGCCGGATACCAGTCTGCGCTTTTATGACGCGCTGACCGCGGCCTTGCAGGAACATTTCAATCTTAGTCCACATGCTGGATACCACCAGTTTCATAACCGCGTCCAGGGTTCCAAGGAATCTTTGGAGGACTTCGCTATGGACTTGCAGTGTTTGGGTCGCGCAGTCTTTGTCGAATTACCGAACTCCACCTACAACAGCATCCTGGTGCAGAGGTTCATCGGCGGCATTCTGGAAACCTCATATCAAGTGCTGATTCTATCCAGCAAACCGTCGTATCGAGGCCCAATGACGACGCAGGCCTGTTGGCACCGTGCTTAACCCGACGGAGTCAGCAGCCGAGAGTCAGCAGTACAGGAACATGCGCCGCTCCAACAGAGTTGGCCAGCCTACAAAATCCGCATCACCCTCAGGAAACTAGAGGAAGCCAGCCTCCAGGGGCGGAGGTTGGTTTTAAATTCGAACGGCCCCAACCAACAGCCGATAGCATCAGTCACAACTTACACGACTACGACCCAGATGCCTAAGCAGTTCAAGGAACCTTGTACTGTCGCTCCACTGGTCTGCCGTCCGCCGGAACACCTCACCGTGAATTCGCCGCCGCCAAGCAATCTGCCTTCGGACTAAAAGCTCCTTTAGCCGAAGTAGAAGCAGCCCGAAACCAGTTGTTTCTGGGTCGCCGCTCGGAGAGAGTGCCCATAAGCCGCAGGCGAGTAACGAATCGACAGGACGACTCGCTGCGCAATCTCCATCTGCGCCGCAAGCTGGTCGCTCGCTGGAGCACCTCATCGTGAATTCTCCGCTGCCGAAATCAACCGTTTTCGGGCGTAAGACTCCTTCTAATGAAGTAGAAGCTGCCCGCTTTCATTTGATGAATACACCGCCGCCCGGTCCGAGTGCCCACGAGCCGCCTCCCGTCGTTGGATCTCAAACTTCGACGGACGAGTGTGTCACTGTCTTGTCCCAGCTGTTTGAGTAGACGCCACCCGAAGAGCGTGCCCATAAGCCGCCGCCGGGCACACCGAGTTACGAATCGACAGGACAGTCCGCTGAGCAATCTTTATCTGCGTCGCAAGCTGGTCGTTCGCTGAAGCACCTCACCGTGAACTCGGCGCCGACGAAAACATCTATCGACCCATTGGAAACGACCGGGCGTAGAGGAACCACGCCGCCCGGCAAAGCTACGTATACACTGAGTGCACCGGTCGACTGGAGCTTACACTGTTTTCTATTTTTGCAGAATCATCAAGTCCGACTTATCGTCGACACTGGCGCTGCCGTCTCGTTGTTAAGCCACCGCGAGCTTTCGGACCAGCTGCCCGTCACCCCTTGTCAGGTGACTCTACAGGGCCCATCCGCCGAGCAGTTTGTCACCACTGCCAAAAGTACAGCAAGTTTGGTCATAGCGGGTCGAGCCCTTAAGCACGAGTTCCTGTTGGTGGAAGGGAATATCCCGACGCTTCTGGGTCTGGATTTCTTGCTGCGGTACCAAGCTGCCGTGGATTTTAAGGAGTTACGTTTCAAGTTCGCTTGGGGTGCGATAGCTCTACACGTGCCCACTGCACAACGCATCAGCTTATTGCACTCCACGGCTGCCGCGAGTATCCCGCCACACAGCCACACTCATGTCAGTGTTGCTTGTTCATCGTAGGATCATTTGACCCAAGCTGTACTAGATGGGTCTATTCACAACTTCCTGGTGATCTAGTCCTGGGCAGCTCTATTGCGGATACCACCATATAGCACTGCCACACTGCCGTGCTTAATAGCGGCACTCAATCGTGCGAATTAGCGGCCTTCACTATCCTGGGCCATTTGGAACCGGTATAGGTGCTTTCTGCCGCTGCAGCCACGGAAAACATTCTGGATTGGGATTCTTTGCAACCCACGTATTTTCCGGCAGAAGTGCGCACTAATTTGCTGCGTTTCCTCAACAGTTACGCGCACGTCTTCGCAGCACAGAATAACGACACAGGCCGCACTAATTTGACTCGGCATACGATTGACATGGGCCAGACCCGCCTAATCAAATAACCACCACGCCGCCAAGCGCTTTCGCGCAAACTGTAAGTGGAACGCCTTGTAGCCGATATGAAGGATCGAGGCGTGATCCGCCCCTTTTCCAGCCCATGGGCCTCGCCCGTAGTACTCGTCCGCAAAAAAGGATGGCTCCACGCGGTTCTGCGTGGACTACCGTCGTCTCAACGATGTTACCCTAAAGGATTCATACCCACTGCCGAGGATGCATGACATTTTTACGAGATTACACGGAGCTACTTGGTTCTCGACCATGGACTTACAGGGCGGCTACTGGCAGGTGGAAATGGACGACGATTCGCGGGCACGCCTGATGGACGGACTTTTCACCGGGTCGACCTGCACATCGGCGTTAGTATACCTGGACGACATTATCGTCTTCTCTCGTACGTGCGAAGTCCACCTAGTCCACCTGCAAGAGGTTTTCGACCGCTTAGCGAACGCCGGCCTGAAGTAAGGTTTTCGAAAGTGTAATTTCTTTCGCACGAAGGTGACCTACCTGGGACACATCGTGAGTGGTCAAGGACTGAGAGCGTGCCCCGAGAAAGTCAGCCGAGGAACAGATTGGCCACGGCCTCGCTGTCAGAAGGATGTCCGTTCGTTCTTGGGACTATGCTCCTACTACCACAAATTTATTTCCGAATTCGCTGCCATCGCTCGTCCACTCCACGAGCTGACTGAGGCCCGCCGTGTATTTAAGTGGTCTTCAGCTGCTCAGGATGCATTCGATGAGAACCAAGCTCACCCAGGCGCCAATTCTTACATTTCCAGATCCGACCGGTCTCTTCATTCTTGAGAGCGATGCGTCCAATCACGGAGCTGGCGCCGTGCTGAGTCAGAACCAGAACGGCCATAAACTAGTGCTGGAGTATTACAGCAAAACGTTTAACGCAGCTGAATGCAACTATTGCGTGACCAGGAGGGAACTGTTAGCAGTCGTTCTGGCTACTAAGCACTTCCACCATTATTTCTTCGGGCGAAGATTCCTGCTTCGCACAGACCATGCCTCGCTAAAGTGGCTCTACAAATCCAGAAACCAGAAGGACAAATTGCTCGGTGGATAGAGCGCTTGCAACAGTACGACATGGATATTCAGCACCGTAGTGGGAAGCGGCATGGCAACGCAGACGCTTTATCGCGCCGACTTTGCGGGGAATGTCGTCACTGTGAGAAAACCGAGGAGAACGATCATCAAGGCATAAAGTACATACAAATCCAAGCCATGGACTATGCCCAACGACAAATGGAAGATTACATGCTGGCCCTGGTATTCATCTGGTTACAAAACGAAGGTCGGCTACCTAAAGGCAATATCTGGCGCGAGAGCCCCGAAGCAAAAGCCTACTGGCAACTGTTCGACCGGCTCTATGTGGACGAAGGCGTTTTGATGAACAAAAACAGGGAAGGTAAGGCCGTGGCGATAGTACCCCGCAGCCTACAGGAAGAAATTACACGCAGTATGCACAACACGTCCACTGGTGGGCATTTTGGAATTAAAAAGACGCTAGCCAAACTAAAACAGCGCTACTAATGGATTGGCCAGAGCGCAGACGTGGCTATCTGGTGCGCGCGGTGCCAGACTTGTAATGCCAAGAAAGGACCCTCTCGTCGCACAGTCGGGCCTTCAGACCAATTACATCGGCGCCCCGTTTGAAAGGCTAGCTAACGACATTCTGGGGCCCCCTTCCGAATACGCCTCGCGGTAATCGGTATATCGCAGTAGTAATGTGTTACTTCACAAAATGGCCGGAAGGCATCGCGGTCCCAGATCAGACAGAGGAAACAGCGGCGAGAGCGCTGGTACAGGAAGTCTTTAGCCGCTTTGGCACACCATTCGCCCTGCACTCGGATCAAGGTCGAAATTTCGAGTCAGAAGTATTTCAGACGTGCTTTCGCTTACTGCGAGTGGACAAGACGCGTACCACCACGCTGCACCTCAAATCTGATGGAATGGTTGAACGTTTCAACCGCACGCTGTTGGACTACTTAGCCAAATTCGTTGCCAACGATCAACGGGACTGGGACAGTTTGCTACCCTTAGCTCTATGGGCTTATCGATCCGCTCCACACGAGGCAACCGGCTTTTCGCCTTCTCGTCTGACGCTTGGCCGCGAACGTCGCCTTCCGGCTGAGCTTATATACGGCCGACCGTCTCCCGGTACTAAAGACTACCCAACGTTCGTAAGTTGCAGGAGGATCTGAAGAAGACTCACCAGACCGCTCGTCAACAGTTGATAGCCGCTGCCGAGGTCAATAAAGAGCGGTACGATCTTCGATCTCACACGGGCGAATTCAAGCCAGGCGACGAAGTGTGGGTGTACGCACCCGGAAAGTAGGACGGTGTCTGAAACTGTAATCCGAGTGACTGGGACCAGCAACTGTGATACCCCGTCACTTTGACCTGGTATACGAGGTGCGCTTACCCGGCAAACGTACAACCAGGACCGTCCACGTCAATCGCCTTGCCCCGTACAAAGGGTCGTTTTCAGAAAATCTCGGCCAGGAATCGCGAGTCTTAGAGGGGGGTAATGTAGCGAACGTTGCAGGATGTTTAAACATTCCCGCCCACGTAAACTATTGCGTCATTGCTACGTAGCCGGGCGATCGATTTCTATCGATTTTTCGTCGGACACCTCTGCCTGCGCGTCGAATATCAACGCTCTTATTCTTATTGTGAGAAATTATAGCTGCTAATCTAGGCTTGCACGTGGAAAAGTGTGGTTGTCCACAATCCGCTGAAAAGATTGTGACCAATAAAGGCGAAACGTACAGAGAACAAGTGTTGTGTTATTTTTTCTCATCCAGCAGACCCTGTCGTTGTGCGGATCCCCCCGCCGACCCGAAAAATAAGCACCGCTTACCGCTAACCGTGGCGAAGCTGTCCACACAGTGACAGCCAAATTTCGCTACAATATAATAGTTCGAATTTGACAAAATTTGGTCAGATTGTATAATCTCTTTAGAGTATCGGTTTAGGTAAGTTTCATAAACAAATCAGTTTTTCATACAAAAACAAGACGCCTTCAGACAAGCGACAGCGCAAGCGAAGCATTTTAAGTCGTGGCTGTGCTGCTTCTTCTCTTTTGATACTGATCAAGAATATATATACTTTATAGGGTCGTAGATGTCTCCATCTGCCTGTTACATACTTTTGCACAAATCCAAAACCCCCTTTTTACCCATTTTATGGGTACAGGGAGTAAAAAGTTGTTAGCGCTCAGCGAAGCCTTTCGTCTGATCGTCTTCAATGGCTCTACAACAAGCGACCCTAATGGCTTTTTTACATTTTTAAGAGGACAGGCGACCTCCATCATCAACTATTGTATGGCTCAGGGCAAATGGCAACATGTCTCTGATCCACACATCGGTACCGAAACTTTTTCAGACCACATGCCAATAATAGTAGACATAATTCTAGTCAATGCAAAGAACAACATCATAGCTACTACCACGCCTTGAAAACGAGAACGATAGTAAGTTCTTCTTGCCAGGATGTTAAGCAATAATAACAAAACAAGAACCAACGCAGTCTCCTTGTCAGATTTAGCGCAATATTTGTACACTTTGCTTTGTGCGGACCCTCAGCTCAACACTCAACATTCAGCTCAACGTAGCAGTGGAAGAATCGGATACCGATTTCAAATTTCAATATATTAAAGATGAAGATGTGCTCAAAAAAAGACTCATGGAGTGTCTGAGGGATTCCCCCAAAACTATATACGAAACTGACCACGTAATCAGCTTATTGTGCAATACTTGTACCTCCTATACCCCATGTGCAAACAGGTAAGAATGCTCTAGTCGAGTATACTCGACTACTAAAGTCCCTGTACCGAGGTTTTAGACTTCCAAACACATCTTCGTACACTTAGACATACACACATACATACACAAAAAGGAACACGCACGAGCGACGGCGCAAGCGAGGCATTTTATGTTGTGTGTATGTGTATGTTGTTGCTTTAATGTGACTTTAACAAGCGATATAATATTTGAAAAGCACCTGGAACTGAAACTGAATGACCCTAGATTGGCAAACTGCGGTCCACGAAACACTATCCGACGACTTAGAAACATAAGTCCCAGTACAAAATACAAGTTGTACTAAGCAACAACAAAAGCGATCACCTGCTTTGCGGCCCAAGTCTGGCGCTGTGACATGTACAAAGTTGTAGGTCGAAGCTTGAGATTCTTTATTCAAAGAATATTCAATCTGCCGCAGAATACGTCAAATTATGCTATTCAATTGCAAACAGGTCTTTTTACGTTCACGTTACAGTTGTACTTTGATTATATTTAGGTCTTCAAAATAGCGGATCATAGACACCCTAAACTTGTGGCACAATATCTACTTGCTGGTAGACGTCAAACTTTTCAAAGCAAACGCAAAGCTTGCTGAGGAAACTGGCACCAGAGAACTGCAACGAGTAGGATTAAGTATGATCAAACACTCTTGCCGAAAAATAAATCAAATAAACGCAAGTCATCAGACGTAACATGTTCAATTGATACAAGTATTGTCCAGCGTCAACTTATGTGATTCAACACGAATCGTCTAGTCTTCGGCAATCATGACCGACTAAACGGTATGGGCTGCTTCGTTTACAATCAACCCGTGTCATCTCATTGTTGCGCTACGATTCATTGAATTGAACCCAATGTATGCCTACGGGTAAGCTATAGGTAAAGGCAATTTAACTCGAGTAATGATAGATTGATTTATATCATCTGAGGCATACTCGAGTAAAATTGTATGATTTTGGGTATGAAGTGTAAATTAGAAGGGTTTGATGCGTAAATACAATGTGTTAAGACATCTGTGACAGAATATATTTCAAGCAAATATTAAAAAATTTAAAGAAAACATATTTATAACAGGTTTTATTATATTTAATATTATAAAAAATAAAAGATAACATAAAATGCATATTTTGTTATTGCATTTGGTATATTGCTAACATTATTAACATAATAATTTTGATTTCTAATACATTTGTTTTACATATAAATTAAATGTCTTCACTATTATTTTTATAAATTGAATTGAGAAATATTAAACTGTCAACAGAGCCAGGTGCAAGCCTGTTGCGCTTCTCTGTGATGATATTTCCTGCTAACGAGAATGACCTTTCAGCCGCTGCACTACTAGCCGGTATTGAGTGTATTTGCATGGCAACTTCATATAAAAAAGGAAATTTTGTCTTATTATTTTTCCACCACTCCAGCAAATTAAAACTATTGGACATTTCAACTATTACTGTAGCATATCTATTAACCTCTTCGATAGGAGTTTCGATTGTTTTACATGCTGACTTTTGCATTAATTGTGAAGAGAAAAAGGCATCGCTTGAGTTATTTAAGGACGGAACTGAGCAATCAGATTCGGTAAAAGTATCTGTGAGGCTATTAGATTCGAAGGAAAATATGGAGGTTGATGTTGGAGTTGAGGGTGTTAATGGGACATTTTCAAACGTGTTAGGCTTAATTAACGATACACAAAATTCTTTTATTGTATCCAGCTCAGTTGCTTGCATACTAATAGCTGGAGGGTATACAAAAAATGCAACTTTATGCCATAAACTTAAATTCTCCACCCATATTGTGTCAATATTTTTCAAAATATTTAGTTTTAAGCTAGCTGTTGATGGTATGCCTTCGGGGTTGGTGCGTAAATTTTGCTTCATCGTCACTATGGAAGGAATTACATAGCATAACGATGGTGCTTTGGTTGACTGAAGCTTTTTAAAAACAATTTCAATATTCTCACAAATTTCTACTAGAGATTTAACTACTGTTATATTAATGTTGAGAAGTCGTCGACTTTCGTCTTTTTCTGCCAAAATTCGATTAATGTCCGCCCAGTTGTCATTAATAGACTTAAGCATCCTATAATTGGAATTCCTACGAGTTGGGCACTGATTTTTTAAGGACGTCATTAGAAGGTATTGCAAATTTGTTTTTTTTTTTTTAAATATTTTGTCATTTTTTTGCAAGCTTCCATGGTCTCTGACAGCTCTGTGGCTACCGAAAATGATTTTTCCAGGACATTGGATAATAAATGGCTACTGCAATTAATTCTGGTATTATTTTTTAGATCCTTAATAATATTTGAGCCCCCACAGTCACAAATTTAATTGGCTCTATGTTGCTCACTCCAAACTCTTGAAACACGCTATTCAGCTTTTTAATAATATTGTTACTGGTTGTTTTTTCGAAATCCATTGATTTCATCCCAATCACAATGTCATTCAACTTTTTGTCGCCCATTTAGTGGAATGTGACGCCCAAAAAATTCCGCTGTACATAATTGTCAGTCCACATATCAATTGTGGCTAATGCACATCCGCTGCGTACAATTTCCGATATCTCCCCTCGCAGCTCTCGTTTTTTCTCCTCTGCTGCCTTTTGCACGTTTCTAGACACTGTTGTAGGATCCGGAATAAGGTCGTCCACATCTATGTTCTCGCCGTAAAATGCCCCTAGTTTTACAAAAAACTTAATCATTTTCATAAAGCCAGCACCTTTAAACGAATTAATTAATAAATAATAATAATTTAATTGCATTGATAACAAGCACCTTTTACTGCGGAAAACGGTCGGCAATCTTCCGTAACCCAATTTGCGCAAACTTTGGTTGCCTCGTTTTTGTCCTCAGCAGACACTTGCTTTAAGACAATCATCTTATTTATCGCCTTGCAACACTTATGCCTGTGCAAATTTGAGGTTTGTCCGTTTTTGTACTTTAATACAACCGAGCACGTGCGACAAAAAACAAAACCAGGCACAATTTCGTCAACTTCATTCTTTATTTCCGCCAAAATGTTCCACAGTGAACTGCGCCCTTTGCGTTGACCAGATAATGTATATGCACCGCACAGAACTTTGTCGGTGATAATTTTATTGTTTTCCTCCATTTTTATAAAACCACAAACGTTTTCTTAACTTTTAGCACGCGTCACTTGGCAGGAAAACAATAGAAGTTGCGAGCACATGTGTACGGAAAGTGCACGAGTATGTCATTGTTCGGGTTATGTGCAACCCGAACATTGACCACCATTTTATTCATACAAGTATGATGCATTTTAGGTTATTGTTTGCGACAGCGAACTTTCGTAAGCAAATCATGTATGAGCTAATTACTAGTGAAACAAACTTATTCGTCGACCCTGAGTTGAAGACGAACAGTTCGATGCATGTACATGGAAACAAACTGACAGAATCAGGTAGAGTACGCGTCAGTACTCGAGTATGAACAAAAAGGTTTGACTCGTTGCAGTTCTCTGACTGGCACCCTTATCACCCTTGACGACTCTTGTCTCTGGAACGTACAGCAACGTCAACTCATACAGCTCATAGACTTCAACGGGAGGATAAACTGTAAAGCCCAGGCTCGTAATAGTGACTCCAGGAGATGCTACAGATAATTTTCTTTCGATATGAGTGAACATAACTTTTCACGACAAATTTGTAGCCCATACAATTTCGCTCATATTTAAAATACGAGTCGAATTGTTCAGTTTGGGGTATCGACCGCATTTGCAAGATGTAGAGAGCTACTGTGCAATATGCGCGAACGCGAGGACACGGAACACTTCCTGAGAAGATGTCCAATCTTATAAAAAATTAGAGTGAGACATCTTGGCAAATCGGATCTGTCAAAGGAAGACTGTATAGAGCTACTTAACGGCAGCAACTGGGCAGGTCCATCAGCATATGTAAATCACGTCATGCATAACAGAAATCAGATCTTACGGCACGTTTTAAGCACATATAACCTATCCATAGCATAGTATTTACATATAGATATTGTTATTCTATATAACCTCATTTTTGTAACCAAAACTTTTAATAATGCTTTAGGCTAAAGCCAATTAAATACAACTACTACTACTAATGTGTTTTAACTAAATCAATATGTTTTTTGCGCACGGTTGCACACAATGCCACGACTAAACAACTATTGTGTGGCTCAGGGCAAATGGCAACATGTCTCTGATCCACGGTTGCACACAATGCCACCACTAAACACACACAAAGTTTTCTCATGTCAAAACATACATATATCCATTTTGAAATTGTGTCACGCTATAAGGTAGAGTTATGCAAATAACTGTGAGGGCTCTAGTCTTGCCTAGAGGGCAAGCAGATGCAGTACACAACAAGTAATAATGCTATAGTCGAGTATACCCGACTACAAAACTCCCGGTACCCAGCTCTAAAATTTCTGATCGCACCTTTGTACACTTATACATACACACACACATACACAACGGCGCAAACACACACGAGCAACAGAGCAAGCGATGCATTTTCTCCATTCATCTTGACGTGCGCCTGGTATACACGAACCTACATTCCAAATTTGGTGTCTCCAGCCACCAAATAACCAAATTATATAGGACTGGGAACATAGTATGCTGCAGTCGGGTGCCTCCGACTGATACGTTTTAACTTGTTTTCATCTGTCATAGCTGAAAGTTGTGTCGCGCTATTTAAGTCCGAATTATTCATAGTTCTTGCTTTGTTTCCCACTAAAGAGGGGATACTAAATCTGTGCAAAAGTATGTAACAGGCAGAAGGAGACATCTCCGACCATATAAAGTATTTTATTCTTGATCAGTATCAAAACAGATTTCGATTTGGCCATGTCCGTCTGTATGAACACTTCGATCTCAGCAACTATAAGAGCTAGAGACACCAAATTTGGAATGTAGGTTCCTGTATACCATACGCAGTTCAAGTTTGTTTCTGATCTCAGATACCTCCCCCCGTTTAAGCAGCACAGTCACGACTTAAAATGCCTCACTTGCGCTGTCGCTTTACTGTCGCTTGTGTGTGCGTCTTTGTGCATGTGTGTGTATCTGTGTATGTGCGATCGGTAATTTTCGACCTGGGTACAGGGAGTTTTGTAGTCGGGTATACTCGACTAAAGCATTCTTACTTGTTTTTGTTCTTGTCGCTAGTACATTTTTCTCTGCCTTGTCCGCTAGCACATATTTCTGTGCATTCTGAAGTGTGAAGTGTGAAGTGTCCAAACGCAGTGCTTGTAAAAATAAAACAAATTCTTGTAAGTAAATAATTTTATATAATTATATTAGAAGTATTCGTTATTATTGTTGAAAAATCGCAATCACAAATTGATACTAAATTTAATCACAATTTTACAATCCAGACGCAAACTCTAAGTGCCAAGTCAGGCCGACAGAGCCGGAGCTGCGTAAGGCTATACAGTTATAAAAAAAATAACACTAAAGCTATGTGAAATGAAATAAATAAAATTGATAAAAATTGTACTAATAAAAAATTAATAATTATAATATTTACTACCATATCAATATAATTTTTGTACTAGCGTAAATATCAGTTACTTGCACTAGCGTAATAGCCATATAAGGCGTACTAACGCTATTTACTAGGCCTTAATCAGCAGGGAATTAGCTAGAGCAATAGCCCTAGTCAAATAGCCATGTAGCTCGCAGTAACGATTTTACGGCATCTTTAGTGCCAGGCAAGTCGTTAGGCAAGAGTAATGCAGCGCCGTACTGCCCGGTACGTTTGGCGGACATGCAGTATCGAAATTCGTTAGGTAAACTGCATTGCTGGTGTTGCGGAGAGTACCGGTCCTCATCACTAAGTTCTAGGCATATCGCTAGTGTGGCACCGGTCTAGCGTACTACAGGGATAAGTTGCAAGCAAGAATGTTGTTGTCAGTATTTTCCATGGTACACCTCAACAGGCACCTTAATTATTTGTCCAACAAGCCATATTGCCCATGACCATGCCTAAATCTTATCTGCATAAATGGCATACGCGGAGAAATAAGTTTTTGTTTTCTTATAATAATGTGAGATCTTTCATTTCCGTTCAGTTTGGTTGCCAGAATGAGACTGAATTCTAATTATATTGAAAATCGTTAGAACAAAATTTCACAACCTACTCGATTTAAAAATTAGTTTGCATATGTAATTGCCAACTTTGATATTTTCTGTTTAATCTTTATTTTACAGGAGTTCAGTAGATGATCAACAGAGTTGTCCAGGCCGCAATATGGACAGGGCGTTTTGGGTACCCCAGTGAGAAGATGCCGGTGGGTTTGATGGGTATGTCCAATGCGGAGTCGAATGAATGTAGGGCAATACGTCTTATATATATATATAAATAAATATAAATTTCTCTGTTTACTTTCCAAATGTTGCGAAATATCTCCACCCCAGCGCCACCTACAGGGTATAAACAAAAATCAAGACCTTAGCACAACTCCTATTTATAGCTTGAATCTTGGTTCAGTATGTGTTTCAAAGAAATAAGCGTAATGAGTTTCTTGAAATCTTTCTAGCTATAATAAATAAAAAAGGAACACGTAATAACAATTCGGAATTTTTCGACTACAGTTTGGTATGTTTTTTTTATTTATGTGGAGGAAAGGGTGTGTGAAAAAAACAGTAGATTGTGTGTCAAATTTTTTGACTCTACCTGTACGGGTAAGGGAGATAGATTTTGCGGGGCAGGGGTTGGAGGTAGCAAAATTGTATCGATCTCTCTCAACTACAAACCTTATAAGCTTATGGTTTAAACCAAGATATACCAAGATATACTAAGGTTGGTTGGTCTAGCCACAAGGAGGTCAAAATATTTTTAACACATTTTTTGAAAACGGAGTGTAGAACTCAAGCCTCAACACAAAATGTAGTTGCATTCTTTTTAAATACTTGCATCTCCAATACTCTAATTGGTAGTTAAATATAGTAAGAAAATTCTAATACGAATACACACGAAAATAAATAAATAAACTGATGCTGATCAAGGGTTTTCAAAGTCTTCCCTTACTTACCATTTTTGTCTTGTACGATTTCGTAAATATGAAAAAGTTGTTGGTAAATAATTTGTATATATTTTATTATTTACCCCAGGTATATGTACGCTAAATATAAACGTTTCAATTATAATCGGAAGCTTTTATGGTTACGCATGCAGTAACAGACGCAACAAGCTAACAAATGTATTAATATTAAAGTTCTCGCAGTGGAATCTCGAAAGAAGAAAGCTAAACTTAGTACATTTTGAAATAAATAGTAGCCTACCAAAATTAGTTTTCATTAATATTTGCATTTTAACATAATCATTTTATTAGTTCGACACTTCAATATTTTCGGCTACATGCATTTTAAAATTGATTTACAGCTAAGGAACCAACCAATGATGTATACAACTATTTTTACGGAAGCACAATATCGGCAGTCAGTCAGCGTGGGTAATAAGTCTCGGTAATGCTATAAAACAGATACTTCCCAGTAATTTTAATTCAAAATTTTGGAAATCCGAGAAAATGCATGCGTTACAAACTGTTTTCATTTTAATTAATAAATTAAATCAAAATATTTTTGAATAACGATGTACACACATATAATTTAATTAATGAGCTTTAAAAAGGGCAAAAATTATCATTAATAACTTGTTTACATTGCATATGTTATGCAAGTTAAAAGTTTACCAGTTTGCAAGAGTTTTCAGATTTTACAAGATGTGTTTTATTAGGAATAATTTCAGATAGGTTGAAACTGTTTGTTTTAAAGAGTTTCAGAGAAGGAAACCTATCATATGACATAATAAATTTCATTATATCTTGCACTTAATTGGAACCATTTGACGATTTTGTAGAACAGTTTCCTCCCAGAATGTACATTGACTTGTTTGCGTCTCGCTCACTTCCATAAATTTTTCCAGCTTTTTTAGCCATAGATCCCAAAAGGTCCTGTGACATTTTGTGTGCTGATCTCAAAGACAACGCCCATTCCTTTAAGCCGATTTCATCCTTTAAAAAATATGTTAGTAATATGAAGAATGTTTGGTAATAAAATACATGCTTACAGAGTTTGTTAAAATGATTCTACCATCACGACTGCCATCATTTACACGGATCTGAATACATTGCTCACTTTTATATTGAATAAAATCCGATGATATATCCTCAACTTGGTCCAAAAAAATTAGTTCTGGTTTGTTATTTCCACTTTCGGAATAAAGTTCCAAGCTAAAATAAACAAATTAGAAACATTGTTTTATTCTTAGTATTATTTTATTATATACTAGGTGTACCCCGCTAGTCTTCGCAGTGGGACATTGTTGAAGCATGCAGGAGTAAATAAAAAAAGACTAAAAATATAACTAACCACTATTTTTCTTCCCGTGCCCTATGATTTTTTGTATAGGGTAGGGAGAACTCAGAAGCCGATCTTACAAAAACTTTCTCTCTCGCATTTGACCATAAGCCCATTTCCCATCCGTGGTAACAAGTGGGAGAAAAATAACACCACAATTTTCCCTCCCGTGCCTTATGAATTTTTGTATAGGAAACCGATCAAACAAAACTTTCACTCACGCATTTGACCTTCAGCCCATTTCCCGTCCATCGAAACGGATGAGAGTAGATTTTTGAAGTTGAATACAACGGTTTTCCGCCCGTTCCAAAGTCCCGGGACTGGGTCCCTTAGTCGTTGGACAGGAAAACCCTAATTATGACGGTGTGTACTGAATGTTTAACATCAGCATACTTCTTATCTTTCACAGCTGAGTTTAAAAAGCCGTTTTCTCGCGGTTGCCGGTATATTATTGACGCGAAAAATAGATAAAATCAATCCTTGAAGCGAATTGCATATTCTGTCGAAATTTGAGCTCAATCTGTGCATACTTTTCGAGTTTTTTAGTATAAGGCAACATAACATGGACACTAACATTTGATACATATTTCACCGATTTTGGAAAATCCACCGCAATGGGCGGAAAATGGGTGTCTGAAAGTTATATGGGCATCTAATTTTAGTCTGATCACCTACAAATTCATTTTCATTTCACAATATGTAACCCTGTCCAAACACACGCCAAATTTTCTCATATCCATTTCGAATTTGTGCGACGGCATAAAAAAGAGTTAATAACACCATCGCAGCGGTAGAAACTTGGTTTAGCCACCAACTTAACCTAGGTTCAAAATATAGTGGGATTTTATCTAGCGGTTCTCGAGTCTCCTTGTACATTAGGAAGAAATTAATTGGACACGTGTGTCACCAATTTTGGAAATTCATCTTCACGGTCAGAAGATTGCTGGAAAACTCTGGAATCCAGCATTTTTCATTTTCATGCGAATGTCGTCGTAAAGCAAAATGCCCTGTGCTTTGTCTGGAGTTTTAGTATTATTATTGCAATTGTCTAAAAACGCATTTTCTAAACTACACCAAAACTAATTTAAGTGCTTACCGATTTTGGAAAATCTACCCCCACCAATTGCAACGAGCATCAATATTAAATGACTGAGATAATTAGTTTAGTTAGATCAGCTTCAATGTAATTTTCATAGCCCTTCACCAAAAATTTTTTGGCAGGTTGCTTAACTATTTAGGCAAGTCAACCCACCTCCAAAACGGGAAAATTGTGGTACTCTATTTTTGTGTATTTCTGACGATTTACGAAAGTAGTCATATTTAACTTAATGCATTTACTGCATTAATTGCTTAATGATTTGTTGTACAGGGCTGTGACAATGACTTTTAAGCAGAGCTCGCAAATAACAGTTAATACAATTTTTCAATACGATCTGCTCACTAAAAGAAAAAAAAAAAACACGCTCTCTCTCTCTGAACCGAACACTCGTTCGTGCTCTCTGTCTGTAACTTTCAGGTTGTCATAACCATGATGCATCATGGTCATAACCATGGTTGAATTTTACTAGGTTAGCTTAAGAGAGCAAGCGCTCTCAATTTTTCGGACCAGTTGTCAGTCTTACTTTGCTTGTCGTTGAAGTAATTTGTTCGTGCGGAAGAATTTTTTTTATGTTCTTTAATATTTTTATTATGCAGCTTAAATTAAAATGCCTAATTGTGCGATTTGCCGTGCATCGAAAACTTCTTAAAATAATGATGTAGAATTAAGTTTCTAAGTTATTAGGTTTTTATTTTTATTCTGTTTTATTTTAATGTTAAATAGAAAGAAAATCTAATTGAAGAATGTTATCAAAACATTTATATTGTTATTTATTTCTATTTAATGTTCTTTGACAGCAAAACATCAACAAAGCGCATACAAAAAACAAGCAATATCCCTATCTCTTTTCCACCCACAAAATGTAAGCGGAACACGCCAAAGAGAGCAAAGTCAAGAGAGCATTTGTTCTGTTTCTTTTCCACACTTGTAAGCAACTGGTCCGGTCTGATCCGCATGAGCTAACCTTGTATAATTGAATCATGGTCATAACAAACGAATCTATCTGCGAATAACAACTACGAGAGACACTTTTGAGAGAGCGCGCACGAAACAACTGTCAGCAAATGAGAAGAACAGAATAAGTGTCTGCTAAAATGATCTTTTTACATCCTGTATCCATAAAATGGGTAAAAAGAGGGTATTGGATCTGTGCAAAAGTATGTAACAGGCAGAAGGAGACATCTCCGACCCTATAAAGTATATGTATTCTTGATCAGTATCAAAAGGGATTTCGCTTTGGCAATGCCCGTCTGTCTGTCCGTCCGTCCGGATGAACGCGTCGATGTCAGCAACTATATGAGCTAGAGACACCAAATTAGGTTCCTGTGTATCATACGCAGATCAAGTTTATTTCTGATCTCAGATATCTCCCCCCGCCATTCGTTCAAAACGTTTTACAGCCACACTTTTAAAGACATAACTTTGGGATTTGATATGTAAAATACTTTACTTACTATGTATCTACGTTCAAAATTTCAAGCCGATCAGAAAATAAACACGGCAGTTATTCAACAAAGTGTGTGTGTGTATGTCTAAGTGTACAAAGATATGTTAGGAAGTTGTAGATCTGGGTACAGGAAATGACGTAGTCGGGTATACTCGACTTGAGTATTCTTACTTGTTATACATGGAATCTATAATAAAACTGTCACTTAGTTTGGATGTAATATTTGTATAAACAAAAAATCTTTGATGCAGTACTCAATTTTCACCCGATCCTATAGAAGCTATTTGATGTTGTCCAAATTTTGGCCGGTTTTGGTAAAATTGTATAAACTCTCTAGAGAGGATACGTTTATAAACAAAAAAGTTTTTCATACAAAAACATAGTTGTCGACCGATCATTCCTATAGCAGCAACATGTATGTGGTCCGATCCGCCCGTCTCCGACATATGTACTGCCTGTAGCAAAAGGAAGGATTTGTGTCAAGTCTCATTACGATAGCTTTAAGACTGAGAGACCAGCTCGCATAGAAACAGGCGGTCAGACGGACATCGCCATATCGACTTGGCTATTCATGCTGATTCAGAATATATGTATATACTTTTTTGTTTCCTTCAGTCCATTATACATTTTGAGACAAAATTATAATACCCTCTGCTAGAGTATAATAATAAAAAATATTTAATGCGTTCGAAAACCCGAGAAAGGATCGTGTTCAATACAAGAAAACACACATACACATGATACTGCACAAAAATTCGATGTCAATTCTGTCGGCTCTCAATGAGTCTTTGCATGCCGATTGCTCGGATCTTGTTTGCGACCGGCTCATATTTATCTGAAGTGAAACCGGCCTCTACCCGCACAAACACAACCAGCACTCACACGAATTTTGAATACTCGTTGCAGCTCCCTAATGTGTACCAAGTTTGGTTGCTTTAGCGGAAAGCTTTATGTGGAAAGTTAGGCAACCTATGCCAAAATGTCAGAGAGAACAAAAGTAACGAAATAAGACCATTACGATAATTTACCAAATTAGAATTTTTAAACTGCAGGAGTTTTACCATTATTCGGCATTAAAACTGTCGGTGAGTGTGAATGTTCGCTTGACACATCTGAGCGCACAAGAACAGAAAGTTGGGAGGCAAGAGTGGCTTGTGCCAGAAGACGAAGCATATTTTTAGGCATTCCTCTAATTACTACACGCCAAAACAGTTACCATTACTGACATATTTTCTAAGCCGATTTGTTTAATATTGAATTAAACACCGCCAACGTTTAGACTCGTGTGTCAGACTAAGATAAGCGGGATGCAGGCAAAAAGCACTCCAATAAGCATCCAGCAGCAAGAAAAGAACTTCCCTTCGCCAGACAATACATTAGAAAAACTCATGCTAGACATACAAAATATGGGAGAAAAGTAAGCAGTAATCAGCAGTAAGTAAACGGTCTCAGAGAACATATGGCAAAACTAGCATCAAAAGATGATATTGGAGAGCTGAAGGGTGAGAATGGCATCATGTCGCACTCCATGGGTACACTCCGAACTGAAATTCAATACCTTAAACGAGAAATTTAGCGACTCAGAAGTGATAGAAAACTAGATAGAAAATAGCTAAATCTTCGAATAGAGAAAAACAATAGTCTAAATATAATCCTGAAGGGATTGCAAAAAGAGAAAGCAAATAAGCGCGATATAGAGGGTTTGCTCCATATACAAATTGAATTACCACATCATGCGAGGATTCGGCCGGCAATAGCCCTTTGTGAGCGTAATAAAAAGGTAGGTAGTGTTGGTGGAGTTTGATACATCGAAAACGGCATTGGAGGCGCTGATAAACGGAAGAAAAATTGCCGATGTAAATAAAGACATCTGAGTTTTTGTTAAGAATGATGCGATCAAT
The DNA here is from genome assembly GCA_037075165.1 of Hirtodrosophila histrioides. Taxonomy (NCBI): domain Eukaryota; kingdom Metazoa; phylum Arthropoda; class Insecta; order Diptera; family Drosophilidae; genus Hirtodrosophila; species Hirtodrosophila histrioides. Next base: position 727,224 of record JBAMCL010000177.1, on the reverse strand, counting down.
TTAATTGGAAAATGGATGCATTAGAATACCAACAGAGTCTTGATAATTAAATGGCAGTCAGCGGAACATGTTATTCAAACTACTTTGTGATCGCTCTGGATTGGGCAAAAGTATCATACGCAAACGATCTCAAAATTCAAAAAACCACCAACCAAAAAACTAAATCAAAAGACCATCCGTAAAATAACAATAAATAGTTCTAATCTTATAATATTGCCGGGCCAGGTAACATTTCCAATTTTTTTAAATTTATTAACACGCATGACATGTTTGATTTATTTGAAACCTTCAAAGAAAGTAATTTTAAGAGTTTCGAAACTTTCTTTAATCAACACAGTCTTCTTTGGGAAGCAGTCTAGACCACATATAGAGGACGAGCCAGCGGGGCATGCTCTTTGGAGTACGGAAGGATGTAAAGAAGTCACCAAACTTGCAAAGCATGGTCGTTATAAAAATCCTTTTGAAAAATCAATGCCTATTTATTATCCCTACATATCTCAATTGCAATTATTGAATCGTAGGCTATGAAAACCTGGATGATACCTTGCAGCAAATTCAGCCGGATAATGTCATGGTGAGTAGCGATCTGAACGCCCGAATCGGCAACAGACAAGTAAAAACTGTTAATAGTAACGTGGCATCGAATCACTCACATCGTTTGCCACTTGTCATCAGCATATGTTTTTAAGAGGCCAAGATAGACGAGAGTTAACCACTGCCAAAATTGAGATGGGTGAATCGATTTGCTGCTAATTACGCAGTGCAGCAAGATCTGATTCTTAGTAACACGCGCCCACGGCAAATAGATTTAGAAGACCTAACCAAATGCATTTTAAAGGCGTCTGAAAGCATGTCAAGGCTCACCAAGACCCCGTATATATAGCCATGGTTCAACAATGAAGAAGACAAACCATGCAATTATAAAGAATGTTCAAAGAGATGCCACAGAAGCGAACAACGGTAACTAATATGCTGCAAAAGTATCCCACAAGAATCTCTACAGACGCAAGGAGCAAGAGGATTATAAAAACCTGAAACTTGAATTAAAACAGGTACGAGATACAAAATCCTTTTGGACTCTGGTGAGACACTTAAATAGACCCAGGATCAGTAACCGACATCGACAGTAAAGACATCGAGTGTACCGGCACGTATAACGTATCCTGACAAAGTTTATGGAGCAGTTCGTTAGAAAGTTCTTGTTATTTATCAGGAACACAGCACTACAACTTTAACATAGAAATCGAAAGTCTGGTGTTGTTTCCTACAAGCTTTGCACCAAACAAACCTTTTAGTAGTTTTTGTCAAATTAAAACAAAAGTGTAGGCTGCTGAGATGACCAATTAATTATCTTGAATCTGGTATAGTTATAAAATTTCTGATAAGCTTACGACTTTAAAAAAATGTTTGAAACTATATTTGCGCTGTATAGCTCATTTTGCATATTGCGTGTCATGTCGTCTAGTTTAAGAGACAGTAGGTCGATTATGGGCTTAACTATTGCCATATTAATGTTGAGGCTGGTTAAAATAAATAATAATAATAAATACCATACCGATTTGGATATAGCTTAGCATATTTAGTTTGCCATAATGATGCAAATGATCCTCCTAATTTTTTGATGTACCCATGAAGTATACAATCCGACTCTTTCTCATCCGCATCAAAGTGTTGTTTTTGCTTGGATTTCCTCTTTTGCTCTATTTTATCAGTTTCCACGTTTATTGTTTCAAATACTGTTTCTGAGACTTCCTGTTGCCACCTAAAACAAAAGATAATTATATTTAATACAAATTTTTATTTTAAATTAATAATTTCTAAAAATATTAAAATTTTTAAAGAAAGTTTAAGAATTCGATAAGCTTGTATACTGATGATATGTGAATTTATATAGTATGCTAAGGGGGAAAAGGTGCGTCGATGGGAAACACTAACGCTCCGTACTTTTCAACATCCCATGTAATTGGGTGAAAGCGCTTGTGCTAGACCTTACAAAAAGCAATACGAAAGTGCTTTCGACAGGCTGACACAAAAAAGCTATTAAGTCGGTTCCCTTCAAAATTTTAACATCTTTACTGACAACAGCACTTGCGCAGCATATCACAACAGCAGGACACACTGCTGATTTCGACAACACCAAAATATTAGACATTGAGAGAAGAGAACGAACGAGACTGATGCTGGAGAGCCTGCGAATACAACAATAAGGGGAGAACACTGTAAACCGCAAAGAAGCCATGGAAAATACAAACTTTATTTACACGGCAGTAATAACAGTTGACAAACAAAATTTGACGTGCAAAGACAAGACAAAGACGATGGAAAACTATAACCAAATGTGCAATTTAGACATAGGAACAATGACGACACTGTAGCATTACTAGCTGCAATAAGTATAGTGTGTGTTATATATATGAATGTAAAGCAAAATGTTTGTTAATCTATATATATAAAAGAGTTCGTGCTGACTGACTGACTGACTGACTGACTGACTGACTGACTGACTGACTGACTGACTGACTGACTGACTGACTGATTGGCAATCATCGCACAGCCCAAACCATAAGAGCTAGGATGCTGAAATTTTCACAGAAGCTTCCATCTATGATGAAAGTGCACACTAAGACGGGATTTTGGAAAATTCCACCCACAAGCGTGGAAAATCGCGGAAAACTGTTGTATGAAACTTTTTTGTTTACCATCCAATAAGGTTCAAACTCATTTTCAGAGATCTACACAAAAATTCATTTGACACATATTTCACCGATTTTGGAAAATCCACCCCCATGGGTGGAAAATGGGGGTCTCAAGGTTGTATGGGCGAAAGTCTAATTTTATTCCGATCACCTTCAAATTCATTTTCAAAGCTCTTCACGTAAAATAATTCGACACGTGTATCAGCGATTTTGGGAAATTCGACCACATGGTCGGAAAATCGGTGGAAAAGTCTGGCATTCGACATTTTTAGTTTTCATGCGATTGGCTTCAAACTCATTTTCAAGGTTCTATGGGAAAAAATAATAGGCGCAATGGTCAAAGATTTTGGAAAATCTACCACCAAAGTCGGAAAATTCGTGGAAAACTGTTGTATGAAACTTTTTTGATTATCGTCCGATTGACTTCAAACTGATTTTCAAAGCTCTTCACATTAAATAATTTGACACGTGTATCAGCGATTTTGATAAATTCAGCTTTATGGTCGGAAAATCGGTGGAAAAGTCTGGCATTCGACATTTTTAATTTTCATGCGATTGGCTTCAAACTCATTTTCAAGGTTCTATGAGAAAAAATAATAGGCGCGGTGGTCAAAGATTTTGGAAAATCTACCCCCAAAGTCGGAAAATTCGTGGAAAATTGTTGTATGAAACTTTTTTGATTATTGTCCGATTGGCTTCAAACTCATTTTCAAAGCTCTTCACATTAAATAATTTGACACGTGTATCAGCGATTTTGGGAAATTCAGCTACATGGTCGGAAAATCGGTGGAAAAGTCTGGCATTCGACATTTTTAATTTTCATGCGATTGGCTTCAAACTCATTTACAAGGTTCTATGGAAAAAAATAATAGGCGCGGTGGTCAAAGATTTTGGAAAATCTACCCACAAAGTCGGAAAATTCGTGGAAAACTGTTGAATGAAATTTTTTTGATTATCGTCCGAATGATTTTAAATTCATTTTCAAAGCTCTTCACATTGAATAATTCGACACGTGTATCACCGATTATTGGAAATTCAGCCCTATGCTCGGAAAATTTGTGGAAAACTCTGGCATTCGACATTTTTAATTTTCATGTGATTGGCTTCAAACTCATTTTCATGGTTCTACCCAAACACATAATAGGCGCGGTGTCCAAAGATTTTGGAAAATCTATCCCTAAGGTCGGAAAATACGCGGAAAACTGTTGTATGAAATTTTTTTGAGTATCGTCCAATTGACTTCAAACTCATTTTCAAACTTCTGTTTATCATTCAATCATTTTGAAACTAATTTTCAAAGCACCTCAAATTAAATAATTCTTCACATGTGCTACCGGTTTTGAAATTACCTCGGTACTTTGCGTGCAATACAACGGGCGGAAAACAGTTGGAAAGATTTAATTTGGATTGTTAGAATTATTGTTGAAATTGGCTCAAAATGCCAAATGATTTTGGAAAATCTCCTCCGTGACGCCACGGGCGGGAAATGGAAGTCAAGGACAAATGAGTGGGACATTTTGTTGTTGTTTTTTTTTCAATGACATTTTCATAGCCCTACACCGAAAACATTAGTCACGTGGCTCAACTATTTAGTTGTATTGCTTACGGTTGACGAAAGTAGTCAAATTCAAGAAAAAAATGCATTTTCATCTAAATATTTCCCCGGGCAAGGCCGGGATATTACCTGCTAGTTAATTATATGTATGTAAATGTATTTATACGCATGCAGACTCCCTGAAAAAGGCGTAACAAACGCCGAATCGCGTAGGACGAGAATTTTAATAAAGGAATATGATATTGGTTTTATTAAAATGAACTACAACGGCCTTTCTAACTCGCGATAGAAAACAGAAATATTGAAACACAAAGGGTCCAAACACATTACACAATAATTTATATAATTACTCCCTGTACCCATAAAATGGGTAAAAAGGTAAAAATGGGTGCAAATGTATTTAACAGGCAGAAGGAGACATCTCCGACCATATAAAGTATTATATTCTTGATCAGTATCAAAAGAGATTTCGATTTGGCCATGTCCGTCTGCCCGTTGTTTGTCCGTCCGTAGTATAAGAATGCTTTGGTAGAGTATACCCGACTACGAAACTCCTTGTACCCAGGTCTAAAACTTCCAATCATTTCTTCGTCCACTTACACATATATACACACATACTCAAAGCAGCACACACACGAGCCACTAAGAAAGATAATTATCGATAGTCTCGATCACTAACTCAATTTATATAACACTAAAATTGTTATAATTTTATATTCTAAATTTCAATTTATTTATTTCAGTAGTATGTTAACATTTTTTTCTTTTAGCCGAGTTTGGAATCCACTAAAGGGTATACATAAGTCTATTAGCTTTCTATTTAAAAGTTCAGCTGAAATAAAATTTTGAATAATTTAATATCTTTGTAAATTGTAATAAATAATATTAAAGCTTACAAAGGCAAGAGAAGAGGACCGTTTCTTGGAAAGTTTAGGGGTTTTTCAACTATCGGCGACTATCGATAGTGAAGGGCTACAATCGATGGCGGCTCATTAGTGCCCAACCATCGATAGTATGGATAGTGCCATCTATAGTTCTCCATCTCTAGTTTCCAAAACATATTTTTTCGTTCGCAAATGTTCTTTGTAACATTTGTACTATTGGATAAGCTTCAAAATGTAGTATTTTCTTAAATTTTATTTTTGTAGTTCTAGAAAAAAAATATCATGTCCAGCGTTCAATCAAATAACGTTGTTTTAAGTCATCGAAAAAATTACATTGAAACTACAGAAAACTGTTGTTGCTTTTCTCATGGGTTTCGCTTCGCGTTGCTTTATTTTTGTTTTGGTTAGATTGCATCCGATTATTCATATGGCAGCTATATGGTATAGTCAGCCGATTTTGACAAAATTTAATCGGAATGTAACATACCATCCCGGCTAGCAAAAACCCTCGAATTGAACCCTCCACGAGGGTGCTGGCCTGGCAATAGACACTGTATTTGCCTACGAGTAAACGGGTAATACCATGTGTCACTTGCGCGCCTACAGCTCAGGCAGTGCAGTGTCTTACAGAGGCTGTGATACAGTAGACCTCGACAGCTTCGGCACGCCGGGGGGTACTGAGATCATAGCCATGGTTCAGAGGTGCCTGGCGGTAGGTAAAAAACACTATGGGGTGGTGCCCCAGACAAAAACCACCAACCTTTGCAGGATGTCGGATAAGATAGATGCAACTCGGGATGGGATATCAGCCCAAACGTCGGTGGGATGCGTAGCCGCTACCACCGGCGGGCACGGCGGGAAGCAATCCTCGCTGCGTGTTGCCAGTGGTCACAACTTCACTGAGACGGGAGTAGGTCTCAGTGATTTCACAGCTACTGCCACAAACAACAGGTCACTTTCGAAATCACTGAATCGCCTTCAGACTCGGACCTAGATAGCGAAGTGTCATTCAACACCGAAGAACGCATCCTTTAGTCTCCGGAAAAGTCTTCGAGACCAGCTCCTCACGTAAGGAAGGGCCCAAGACAAAGTCAAAGGATGGAATGAAGGGGAAGGCACATAACAAAGCTGCGTTGAGAATCCAAGGTAGACTGACGGGCAAGAAGGATCTCACTTCCAATGAGAAGGAGTCCCTTGCCTGGGCAGAAAGCAGGATAAAGGAGAGTCGAGAGCACATTGCATTAAGACCCCAGCTCGCAACCAAGAAAGGCCACTTGGGAAATCGTGTGGAGGAGCTTGCCGCCAAAAAGCGGCAGCGCTCCACCGAAAGTGCAAAGACCGGAACCCACGTAGGTAAACGGCAAATGCAGAAGGTGAATGTGAGGCATCCGAAAACGAACACCGCAAAGGCGAGCGACGTGGCCAAATGACATCTGATCGTGGCACTCATCGACCGGAGCAACCTGCAAGGCAAGATTACGATTGAGCAGTGAAAGACGGTGGAGATGAAGCTGCTCGAGGAGTTATTTAAGAGGATGGAGGCCCTACCAGACTCCCCGATGCCCACATTTGATGGGGCGGGGTGGCTGAACGGGGTCAAAATCCTCAAATGCAACGATGAACCGACGCTAAACTGGGTGAGGGGAGCTGCTGCGGCACTCCAGGACCTGTGGGACGGGGCCAAGCTGGAGGAAGTCGGCAGAACTTTGATTCCGTCGGTATCGAAGGCAAAGGTACTCATTCCCAGAGTCGTCGTCCCAGATATGGCGTTGAGACTGCTCAGAACACAGACGTGCCAACGGCTGACTGGAAGGTGTTACATGCTGCCGAGCCACTGCATTAAGCACTCAAAGCAGCATTGCATCATCCAAATCAGCAAGGAGGCAAAGGACGTTCTGTATAAGCGATTTGCAAAAATGGCGTCGGGCGTAGGTGGCGTGTACCTTCGTCTGAAGAAATACTACCCCGCAGACAACAACAAAAACACGCAGAGTCAGGGAAGGTGGAAAAGGATCTCGGCTTAAAGCTGTGACCGACGCCACCCTGTCTCTAAACTTAACGAACGCAGCAGGCGTCGGTTGAACGACCATGGAAGTCGACCCCGTGGAGGAATCAGCAACCAACAATGCAGTTGAAGGTCTACTGCTGAATCTTCATAAAAGTAAGCTCACCTCAACGGAGCTCCTTCTCGCGATAGAGGAAGGAGCCGTCGACGTGCCCGTATTGCAGGAGTCCTGGATATCGTCAGGAAACAGGATATCCGGCATAAGGTCAAGCACATACGCAACATTTATCCCGACAACCGTAAGTAGAAATAGAATTGCCATTCTAGCTTGAAAAGGCATCCATAGCTACTTATTACCCCATTACAGTACTGATGATCTAACGGTCGTAGCGTTGGAAGACGATGCTGGCAGTACAACACTGGCAGCGTTCGGCTTATGGCACACGACCAACCCGCACCACGCGAGGAGCTGCAAAAGCTTGTGACAGCAACGGGGAGGCGTCACCCGCTGGTCATAGGGGCCGACGCCAACGCACACCACACAGTGCGGGGCAGCTCGGACATAATTGACAGAGGTGAGTCCCTATTAAACATTTTACTACTAACTAACCTAAGTGTGGCTAATACTGGCGAAGAGCCCATGTTTGTGGGACCAACTTCTTCAAACGTTTTAGACCTCTCACTTTACACTGATAACAACACTAGAATCACAGATTGGAGAGTACTTCAGCAGCCCTCCTTCTCTGACCACAAATACATTAGTTTTAACATAGAATTGAATTACCGAATGCCTTCGAAAGTCTACAGGAACCCCCGGAACACCAACTGGGAGCTTTTCAAAAAGATGACAGAGAGTGCCTTCTCTAAAACAAAAGGAAATTACGAGTGAGGCCGAAATAGAAAAATCCATAGAGAGTCTAACGAGCCAACTTCTCAGAGCTTACCACTCCTCTTGTAGGAACACACGAACTAAGCGCAAGGCTAGACCACCATGGTGGAATCGCGAGCTTGCAGTGCTTAGACGCGAAGTGAGACAATTCTTCAAGTTAGCTAAAGCAGCTGACCACGAATTTATCTGGAAGGGATACAAACTTAGACTTAAGATTTTAGAACAGAACTGCGCGCAACGAACCCCACAACGGCAATCGACCTCTGAATAGACAACCTTCTGAGTTGTAGACGGGTCCAGGCTGAGTGGGTCCCAACAACATCAATAAAAGGCGCACAGAGGTACTCCGCAAGGAGGTGTACTGTCACGCCTTCTCTGGAATCTGGTTGTAAGCCAACTCCTAACGAACCTCAACCGTAAAACAGAAATGATGATTGGTTCCAACGACTGGCTAACCGACTCGGCACCGAAGCAGTGGACGATCAACATCTACACAGACGGCTCTTAGATGCGAAGTGGAGTAGGTGCGGCGGTTTATTGTGATAGAGCGACCATACAAGCTTCCAGACTACTGCAGCATTTTCCAGGCGAAGGTCTTCGCCATCCGGAAGGCGGCTGAATATGCCTTAGAGCTCAACACGCAGCATACACATGTCAACTCATTCGTTGACAGTCACATTACGGTGGAAAAATTCAAATTTACGTATTCTCGGGAAATTTCGTCATTTAAAATAAGTGTTCCGGGAGAATATTTCAACAATATTTGTTGCAAAGAATTCTGGCCCGACCACTTAGTTATTAAAGAATATACGGTAAAAAAGAAAATTCGGCCTCCGATTGCACTTCCTTCTTCCGGTGGTAGTTCTAATCCACCTCTTGTAATATCTGATAGTTCAAAACACTAACATCCTCCCTCTCACTTGGCTATCAGAATGTAAGAGGTCTTTGTAGTAAACTTAGTAATCTTAATGTAAATAGCCTAACTTTTCCTTTCCATGTCGTTGCCTTTTCTGGAACATGGCTAAGGCCCGACATCCTTAATTCTGAAATCCTGTCTAACAAATTCTCCATTTATAGAAAAGATCGCACCCCTCGTCGTGGTGGTGGTGTTCTTATTGCTGTTGACGCTGATTTATCATCGGAGCTTGTAATAATCGATAATTGTATAGATATTGAATTTGTTGCTGTAAAATGGTGTATCTCCAGTATTTGCTTTTATGTTACTTGTTCTTATATTCCACCTTCTTCCGATATTACGATATATTCTTTGCATGCTTCTGCTATACAATCTGTCTCATCTATGGTTTCTGATCGTGATTTTCTTGTAGTTCTTGGTGACTTTAATATCGCCGGAACTACCTGGATTTCAAGTCCCGATTCTAGCGTGTTGACTCCCACATCTCAGCACGATTTTATCGAAAGTTTATTTGGGATGTCATTGTGTCAAATCAATGATATCCCAAATACTTCACATAAAATGCTTGAGCTTGTTTTTGTCTTGGATTCCTCGTTCTATTCTGTCTCCCGTACTGAACCTATATTCACTCCTGAAGATCCTTATCACCCAACTTTGGAGGTGTTGATTGACTTACCAGCCAGTGTGCCAAGCCCTGGTACAGAACCGGCTGAGCGAGTTCGTCAATTTCGGAAAACCGATTTTACTAAACTTGCTCAGCTCCTATCCCAGACTGACTGGTCCGAGCTGTACATGTGTAGAGACATGGATTGTGCAATCAATTACTTTTATTCTATCTTAAATTCATTATTTGATTCTTGTGTCCCGTTTTGTAACCCTCGTAGGTCTAACAAACCTGTGTGGTTTACACGTGAATTGATAAACTTAAAAAATAGAAAGTCGAGATTGTACAAAAAGTTCAAGGAATTTGGATCTTCCTCGGATTTCTCTCGCTATTTGATTGCCCGATCTAACATCTCTGCACTTAATTTACACTGTTATAACAACAACCTCACGAGCTGTAGGTTAAAGTTTCAGCGGGACCCTAAAAGGTTTAATAATTTCGTTAATGCGAAGCGTAGGTCAACAACATTTCCATCAACTGTATTTTTTGAAAAAACGGCAGCTGACTCTGAGAAGGCTATTGCCGATTTTTTTGCAGAGTTTTTCAAACGAGTTCCCAACCTTATCAATTGGTTTCGCCTTATCCTTATCAGGTAATTAACTCCAATTGCATTTTTGGGCCTTTAATCACTGAAAGCTCGCTTCTACGTGATTTGAAGTCTATTAACCCCGTATTTTCTCCGGGACCTGATGGAGTACCAGGCTGTGTGCTCAAGTACTGTGCTGAAGGTATTTTTAAGCCATTATTTGCTCTTTTTTAATTGTCCGTAGAGTTGTGCTCTTTCCCCAATATTTGGAAAGAATCATTTATTATTCCTCTCCATAAAAAAGGAAACAAGTCTAATGTTGAGAACTATAGAGGTATTTCTAAGTTGTCTGCTATTCCTAAGATTTTTAAGAAATTAATAACTTCTCAACTTCAACATTTATGTAGATCTATAATTTCACCCTGCCAGCATGGCTTTGTGAAATATAGATCTACTACCACTAACCTATTGGAATTCACTTCTCTTTTTATTAAGGGATTTCTATCTAAAATGCAAACAGATGTTATTTATACTGATTCCAGTAAGGCTTTTGATTCTGTTAATCATTCTCTTTTACTTCACAAGCTTCATCTTCTAGGATTTCCAAATAACTTAATTCTTCGGATTTCTAACTATTTAACTCTTAGAACCCAAAAGGTTTATTTCAAAGGCTTAGTCTCTAAGTCTGTTCAAGTTACTTCCGGAGTTCCACAAGGAAGTCATCTTGGACCCTTATTATTTATTCTGTTCATAAATGACCTTCCTTCTGTCATAATTCACTCACGGGTGCTGATGTATGCCGATGATGTCAAACTTTGTCTGTCATCTACTGATTTCTTATCTGGTCAAAGGTTGCAAACTGATCTGGACAGTTTTCAAGCCTGGTGTCGGGTAAATTTATTAAATCTTAATTGTGGTAAGTGTAAAGTAATGTCCTTTTACAGGCGAATGCCTTTTTTTAACAGTTATATTCTTAATGGTAAGCCGCTTGTTCGAATTGAGTCTGTTGATGATTTGGGCATCCTCTTAGATTCCAAGCTTAAGTTTGACAAACATATCTTTTCCATCGTTAATCGTGCCTTTGGTGTCCTGGGTTTCATTAAGCGTTGGTCTAAAGAATTTAACGATCCTTACATTACTAAAACTCTATATACTTCTCTTGTTCGACCTATTCTTGAATATGGGTTTTGTATTTGGTGTACCCAGTACAAGGTTCATCAGGATAGAATAGAATCGGTTCAAAAACAATTTCTTCTCTTTGCACTCCGGGGTCTTAACTGGAATCCTAATACTCACTTGCCTTCTTATCGTAGTAGACTTTTACTAATAAATCTTCCTTCTCTTTCTGATCGTAGAACCATGCTTGGTGTAATTTTTTTTACACAAACTAATTAAAGGAGACATTGATTCTTCTGAATAAATTAGCCAGATTAGTTTTGCAGTTCCGATCAGATATTCCAGAAACTTTCTTCCCCTTTGTTTTCAAGCTTGTAACACTAACTATGCTATTCATAACACTTTTCGTATCATATTTTCTAATTATAACAATCTTTATCATTTAATATGTAATGCTAGTTCTATTTCCTTACTTAGAACTTCAATTTTATGTTATCTGTGTAATCTATAGTTTTTTGTATATTGTATTTGTTTTTGTATTATTTATATGTTTCGCGATCTTCGTTACCGCACGTTATGCGGCGCGCCCCTCGGTCGGTTGGGCGGGAGGTGGGTTTGCATTTTGCCTGGGTCCGCGCGTTAACAAGCCCGTGCTTGGTGTCGTTTTGGCCACTTGAATGTACTGCCCGTTTAGTACATCAACGTCCGAAAGATATAGGTAGATTACATGATCATATGCTGAGCGTCCTTTTCCTTATGAATCTTTTGAATGCCCTCATTCGACATTCATATTTTTCACAAGCTTGGAAGACTGCCTTAATCACCAAGATCCACAAACGCGGAAAGCCAATTGACGTCCCCAACTCGTACATCATCATGGTATGCAAAAACAACTCCACAGAGCTGTACATTTTATCCTTGACACTTCGATGAAAAATTATACTGTACAAGCATTTTTCTAGATATCCAACAAGCGTTTGATCGAGCCTGGCATGACGGTTTTATCGTTAAATATAAAGAACCCTCCCTCCATGTAATTCTGCTGTCTTAATTAGCTGACTTCTTGACAAAAACGCCATAGTGCATGTAAACGGCGACAGAAGAAACCTTCATCCCATCAGAACGGGCGGCCCACAGGGCAGTGTGCTGAGCCCCACGCTGTTTAACATATTTACTGCTGACATGCCACCCTTGAGTAACTGCCTGCTAGCGCTAGGTGCTGATGATACGGCGCTCTTGTGCACATCTTCCTCATACATGGGTTGCTCTATGCTCGCGCAGAGATATAGTCTTGCCACATCAAGCTGTTTCCTTGCAACTCGGTTCAAGTCAACTTTACCAAGAAAAGAAGAAGGGGTCCACCAGTTTTGCTAAACGGGGTACACCTCCCAATTATGAATAAACATAAATACCTCGGACTTACACTAGATAAGTCTTTCACGTTCAAATTCCATACGATAATCAAAAAAGTTTCATACAACAGTTTTCCGCGAATTTTCCGATCTTGGCAGTTGATATTCCCAAAATCTTCGGCCACCGTGACTATTATGTTTTTGCGTAAAACCTAAAAAATGATTTTGAAGCCAATCGCATGAAAATTAATGTCATATGCCAGAATTTTGCGTCAATTTTCCAACCATGGCCAAGCCAATCGCATGAAAATTAATGTCATATGCCAGAATTTTCCGTCAATTTTCCAACCATGGGGCTGAATTTCCTAGAATCCGTGAAATATGTGTCAAATGAATTTTTATGTAGTTCTTGGAAATTAAGTTTAAAGCCGCGATTGGATAGTAAACAAAAAAGTTTAAAAATAATAAAATGAGCATCCTAGCTCTTACGGTTTGGGTTGTGCAATGATTGCCAATCAATCAGTCTGTTAGTCAGTCAGTCAGTCAGCACGAACTCTTTTATGTATATACATAGATAGACAAATGTGCCATTTCGGAATAATAACACATTTTTGGTAAAGCTACATATATTGCATCAAGAAATAAAACTATTATATAATGAATTTAATTGAAATCAATAAAATATTGACATATCTACGGCAGCAATTTGTATTTCATCAGTCGAATTTATTTCTTCCATTTCTTTGTTGGCAAGTAGTCACTTCACAAATGTTATTTTGTGCAACTTGTCTAAAGTCTCTGGTCAGCAGGATCCCAGACAAAAATGTTCGGCATAGCGCTGCCAGATTTATTTTTTTGTGTTTACACAAGGGCACATCAGTTTTGGCAGCCTCTGGCAAAAGAGTTGTCAAAATGTTCTGGCAGGCCATCTGGCATCTGTTTACACTTGTCTGGTAACGAACATGGTCAAATATTCGCATGTGTCTAAACAGGCTTTTACTAATGGGACCCATACACAAGCCAACTTAGTTGCCCAACTTGAGTGAGTTTTTCGAGTTGCGACAACCGATAGCACGTAATTGGTACGGTTGCGACAATGTTGTGCCAACTATTCTGTATCAAAACATTTTGATACGAGCAGCGAGTTTAGTTGGGCTACGCACAACTGGATTGCCACAACTCGTGGGCGTTTCCCTTTAGTTTTGTACTTTCTTGCTACTGTTTTCGCTGATCGCCTGGTTCAGATGCTGTTCGCTGTATGCAAAACATTCGATGGCCTCTAGCTTCATGATCGGGTGTAGTTTTGCTATAATTGTGCTACAGTTGTGTAAAGATGTACACAACATCTCTCCCGTCTCCCTTGGTTTTTCTCTCTACTTTTTTTCTGTTCGCCTGGTACTTGGTTGTTGATTTGTGCGAAACACTTGAAGATATTTTGCTGCCGTTCATAAGCGGCATTGTTTAGCAAGAGGCAAAGACCCAATTTGAGTGGCAGCTGGTTGCCGCAACCGCTTGTGATAAAATTGCCCCGTGTATGGTCCGGGTAAGGTATGAGAATAAACGTAAAATACTTTCCGAACTGAATAGTTTAATTGAAAAAAATCCAAACAAGGAAGAACAAGAAAGAAGAATCTTCGTTATGCCGAGGCTATGTACCCTAGCAGGAATTTATTTTATACAAAACTCAATTTTGCAAGAAATTATAGGAAACTATTTGAAGTATAATAAGACTCTCACTTAGTTTGGATCAAATATTTGTATAAACAAAAAGATTGATATAATTGATTGATAAGTTTGTATAAACTCTCTAGAGACTCTGTTTGGGAAAGTTTGGTGAGGAGACATTGATAAACAAAAAGTTTTTCATACTAAAACATATATGTCGACCGATCATTTCTATGGCAGCTATATGTTATAGTGGTCCGATCCGGCCGGTTCCGAGATATGTACTACCTGCAGCAAAAAGATTCAGAATATATATGCTTTGTTGGGTCGGAAACGTTCCCTTCAGTCCATTACACATTTCGAGACAAAATTAAAATACCTTCTGCTAGGGAATAACAATTTGGGATGACGATAAAGAATTTCCAGTAAACATCAATAAATATTGTATGCGGATTAAGAATGTCGGGCCTTAACCATGTTTGGTAAAGGTAACGACGTGAAAAGAAAATGTTAGGCTTTTAAGGTAAAGATTACTAAATTTACTACAAAGACCTCTTACATTCTGATAGCCAAGTTTTTAATCCCTGTACCCATAAAATGGGTAAAAAGGGAGTATTGGATCTGTGCAAATATCCGTCTGTCTGTAGTTGCATCGATCTCAGCAACTATAAGAGCTAGATACACCAAATTTGAAATGTTCGTGTATAGCTTTATTTCAAATTTCAGATATCTCCCCCCGTTTCCCCTTAATTCGATAAAAACGTTTTATACCAACAATTTTAAAGACATAGTTTTGGGCTTTGGCGTGTATAATACTTTAGTCACCCCTAATCTACTGTCAAAATCCGGTTGATCGGATAATAAACCCGGAAGTTATTGACGAAAGAAGATTCAGTGCTGCAGCAAGGGCCAAAGAAGCACAGCCACTTAAAATGCCTCACTTACGCAGTGGCTCGTGTGTGTGCAGCTTTGTATATGTGTAGGTGTATGTGTAAGTGGACGAAAATGTGATTGGAAGTTTTAGACCTGGGTACAGTGAGTTTCGTAGTAGGGTATACTCAACTATAGCATTCTTACTTGTTTACACTGTATTCTTTAATGAGTAAGTGATCCTGCTAAAATTCTTTACAACAAATATCGTTCATGTTTTTGGCCGGAACACTTTTTTTTAAGTGACGAAATTTCCCGAGCAGACGTGAATTTGAATTTTTTCCACCGTAAATTTGGCCGGTATAAAGGTCTTAACATCCTCAGATGTAGTATAGGGGCAAGCCTAGAACATTTTTTTTCTTTGGTGGAGCACCTACGAGGATCTTCTTAACATCCAACACAGTAGCGTCCTGAGCACTTTGCTTGAGCACTTTGATGTCGGAGCCTCGAGAGAGAAGCCGAGGTTTGCTGCTATAAGTAGAGTCCTCAGCACAAGTTAGAATTAGCGGCAAGTCGTCCGAGGACACCTTAACTCTTGATGGCAAGATGTAAGCAAGATGGCAAAATGTGCATAAGCAGCAAATTTAATGGCTGAACGTTGTCTATTTCTGTAAAAAGGGAAGTGCGTAGGTCTTCCGGTTGTCAGATTTGGAGCCTACAGCTAAATATGCAGGAGTGAAGCGTGGAGCCTCTGCTGCATAAACGCTAAAATTCATTACAACATTACCGAGGTCAGAGGCAACCATGGTAGCAACCGATTGGAAATGTGTGAGTGAGGAAATGGTGATGTTCAGGCACAGCTGTATCATTGCGAAGTACTGCAACAGAAAAACGGGAGACAGACAGATAGATGCCACAGGACTACCCGATCTAGGACATTGAGAAGGGTCTTGATCGGAGATACCCAAGAAGTCCATCAGCTCAGGCTGCTGCTGTTGACGGCTTATATCCTGATCAGGGCGATCCGGGTTGGAAATATTTGAGACATAAGCACGTGACAGGGGAGACTGGACTGGGTACTGCTGGAGGACTGTTTTGTATGAAGCGCTATCTTTACGTATGATAACAGCATCTTGGTAAGCAGAACACACACAATAGCTTGCAGCATGATAAGTACCACAGTTTATTCAGGAATAGATATATTTTCTGTGCGCTGGACATTTGCCATTCTCTTTAAAATCGTGGTCACCACCGTATTTAGGATCGTATGACATGACATTCATAATCTCAATTGACTTAATATTATTTTCGCAGAAATAGGTTTTTTCGTTAGTGTGAGCGAATCAACACATTGTTTTAATGCCCTTATGACACGACATTAATAATGTGAGTTGTATTAATATAATTTTTTGAAGCTTTTTCCTTAGTGTGAGCGAGAGATCAATAGATCTAAAAAGCTGAATAAGTCATTAAATTGTGAGAATTGATAGGTCGAATAGGAAAATAGTGACAGGAAACACAGTCCCAAAATATTTTGTCAAGTGATTGCCAACCTTCCTATAAAAGGCGGATTAATATATTCTGAAAATATATTAAAGTGGGCGTGTCGCTTGTTGTGTTGACAGAAAGTTAAATGGGTTATATAAACGACTCCATGCACCGAATCAATTAAAAAGGCATAGACCTTTTCATTATACCCTAGCAGAGGGTATTACAATTTTGTCACGAAATGTGTAATGCAAAGAATATATATTCTGAATCAGCGTTAATAGCCGAGTCGATATAGCGCTGTCAGTCTGTTTCTATGCAAACTAGTTTCTCAGTTTTAAAAACTCAACAATCAAGTGTTTTATTAGTTTTTATAGTTTCCTATATTTTATCAGAATCTGACCATATTCTTAAAAAACTCCCAGGGGAACAATCTTCGCACGCCGAAGATAGCCGTTTTTTCAGATTTGCTATTAAATTTTTCTTTTTCTTTGTGTCTCTATTTTTGCGCGTGTATATATACGTATGCCAAGAGTTACAGGGAATGTTTTTCTTTTGATAGAGATCCTGAATTTTGCGATAAGAATCGCCATCCTCACCGGAGAGCCTGGCTGAAAATCTACCAATATTCTTGAACTTGACATTATTATTCACGGATTGAACCACGCTGGTGTTATAAGTCCAGTAAGTCCCGCAATAATATAAGAGGGTTGGCAAGAAGTAGGATGAGGTGACTTGGGTGCGAAGGGCTGCATGGGTATGAGAGACATCATCGCCATTTGTAATGACATCAGTAGAGTGTTCAAAGAAAGCGAATCAACGACGTCAATAGATAACAGTGAAAATCTGTAGCCATGCGCAGCATATGCCAGAGTGGCAACATTTTTCCCCGAAAAGGAGACTTTTCAGACCCTGTAAAGAAAATATTTTTGATCATTGTCAATAATTGAGTTTTTCTGGCTCTGTCCGTCTGTGAATAACTGTACCAGGGTGTGTTTTTGTGTCTTTTCTTCGATGTTGAGGCTTTGATTTGATGCTCCGTATTTTATTTGCCTCATTACTTCATTTATGACAACGTTTTACAAACAAATAAGTCAGGAAAAGCCTATCGAAGTCGGATGGTTGCTGGTACACAGCTGACCGGAGCACCAACCGAATCTATGATGTGAATATGGCTATTGTAGCATATGTTGTTTAGTCGTGATGAGAGCAGCAACATATACACCAGCGAAATATTTAAATTAAAATGTATGATGTTGAATTTGACTATTTTCGTCAATCGTAAAAAATACACAATAATAGCGTTCCTAAATAGTTGAGCCATAAGCTTTTTTTAAATTTTTAAAACAATTCTTTTTATTGTCATAGCGCCACATACATTTACGCCATTTACACATTCTTTTTGCGTAAATACCGCGCACTGCGGAAATGGGACCCGCAAAACTTCAAAAGTCCCAAATTTGGCGGCATAGTTATCACATGTAGATACCATCGATCGCCACATTAAACGAAATTCGATCAATACATCGATGCGAATGTAAATGTGATGTGAATGCTGTTGGGCTGAATTACTACAGAATAATAATAATAATGTTATTATGTAGTACATTTTTATAGCAGCATTCACATTCTATTATCTAAAAAGCAACACAATTAATTAATAAAATTAAATTTAAATTAAATTTCAAACAAGCATTTGAATTACATTGAAGTATCGTGAGTAAATGTAAATTATCAGCATACAGTCTCTGCTGTTGGCTCTCTGCTAACCGCATCCACTACGTTAATAGGCAAAGGCACAAATTTTGAAATTGGAGAACAACATTTGTGAGGCGCCCGCCCACAGTAACTAAATATAAGGCTGAGTACTGTGTTGATAAATTTAAATAGCAAATAGTAAATTATTGAAATTGTAGCGCAAGAAGCGCGAATTATATTGTAATGATAATTAGGTTAAGTGGATAGTATAATATTAGGCTAATGTCATATCAGGATAAGAGTGATGGCGCATGCTAAAGCTCCCTTTCCAGAAACAGAGTCGCTCAATGGTGAAGAGCGAAAGCTGAGGGGTGAATTTAGCATTAGTCCCAAGTCGCAGACTTGCCGAGGAGAGACGAATTAATTAGTGTCCGACCACAAACGAATAAGCAAGTAAGACGAAGGAAATAGTGATGGACCACGAGAAGCTGCGAGTTCGGCCGCCAACCAGTGCGCCAATGCAAGTGATCTGAGTTTTGCGATCAGCGAGCGCGCTTTGGCAAAAGGGTGTGTAAAAGATAACGGCAAGAAATAAGTGTGTAAGATAAAAATTGTAGTAGTTTGGTTAAACGGATAATAATAAACGTTTTATTAACTAACTAAACACAGAGTGCAAGTGATCTAAGTTTTGGCTGTTACCAGCCGGTGTGTAACTAGTGCGCTACTCAGTGCCTCAACGATTTACAAAAATGTTTATGAACGGACCTCGGCTCGACTGAGATTGGTACAAGTGAGCGGTCGAATTTTTTGTGCAATTTATTTAATTTTTTCCACCTAATTTGGAACCTTTTGTTTCTTGCCCGCCGCAAGTTTTCTGTTTAGCATTACCCGAACAATATGACTACAGCAGCATCGCACTCTTTTGATCGATACGTGAAACATAACTAGCTCCATCTAGCGAACATTGAAATAAAAGCATAACCAAAACGCTGATAGACATAAGCAATTTGGCGATTTCTGTCAGATGTTTTATATCTTTTTTATTTTCACGTTGTTTTGCAGCAGCTGTCGCATACCGAGATTTTAATACAATTTTCAAATACAATTTTATTATACTTTCCGGTATATATTTAACCATTTATTCCACAGTTCCACCTTACTTTATAATAAGAAGGTACTGTGAAAATTCCAGGCTTCTAGCTTCTACAGTTTTAATAAAAATTACTTTTTTGATCTTGTTAAGAATTGTTAATTAAGTTTTGTTGGAAATTAACAGGCTTATACAGGAAAATTTTTTGAAATGGATGCTTGCTATCAAAATCGGCCACAAACTGGGTGCAAAGTAGAAAATGCTTGCTGTGTATGTCTGTATGTACATGTACGGATAATTTTATAAGCCAATGAATAATAAAACAAAAATTTTGAGTGTTCCCTTTCTGTTTGCTTTAGATGTATTGGTGTTTTCTTGCATATGTATTGAAGTTTGGTCTGCCATAAGCAGCATTTGGAACTCCTGATATTTACGAGAATTCTACAATGGAATTGCGAGTGCCCACCTGTGAATTGCACAAACTTCACTTTTCCTAAAAGGCGGTGGAAATGTGGCCATTTCGAAGGTGCACCTCCGAAGACACCTTCCCTTTTACCCTCCTTACTAAATACAGAAACATTAAGATATAAACATTTGTTGGCGCTCAATTTATGCTCTTGCACAACTGCTGATAATGCACCTTTGCACCCTTTCATCGATAAACATCGCGTGTTTGAATTCAAAACGAAAGTCACGTTCACCTACGTTCTGCCTTATGGGATTTTGTAGAAGCATGAACTGCACATTCAGCCCAAGATTACAAAATGCCGTCACCTTCACTGAACGTGCGCCGTGGAAAGAGGCTATTAGTCGCCATCAGCGGGGCTTGAACACAGGTCCTCATCAAGACAACGTGCTGCAGCACATCCCACTGTACTACAGCCAATAATAATTCTTGGTGGCAAACCAAATATAAGAAAGTGATCAACAAGCAAAATGTGGCCACATTGGATTAATTGATTTAATTATCGAATGTGCGTATGAACGCAAATTTTTCCACACCTTCGATGCAAGAGCAAACAGTTTATAAATGTCACCACGCCCTGAACAAATTTGCATCAAATTTTTTTTTCCATTCCCACCCCCTCCACCGCAAATGAGCAAAATCTATATCTCCCAGACCCGTACAGGTAGTCACCAAATAAGGCATGCAGACTAATGTTGAGCTCCTTGACAGATCTGCATCAAAAAAATTTAAACCACAAATCAGCAGAGCAGAGACAGGGACTTGAAACCGAATATTATGCAACGTTTCATTAATCGCCTTCTTTGATATCGAGAGAGATTTTAATATTGTCAGAGTCGGCAGTGATCGCCAAAATCGGTTTACGCGCGACTATTACTTGGTGGCTAAAAATCATGCCGCGTTGAGCGATAAACACAGACATATTGTGGACCTCCACGGGTTATCCTGTCGCTATAACATTGTAGAAATGCTAGAATTGCAAGCGGGGCACTGAAATACCGGCACAAAGGTTGCATAGTTGTAGATGCGAAGATGAGAACATGATATTCTCCGTACCTGTCCAGCACTTTTCTACGCAAAATCCTTCGAGGCGTAATTGAAGTCATAACAGAAAAGGTTAAAAGCAAACTGCTCTTGCAGACGAGACAACCGTTCACAATGCAAAACGAAACTATGACAATAATATACAATGACAATGGCACAGAAAATTTACAGAATTTTAAGTAGTTACTGGGTTGGTTAGTAGGACGGTTGGTTGTTTTTACTCTAACATTTCTTCTATTGATTAATACAAATATGTTAAGCTTACCTTTCGGAAATGGTTAGTGAAAAATGTTTGTAGAGATCCTGATCACTATCATTTAACTTAATGCCCTTTGTATCTTCTTCGTCAAAAGATCCAATATCGAAGGCATCCGCAGCATTTACTTCGCCTCGAGGTGGAACTAATGGTGGAGTGTATTTTTGAATATAAACTTGGTGCCAATCAATTCCGGAAAAAAAATTGTGCATTTTGACCTCGTCAGCACTTAAAAAATAAAGTGAAATTGATATAACAATTCAAATTTAACTGAAGTTGCATATCTCACCCATTTCCCATACAACCAAGGCGCTTCGGTACATCTCTTTGAAGAAGCATATCCAACAAGTTCCTTAATTCCGCTGAGAATGAATCTGGAAGTTCAACATTCTGTTGGAAAAATTAAACATTTAAAAATTTGAAAAATTTTGAAACTTTTTTGAAATTTGTTATTGACTACAAACTAAGATACGAATATAATTATTATTAATGACACGCGCCAAACACTTGCATTGGCAACAACAACATTTGCGTGTGAACACGTGTACACTTACATGCTATATCTCACATATTTTCGGTCAGCTGCCACCGAAGTAGATACTTTTTTTATAATTATCCAATGTAATTTATTAGATAACAAGTAGTCTGATAATAATAATAATAATGATTAATAAAAAAAATAATAGAAAATCAAAAGAAAATAAAAATAAATATTGCTTCCCATTATTAAAAGAAATGGATGAACTGTTGATCGGACCTGTAAAAAGCCGTAAAACAAGCCCTCTATCCACATGGCCACCGCATCATAATTGCTATCGCCGGCAAAATCAAGCTATGTGCATATAACAGGGGCATGTGTTGTGCGCTTGGCCGTTGTTTTCTCGATGTCTGAAAAGAATTCACATTGCCATGCGCTGTTGCAATTTTTCATTGTTCACGCATACTAAGAAACAAGCGCATGTGCGTACTTGGAGCCATACATAGAAACGAAATGAGAGCATGAGAGTTTAGCAAAGCATCTGGCTTCAGAAAAATGTCAATTTGGCAAAAAATTTTTGATACTGATTTGTCCATACCGTCGCACAATGGCTCATTTTGTCATTTGACTTTTCAAAAATCATCTTCTGAACGAAAATTATTGTCAAAATTTAAAAACTATGTATGTACGAGGTTCCGTAGCTTTTAAATGAGCGTACGATCTTTAAAATCCGATGGAAGAATTCTACTGAACAGTTGGTTAAAGTTGAAGTGTATTTTCATAGCAATTTACACCATAGACATGCATTGAAAGCATGATATTTTGAAGTGTATTCGCTATAAAACTTTTTATTTACACAGATAATATGTATTTATGTAGCATATACATATATCTATATCTATATACATATATGTTAAAATATATATATATTTATGTAATATACATATATACGAGGATGCTATAAACATATATAAGTACATATATATGTACATACAAATGTATAAAAATGTGCATTTAATTACACTCTTATTCTTCCATTGTGGAAAAATAAAAAGAGATTGAATACTATTTTCGAGATTTTGGTTTATTTCGTTAAGTAGCTTGATAAAGAGATACAAAATCAGCTTATGTTTGTATTTAAAGCTCAGAATAGTTGGAGTGCGCGACTCTTTGCAATGGGTCAGCGATTGCGATTTGTTTACAGTTTGGTATTCTACTGACCTATTGCCGTTGATCAGTGTTTGTTTATACAATTGTTTCTTGATATTAAGTACAGCTGCAGAAGGCATGCTGTTGATTCATTTGGAATGTATTGACACTTATTAAGTTCAGCCGCAGAAGGCATGCTGATGATCCGATTGGAATTCGTTGACACTTATTAAGTGCGGATTAGAGATCTGCATGGCTTCACTCAAAACATACGCTAAATTGAATGCACTCGAATTGAATTGAATTGAGTGAGTTCGAGGCACACAGTTTCCGCGTTTCCCTTTGGAATAAATAAAATAAAATAAATAAATAATCAGTTGTGCACTGTAAATTTAATGGCATTTAAATTTTCTGACTCAGCGTTTTTGCCGTTTGTTGCTGTGATTATTTTTCTCTTCGTTTCTGCTTTGCGCTCAAATCAAATACTCGATTATCTATTACTTTGTGAACATTGTTTGTTAATTATTATATTATTTATTTCATGTTACTTAAATTGAGTGCTTTGAATTTGCTCTTTGCTCTTGCTACTCTAACTAAATATATTTTTGATTAACTCATGGCATATGTCTTGTTACAGTTTCAATTGTACAACGCTGTCCGCACTCAATTCCTAAAACTGAGTTAAGTATTTAAGACTCTATACGGTGAATTTGACCCAAGCATTAACTTGCTATTTGGTGGCTACTCAAACTTCAATTGGCTAGTGTAATATTATGTATGATTGTAGTACTGTGCAATTGTAATATTAGCAATTAAGATTAACATATGGGCTAATCCTGCGTTACGGACGTACGCAAATTTGCTCGTTGAAATTGACACAGCTGGCGTTCACATTGGTATATTTTCATGAAATTTTTGCAAAATGCAGTTCTGTGGGAATACTTTTAAACCTTATTTAAAATAAAAGGTTTACTGTTTAAAAAAAAAAATGTTTACCCAAAGTTCCGTTACGGACGTTACAAAAAATGGAAGTCGACTTTGAGACTTATGTGCATTTGCACATTTTTTAGCGAATTTTGCATAATAAACAAAAAAAGTCGAAATACAAAAAATTAAGTGGAATATATGACCATATCTCGTTCAAAAAAAATGTAATTACTGTCTGTTACGTTGTTACGTTACGGACGTTACATTTTTTCCATCAAGCCAAATTGTGTAAAAAAAAATCCTTTTAGCCTTGTTTACTCTAATATTAGCTTATATTTATTTATTTTACTGCTTAACATTGTATCTTATACTTAATAGACCCAGCTGTTCGAGCTACTTTTATAATATTATCATTGAAATAACCAGAAAAATAATGAAATGTTTCAATAACTGGAATATTTGTAATATGTGCATGAAAGCTCAAAGCTGATTATTCTAAAACTAGATGTGGATTACATGTGCAACCATGGGTATACCGAGCATTGGGGGATCGCATGTTATTTAAACACACCTTTTGTTTTTCATGTTCTCGGCAACCTACAGCTATTTAAAGCTCAGGTGAAAATACGTTATGAACACATACTATCAGCTCATAATATTAAAATAAAAATTTTGAGTATTTTTTCCGTTACGGACGTTACACACTTCGCCATTAATATTAAAAAAAAAAACAAGTGTAATAAAGGTTTTTTGTTTTTCATCAGATTAAAGTGCATAGAAAACTCTGCTTGCAAAGCTAGTTCGGATAACACAATTATTAAAATTCATTCTATTAAAATTAAAAAACGCTATTTTTCATTACGGACCTTACACACAGTCTACCCATTTTTGGTTAAAATTTTCAATATATATTAGATAACTTACAACTATGACTATGACTATGACTATGAAAAGAAAATTAAACAAGTTTTAAGATTTGCAAAGGGCTAAAAACTAAAACTACTGTTTTGCCCACTTTCGTGACAACTGGAAATACCCTTTTTTTTAAAGATTAAATGAAAGCAAGAGGTACGTGTAGGTTAGCCTCTGTCAGGAACACACAAACCACCGTAAAACCATATTGCTTATATATTTTCAAGCTTGAATATGTATCCTATTATCTGCCTTTGGTTTAAAAATTTTCAGATTAGCCCAAATATATAGTGATATATCGCAAATACAAAATATTGCCTAGTAACGTAAATTCAGACCTCTTGCCTAGTAACTTCGCACTTGGCAACATAATCATAAGATATACATAAGCCACAGGCACAAGCAGTGATCACACACTTAGCAACCACATACAGTTCATAAGCAACCCAAATTATTGTAAACAAAATCTGTTGATAACATCGACACTGGCGGATATCGTTCAGACATAAACAAAAGACCCCTCTTGTCGAAGTTACCATCAGGCCACCACTTTCCCACAAAATGCAGACGCTGCACAAATCTCGTCTGACATAATGTTGCTACTTCTCTCGTAATCTCCCTAAGAGACTACTTCTTAAGAGAGCCAAAAGCTCGCTCTCACCATAAACGTTTTTCAATCTAAGGCTTCTTAAAAGATTCGGTCCGAGGTTTGATCAGCGCCCACGCGACAGTCCGTCATCTTCACAGAAGTATAACAACAATGACAATCGTGGAAATAAGGGAAATAATTATCTAAATTCAAACCCCAAAAATAATAGTTCACAAAAAAGACAGCAAAGCTACAAAGACCCACAACAATTACAGAACGAATTCCGACATAAACTAACATAAGGAAAGGAATGAACTAGCAACAGAAACAACCTTTTGTATCCAATGTACCAAATCCATCCCTAAAAAGACAGAGAAAAAGTACATCCGGTCATATGAAAATAGATACGTCCGAAAATTTGTATCAAAATGCCTCGGATCAGAAAGAAACGGAAGAAGAAACGCCATCTCATGCATTTGAATAATCATGAATGACAAGCCGTTGAAAACTATAATTGATACAGGTTCAACTATATATATAATGAAGGCAAACTTCTTACAATTCCCAAAGAAAATCAGTAAATTAAAGGTACACACTATAAATGGTCCCATAGAATTAAGCGAAAGTATAAAATTAGGACCCAGTAAAATTTGTCCAGCACACCAAACATTTTATATTCATAATTTTTCAGAAAACTACGACACCTTGTTAGGTAGGAATTTCCTCACAGCGTGTCAAGCTCAAATTGACTACGCGAATGAAGCAATAACATTTCAAAGAAAAATACTACTATCCATACTACCAACGTCTATACCAAAACATGAACAAATGTGAAATCTGCAACATAGATAAAACAGAACATAGGGACACAAAACTAACCCTTTAATTAACACCATAAACTTTTAACATTAGGGAAAAATATGTCAGGGACTTCTAAATGATAGACAACCTAGACAGTGAGCGAGACTGTATCTGTCGCGACAGCGCTGCCGACAAAAGCGACAGTGGAAAAAGAACGGGATCAACATAGACAGACATAGAATATACGCGTCGAACGAGTGAGTAGGGGTGCTCAGGCCACGGTAAGTTTTTTTTTTGTGGCCGACAATTAGTTATTAGGAGTAAAAGGGGTGACGAGACTTAACGTAATAAATGGATTGACTTAAATGTGAGAATGTGTAGGAGTTCGATGGGTATACCACCGCCGTAAAAAGGAGCTAGAGGGAATCGCCACAGAATTTGGGCTAGATAAGGAGGGCAAAGTAGATGAGCTGCGCCGACGTGTGGCCGCGTTCATCAAAGACGTGGAGCATAGTGCTGAAACTTGGGCACGCCTTGCCGAGTTAGAGGCTCAGTTTGCCAAAGTTCTAGATGCTTTCGCCGTCGGTGACCTGATCGGATCATCGTGCCAGATTAGGTTAGAAAATGGGGCCTGCGTTTCGACGGGCAAGGAGACCCTCTGGCGTTCCTGGAGGCGCTTGAGGAGCGCGCAATATCATATGGCATAGACCTAGATAGGCTGCCTCGCGCCAAGGACGAAGCGTTGACGGACAACGCCGCACGCTGGTTTGTAACCAGCCGCCTTCGAGATGTAGCAACGTTCAGGTCTTGTTTCTCAGAGTTTTTCTTGCCATCCAGGTATTTTGAAAATTGGAGGATTAGATTAGGGGCCGTTTGCAGCGAAGGGCAGAAGATTTTCAAGACTTTCTAATCAATTTGCGGGTACTCATGCATCATGCTGGGTATAATGCCGCCAGACAGCTGCACCGGGTGTATGAGAATGTCGCGCCCGAATATCGGCTGTATATCCGGCCGAACGACTTCTCCAACCTGACGAAACTCACCCAAATGGCAGTCGAGTATAAGAGAGTGTGCAGACAGAATTTAGAGTACACGCGTAGCACCCAGTCCTGACGCACTGGTACCCCTAGGTCAACAGTCGAACATAGCAAATCGAGTGGCGACCCCGGCGTGTCATACAATCCGTTTCGCACAGTCCCGCAACCGACTCCGACGGCACTGGGTGGAGGAGCAATCCCCAATCCGGCCTCGGATCGACGCGAGGAGGCGGATGATCGGGCAGAAGCAGACTGCGTCGTTCGATAGTCGGCGACTCTGCTACAGGTGAGCGGGCGAAGGGCATTTTGCGCATACTTGTCCGTACCAACGCGTATATTTTTGCCGGATGTGTGGTGCGTGGGGCATCGACACGAGGGATTGTTGCCAGAGACTCAACTAGGGAAACTCGCTGAGATGCCACCAGGACCGGGATCCGGTAGGCGCCGGCGATCATACAACCCGGAACTAGATGGACCGCTGGGCGTCGAGGACGGCCGTTGTGAAGGTAGGGGCCAACGAAGTGTCGGCCACAGTTGATACGGACGCTACGAGGAGTTTTGTTGGCGTGAAGTGTGCTAGACGGATAAGAGGGTACTGGGAGTTACAAGCGGCTCAAACACGGACAGTTTTGGCCGACCGAACGACCCGCGAGGTTCAGCAGGTGCTGAAAGTGAGGATTGGTTTGGCGGGACGAGAGGTAGGCATGACGTTGCTGATAATGCCGTCCATGCTGGTTGAACTAATCCTAGGGATGGACTTTTTATGCGCAATCGGCACGATATTACGGTGCGGTTACGCGGAGTTGGGGTTAACGAGATAAAGGGCACGAGCCAACGGGTGGCGTCCCACGGCGGAAGGAGGGATCGTTTGCGACGAACAGGGAGTGAACGCGGGAACGGAACCGGAGACGAGAACATAGCGGAACACCGGATCATCATGAATGATGATAAGCCCCTAAGGCAGCGCTATTTCCCCAAAAACCCGGCCATGCAGAAGGTGATTGACGACCAAGTCGAGCAACTCCTCCAGACTGGTGCAATCGAGTCGTCCCGCAGTCCTCACAACGCACCTGTCGTGCTGGTGCAGAAGAAGACGGGCGAATGGCGCATGTGCATCGATTGCAGACAATTGAATGCACATTCTGTACCCGATGCATACCCAGTCCCCAGAACCAATCACATTCTGGGGCGACTGAGACACGCACGCTTAATATCGACGCTGGATCTGAAACAATGGTATTGTCAGATCCCGATGGCCGAGAAGAGCAAGTGGTTAACGGCGTTCACGGTGCCTGGTCGAGGCCTGTATCAATGGAGAGTGATGCCATTTGGCCTACACTCTGCGTGCGCTACGTTCCTGAGGGCCCTGTATACAGTCATCGGGCCGAAGATGGAGGCGCATGCGCTTGCGTACCTTGATTACATAATTGTCATCGGCGAGACGAAACAGCAGCACATGACTAATCTCCAGGAGGTATTCCGGAGACTGAGGGCGGCCAATCTAAGGCTGAACATAAAGAAGCGCTCGTTCTTCAAAAATAAGCTGGTGTATGTGGCATGTGGTGAGCGACGAGGGCATAAGGACGGACCTCGAGAAAGTGGAGGCGATAAGGGGACTGAGGCCCCCGACGAGTTTAAAGGAGTTGCGCCAGTGCCTAGGGATGGCATCTTGGCATCGGCGCATTGTACCAAACTTCGCCGCAGTTGTGCAGCCAATGACTGCGTTGCTGAAGAAAGAGAGGAAATCGTCCTGGGATGCGGAACAGGAGAAAGCCTTGAGTCGGCTGAAGGAGAGTCCGACGACGGCCACTGTACTCGCATGTCCCGATTTTTCCGTGAAGTTCGTTCTTCAGACGGATGCCAGCGATCATGGGCTTGGCGCTATTTTGACGCAGAGCATCGAGGGCCAGGAGAGAGTCATCGCCTCCGCCAGCCACAAATTGCTGAAGGCCGAAGTTACCCTCGGTAACGGAGAAAGAGTGTTTGGCCATAGTGTGGTCGATATGGAAGTGAGATGCTATTTAGAGGGCTACAAATTTGACGTTATAACGGCTCATATGGCGCTCAAATGGCTGATCTCCATTGAAAGTGCTTCAGGCAGGATCGCGGCTCTGGCTCTGGAGTTGCAGCAATTTCAATTCGACGTGCACTACAGGAGAGGAAAACTCAACGTGGTGGCAGACGCGCTGTCAAGGCAACCTATGGAGACGTTTCAGCAGGCAGTGGAGGAGATATCCCCCTGCCGTTGGATTTTCAGTATGTTGGAACGAATCGACCAGAATCCCGAGAAGTTCCCGGAATACGTGTTCGAAAATGGAAATATGTGCCGCCATTTGGGAAACCGAGCTGATGATGAGGATTACGTGCCCTGGAAGCTGTGCGTCGGAAGCGGTGACAGGAAACGGGTTTTACAGGAATGCCCCGACGCACCGACGGCGGGTCACCAAGGAGGGAGGAAGACGATCTCCAGACTGGGTCAACGATACTACTGGCCAGGCATGTTCAGAGACGCTGCCAGGTATGTAAAGTGTTGCGAATCGTGCCAAAAGTTCAAAGTGGAAAAGTTTGAGCCAGCAGGCCACATGCCCATCGCCACGGTCTAAACATGGAAACACAATGCTACTAGTATTCCATGACGCGTTCTCAAAATGGGTAGAACTCATCCCCCTGAGGAAGACAACCACGGCACATCCACAAACTGCTTCCACCGATTCGGAGTCCCTCGTAAAATGGTGTGCGACAACAGGGCGCAATTTACGAGTCGGGCGTTTAAATCGTTCATGAAGACGCTTGGAGTAGAGATACAGTACACGACGCCGTATTGCCCACAGGAGAACCCGACGGAGAGGACGAACCGTGAGGGAAGAGAGCCACGCCTACCGGCTGCACTCTACGACGAAGTAACGCCACGATCAGCGAGTAGCTCACAGCATCCGGATGAGAAGGCTAATAAGCTGAAGGAAGTCTTCGATGTAGCACGCAGTAACATGCAGAGCGCCGCTCAAGATCAGAGCCGAGAGCAGAGCAACTTGCGACGACGAGAGTAGAGACCGTTCCTTAAGTCGCTAGTATGGTTGCGCCAGCATTTACTTTCTAAGGCCGCGGCGAAATATGACGAAACCTATCAGGTCGTGAAATTCTTGTCTCCCAATATCGTGCTGCTGGCAAAAGAAGGTGAGCGGAAGAGGAGAAAGGCCAACATAGCACAGCTCAAGCCGTATCACCAAGACCAGCCCGTAGACGAGGAGGAACAAGTTGACGATGCGAGGCCGTCGGAGGAGGAATAAGGACAGCGTTCGCCTAACACGCCGACCGGGTAACCGAAAGAACGAATAAATATATTAAAGTACATTTTTATCCTACAGATGTTTGACATAACTTCAATCGATCCGCGGGTCCACCCACCGCCACGATGGCGTATCTACACCTGGGACGATTTGCTACATGAGAGTATTATAGTCAGGGTACGCCAGCGGATGCGAAGTGTCTCAGTACATTGTCGTTGTTCGCGTTTTATGCTAAATTTGGAAGGACTGTACTACAAGGTGACGTTGACCAATCAACGAGTGTCAATTACCGCTCGGAAAGAAAGGGGGGTGTGAGAAGAGTCCTCGCGGATCCCCTCACAACATCTATTATCACTACTAAGATTACTGAATTGGTTTTATATAGATATTTAGTTGGTGCCAGAAGCACAACATGTATTAGTAACGCGCAAAGAGCGCTTGAATTATATTTAAGTAATAATATTGAAAGGCGCACGGAGCGCATATAAGTAAAGTAAGCAGTTAGCATTTAGTTGAAATTCGAATCTAACGGCCCGCCGCAGCAAGCACATCGGTTGCCCGATCCGGCCACTAGAGCGCGTCATCAGGAGAGAGAAAGCTCTAAGGCAGAGAATGAAAGCTGCCAACCGATTCGGATTAGCGTGGCTAGCGCGCGGCTTGGCCGCGAAGGGCTCGAGAGAGTAAGCCGGACTTTTGAAGCGAACGGACGTGCGTGGGACAGGGAGTCTGACTATTCAAGTGAACAGACGTGCGTGTGAAAATCGGTCAGTAAGTCGCGTGTGAACACTAACCGAGAATAGCGGAAAGCAGAGAAATAGGAGGAATAAGCGAGAGGACAAACAAGCGAACTTTACTTGTAATATAATATTAGCCTTGTAACACGTTAACTAATAGTTTATAATTTAAGTAATAAACGCTCATTAAAACTGCTTACTTCTGCCTCAATGAGGTTTCGACCCGGTCATCATCAGGTGGAGATTGTGTAGAATAGTGTAGCCGGTGGAATTAGGGTATTTGGCTTGTCTACGAACCCCGTTTCTCAGAGCCCCAGCGATTTCCAAATATTCGTGTAAACAGAACCTTGGCTAGACTAAGATTTGTATCACGGCCAAGAAACTTCTTTACTCTATGCTACACATAACCCTTTTCGTATTCTATGTTCTAATTATAACAACCTTTATCATTTAATATGTAATGCTACCTCTATTTTCTTACTCAGAACTGCACTTTTATGTTATCTGCGTAATCTATAGTTACTATTTGTCTATTGTTTAATTTATGTAGAACTTTTATTTAGTTTGTCCCTATTCATCTGTTCCGCGATCTTCCTTACCGCACGTTATGCGGCGCGCCCCTCGGTCGGTTGGGCGGGAAGTGAGTTGCATTTTGCCTGGGTCCGCGCGTTACAAGCCCGTGCTTGGTGTCGTTTGGGCCACTTGAATGTACTGCCCGTTTAGTACATCAACATCCGAAAGAATAAAAAAATATCGTGATTTATAATGCAGAGAACACAATGTTCAGTATTAACAGAAACCTACAAAAAAAGTTTCAATACTTTAGAAGAATTTGCATTGAACCTCCCATAACGATGGCTAAGGGTGCATTTGATAAATTCCTTTACTTGAAGAATCACATAAATGTGCAGCTTGCAAAAATCCTAATAAGTTAAATTCTTCTTATACCAATCAGTCAGCAGACCAATATTTATACATGGATGCCCAATCTTGTTCTTAGTTAGCATCAAGAAAGAATTTCCGGTGTCTTACTAAAATTGATGCTCAGACTCAGACTGTGAATAAGCCATGTTGTCCACCTTTACCTTCCCAATCCCTATCTTTTATCGCAAATTTACACATAATACTCATGCAATCCAATTTCTTGCGATCTAATTTTGTTGTTATTTTATACAATACTTAGTTGTAAGTACACAAGAAATTTTTTAAAATAGTAAGTCTCTCATCTATCTGATTTATTATTGCCCGAGAGCTCGATCAGAGACTAACATAAGATGAAAACTTACTGTTATTAATTAAGTCAACATAACCCAATTATCATTATCATAGTCTATATATACAAGAGAGTTCAACCTGACTGACTGACTGGTGACATTTGGGCAGCCCACACGGTACAAGCTAGAAGCCTGAAATTTTTACAGGACCTCCTTATTATAAAAATGGGTAAATATATATCAGGAAGAATAGGAAAACTGTATTTTACAAGTAAGAATGCTCTAGTCGAGTATACCCGACTACGAAACTCCCTAAAAAAAAACTAAACTAAAACTTCCAATCATATGTTCGTCTACTTACACATGCACGCACACATACACAAAGTCGCACACACTCGAGCCACAGCGTGCGCGAGGCATTTTAAGTGGTCAGCCACCTGCTTTTTCTTCCCCCCTCGCTCCAGTACTGAAACTTGTTTCGTGAATTTCTTCTTGTTTATTATCCGATCGACTTGAAATTTGGACAGTAGATTAAGAGTGACCAAAGAAGTGTACATGCCAAATCCCAAAGCTATATCTTTAAAACTGTGGCTGTAAAACGTTTTGATCGATTTGCGGGGTAACGAAGGGTGATATCTGAGATCGGAAACAAACTTGACCTGCGTATGGTATACAGGAACCTACATTCCAAATTTGGTGTCTCTAGCTCTTATAGTTCTGAGATCGACGCGTTCATCCGGACAGACGGACAGACAGACGGACATGGCCAAATCGAAATCTCTTTCGATACTGATCAAGAATATATATACTTTATAGGGTCGGAGATGTCTCCTTCTGCCTGTTACATACTTTTGCACAAATCCAACACACCCTTTTTACCCATTTTATGGGTACAGGGAGTAAAAATCACTCGTTTTGGCGTGTTCGGAACAGCTAAAACGAAAAGTAAATTCGCTTCCGAAACTTTTGAGTGGAAGTAGAATGTGGAACAGGCCTAGAACCGGACCGCTAGAACTTTAGCTGGCCGTTTA
This sequence comes from Hirtodrosophila histrioides, assembly GCA_037075165.1. Classification (NCBI taxonomy): domain Eukaryota; kingdom Metazoa; phylum Arthropoda; class Insecta; order Diptera; family Drosophilidae; genus Hirtodrosophila; species Hirtodrosophila histrioides. Next base: position 693,885 of record JBAMCL010000177.1, on the reverse strand, counting down.
GATAACGGCGCATATCCCACGGTACGCTTATGTAGCGCATAACAAGAGTACTATATATGTACTCACCAATGCATGCACATACCACACACTCTCTTTCTTTTAAGTATGCACAGACTCGGACTGCGACGGCATAACGACGGAGGCCGAAAATAAGCTTCTTCAGGCGGGTGCCAGTACCTTTAGTAAGGTCGGGCCCAACCGCACAAAGGACGGAATAGCCAAGTCATAAAATAACGCGGCTCTCAAAATCATGGCTCGGCTCAGCGGCAGCGGCGACCTCAACCCCAAGGAGAGGAGTAAGCTGGTGTGGGCTGATCTCAAGATTAGCGACTGTCGCACACACAGCACAGAAGCCTACTCTTCTAGTGGCAATTACGCGAACAAGCTCGAGCAGCACTTAGCCACTAAACACCAGCGCTCGACTGAGACAACAAAGGTTGGAGTGCCCGTGAGCAAGCGGCCCCGCCCAACCAACAGAACCACCAGGGAGTCCGTGAAGCGACGTAGCAAAACAACATCTTGTCGTGGCGCTCGTCGACAGTCACCCCAATGGCAAGATGTCGACGGAAAGGTGGAAATTAGTGGAAACACGACTGTTTGAGGCGATGCTAAATGGAGACTCCGGAAGCCGCACCCACCACATTCGATGGTGCAGGTTGGCTCAATGGAGTCAAACTTCTCAGTTGCAGAGACGACCACCCTGGAGTGGGTCTCTCAAGCAGTTGCCCCAATGGCCGCCCGTGGAAGGGCGCCAAGCTGGAGATAGTGGACAGAACCGTCCGTACCAAAGGCAAAAGTGCTTCTTCAGAGCGTCGTGCCTAAAGAGAAGGCTCTCAAATTACTCAAATGGCAGAATCCTGACGTGCCCACCGCTGATTCGCAGGTCACTTATGTCGAAGCCCGATAAAAAGGGACATCACATGATCCTGCAAATTAGCAAGGAAGCCATGATCTGCTTTATCCTAGGTACGAGAATATGGCGTGAGGCGTGGGTAGCGTATACTTGTGACTCAAGAAACGTCACCCCCACGACAACAACGCCAACACGCTGATGAGGTGGAAGAAGACTTGGGCCTTTAGTCTATGGTGGAAGCTACCCACAGCTTGGAAATCGGGGAAGTGGCCATAGAAGCCACGCCTGAGGACCCTAAGACGGAGGACAACGAGGATGGCGAAACGAGGTGGGTAGTCGAGCCACCGCGAGTGGAGGAATCCAACAGCCATGCAGCTGAAGGTCCTCCAGCTCAACTTTTATAAAAGTAAGCTAGCGTCGGCGGAGCTCCTTATAGCTGTGGAGACGGCCGATGCTGCTCTAGTCCAGGAACCTTGGTTGGCAGCAGGCAGCAAGGTGTCTGGGCTAAAGTCCGCTAACTTCAACATGTTCCACCCGACAACAGTAAGTAGGAACAGAACAGCTATCCTAGTAAGGAAAGGCATCTACTCTTACCTTATGTCTAATTAGAGTACTGATGATCTCACAGTCATGGCGCTGGAGGGTAACAAAGATTAGCCCACGCGTCCTGTTACATGGCGCATGACACGGAGGCTCCACCCGATGTACTCAGGAGACTGACCGCGGAGGTAGGCCTGCGGAGGTAGGCCTGCGGAGGCAGCTCCTAATTGTAGGAACGGACGCCAATGCTCACAATACTGTGTGGGGCACTCTGGACATCAGCGACAGAAGTGAGTCTCTCCTAAACTTTATACTACAATCTAGCATAAGGTTAGCAAATGTTGGGGGTGAGCCTACAAATGTGGGACCCACCTCCTCCAACATTCAAGACCTAACTTGCAGCCGGAAATAGTACACAAGTAACGGAATGGAGGGTTCTCGATAAACCTTCCTTCTCGGATCACTAGTGCATCCAATTCAAAATGCAAATCGATTATACTCCCACTCAAAGTTCATACAGAAACCTCCGGAACACAAACTGGGAGAAATTTGTAACAACGATGGTTAGAAAGCTACCACCACCAACAATCTCATCAGAGAATCATATAGAGAAGTCCCTGAAGGACCTCACACAAAAAGGACCAGGCCGCCCTGATGGACTGCAGAGCTAAAAGCACAAAGAAAAGATTTACAGGATCTCTTCAAGCTTGCAAAACAAGCCGATGAAGAGATTATCTGGGACGAATACAAAATATTGCTGCGTAACTTCAAAAAAGAAGTTCGGAAGGTAATGAGGAACTGCTTTCGCGTCAGCAGCCATACAGAGTCAGCTAAAATCAGATGATGGATGATGGGCGGACAACAGCAGGGAAGCGATATGTGTTCTCATTGATGCACATTTCTCTGGGTGAACAGAAGTCGCTGAGCCTAACACACACCTCAAACTATCCGAACAATAAGCTCGGACCTACCCGCAGATATAATCGCGCCGAAGAAAATCCAGTGGGCAATACACTCGTTCAAGAGCTACAAGTCCCCTGGATTGAATCTTTCCAGCGATGCTGCAGATGGCCAAGAATTGGATCATCCCATGGCTGCAACCACTGTTTAAGGCATGTCTGCAACGGGTCGTGTTCTGCCCAAAGCAGGCAAGGTCACTCACGTGCAGCTGAAAGACTACAGACCCATAAGCCTTACCTTATTCATGCTCAAAACATTGGAAAAAGGCGCAAGCTCATCCCTGAAGCCCAACTAACATGCCCACAGTAAAGGAAAATCGGTAGAGACACCGCTACATTCCCTGGTAGCTAATATAGAAAAAGCCATTCACCACTAAAAATACGCACTGGGAGCATTTCTAGACATCTCCGGTGCATTCAAGAATGCTTCATCAGTAGTGATAATGCGAGGCTTGAGAGGCACAGCATCCCACTCGGCAATACACTCGTGGATACAGAACCTGTTGAGCTACAGAAGAGTGAAAGCCGAATGGTGAACCACCACCATAACAAAAGAAGCCTATGGAGGCAGGCCACAAGGCGGATTCTTGTCTCCTCTGTTATTGAATATAGTGGTGGACAGACTACTTAAATATTCTACAGAAAAGTCCGAAAGATAACTGCCTATACGGATGACAAAAGCATTTTTATCATGGGAAAATGTCCATCGACACTCAGCTCCTCCATGGAATATAAGTTACAGGAAAAACTAAGATGGGCCACCGGAGCCGGACTTAGCATGAACGCGGAATGGACGGACCTCTTTTTCCTTAAGAGATACAAGGTAAAAGCAAAAAAGTAAAAGCAATTATGAACAAACCCTCCCCCAACCCAACCCCTTTAACTTGAAAAATTAAATATTCGGGCCTGTTTCCAATTTCACTTCCACTCAAAAGTTTAGGAAGTGGAATTACTTTTCTTTTTAGCTGTTCCGAACACGCCAAAACGAGTGATTTTTTCGTTTTGAAAACGAGTATTATTTGAGTCGTCGGAGTTGCAAGTAATTTCCAGATTACATAGGAAAATTAAATTAAATATTCGTAAGCTAAATTTTCTAATATTCTTTATCATTTTTAGAAGCGAATTTATTAATTTCTTTAAAGTCAATTTACGTATTTATTAATGAATTTAAAAATTGTCTCTAATTTTCACCATCAAATTAATTATTTAAAAAAATGCATTAAAAAAATTCGAAATTGGTTTTATCAAAGTTTATTTTGTTGGAGTAAATAGAAGCGATTATAAAATTTAAAATGTTTATTGGAAAAATAGTTTAAAGTGTTAAGGTTTATTTAAAATGCAAATAATTATATACATTTTGAGTTCGCATTGTTGATACAGTGGCAACTCTTGTGGGTCGAATATGAATTTTATTTCTTCTCTTGACTTGTGTTTAGTCAATTATCATCGCAACAGCCATTATTGCAATATTTATTTAAGTTTAACGCACATATTTTTAATCTTCGTTGTAAAACATCTCATACCACCGATAACTTATTGCTATCGAAATTCGTTTTGGAAATCCCCAAAACGAAAATAAAACGATTGCAACTGAGAACAGCACCTGCCAAAACGGGCGGATTGATTCGTTTTTACTTTTTGAAAACGAGTGGCATTCGGAACAGGCCTGAATGACTTGTTAATGTATTGTTATAACATTTAATTATTGCCTATTTTTTTTTGGCAGATTTTAAATAAAATTCTATACCGATTGAGATACAAAAAAAAAAAAAAAAAAACGTGTTAGCGAGACAGCTCTTATCTCACTTTGCGATCAGTAAAGAAACCAAACCAAAGTATACAAAACCAACAATCAAAATTAAACGTCGAACGACGTCTCTCTTATTTGGCGGTGCAGAAGCACCGACCAGTAATAAAAAGACACGCACAAGTTCAAAACCCACTGGTGCTTGTTCGTCTCAAAGCGCATATGACAATTACTATCGCCCATCACAAACGCTAGATGCAAATGAAGATTAAGAAAACAGCATCAGAGATTTTGGTCCAAATACAAATGAGGATTCTTCAGACCTTCGTTAAAATGCCACCTATAATGGTTATCAAGCAGAAGGCCTCCTACATACACCAAATTTTTGCTAATCTCAGTATTACTGATTACTACATAAAATCAATATCAATTGGTATCAAGATATTTGTAAAAGAGAAGAAATTCTTCGACAATTTATGCTCAAAGCTTACAGCACTTCAATGCGAATTCTACTCATATGATACTAAAAACACCAAGCCCTACAAAGTGGTTCTCTCTGGACAGGACAAGCTTTCAAGCCTGGACGTCAAGCAGATGCTTATCAACTTGGGATTAAGCTGCATTAATGTGAAAACAATCGAGAAAACCACTCGCAACAATCATAAAAACTGCTATTGTACATAGTCTACTTCGCAAACAAAAGTATAACATTGAACGAGCTACGTAAAAATTACCCTCATTTAAATCACACTAAGATACGTTGGGAATATAAAACAAAATCACCGAATACATTGACACACAATTTACAAGTGCCAATTGTTTGGACATGGTTCCAATAACTGCTCTGTTAAAACATCCTGTGCCCATTGTGCCGGACCTCAATTTACGATAGAATGTACGGACAAAGCAAAGAATCAATGTGCAAATTGTAACGGTAACCATTCCTCTACTGATGTAAATTGCCCATGCAGTCTCTCTTATCGGGCATATACTGACGAAGCGCGCAAACAGAGGTAAACTCTTAAAAAACAAACGCGAAGAAAACAACAATACACAAACCACACAGATGGGAAAGCGTACGCGTTACTCTCATCATTATACAGTTAACGGCCCTATTCAGCAAAAATCAACAATCAATATGACTCAAAGTAACTGTCCAACCTATAGTCAGATAATTTCCAATTCATATTCTCACAAAATAGCACCACAAGCAGCAATAAAATATGCAGAAAAATCTGATCTCTTCACTTCTGAAGAAATTAATTCTCTTATGACTGAGCTTATCAGCGAGCTAGGTAAATGCAAAACAAAAGGTGATTAATTTAGCATCATAACTAATTTAGCACTTAAATATGTTTACTTTAAATAATTGCGTTTCTTATCTCACTATTATAGCATGGAATGCGCGTGCCGTTCACTTAAAACGACTATAATTAATAAATTTCCTCACCGAACAGAAAATTCATGTATTGCTTGTTAGCGAAACATGGCTAACGCAAAATATTAAATTCTACATCCCCAACTACATGGCTTATAGAAACGACCGCACTTCCTCCAAAGGCGGTGGGGGTGCAATAATAATTCATCATTCAATCAAACAAGCAAATTGAAAGCTTTAACACCCATTTCATTGAAAATATCGGAGTAGAGATTTTTATGGAAAACTCGCCATTTTTTATCCGCAAGACCCAACTTACATTCCGACTAATTATAATATTGAGCCATCTACTCTTCACTTATTTCTTTCAAATACCTCACAAAATATTTCAGACCCCATTGTTCACACAAATCTTTCTACTGACCACCTCCCAGTTATATACAAGTATACAATTAAAGCACTCAACCTACAATTTCACTTACAATACTCCAAAACGAATTGGAAAGCCTATGGCCGATCCTTAAAAAAAAAATTCCACAACAGACTATTACTTCAGTCAAACAATTGTCGCAATCGCAATGAAGTTGATAATATGGCGGACATTCTTAAATCAGAATTAGATTCACTAATGAATCTACATCCCAACTACATTACGAAAATGATCTCAGACAGAAATGTAACGCAAAGGCAGTGGGTTAGAGCCAGACTACCAATCTTCAAAGCCAGAATAAACCACCTAAACAGTGTAATAAGTCAGAAAATACTTGATTACAGTAATATTTCATGGAATCAGCAACTGCGTAACCTAGGAAATAATTCCAATTCATTTTGGAAAATTACTAAAATCATTTAAAATAAAAAACAATTTATTCCAAGCTTCTGTCAAGAAAACAAAAGGTTCCTAACTGGCCACGATAAAGCAAATCTACTTGCTAATATCTTTGCATCGAATCATCACACAACTGACAATTTTTCCAGTTATATACAAGTATACAATTAAAGCACTCAACCTACAATTTCACTTACAATACTACAAAACGAATTGGAAAGCCTATGGCCGCTCCTTAAAAAAAAATTCCACAACAGACTATTACTTCAGTCAAACAATTGTCGCAATCGCAATGAAGTTGATAATATGGCGGACATTCTTAAATCAGAATTAGATTCACTAATGAATCTACAACCCAACTACATTACGAAAATGATCTCAGACAGAAATGTAGCGCAAAGGCAATGGGTTAGAGCCAGACTACCAATCTTCAAAGCCAGAATAAACCACCTAAACAGTGTAATAAGTCAGAAAATACTTGATTACAGTAATATTTCATGGAATCAGCAACTGCGTAACCTAGAAAATAATTCCAATTCATTTTGGAAACTGACTAAAATCTTTCAAAATAAAAAACAATTTATTCCAAGCTTCTGTCAAGAAAACAAAAGGTTCCTAACTGGCCACGATAAAGCAAATCTACTTGCTAATATCTTTGCATCGAATCATCACACAACTGACACTTTTCCTGACCAACCTACATCAAACCTTGTTAAACTTACCCTAAGCCAGCTCTATCGCCAAAACAATTCCAATATAGAAAATCTAATTACAATAATTGAACTAAAAACAGCCATAAGCTCTCTTAAAAATAACAAAGCACCCGGAACTGAAAACATTCATAATATATGCCTCAAAAATCTATCTAAAAAATGCACTAAAATATTTATCTATTATTCTCAATAGTTGTATAGAACTTTGCTACTTGCCGACTCAATGGAAAGTTGCTAAAGTCATCCCAATTCCCAAGCCCGGGAAACCACCTGACTGTCCGATGAGCTACCGTCATATCAGCCTGCTTTGTGGGTTCTCAAAAGTTTTTGAACGCCTTATTAAAGCCAGACTATTTCTAACAGTAACTCTAACTAGGCACCAGGGCCTGATTCATAAACTTGTGCAATACAACACTCCACCCTACTGAACCAAACGTCAACCTTTCTCACTGACAGGAGCTTTTCTGTATCCTTATTAGGTTGCAATTCCGAAAATAAAAATATATCAGCTGGAGTCTCTCAAGGCTCAGTTCTTGTTCAAATTCTTTACAACACCTACACCAGTGACACATCGATACCTGCAAACTGCAATATTTTAATGTTCGCAGATGACACAACCTTATACTGTTCAAAAAATGAGTTTAATGTCATTCATAAGCTCCTTAAGCTCGTTATCCGAATATTTTCATAAATGGACAATCGAATTCAACCCTGCAAAAGCAACTGCAATTTATTTCACCAAATTGTAAAAATGTAAAAATTGTGAATGTAAAAAGTATATAAATATATTTCTCAGCTGAAAAGACACGATCTTAGCTCTGATAATCAAAAACATGTAAAGCTAGCAAACTGTATATATAAAAACGGCAAATAAAGCATTATTATTATTATTATTATTAAGATGCAAAGTATCACGGACTACATAACTCTTCAAACTTACATCAAAGAACCACAAACGTCAATGGGACCAGAAGACCGGTGTACAGGACTGGACCACCACGCCATTAAGATATTTATGGACGGCTCAAAAATGGATACAGGACTAGGTGTGGCCGTGTATTGTGCAGAACCGGCAATAAGGTTGCAAGCTGCCGACTACTGCAACATATTCTTCGCAATAATGAAAGCAGCAGAAGTAGATAGAGTTACTTCTGCTGCAAGTAGCTCTTGTGGTGCGAATATGAATATTTAATTTTTCTCTTGGCTTGTGCAGAGTCTATTATCATTGGAGAAGGCAATAAGAAGGTAATATTTATTTACTTTTTACACACATATGTTAACTCTTCGTTGTGAAACAGCTGATTCTACCGATTATTTATTGCTATCGAAACTCGGTTTCGAACTAGAATTAATAATTAGAATTACAAGTGTGAAGTGAAAGAGGAAGAAAGTTTCTAGAGCACCTAATCGAAACTGAAAAATTAATTTGGCTGATTAATTCAAAAGAATCAATTTCGCCATTAATTAGTTTGTTTAAGACTGCAAAGCGCAAAAATTGTTTAGTTGCGATTCTATTCTATCCGGATGAACCTTGTATTGGGGACACCAAATACAAGACCCGTATTCAAGAATAGGTCGAACAAGAGAAGCATAAAGAGTTTTAGTAATGTAGTGATCTTTCAAGTCCTTCGACCAACGCTTAATGAAACCCAGGACACCAAAGGCGTGATTAGCGGTGGAAAAGATATGCTTGTCGAACTTAAGCTTGGAATGTAAAAGGATGCCCAAATCAACCGATTTAATACGAAGAAGCGGCTTACCATTAAGAATATAATTGTTTAAAAAGGGCATTCGCCTACAAAAAGACAGTTTGTTACACTTACCACAATTAAGATTTAATAAATTTACCCTACACCAGGCTTGAAAACTGTCAAGATCAGTTTGCAACCCTTGACCAGACAAGACATCATCGGTATACATCAGCACCCGAGAGTGATTTATGACAAAAGGAAGGTCATTTATTAACAGAGTAAATAATTAGGGGCCAAGATGACTTCGTGGTGGAACTCCGGAAGTAACTTGAACAGACTTAGACTAAGCCTTTAAAATAAACCTTTTGGGTTATGAGAGCTAAATAGTAGGAGATCCAAAGAATAGAGTTATTTGGAAATCTCAGGAGATAAAGTTTGTGAAGCAAATGAGAATGATTAACATAGTCAAAAGCCTTACCGAAATCAGTGTAAATACATATATTTTCAATTTAGCTTGTAATTGAAATTCAGTTGTCAGCTAGCATTTGATGCATACGAATGCTTTCTTCGTATTCGCTGTCGTTTCGCTTTTGCGTTAAGTGCAAGACTGGGGTTTCGGCAACCCAGCTTCTTAACTTTGATGCAATTCAATGCTCTTTAATCTGTCGGCGTGTTTATCATATGGCTTGCATTGATAAATCGTCGGAGGCAATCAATCTTTTAACGCATTTGCCTAATCTTTTATGGCAGCGCGACTACTGTGTTGTGTCGAATGACTCTCATATTAAAATTGATGAATTAAGTGCTAAAGTGCAAAAACTTTAACTTCTTTACGATGAGCTAACATTAGTGTTGCCAATCAACACAATAACAAAGTTAATTGTGCTTCCATAACTTCTGTTGCTACTCGCGAAAACTTGCGTTCTGAAGTTGCCGAGGTCATTGACCCAGGTCACTTGCCAGTCGTTGCAGGTTATCTTCAACCTCAGCAAGTCAACAATAATTTTGTGACAGTACAGAAAGAACAAACCAAGAAGTGCGCAAACAATAATAACAAGCATGTTGTTGGTGTTGCTTCTAACTGTACTGGTCTGGAGGTAAAACACAGCCTAAAATATTTGCATGTTGGTAAATTTTTAACGCAAACGGATTCAGAGGCGGTGTTAAAATATGTTTGTGACAAACTGAAAGTTAATTCCATATTGTTGACTTGCTTTAAGCTGGTTAAACGAGACGCTGACTTAGCCAAAATGCGCTTTGTCAATTTTAAACTTGGAATTCCTGAGCCATTTTATTCAGACGTCTTCTGTGATTCGTTTTGGCTTTTATCTGTGAAAGTTGCCACATTTGTACACAGACCAAGGGCTGATCCTGAAATTACGGCCGTTAATCTACAAGCCTCCATAAACAGAAAACAAGGCACTCTAGGGTTAAATTTGTTGACGTTGATTTGTACTTACACACAACAACACCAACAAACAAATATTAGAAGCGCGGGCGCGTCTCCCGAAATCACAACGGAATCAATGCAAGGAGCTGAACTGCAACCAACACCAACAATCCAAGCGCGCGAGAATTTTAAATGAGCTTTTAGAGCGCGAATGTGTAAAAACACAAAAACAAAGTATCAGCATTGCAAATGCACAAAACAACCACCAGTCTGCTTGTGCTGCTGTTTGTTGTTCTATTTGAACAAATCTATAAAAGTAATAATAATTATTAACTTTCAATGTCCAACTTACATAAGTTGTGGAACTATCAGATACTACTTGAACACCAGTTTCCCGCCTTTTCTGACGGGTGGGCGTAGTCCTTTAAAATATTTTTGCTGAAGTTGGAAGAATAATACTAACATTTACTAACATGGTGCGAAAAGTCTGTTTTTAATTCAAGTGAATATTTTTAAAACAATATTTATAATTAATATAAAACGGGTTTTTCACATTTTATTGGAAAATATTATTAACAAATTCAAATTTGTGCGGCTTTATATATAACACTCTAGCAGCTCTGGTAAATATTTGATGTTTTCCAACACTAAGCCAAACAAGTAAGAACGTTGCAGTCGGCGGTGGCGTCCGACGGCGGACGCACCCGACTGCAGAATACTATGTTCCCAGTCCTATGTATATAATATGGTTATTTGTGAGTTCAGAAAGAAACGCGATTTTGCTCCTTTGGGTGCGTGGGGGTGGGGGGGTCCAAAAATTTTTGATGCAGTTTTATCCAGGCGGTCAACATTAGTCTCTATGCCAAATTTGGTGACTCTAGCTCTACTGGTGTGGGAGATATAGGTTTTGCTCCATTTTGGGGTCCAAAAATTTTTGATCTTGACACTTTATAAACTGACGATATACAACAACATGTGTGCCAAATTTGGTTGCTCTAGCTCAAAGATAAAGGCAAAAAAATTGCGTTCATACGGACAGACGGACAGACGGACATTGCGCAAACCCAATATACTATTTTTCCCTTCGGGAACATAGTATAACAATTATTGTGTCGATATACGCAAATTTTTGGATTCAATTCATTATTTCGACAATAAAATTTTGTTCCGCCGACAGAATTTGCTTTCTAATTTTGAGACGCGTTGTTTTAGACTAAAGTGAGACATTTTGACGCAGTCTTTATATGGGGCGCTATACTAAGGTATTATCCGCAACACACATGACGAACAGCACCGCGCCATCTACCGTAGATCGATAACAAGGCTAGGCAGAGTCTGAAAGCCAAACATCTATTGTGTCGATATACGCAAATTTTTGGATTCAATTCATTATTTCGACAATAAAATTTTGTTCCGCTGACAGAATTTGCTTTCTAATTTTGAGACGCGTTGTTTAAGACGTTAGTGAGACATTTAGACGAAGTCTTTATATGGGGCGCTATACTAAGGTATTATCCGCAACACACATGTCGAGCAGCATCGCGCCATCTACCGTAGATCGATAGCAAGGCTAGGCAGAGTCTGAAAGACATAAGCAAAATGTCGACTTCAGTCGCACTTATAAGTTTTAAAGCCGAGAGAACGATTCAAGAGAGGCATTTTTTATCTTTTCTGCACTTTCGCGTTGTTATGCGACAGCTAGCGCATACCGAGATTTTAATACAATTTTCATTTACTTCCCGATATATATTTACCCATATTTTTCTACAGTTCCACGTAACTTTCTAATAAGAAGGTACGGTACTGCTTCTATAGTCGCTTCTTCACAGCCTATTGGTGTTGCGGTAAAAGCTTCAAGTCGTAAGGGTAGGCTATCCCATATCCTTTCTCTCTCTCGAACTGTTATAAACGTAGACTTTTCATACGTTCCCCGTAAACAAGTATTTGTGGCTAGACTTTCTTTTGACACGACCTTTGAATCTATAGCTTCCTATATTACTAGTAGATCTTCAATGTATCAGTTACTAATTTTAATTATTTCGCACATCAGCGATTAAAATTTTTGACCGAACGCAACCACCTGTAACCCTATGTCTCACCAATATGTACTTTGCTTTTTCTGAGACTTGGTAAAACACTACCATTTCAGACTGCGAAATTATGTCAAACAATGTTATAACTTGCTTTAGGTTCTGATTTAAAGCAGTATGTTGGATGATTTTTGATTTTTACCCATCATAACATGGTAATTTGCCAATTGCATACCTTACTCCTTCCGCTCAGCATTACTTCTTAGGCTGCCTATTAGGCCTTCATATTTTAAAAAGAAACCATATTACTAATATGTTACATAGAATACCGTTTATTTTTTTTGTTTTTTCTTTCGTACGTTGATGTACTAAACGGGCAGTACATTCAAGTGGCCCAACGACACCAAGCACGGGCTTGTTACCGCGTGGACCCAGGCAAAATGCAACCCACCTCCCGCCCAACCGAACGAGGGGCGCGCCGCATTACGTGCGGTAACGAAGATCGCGGAACAGATGAATAGGGACAAACTAAATAAAAGTTATACATAAATTGAACAATAGACAAAAAGTAACTATAGATTACGCAGATAACATAAAAGTGAAGTTCTGAGTAAGGAAATAGAAGTAGCATTACATATAACATGATAAAGGTTGTTATAATTAGAACATAGTAGTAGTACTACACACTTGAAGAGAAAGTGGAAGAAAGTTTCTAGAATTTCTGATCGGAACTGCAAAACTTTTCTGGCCGATTAATTCAGAAGAATCAATTTCTCCTTTTCCAAGAATGGTTCTACGATCAGAAAGTGAAGGAAGATTTATTAGTAAAAGTCTACTACGATAAGAAGGCAAGCAAGTGTTAGGACTCCAGTTAAGACCCCGGAGTGCAAAGAGCAGAAATGGTTTTTGTACCTATTATATTCTATCCTGATAAACCTTGCACTGGGGACACCAAATACAAGACCCATATTCAAGAATAGGTCGAACAAAAGAAGCATAAACAGTTTTAGTAATGTAGGGATCGTTAAATTCTTTAGACCAACGCTTAATGAAACCAAGGACACCAAAGGCACGATAAGCGGTGGAAAAGATATGCTTGTCGAACTTAAGCTTGGGAATCCAAATCATCAACCGACTCAATTCGAACAAGCGGATTGCTACTAAGAATATAATTATTTAAAAAGGGCATTCGCCTATAAAAATTCATTATGTTACACTTACCACAATTAAGATATAATAAATTTACCCGACACCAGGCTTGAAACTGTCAACCTTTGACCACGATTACTCACGACTATCTATATGCTTCTATCTCCAGGCCAACTCCTTTATCTGTACCTGAAGATCTATACTATCCTACGGAAATCTCTTTTTATTATTTTAAGCTTTTTGGTTCACCTTCATCCAATTTAACTGAGCCACACCATTGCTTTCGTAAACGAAATTCTACTTTGCTTAATCACTTGATCTCTGCAACTGACGAGACCTCGCACACAGTTGACATTGATAACGGTGTAGCCTCATTCCATGTAATACCAAATATAAAGTCATACAGAAGACGCATCTCATACAACGAAAAATTTTCTATTGGGGAGACATTGTTGTTGTTGATGGCAGTAGTACATTGAGATGTGATGCAGCACGCTGACTCAACGACCTGTGTTCGTTCAAGCCCCGCTGATGTCGGCTAACATGCATATTTTATTTTATACTAGCCGGTAATAGTCCGGCTTTGCCCGGCGAAATATTTAGATTAAAGTGTATTATTTTAAATTTGAAAATTTGCGTCAACCGTTAGAAATACACATAAATAGTATATGATAGTATTCCCTCCCGTGTGGGTAGGAAACTAATGAGTTGAGCCACGTGACTAATGTTTCTTCTGTAGGGCTATGAAAATTCCTTTGAAGCCGATGTAACTTATCAAACAATCCCACTCATTTGACTTTGACTTCCATTTCCCGCCCGTGGCGCCGAGTAGGAATGCATTTTCTAAAATCATTTGGCATTTGAGGCCAATTCCAAGAATAATACTAAGAATCCAGACTACAGCTTTCCAACAATTTTCCGGCCGTTGTATTCCCCACATAGTACCGAGGATTTTTTATTAATATTTAGCAGAGCTCGCAAAAAACGGTCCCACTACTGTATGTAGTCAGCAAATGACAGGTCTCCAACCGACACGATGCGAAACTGTCGTGAGAAGACCCCCAAACATCGTTTTTGCTCGGTTCGGTCTTTGCTCAACCAACAACCGATTTTGCTCGGTATTTCGGCTCAGTGCTCACTCAAAGACCCTTTGCTTCGTTAAAATTCGTAAAACGGTCTTTTGTGCATGTGTGTGTGGATAAGTAAACATGAAGTGTACACACACTATCTATCGTTTTCTCCCTTCCTCGTCCATGCTTTGCCTTCGTTCAAATATCAAAGGCAACAACATAATGAAAACACAGCAACAAAAAAAGACCTTTTTATACGAACCTTTTTTCGTTTTGCTCGGTTACTGACCGCTCGGTACCTGAGCGACGAACGAATTTGCTCGCCCAAAACGGTTAACGAAAGACCGATTGTGTGTGCAGCTCAGCCCGAGACCCGAGAGCGAAAACCCAAACGAAACGAAAAAAAGGGTTGCTGTTGAGACCGAGAGCGATGTCATTTCACTTTTATCGGTCTTTTGACTGAGCAGACCGAGCAAAACAATTTGGTTGAGCACATTTTGCGAGCTCTGATATTTAGAAATTAGTAGGAAGCCATTCGTATGAAAAACGAAAATGCTGAATTCCAGACTTTATCCCTTTTCCGTGGGCATGCATATTTCAAAAACGGTAGCACATGTGTCGAATTATTTAATGTGAGTTGCTTTGACAATTAGATTTAAATTAATAGAATGATAAACAGAAAAATTGTATAATGTGATAATCAATGTGTAGTCAATCGGACGATAATCAAAAAGTTTCATACAGCAGTTTTCCGCGAATTTTCCGACCTTGAGGGTAGATTTTTCAAAATCTTTTACCACCGCCTATCATGTTTTCCTATAGAACCTTGAAAATGAGTTTGAAGCCAATCACATGAAAATTAAAAATGTCAAATTCCAGAGATTTCCACCGAATTTCCGACCATGGGGCTAAATATCCCAAAATCGGTGATACATGTGTCGAATTAATTAATTTGTAGAGCTTTGACACTGAGTTTGAAACCAAGTTTTTCGCGATGGATACAATAAAAAATACCAGCAATTGCGACTACTACCCATCCGTAATATCCTCACCAAACACCACACAAAATTCAAAATCATTTGGATTCCCGGCCATGTAGGCATCCGGCGAAATGAATTAGCTGACCTTGCCGCGAAAAATACAACTAAACTCCCACTCACACTAACCCCAAATTACAACTTCCAAGACATCAAAAAATATCTTTAAAAAAACACTCTCAGTACAGAAACAAAAAACACTCTACACAACACATCCAATTGGTATCAAGCTATACATCCAAATATGACCAAGACTTCAATCTTAGATCCTAAAATCAATATGTCAAGATACGACCAAATCAAAATTACAAGGCTCAGACTTTGGCACACCAACCTAACACACCAACACTATCTAAACCCAACATAAGACAATACATGTCCATTCTGCAGAAACAGAAATATTTAAAGACAAAGACCCCATACGATTATTATCCCACACCAAAAAATGTTACAATTATTCTAAAGTTCCTTAAACAAACAAATATTATAAACAAAATCTAGACATAACAAAAGAGTCGAAGGCCTCAGCAGCCAGTACTCTATAATTAAGTTAATAGTTGTAATTTAATATTATAAGTTAACTGTATATAAATAAATAAAATAAAATAGTCGAGTATTTCCGACTACAAAACTCCCTGTACCCAGGTCGAAAATTTCCGATCGCATCTTCGTACACTTACACATACACAAAGACGCACTCACACACGCACGCATACAAACGACAGCGCAAGCGAGGCATTTTAAGTGGTGGCTGTGCTGCTTCTTCCCACCGCGCTACAGTACTGAATCTTCTTTTGTGGATAACTTCCGTATTTATTATCCGATCGACTGAAATTTGGACAGTAGGTTAAGAGTGACTTAAGAATTGTACATACCAAATCCCAAAGCTATATCTTAAAATTGTTACTGCAAAACGGTTTTTTATCGAATAGTGGGGGAATGGGGGGAATATCTCGGATCCAAAATAAACTTGACGTGCTCCCGCTATATACGAACCTACATTCGAAATTTAGTGTCTCTAGCACTTATAGGTGCTGAGATCGACGCGTTCATACATACGGGCAGACAGGCAGACGGATATTTGCACAGATCTAGGGAGTTCAAAATTAAATGAAATGGCTTTCGGTTACGTTATTCTTTAAGCTCGCAATTTGAATGCTCTACTTATTATAAATTAAGTTATTTATCTAATTATTTGGCTTAAAAAAAAAAATGACGACCATTTTAATTAACTGGCTGTATACATTTCTTGACTGTGAGGTTAGAGTATTTAGGTTTCGAGTTTATACGCACACTTTTCTATATGTACACATTGTATTGGAAAAGATGTATTGTTTTGGTATCTTCTTTGGAAATTTATTCTTTGATTTGCAGTAGAAAAAAGGGGTAGAGGAGGAGATAATGACGAAACGAGCAAAAACGAGTGCGCCATATTATAGGCCGTTTGGCATTTAATTCTTTTGCTAATATAATCGAGGCAGAGCTCGCAAAATATGCTCAACCAAATTTTTCTGCTCGGTCTGATCAGTCAAAAGACCGATAAAAGTGAAACAGCATGGCTCTCGGTCTCAACAGCAAACACTTTTTTTCGTCTCGTTTGGGTTATCGCTTTTGGGGGTCGGGTTTATCATAACACGCAATCGGTGTTTCGCTAACCGTTTTGGGCGAGCAGACTCGTTCGTCGCTCAGGTACCGAGCGGTCAGTAACTGAGCAAAACGAAGCAAACCCATAAAAAGGTTTTTTTTTTTTGTTGCTGTGTTTTCATTATGTTATTGCCTTAGATATTTTAACGCAGGCAAACCATGTAAGAGGCAGGGAGAAAACGATAGGGCGCTAATGTGTGTACACTTCAAAGGGTCTTTGAGTGAGCACTGAGCCGAAAGACCGAGCAAAAGCGTTCGGAACTTCTGATCGGAACTGCAAAACTTTTCTAGCCGATTAATTCAGAAGAATCAATTTCTCCTTTTCTAAGAATGGTTCTACGATCAGAAAGAGAAGGAAGATTTATTAGTAAAAGTCTACTACGATAAGAAGGCAAGCAAGTGTTAGGACTCCAGTTAAGACCGCGGAGTGCAAAGAGCAGAAATGGTTTTTGTTCCTATTATATTCTATCCTGATAAACCTTGCACTGGGGACACCAAATACAAGACCCATATTCAAGAATAGGTCGAACAAAAGAAGCATAAACAGTTTTAGTAATGTAGGGATCGTTAAATTCTTTAGACCAACGCTTAATGAAACCAAGGACACCAAAGGCACGATAAGCGGTGGAAAAGATATGCTTGTCGAACTTAAGCTTGGGAATCCAAATCATCAACCGACTCAATTCGAACAAGCGGATTGCTACTAAGAATATAATTATTTAAAAAGGGCATTCGCCTATAAAAATTCATTATGTTACACTTACCACAATTAAGATATAATAAATTTACCCGACACCAGGCTTGAAACTGTCAAGATCAGTTTGCAACCTTTGACCACGATTACTCACGACTATCTATATGCTTCTATCTCCAGGCCAACTCCTTTATCTGTACCTGAAGATCTATACTATCCTACGGAAATCTCTTTTTATTATTTTAAGCTTTTTGGTTCACCTTCATCCAATTTAACTGAGCCACACCATTGCTTTCGTAAACGAAATTCTACTTTGCTTAATCACTTGATCTCTGCAACTGACGAGACCTCGCACACAGTTGACATTGATAACGGTGTAGCCTCATTCCATGTATAAAGTCATACAGAAGACGCATCTCATACAACGAAAAATTTTCTATTGGGGAGACATTGTTGTTGTTGATGGCAGTAGTACATTGAGATGTGATGCAGCACGCTGACTCAACGACTTGTGTTCGTTCAAGCCCCGCTGATGTCGGCTAACATACATATTTTATTTTATACTAGCCGGTAATACTCCGGCTTTGCCCGGCGAAATATTTAGATTAAAGTGTATTATTTTAAATTTGAAAATTTGCGTCAACCGTTAGAAATACACATAAATAGTGTATCATAGTATTCCCTCCCGTGTGGGTAGGAAACTAATTAGTTGAACCACGTGACTAATGTTTCTTCTGTAGGGCTATGAAAATTCCTTTGAAGCCGATGTAACTTATCAAACAATCCCACTCATTTGACTTTGACTTCCATTTCCCGCCCGTGGCGCCGAGTAGGAATGCATTTTCTAAAATCATTTGGCATTTGAGGCCAATTCCAAGAATAATACTAAGAATCCAGACTACAGCTTTCCAACAATTTTCCGGCCGTTGTATTCCCCACATAGTACCGAGGATTTTTTATTAATATTTAGAAATTAGTAGCAAGCCATTCGTATGAAAAACGAAAATGCTGAATTCCAGACTTTATCCCTTTTCCGTGGGCATGCATATTTCAAAAACGGTAGCATATGTGTCGAATTATTTAATGTGAGTTGCTTTGACAATTAGGTTTAAATTAATAGAATTATAAACAGAAAACTTGTATAATGTGATAATCAATGTGTAGTCAATCGGACGATAATCAAAAAGTTTCATACAGCAGTTTTCTGCAAATTTTCCGACCTTGAGGGTAGATTTTTCAAAATCTTTTACCACCGCCTATCATGTTTTCCTATAGAACCTTGAAAATGAGTTTGAAGCCAATCACATGAAAATTAAAAATGTCAAATTCCAGAGATTTCCACCGAATTTCCGACCATGGGGCTAAATATCCCAAAATCGGTGATACATGTGTCGAATTAATTAATATGTAGAGCTTTGAAACTGAGTTTGAAACCAAGTTTTTCGCGATGGATACAATAAAAAATACCAGCAATTGCGACTACTACCCATCCGTAATATCCTCACCAAACACCACACAAAATTCAAAATCATTTGGATTCCCGGCCATGTAGGCATCCGGCGAAATGAATTAGCTGACCTTGCCGCGAAAAATACTACTAAACTCCCACTCACACTAACCCCAAATTACAACTTCCAAGACATCAAAAAATATCTTTAAAAAAACACTCTCAGTACAGAAACAAAAAACACTCTACACAACACATCCAATTGGTATCAAGCTATACATCCAAATATGACCAAGACTTCAATCTTAGATCCTAAAATCAATATGTCAAGATACGACCAAATCAAAATTACAAGGCTCAGACTTTGGCACACCAACCTAACACACCAACACTATCTAAACCCATCATAAGACAATACATGTCCATTCTGCAGAAACAGAAATATTTAAAGACAAAGACCCCATACGATTATTATATAAATAAAATAAAATAGTCGAGTATTTCCGACTACAAAACTCCCTGTACCCAGGTCGAAAATTTCCGATCGCATCTTCGTACACTTACACATACACAAAGACGCACTCACACACGCACACATACAAACGACAGCGCAAGCGAGGCATTTTAAGTGGTGGCTGTGCTGCTTCTTCCCACCGCGCTACAGTACTGAATCTTCTTTTGTGGATAACTTCCGTATTTATTATCCGATCGACTGAAATTTGGACAGTAGGTTAAGAGTGACTTGAGAATTGTACATACCAAATCCCAAAGCTATATCTTAAAATTGTTACTGCAAAACGGTTTTTTATCGAATAGTGGGGGAATGGGGGGAATATCTCGGATCCAAAATAAACTTGACGTGCTCCCGCTATATACGAACCTACATTCGAAATTTAGTGTCTCTAGCACTTATAGGTGCTGAGATCGACGCGTTCATACATACGGGCAGACAGGCAGACGGATATTTGCACAGATCTAGGGAGTTCAAAATTAAATGAAATGGCTTTCGGTTACGTTATTCTTTAAGCTCGCAATTTGAATGCTCTACTTATTATAAATTAAGTTATTTATCTAATTATTTGGCTTAAAAAAAATGACGACCATTTTAATTAACTGGCTGTATACATTTCTTGACTGTGAGGTTAGAGTATTTAGGTTTCGAGTTTATACGCACACTTTTCTATATGTACACATTGTATTGGAAAAGATGTATTGTTTTGGTATCTTCTTTGGAAATTTATTCTTTGATTTGCAGTAGAAAAAAAGGGGTAGAGGAGGAGATAATGACGAAACGAGCAAAAACGACTGCGCCATATTATAGGCCGTTTGGCATTTAATTCTTTTGCTAATATAATCGAGGCAGAGCTCGCAAAATATGCTCAACCAAATTTTTCTGCTCGGTCTGATCAGTCAAAAGACCGATAAAAGTGAAACAGCATGGCTCTCGGTCTCAACAGCAAACACTTTTTTTCGTCTCGTTTGGGTTATCGCTTTTGGGTTTCGGGTTGATCATAACACGCAATCGGTGTTTCGCTAACCGTTTTGGGCGAGCAGACTCGTTCGTCGCTCAGGTACCGAGCGGTCAGTAACTGAGCAAAACGAAGCAAACCCTTAGATATTTTAACGCAGGCAAAGCATGTAAGAGGCAGGGAGAAAACGATAGGGCGCTAATGTGTGTACACTTCAAAGGGTCTTTGAGTGAGCACTGAGCCGAAAGACCGAGCAAAAGCGTTCGGAACTTCTGATCGGAACTGCAAAACTTTTCTGGCCGATTAATTCAGAAGAATCAATTTCTCCTTTTCTAAGAATGGTTCTACGATCAGAAAGAGAAGGAAGATTTATTAGTAAAAGTCTACTACGATAAGAAGGCTAGCAAGTGTTAGGACTCCAGTTAAGACCGCGGAGTGCAAAGAGCAGAAATGGTTTTTGTTCCTATTATATTCTATCCTGATAAACCTTGCACTGGGGACACCAAATACAAGACCCATATTCAAGAATAGGTCGAACAAAAGAAGCATAAACAGTTTTAGTAATGTAGGGATCGTTAAATTCTTTAGACCAACGCTTAATGAAACCAAGGACACCAAAGGCACGATAAGCGGTGGAAAAGATATGCTTGTCGAACTTAAGCTTGGGAATCCAAATCATCAACCGACTCAATTCGAACAAGCGGATTGCTACTAAGAATATAATTATTTAAAAAGGGCATTCGCCTATAAAAATTCATTATGTTACACTTACCACAATTAAGATATAATAAATTTACCCGACACCAGGCTTGAAACTGTCAACCTTTGACCACGATTACTCACGACTATCTATATGCTTCTATCTCCAGGCCAACTCCTTTATCTGTACCTGAAGATCTATACTATCCTACGGAAATCTCTTTTTATTATTTTAAGCTTTTTGGTTCACCTTCATCCAATTTAACTGAGCCACACCATTGCTTTCGTAAACGAAATTCTACTTTGCTTAATCACTTGATCTCTGCAACTGACGAGACCTCGCACACAGTTGACATTGATAACGGTGTAGCCTCATTTCATGTAATACCAAAGAATATAAAGTCATACAGAAGACGCATCTCATACAACGAAAAATTTTCTATTGGGGAGACATTGTTGTTGTTGATGGCAGTAGTACATTGAGATGTGATGCAGCACGCTGACTCAACGACCTGTGTTCGTTCAAGCCCCGCTGATGTCGGCTAACATGCATATTTTATTTTATACTAGCCGGTAATAGTCCGGCTTTGCCCGGCGAAATATTTAGATTAAAGTGTATTATTTTAAATTTGAAAATTTGCGTCAACCGTTAGAAATACACATAAATAGTATATCATAGTATTCCCTCCCGTGTGGGTAGGAAACTAATTAGTTGAGCCACGTGACTAATGTTTCTTCTGTAGGGCTATGAAAATTCCTTTGAAGCCGATGTAACTTATCAAACAATCCCACTCATTTGACTTTGACTTCCATTTCCCGCCCGTGGCGCCGAGTAGGAATGCATTTTCTAAAATCATTTGGCATTTGAGGCCAATTCCAAGAATAATACTAAGAATCCAGACTACAGCTTTCCAACAATTTTCCGGCCGTTGTATTCCCCACATAGTACCGAGGATTTTTTATTAATATTTAGAAATTAGTAGCAAGCCATTCGTATGAAAAACGAAAATGCTGAATTCCAGACTTTATCCCTTTTCCGTGGGCATGCATATTTTAAAAACGGTAGCACATGTGTCGAATTATTTAATGTGAGTTGCTTTGACAATTAGGTTTAAATTAATAGAATGATAAACAGAAAAATTGTATAATGTGATAATCAATGTGTAGTCAATCGGACGATAATCAAAAAGTTTCATACAGCAGTTTTCTGCAAATTTTCCGACCTTGAGGGTAGATTTTTCAAAATCTTTTACCACCGCCTATCATGTTTTCCTATAGAACCTCGAAAATGAGTTTGAAGCCAATCACATGAAAATTAAAAATGTCAAATTCCAGAGATTTCCACCGAATTTCCGACCATGGGGCTAAATATCCCAAAATCGGTGATACATGTGTCGAATTAATTAATATGTAGAGCTTTGAAACTGAGTTTGAAACCAAGTTTTTCGCGATGGATACAATAAAAAATACCAGCAATTGCGACTACTACCCATCCGTAATATCCTCACCAAACACCACACAAAATTCAAAATCATTTGGATTCCCGGCCATGTAGGCATCCGGCGAAATGAATTAGCTGACCTTGCCGCGAAAAATACAACTAAACTCCCACTCACACTAACCCCAAATTACAACTTCCAAGACATCAAAAAATATCTTTAAAAAAACACTCTCAGTACAGAAACAAAAAACACTCTACACAACACATCCAATTGGTATCAAGCTATACATCCAAATATGACCAAGACTTCAATCTTAGATCCTAAAATCAATATGTCAAGATACGACCAAATCAAAATTACAAGGCTCAGACTTTGGCACACCAACCTAACACACCAACACTATCTAAACCCAACATAAGACAATACATGTCCATTCTGCAGAAACAGAAATATTTAAAGACAAAGACCCCATACGATTATTATCCCACACCAAAAAATGTTACAATTATTCTAAAGTTCCTTAAACAAACAAATATTATAAACAAAATCTAGACATAACAAAAGAGTCGAAGGCCTCAGCAGCCAGTACTCTATAATTAAGTTAATAGTTGTAATTTAATATTATAAGTTAACTGTATATAAATAAATAAAATAAAATAGTCGAGTATTTCCGACTACAAAACTCCCTGTACCCAGGTCGAAAATTTCCGATCGCATCTTCGTACACTTACACATACACAAAGACGCACTCACACACGCACACATACAAACGACAGCGCAAGCGAGGCATTTTAAGTGGTGGCTGTGCTGCTTCTTCCCACCGCGCTACAGTACTGAATCTTCTTTTGTGGATAACTTCCGTATTTATTATCCGATCGACTGAAATTTGGACAGTAGGTTAAGAGTGACTTAAGAATTGTACATACCAAATCCCAAAGCTATATCTTAAAATTGTTACTGCAAAACGGTTTTTTATCGAATAGTGGGGGAATGGGGGGAATATCTCGGATCCAAAATAAACTTGACGTGCTCCCGCTATATACGAACCTACATTCGAAATTTAGTGTCTCTAGCACTTATAGGTGCTGAGATCGACGCGTTCATACATACGGGCAGACAGGCAGACGGATATTTGCACAGATCTAGGGAGTTCAAAATTAAATGAAATGGCTTTCGGTTACGTTATTCTTTAAGCTCGCAATTTGAATGCTCTACTTATTATAAATTAAGTTATTTATCTAATTATTTGGCTTAAAAAAAAATGACGACCATTTTAATTAACTGGCTGTATACATTTCTTGACTGTGAGGTTAGAGTATTTAGGTTTCGAGTTTATACGCACACTTTTCTATATGTACACATTGTATTGGAAAAGATGTATTGTTTTGGTATCTTCTTTGGAAATTTATTCTTTGATTTGCAGTAGAAAAAAAGGGGTAGAGGAGGAGATAATGACGAAACGAGCAAAAACGACTGCGCCATATTATAAGCCGTTTGGCATTTAATTCTTTTGCTAATATAATCGAGGCAGAGCTCGCAAAATATGCTCAAAAAAATTTTTTTGCTCGGTCTGATCAGTCAAAAGACCGATAAAAGTGAAACAGCATGGCTCTTGGTCTCAACAGCAAACACTTTTTTTCGTCTCGTTTGGGTTATCGCTTTTGGGGGTCGGGTTTATCATAACACGCAATCGGTCTTTCGCTAACCGTTATGGGCAAGCAGACTCGTTCGTCGCTCAGGTACCGGGCGGTCAGTAACTGAGCAAAACGAAGCAAACCCATAAAAAGGTATTTTTTTTTGTTGCTGTGTTTTCATTATGTTATTGCCTTAGATATTTTAACGCAGGCAAAGCATGTAAGAGGCAGGGAGAAAACGATAGGACGCTAATGTGTGTACACTTCAAAGGGTCTTTGAGTGAGCACTGAGCCGAAAGACCGAGCAAAAGCGTTCGTTGGTTGAGCAAAGACCGAACCAAGCAAAAATGACGTTTGAGGGTCTTTTCACGAGAGTTTCGCATCGTGTCGGTTGGCGACCTGTCATTTGCTAACTACATACATTAGAGGGACCGTTTTTTGCGATCTCTGGTATTTATTAAATGGAAGAATGTTGTATTGCCCCTTAATTATTTTAAATGAGTTGCAACAGTTAGGCTCCACAATTTCAAATAAGCCTGCCCCATGAACTTAGATACAATTTTGTTGTTTTAACCTGTTATTGTATTTCAGATCAACGGTTTTAAAAAGACAGACAGAATCCGCTGTTGATGCTGATCAGAATGTATGTACAGGCTTCTTGGGTCTGAGACGTGACAGCTTAATTATCTCATTTTTATACACTTTTAATGGGTACAGCATATTCAAATCAAAACTTAATTGTTAAAATGTAATTTTTATAAAGAAAACAAGTAATAACGTTGCAGTCGGACGCACCCGACTGCAGAATACTATGTTCCCAGTCCTATATAATTTGGTTATTTGTGGGTTCGGAAATAGACGCGGAAAAAACAGTAGTCTGTATGCCAAATTTGGTGACTCTACCTGTACAGGTGTTAGAGATATCGATTTTGCTCCTTTGTGGGCGATCTTGACACTTCATAAATTGAGGATATACACCAACATGTTTACTCTAGCTTCAACGGTGTGGAAAAAAATTGCGTTCATACGGTCAGACTGACATTGCGCAAACCCAATATACTATTTTCCCTTAGGGAACATAGTATAAAAATAAAAGTTATCTCTGTAAATAACATACCATAGTTAATGTCATTTTGTCGATCTCATGCTTATCTTTGGTTTTATGTTGTCGAAATGGGGAATGTCCTTTAAGTAACTTGTATAGCATGCAGCCAAAACTAAACCAGTCTGCACATGAATCATATGATGTTCCTTTTGACAATACTTCTGGCGACATGTATCCGTGCGTGCCAACCGAAGCATGAGGTTTTTTCCTTGAAAAATCACATGCTAAACCTAAATCAGATATTCGAATGTGGCCATTTTCATCAAGTAAAATATTAGCAGGCTTTAAGTCGCGATAAACAATGCTACGCTTATGCATATGTTCAAGACCCAAGATCACCTATTGAAAAGTTTCTTTTTAAAGTTACATATATTTATAAAGATATATTCTATATAGTTACATATTACCTCGGCCGCATAAAATTTCATTTCATCCTCGCTGAAAACTCCATGTTGTGAAAGATGGTAATGTAGGTCCCCTCCATTCATTAAGTCTAATATAAAACAAAGTTTATCTGGTGTGTGAAAAGCATAGGTCATACACACGATGAAAGGGCAATCAATCTACAAAAAAAAAAAAATTAAGAAAAAAGGTAAAAGTGTTACTTTACTAACTTACTCCTGTGCTAACTGCCTGCAACATATTGCGCTCATTTAATGCCAGCATTTCGCCTTGTTTCATTTTTATACGCTTTTTGTCTAAGCATTTCATGGCGTACATTTTTCCAGTATCAGCCTTTCGACAACCATAGACCTCTCCAAAACCTCCACGTCCAATAATTCTATGTACACTAAAATCGTTCATTGATAACTGGAAATATTTGCTTGTTATTATGCGATTGAAATATATAATATACTTGTACATACTTGTATATTGAGCTCCAGGTTTTTCCATTGGCAAAATCTTGTAAATTTGTCACTGTGAAATAAACAAAAAAAATATGCTTATCAAGTTGAATTCAAACTTTTAGTAAATTAAGTTAAACAAATATCAGTAACAGGCTGACAATAACATCACCAACTTTATAAATATGCTAGAGGGCTTAGCCCAAGCTCGCTTCGCTCGCATACCCCCAGTTTGCTACGCTCGCGGAAATCAAAATTACCTATGTTAATAATAATTAAGTCAAAAAATGGTAGTGTAGTTATAAGAAAATATTTACGCGCGAGTTGAAAAAATTTTAAATTAATTCGATTCACTAACCGAGCATTTATATGTGATTCTTAAACTTGAGTT
Source organism: Hirtodrosophila histrioides (assembly GCA_037075165.1). NCBI lineage: Eukaryota > Metazoa > Arthropoda > Insecta > Diptera > Drosophilidae > Hirtodrosophila > Hirtodrosophila histrioides. Next base: position 667,129 of record JBAMCL010000177.1, on the reverse strand, counting down.
ACTAATGTCGACTAACATGCAATTTTGTTGTTGTATGTCATGGCCAGCTTCTGCTAACGTGCTGTTATCAGAATTTTTTTATGCTGCTAACGTTTTGCCGTATTGCGTATCGATATCTGTAGTGGATAATTTTAAAATTTTTGGTAATCACAGCACCAAGATCGAGAGGATCATCAAGAACGGGGGTGACCAAACTTCTATACATATGAAAGAAAAACAAACACATCTAAGCCAAAATGTTTTTTCATTTTATTGTGTGCACCGTAAAATATAGTACATAGATTTTCTATTATTTGTTTGCAAATAATCCATTGATATTCACACTTCTTGTGCAAATAAAGTTGTGAGTTGGTTTGATATCTTAGGAAACAAAAAAGTTTATCATACCAAGCAATAATTGAACTTCGACCCCCTTTTAGTTGAAAATACGCAAAACGCCGTCTCGTTGCACAATGAATTTGTATCAGCTATGTTTTGTCAAAATTTCAGCGTCCTATCTCTTACCACTTCGTCTGTGCGATGATCAGTGAATGAATAATGAATGAGTGAGTGAGTGAGGACACAGAGATTTATATATATTGTAACGAACCTATTGGCTTCGCCGGGTCTAGCTCGGTCGACCAGGAGTTCGTGCCAACAAACCTATAATTTGCAGCACTTGCGATAAATGAAAGTGAAAGGATTTAAGTTTAAATATGTATTTTACGGGTTCACCCGGATACTGTGATTTTACAATATTATTACTTTAATTTATTCCCTCGATGCGGTTGTTGTTCCTCTGTTGACGCTCGTGTCAACTGCCCGGGATCCAGCTGTGCAGAATCTCCGTTGACTCACCCCGTTCGCTAAGTGCTCTTGCCCGCGTTCACTGGTATCCACTTGGACTCGACTCAGCGCTCTGTGTTATCAATGTGTGTGACTTTATCTCGCCCTTGGTGTCCGAGTAGTTCAGGTATACTAACGGTTTAGACCATGAAAGTTCATGCTCGTATTAACCGCAAATTCTCTGAAGTCAGCACACTAGTTTTAAACCTGATTTCCGCTACGGCTGATCTCCTGTTTGGTACTTTCGGGTTGTTGTCGTACGTTTGGTATGAATGCAGGGATACCCCGGTTTTAAACTAAGTTTAATCCTCTGCGTTCCGTCCGTGTGCCTCCATGTTATAGGTCCTGCAAGTCGCCAAGCTTACACTGTTTTAAACTAGGTACCACCGTTGGTTCCTTGATGGGATCAACTGCCTGTTTCTCTCGAGGATGTGCCAAGGATCTCTAGTTTTTAACTAGACTTATCCGTTGGCACATTTCGAGACTTCTGGTCGATGCTTTTCGAAATGCCCTATCACTGCCTTTAGTTGGCCCCGGAAACCCCAGTTTCACTAGGTTTGGTTCGGTGACTGACTTAAGACCGCCCTATCGTATTCCAGAGGAAACTAGTTTGCGCCGATGACTGCCTTTTCCGGATTTCCACAGATCTAACCTCACCTGTCACTCTACTCACGATTCACGGCCCGTAGACGAAAGCTCGGTAAAACCAAGAACTTTGCTTGACACCGCATAGCAGAGGCTCGTCTATAGATTGTCCGCCGACTGGTCGGAGCAGATGACTCGATTTATCCCCCAATGATCGGCCCGCCAAATGGCCGCATTTGCCTGTTGTACTTGGAAAGCGGACCACAATATGACCGTACTCGTTGCTGTTACTTATAAAGTTTCCCACGTTGACACGTTGCCCGCACTGTACTTGCACTACTTGTACTTAATTCTTACGCACTTGCTTCGTTCATTTTGTATTTCACTTGAGTGTCCAGTTCCCACGCAGATCTCGCCTATTATTGTCTCTGCCGGCAGGCCCCACTTGGTGTCTGGATCGGAGGCCTTCTTGTTCCATTGTCGTTGTTTCATTGCTTGTTTATTATACCGTAGCAGAGGGTATTATAATTTTGTCTCGAAATGTGTAATGGTCAGAAGGAGACGGTTCCGACCCAACAAAGTATATATATCCTGAATCAGCATGAATAGCCGAGTCGATATAGCGATGTCCGTCTGTCTGTCTGTCCGTCCGTCCGTCCGTCGGTCTGTCTGTCCGTCCGTCTGTCCGTCTGTTTCTATGCAAACTAGTCTCTCAGTTTTAAAACTATCCTAATGAAACTTGGTACAGACCCATTCCTTTTGATGCAGGCAGTACATATGTCGGAACCGGCCGGATCGGACCACTATAACATATAGCTGCCATAGGAATGATCGGTCGATAACTATGTTTTTGTATGAAAAACATTTTTGTTTATTAAGGAATCCTTACCAAACTTTATCAAACAGAGAGTTTATACAATCTGACCAAATTTGGTCAAAATCGGACCATTATATCACTATATCAAACTTTTTGTTTATACAAATATCTTATCCAAACTAAGTGAGAGTTTTATTATTCTCAAATAGTTTCCTATAATTCTATCAAAATAGCTCCCATAGGAGCAATCAGACAAAAATTAAGCATTGTATAAAAATTAATTCCTGCTAGGGTATATAGCTTCGGCACTTCGAAAAAATCATTTTTGGTTTTAATTATTTTAATAGTTATTATTATTATTATTACTTATTATTTATTATTACTAAGATTAGTTTTAGTATTATTAGTACTATTTTATGTTACAACCACCAATGCGCATGGATACGCAATTGTTTTCTATTGTTTATTCTTTTATTATTTACCATGTTGACTTGGCTCCCGTTGTAATTGTCGATCCCCTTTTGTCACGCCTTCGATCACTGTTGATGGTTACCGTCACTGCTTTTATGACATCAAGGTGTGCACTGTGGGGCACATTTGATTATTTTGTGGTCAATTTTAATTTCCGTAAGTGGAAAATGTATCCATATGTGAGATAATCTGGTGTATGGTGTATATTCGACGTTGGCTATATACCGATGAACATTACTTGCGGGATGTTGTAATTATGTGTTTATTCTTCTTTTGTTGCTGCTTTTTGCTGAATTAGCCCACCAAAATTTTCTTTTGTGTGGCCTGTTGATAATTAGTTATTAATTTAATTAAATTATAATTATTCACCCTTCCGCCTTCGCACCCTTTTTTTTTGGTACATAAAAAAAAAATTTTGACGTTTTCGTCTGTGAGGTGTTCTCTGTCGTCTTATATGGCTTCATATCGCCAATATGTGCCATACTTGCCTTTCTGTTTGTGTCTCCTCGCAGGTTGCAACTAACTGAAGACACGAAATCTGTGATTTGGAACGGTCCTCCAAATCTTGGAGCCAGTTTTGCTGTAAACCCTTCAGCGATGTTGGACAAATGGTGCAGTATAACCCAGACGATCGCCTACTGCCGGTTTCCATGGCCTTCTTCGCAGATTTCTCTTAACTTCTCCGCGTTCTCCGCTGGTTCGCGTGGTGGTTGTTGTTTACCTATGGTCACCACGTCGTGCAGTGCGTCGTGGTTCGCGTCCCTGTACGATGAATACTTGTGTTTACTGCCAGTACTTCGTCCCACCGGCGTTGATTTTGTCTTGCGAATTAGCCTATCATCGTTTTTTCCGTGCGGATTTTTCTTGTGGAGTATTCTGGTGTTTCACACCCAAGTCCTGTTCCGTTGTCCGTAATTAGTATCTTTTGTGCCCCGAATCTTGCCAAGATTCTCTCACTGAAGGATTCTGGACTGTCGCCGTTATTGCGCTTCTTAGTGGTACTAATTCCGTCCATTTTGAAAACCTGTCTATGAACACCAAAAGCATAGTGTGCCCGTGCGTCGATCGTGGTAGCGGCCCAACGAAATTCGCACACACGGTAGTCCATGGCTCCTCCGGAACCTTCGTCAGCACTTTTCCGCTGTTTACAGTTGGCTGGGTTTGTAGCGTGCGCAGGTCTCGCAGCGTTGCACGTATGCGTGTACATCTCCGTGTAGTCCAGGCCAGCAATAAAGTGCGGCGACTCTAATTCTTTCGTACGTTGATGTACTAAAACGGGCAATACATTCAAGTGGCACAACGACACCAAGCACGGGCTTGTAACGCGCGGACCCAGGCAAAATGCAACTCACTTCCCGCCCAACCGACCGAGGGGCGCGCCGCATAACGTGCGGTAAGGAAGATCGCGGAACAGATGAATAGGGACAAAACTAAATAAAAGTTATACATAAATTAAACAATAGACAAATAGTAACTATAGATTACGCAGATAACATAAAAGCACCCGAGAGTGATTTACGACAGAAGGAAGGTCATTTATGAACAGTTTAAATAATGAGGGGCCAAGATGACTTCCTTGTGGTACTCCGGAAGTAACTTGAACAGACTCAGAGATAAGGCCTTTAAAATAAATCTTTTGGGTTCTAAAAGTTAAGTAGTCAGAGATCCAAAGAATACAGTTATTTGGAAATCCCAGAAGATGAAGTTTGTGAAGTAAAAGGGAATGATTAACAGAATCTTTTGATTCTTACTGAAATCAGTGTAAATAACATCTGTTTGCATTTTAGATTTAAATCCCTTAATAACAAGAGAAGTGAATTCCAATAGGTTAGTGGTAGAAGATCTATATTTCACGAAGTCGTGCTGACAAGGTGCAATTATAGATCTACTTTAGACGTTGAAGTTGAGAAGTTATAAATTTCTCAAAATTCTTAGAAATAGCAGACAACTTAGAAATACCTCTATAGATCTCAACATTACACTTGTTTCCTTTTTTATGGAGAGGAATAATAAATGATTCTTTCCAAATATTGGGGAAAGAGCACAACTCCACGGACAATTAAAAAAGAGCAAATAATGGCTTAAAAATACCTTCAGCACAGTACTTGAGCACACAGCCTGGTACTCCATCAGGTCCCGGAGAAAATACGGGGTTAATAGACTTCAAATCACGTAGAAGCGAGCTTTCAGTGATTAAAGGCCCAAAAATGCAATTGGAGTTAATTACTTGATAAGGATAAGGCGAAACCAATTGATAAGGTTGGGAACTATAAGTCGTTTGGAAAACTCTGCAAAAAAATCGACAATAACCTGATCAGAGTCAGCTGTCGTTTTTTCAAAAAATACAGTTGATGGAAATGTTGATGACTTACGCTTCGCATTAACGAAGGTATACAACTTTTTAGTATCCTACTGAAACTGTTAGTTACAGCTCCTGAGGTAGTTGTTATAACAGTGTAAATTAAGTACAGAGAAGTTAGATCGGGCAATCGAATAGCGAGAGAAGTCCGAGGAAGAGCCAGATTCCTTGAACTTCTTGTACAATCTCGACTTTCTATTTTTTAAATTTACCAAACCACGTGTAAACCACTCAGGTTGGTTAGACTTACGTGGGTTAAACAACGGAAAACAAGTATCAAATAATGAGGTTAAAGTAGAGTGAAACAATTGAATTGCTCTATCCATGTCTCTACACAAGTAAAGCTGAGACCAGTTAGTTTGGGATAGAAGCTGTGCGAGTTTAGTAAAATCGGTTTTCCGAAATTGACAAACTCGCTCTGCAGTTTTACTACATGGGTTTAGCACCCTAGCAGGTAAATCAATCAACACCTCCAAAGATGGGTGATAAGGATCTTCAGGAAAGGATATAGGGTCACTACGGGACACAGATAAGAAGGAAGGGTCGAAGACAAAAATAAAATCAAGCAATTTATGTGAAGAATTTGGGATATCAATGACATCCCAAATAACTTGGCAATAAAATCATGCTGAGATGTGGAAGTCAACACGCTGGAGTCAGGACGTGAAATCCAGGTAGTTCCGGCAATGTTAAAGTCACCAAGAACTATGAGAAAGTCACCATCAGAAACCAAAGAGGAGACAGATTGTATAGCAGAAGCATGCAAATAATATAAGGAAATATTGGAATAAGGCGGAATATAAGAACAGGTGATAAAAAAACAAACACCGGAAATAATCAATTTTACGGCAATAAATTCAATAACTACAGAACTATCGGTAATTACTATCTCAGACGATAAATCAGCGTCAACAGTAATTAGAACACCACCACGACGAGGCGTGCGATCTTTTCTGTAAATGGAGAATTCGTTAGATAGGATATCAGAATTAAGAATGTGGAGCCTTAGCCATGTTTCAGTAAATGCAACGACATAGAAAGGAAAAGTTAGGCTATTTAGGTAAAGATTACTAAGTTTACTACAAAGACCTCTTACATTCTGATAGCCCACTGAGAGGTTAGTTTTTTGAACTATCAGACACAACAAGAGGTGGATTGGAACTACCACCGGAAGTGGGAAGTGAATCAGAAGCCGATTTTTCTTTTTGCAGTATATTCCTTAACAACTAAGTAGTCAGGCCAGAATTCTTTACTACAAATATTGGTGAAATGTTCAGCCGGAACACTTTTTTTAAAAGACGAGATTTTTCGAGGATAAGCAAATTTAAATTTCTCCACCGCAATATGGGCCTGACTTGGCATGTATAAAGGCCTTGACATCCTCAGATGTAGTGTCAGGGGCAAGCCGCGAAAAATACATTTTTTTCCGTGGTGGAACACCTTCAAGGGTCGTATTACCAGCCATAGCATGAGCATCTAACAGTGCCAACAATCACCGAATCAGGAACCTCTTCGGGGTCAGAAGGAACCACATCCATGGGTAAGATGTTCTCGTCGCTTCTGATCGAAATATGGGATGAAGGGAATGATTAATTAATCAACTCGTACTGCTGGCTAGCGGATGTTGTGGGTAAGTGAGTATGGAGCGAAAGTTCATTAGGGCCAATGGACAGTCTAAGATTAGCCTTTTTCCGATTGGGAGATTTAAAAGATTCATACTTTTTAACACGTTTTCCAACTCGTAGAAACCATCAAATAGTTTTTTAATGCGAGCGAATATGTCTCCAAAGCCTTTCTTAGTCTGCCTCATAAATGCAATAATATCTTTTCCAAACTCCCTACATAATTCACAAGTCCACTTTAAGCCAGACGTGGACTCAATCTGGTCAAATATTCTGCCGTTTAGGCCTGCACATTTTTCGTGTGGAACGTTATCCCATAGCCAGCAGCAAACAAAACTCATTTTTACGTTTACACGAGCCTTGCAGTTTGTATTATAGCAGACAGCCATTTTTATAAAAAGAAATAATTTAAAAAGATGTAAAATAAATTAAGAAAGAACAACTTCACAAGAAATGAAAAGTAAAAACAAAAAGGAAGGCACAGTAGGGTTAAAACTGTTAACGCTGATTTGTACTTACGCACAACAACACCAATATGAAAATATTAAAGCGCGGACGCGTCGACCGAAATCAGCACAACGGAATACAAAACAAAGAGAGAAACCGTAACCAACACCAACGCACTTCGCGTTAAGAGCATGTTGAGAGCGCGGATTAGCAATACAAAAACAAATAAATGCACAATGCACAAATAACCACCAGCTTGCTAGTAAAGTTTAAAGTAGGTAATTGCAATTTAATGTCCAACAATGTGTTTCACACAACCGATGTATAACACACGTCACACGAACAAAATAACATAAGTTATCACTTGATATCATGAGGAAAACAAACTAAAACGATGCGAAAGAAAAAAAACACATCCGTTACGAATGCGAATGATGTCGTTTTCCGGCTACCTGTGTGTCCTGCTGATGGCGTGTCGTGGTTTTCTTGGAGCAAACGCTCTCGTTGGTTGCTGGGTACGTAGAGCTTCCATGACATCCACCTACGCCGGTATAGTGCGTCTGACTCTGTCATGTAGTCTGGGTATTTGTTTGGATTTTTTTTTATTTTCTCCAGCATTTGTTCAATCCATCTGCACTTAATCGCTGCCTATTTCTTTGTCATTCGTCTGCATACATCGCTGGTCAGAGGTTCTCAGGAGAGAGAGCGTCGGCCACCACGTTAAATTTCCTTTGCGGTATGATACGTCGAAGTCGTACTGCTGGAGCTCGAGGGCCCACCTGTCAATCCGCCCGGGTGGGCTTTCTATGGAATTCAGTCACTTCAGTGGCAACTGATCGGTCGCGACAGTGAAGTGGTACCCTTCGAGGTATTGTCGCAATTTGCAATCGCTAAACACTCTTTTTCTGTGGCCAAGTAGTTCTTCTCCGCACCAGTCCTGCTGGCATATGATATTACGCGCTCCCTATTCTCTGAAGTTTGCGTAAGTATTGCTTCCAGTCCATAGGTTCTTGCGTCTGTCTGGAGGCTGAACTGTTTGAAGAAGTCTGGGCATGCTAGTACTGGAGCCTCCGTCAATTTGGATTTGACTGATTCGAACGCCTGTTGTCGTATCTCATTCCACGACCATTTGAAGCTTTTTTAAGTAGTTTGTTTATTTACCTCTGCATCTGGATGTATTGCCGGCTTTTTGGCCATGTGTGTTCTTGTGGGGGTTCAGTGTTGCTTGCTTATATCTCTTCCGTTGCTCGTGTTGCTTCTGCTCTTGCTTGTTCTCGTACTTCTGCTTGTTTAACCTCCGCCTGTGCTTGCTCTCGTGACTTTACTCGCTTTTCTTCGGTCGTGGTCACTGCCACCGATAGTCGTTCCTCCAACCATCCGCCATTCGTCTGCCGTGCTAGGATTTCCACGCGCAAGCCGGCAGACTCGACTTTGATGCCCATGCGCGTGAGGAAATCTCATCCTAGCGCTAAGTTGTCAATCACTCCTGGCAAAATAAGTAGTGCCAGAGTGATTTTGCGAGTGTTTTCTACACTGCTCCGTTTATTCTTGAGTCCTGGAGTCTTTGACTGCTATAATTCGAGTTCTATTTGGCCGTTGCTGCTGATAGAGCTTCTCTCTGTCTCGCTCCAGTTCCTCGAACTCGTCAGCCAGTTGAATCAGTTCGGCTAGACTAGTGACCTGATTTGGCCTAGCGTATGCTCGCAGATCGGGTAGGCTGTTTTCGTAAATGTGTCCGAGTTGTTTCTCAGGTGTACGGTGTAGTTTAAACACTAAAGTTTGCATCTCCACCATGTACACCTTAAACTTTTCCCCGAGTTCTTGCCGCCTCCTGCTGACCTCTTCATATAACCTCGGGAAGTAGTCCCTTGGCAGAAAATAGTCATTAAAAATGGCTACAAATGCCGCACAAGTGGTCTAGTGTTCATTGTTTGCTGCATACCACTTCAGAGCCATGTCCTTGAGCAGTTCTGGCATAGCTCTGGGGACAAAATAAATGCCTAGCCCGTATGTTTCGGTGGAACCTCAACTCCCTCTCCTGTTTGGCTACTCTTCAGTGTAGGGCGTATGTCTGACAGCCTTGCCGATGTCTGCGTCCCCGGTATGTTTAGACGCTCTATAAGTTTTCTTGCGTCCTCAAATTCCACCTCGTGTGTTGCGCTTTTTAAATTGTAAATTTCTTTGTAGGTGTATATAAATGTTTAAAACTTAATTAAATTCTTTTTATCGCAAGACCCTACAAGTTGGGCCCGGCCTCGCCGGCTGTAGCTCGGTCGACCAGGAGTTCGTGCCAACAAACTTATAATTTGCAGCACTTGCGATAAATGGAAGTCAACGGATATAAGTTTAAAAATGTATTTTACCGGTTCACCCGGATACTTTGATTTCACAATATTATAACTTTAATTTACTCCCTCGTATCGGTTGTTGTTCCTCTGTTGACGCTCGTGTCAACTGCCCGGGATCCAGCTGTGCAGGATCTCCGTTGACTCACCCCGTTCGCTAAGTGCTCTTGCCCGCGTTCACTGGTATCCACTTGGACTCGGCTCGGTGCTCTGTGTTATCAATGAATGTGACTTTATCTCGCCCTAGGTATCCGAGTAGTTCAGGTATACTAACGGTTTAGACCATGAAAGTTCATGCTCGTATTAACCGCAAATTCTCTGAAGTCTCCTAGCAGCCGTCGCACTCTAGTTTTAAACCTGATTTCCGCTACGGCTGATCTCCTGTTTGCTATTTTCGGGTTGTTATCATACGTTTGGTATGCATGCAGGGATGCCCCGGTTTTAAACTAAGTTTAATCCTCTGCGTTCCGTCCGTGTGCCTTCATGTTATAGGTCCTGCAAGTCGCCAAGGTTACACTGTTTTAAACTAGGTACCACCGTTGGTTCCTTGATGGGATCTAATGCCTGTTTCTCTCAAGGATGTTCCAAGGATCCATAGTTTTAAACAAAGCTTATCCGTTGGCACACTTTGAGACTCCTGTCTTTATTCGTATGCGTTACCGAGGGTACCGCAGTTTTAAACTAGGTTTAGGTGTCGGTGCTTTACGAAGCCCTATCTCTGCCTTTAATTGGTAAAGGATGCCCGGATACCTCAGTTTTTAACTAGGTAATGTCCGGTGACTGATTTTAGGCCGCCCTGTCGTACTCCAGAGGAAAGGAAGTGACACCGGTGCCCCAGTTTAAAACTAGGTTTCGGCTCGGTGAACCCAAGAACTTAGCTTGACACCACGTAGCAGAGGCTCGTCTCTAGATTGCCCGCCGAATGGTCGGTTGATCTTGACACTTTATAAATCAAACATATGTACCAAGTTTGGTTGCTCTAGCTTCAAGGATGTGGAAAAAAATTGCGTTCTTACGGACTGAAGAACAGACGGACATTTGACAAACCCAATATACTATTTTTCCGAGGACACTTGAATAAAGCGTCTTGCCTTCTGGCCATTGAGTTTTCTAGCAGTTGCCCAGAAGCCTTTGCTGTCCCTTCTGTTACCAATTTCTACCACCATCCAATTATAGTATGCCGCATGCATTTCTCGACCCCAACCTATACCTCGTTTCTGTCGTTTCTTATTCTTTTGAACTTTGAAGCGCGTTTTCTGGCAGTCTATCTGAAATGCCTGAGCCGTACAGTCATACTCAAATCGTCCCTTCGCCGGCGCAGACAATTTTTTAAGTTGGATCCATACATTTTTGCACGCGACTTTTTTTTTATCGCATTGGGAGCACTTTCTCTTCGTTTGATTGAGCCAGATCACGCTCTGCTGATATTTCCACATATAGGAGCATATGGTCAGATTTTCTGACTTCTATGTATCTTCTCTTGTGCACACATGTTTAAAAAAAATCGTGCCATACCCCTCTAACTGCACATTAGTCAATTGTAGAAGACGCTTGCCCACGCACAAACATAAAGTTGTCTTCCGTTTGTTCTGCACATTTAAAATTAGCCTGTTATTTGCTACGCACAGATCTATCAGTTTCATGCCATCTGCGCCCATTGGTTTTCCAAAAGCTCTCCGACGGTTGTTGAATGTGGCTGCCGTAAAGTAATACATTTTTGTTTATGTTTGATGTACGCCTATCTTTGGTTTTCGATTAAAAGTACGTTTTAGACATCATTCTCAAAAATTACAATTACAAATCAAAAACATTCTAATCAAACACACTTTTCACGTAGAAGAAAATTACTTTCCAATTCCGTCGGATGGCATAATCGGTTTGGATTTAAAAAGAAATATAATAATATTCTAGACTACCAACAAGAAAAAGACTGGTTGATATTACGACTACAAGACTGGCAGGATGGCATAGCAATACCTATGCGTCAGATAATCAATAATATAAACACAATATTAATACCAGCTAGAACTGAAGGAATGCGCAGAAAAATATGCTTCAAACTGCGAGAAATTATTTTCGTCTTAGTAAGAAAAATATATCAAAGTTGCTTACAAATGAAAATTATCTGCTGAATATGAATATATATTGCCGAGATAGTTTTATATATCTCTATATTTAAAAGAGTTTGGCCCGACTGATTGGCAATCATAGCACAGCCCAACCCGTAAGAGCTAGAATGCTGAAACATCAGGTTCCATCTATGATAAAAGTGCACACTAAGACAGGATTTTGGAAAATTCCACAAGCGTGAAAATCCTTGGCCACCGTTCCTATTATGACTATGTGTAGATCTTTGAAAATGAGTTTAAGCCGATTGGTTTCGAAACATAAAAGTTTCAAAAACAGTTTTCCGCGAATTTCCACGTTTCTGAGCGGCATTTCCAAACAAAAAAAAAAAAACAACAACTCCGTCTTAGTGTGCATTTTCATCATAGATGGAACCGACTGTGAGAATTTCAGCATTCTAGCTGTTACCGTTTGGGCTGTGTTTTGTAAAAAATGTTTAGGTCAAAAAGTTGAAGGTGGAGCAAATATTAAAAAAAAAAAAAATAAAGGATTTTATTTGATTTGATTACACTTATTATTGTAAGTCAATTTGACATTGTCAAGTGCTCAAATTTTTACAGTCGCGATTAAGCTTCGGAAGCGTACGGACGTGCACGCATGCGCTCCGCTAGCTTAGACAATCGCTGCTATCGGTGTCTTAAACAAAATGTGCGTTTCAGTTGCAATGCCATAAGCTGAACCCCCCGCTAAAGAGCTAAAAAACTTCAATTTTTGTGCGTGCAGTGGTTACAACAACAACGTCTGCTTCTACAGGCAGCCACTTACACACTCAGTCGGCTGCGCTTCGGTGTACGCCAGTTGCGTTAATAAGTAAAAACAATGTTGTTTACATCTGTGCGTACCGGGATAATACTGGTATATCAACAGGCAAGCTGAGGCCCGACTCAGGCCGCATTTGTAACTACAACATTATTTGCAAAACGAGTACGTTCTAAGCCGCGCAACCAAATGCTGCCATCCAAGGCAAAGCAAGCATGACTGCGAGAGCCCCAATAGCCCCCTACGGTCAAATAAACTCTGACGACGACTTTGAAGGAATTCGCAACACCATGTTTCGGAACATCAATAAAGATATGACCTCGCAGTCCTACCAAACGCTGTATGTTGGCGTTACGCTGCACACCACATCATGCGTTACCACAGCCGCCTTCTGTTTAGGAATGACTACAGTTTCATCGGAAGTCTTGCTCTCAGCAGTTTCGTAGAGACACATCCGCCCAAGCCAACAGCCAGCTGGCAAAGGCGACTTATAAAGTGAAAAAAGGGGCAGCTTCAAAGAGAGTATGTGCCATACTCTCTTCTTATATCTGACGAAAGAAGACGAGCACCACCAAAGCCAACAACAGAAGACCACCAGATGAACATGGAGGAAATTGCAGCTGCCATTGACAGCACTGACAGTGCACACGATGGCAAAGAAGATGAACCTTTAACCTCCCTCACAACACGGCCAAGCAGCAGCCTTCCATGTAACAGGCAGCTCCCGTGAAGGAGCGATTCTCTCCGAAAGAGCCAAGACTAACTGTCCTTGGCATATTGAACTTTTCACGTTCTGCAAGGAACTGGATAATGTACTGGGCGCGAACGCATATACAGTTAGGGCGCTCAATTCTGGAGATTGCGTCATTTAGTGTCGCAAGTCAGACGACTACCGAGCTCTACCTAAGCGTTTTCGTGAAAATAGCCGCGTGTTCTACTCGCAGTGATCGGCAGTTCGGCATCGTTAAAAGGAACATTCATTTTGAGGTCCCGACCGATGAAATGGCTGCTCACCTGGCAAAGGAAAGACACAACGTCGTTCGCACTTACACTCCGCGTAGCCGAACTAGCCGAGAGCCACTTAATATGAGGTTTATTGATCTCAAGAAGGCGGTTAACAACAACATAAAGAGCATAAGCGTTGTGTGCAACCATCAAGTGACCTGCGAGAAACCTCAAAAGAGTTCGGACCAGTACAATGCAACAGGTGCCAAGAGTATGGACATTCGTCATACTGCTCAAGACACTACGTGTGCAAGGAGTAAGGCGAAAACCGTTTTAACGGGGGAGTGCACTCTCACCGAAGACGACCCTCTGCGGCGAACCACACGCTGCAAATATAAAGGGCTGCAAGAAATATCTGCAGTACGCTTTCCAACAGAAGCACCGGAACAAGGCACAAGGTGGAGATGTAACTCTCTCATGGTATCGCCGCCCATAAACAGCGCCTGTTACCCACAGTTTCCCCATGGTCAGCAATCTTCTACCAACATCCAACATGGTAGCCAGCCCTAAGAGCACCCGATACTTATTCCGCAGAAGAAACATTCAACATGCGCCGTCAGTTGCTGACAACAGTCCCAGCTCAGCCTTTAAAGCTGGGTTGGAGCAACTATTCGCCAGGTTGAACAGAATGTGTCTCTGGTCGAGACACTCATGCAGACGCTGATTTATTTTTATTTTTTTTTTACTCCCTGTACCCAAAAAATTAGTAAAAAGGGGGTATTGGATTTGTGCAAAAGTATGTAACAGGCAGAAGGAGACATCTCCGACCCTATAAAGTATACATATTCTTGATCAGTATCAAAAGAGATTTCGATTTGGCCATGTCCATTATTAAGCCTTGTGGAACGAGTTCATCTATTATTTCTTATTCCGAGATGCTAATAAGGCATGGGTCGTAGATTGTTTCTTTAGTCGAGTTACGCGATACGTGTAAACTTCATTTAACATTGCATATGTCTAGAAACTTTGTCGTGGCAAGGAATTTGTGTGCACAGATTTAATCCTTAGTCAAAAGAAGGACGTAGCTATCTCATAGTTCGAAAATGGTTGCCAGCTGATGAGCTGAATAGCGTTGTGAATTGCGACGCAGGAATAATGTTTCATTGTCTTGCTATCGTCGGCAGACGACAACGATCCTTGGATTAGAAAGTTGTAATACCAGTAGCCCAGGAAAAGACGCAATTGGCTTATGGAAAGTTTTAATTTTTACTCCCTGTACACATAAAATGGGTAAAAAAAAAGGGGTATTGGATTTGTGCAAACAGGCAGAAAGAGACATCTTCGACCCTATAAAGTATATATATTCTTGATCAGTATCAAAAGAGAATTTGATTTGGCCATGTCCATCTGTCTGTCCATCCGTATGTATGAACGTGTCGACGCGTTCACTTATAAGAGCTAGAGACACCAAATTTGGAATGTAGGTTCGTGTATAGAAGGCGCAGGTCAAGTTTATTTTGGATCCGAGATATTCTCAAGCTTCAAGGGAGTGAATTTCATGCATTCATGCGAACAGAAAGACAGGCGGATATTCCACAAACCGAAAAACTGTTTTCCCTTCGGGAACAGAGTATAATAACATTATTCATTTATATTAAGTGCACAAAATATTTTATTCTGAATCTTCGTCATGCAATAACTGAAATAGAGCCGGTAAAAATTACTTTCATTACTTACAGTCATTAAATTAACTTGTATACGCTTCTTTATTATAATAATAATACTTACCTTTCTAAAAATTTTTTGAATGGTCTGCCCTTAAGTTGACCAAAGATTTCTTCCATATATGGCTGAAAACAAAAAATAGAAGAAAACAAATATGAATTTACAAGCATAATTTTTGAACTTTGTTTTTCTTTTCTAGCGGGTTTTACTTTCTGCAAACAATGAGAAGAAGGGCCATATTAAATCTTTGCAAATATTAGGCAAACGGCAACATCTCATTTAACAAAAAGTTGAGAAATGTGATGAATGAATGTCATAGTTTTCAAAATTCCATCTTATATATAAAAAAGTTCGTCCCCAGCCAGCCATATTCGGAGTGCTCCGAAGCAGGAGCCAAAAGGGACCCCCACCTCTTCAGGAGTGATAAAGGGATATGTTTTTCAAGTCAGTTTACCAGTGCAAATTTTCGCTCATTCGTGTTGCACGTGTTCTTAAAAGCGGATCACTATCTATTATTTATTACCAAATGATTAAAGAATGTCCAAGTGAAAGCTAGTATAGAAACAATCCGATAGAATTATAGCTTTATTGACAGAAAATAACAATTTCAAAGGAGAAATTGGTTAAACACGGCTGTGTTGTGAATGCCGACACATGCTCCCTTAAAAAAACTCCAAGGCAAGTAATGAGAAGGGGAAATTATGTTCAACACAGTGTTAAAAGACAGCTCATTTCTTTAAACAAAATACATTGCCAAAAAAAACAATTAAACTAAATGTCAATGTAGACGGCCCACCTTTGTTTAAAAGTTCCAAGCAGCAGGTGTGGCCTATAATGATAAATGTTCATAATACTTCCCCAGTGCTCGTACTGCTTTTGTACCGAGTATCAATAATTTGTCTTTTAAATTGTGGTTTTTAATTTTAAAAAGGTATGGTGTCATGGCCTTTTTCTTGTTCAAAAATTCTAACAAGAATTCGAACGTTAGCAAAGAAACACAACCCAAAATATTTAGTGATCTTTCAGTTATAAATTTATTACACAAAATGTGTCCATTTATCCCATAGTACAGCGCAAGCGACAACAAAAACAAATGTTAGAAATAGAGAGCGAGAGCGCACCAAGTACAGCAGAGCGAGAAGCCACCTAAGCAACCGAGAGCGAGAGCTCGCCAAGCGAAAAGCTACCTGAAAAGCCACACCAAAAATTTCGTTGTTCATTCATTGTATGGCGTTGGATGTCTTGTTATTTATATAGTCTTTGGCCAGAACCACTACCGAGCGAAACTGGTGCCTCTCTACTTCGTACCGCCCACAGTGAAAGAAGACATGACCGGCGTCTTCTACGGTCTCTTCACCATACCAAGCGCAATACGGCGAGAAGTCGTGGCCGAACCTGTGCAGGTACTGCTTGAGACAGCCATACCCACTCAGTAGCGGAGATAGGTAGTAATTCTCAGAGCCATGCTTGCGCTCCACCCACCGCTAAATGTTGGGGATCAGGCGCATCCCATCAGTAGACAGGAGGTCGATTGGCAGCATACCCGCAATGACCAGTGCGGCGTCGTCAGCAATGGGCCAGAACCCGCTCTATATTCGCAGTGCACACAGACGATGCGTCGACTGTCGACGTTCCACAGCAAGGGCCCTATGACGGAGCCTTGGGGCACTCCCGCTGAGATCTGGATCGGACGTAGTGTAGCGCAAAACTTGGCCCGCAAAATAGTCCCTCACCAGCGCAAGTAACTACGGAGGGCTGTGTTGAACGCATTTTTAACGTCCAGGGTCGCAGTAAGGCAGTACTGTTTTGTGCCACCTTTCCAATGGGATCCTTCTATTGCCTCTGATGCAAGCGCGATCACTCTGTCGATGGCGTCAACGGTTGATTTTTCCTGCATTGGGCCTCGTGTATTTATCAGAATGCGCGATAGAGCTCTGCAGGTCTCCGCATCTCTGAAGCTCACATACTCCATGTGTTCGCGGAAGGTCAGTCTGGCGTCTAACATGACCCCCAAGTACCGGATAGATCGCTTTGGGGCTATTTCCAGGCCAGCAACTGTGACGTGCGCTGTCTCCACCTTCTTCCGACTGCTCACCAACACTGCCTCAGTTTTGTGGTGTGTAAGTTTGAGCCCCACTGAGGTTAGCAACCTCTCAATCCGCAGAATTGCAGAGTTGGCCGCCAGTTCCACCAGCTCGAGCTCTTTGGCAACCACCACGAGGGCGGCATCGTCTGCAAAGCCGATCGCCTGAGTTCTTTCAGTACATTGCATTCCACAGCAAGGGGCCCAACACTGATCCTTGTGGTACGCCGGCTGTGCCCTGCTACCTGTCTGCACTGACAGCAGTATCGTACTGTAGTGCCCTGTTGCTAAAATAGCTACCGATTATGTGCAGCAGTTAGGCCAGAGTACCAAAGGCAAGCAGTGCATTCATGATGCAGGACCATCTGGCTGAATTAAACGCGTTTTGGATGTCCACCGTGACGTTGAGACAGTATTCCTTGCGTGTGTTTTTCCACTTTGTTCTCGCGATCGCTTTGGCGCGTAGGTCGCTCACTTTCTTGATGGAGTCCACCGTGGATTTGGCCTTTCTAAAGCCATACTGTGCTAGCTAAAGGCCACCGCCGCTGGAAATTGCGGCATCCAGCCTATCGGCGATCAGTCTCTTCTTTCAAGCAGACAAATGGGCCTGTAGGACGAGGCCTCCTCCGGCGGCTTCCCTGGCTCAGTACATTTTCTGGATTTTAAAACAGTATCGAACACATAAGTCTTCATAATCACACATTTTTTTGCAATGCCTCTTTCGTTGTGGCACATCATATAGAGTGTCCGCCTAGATAAGAAAATCTCGCCTGAAAGTTCCAATAGCTTGAGAACTTGCAAGAAGTTGCACTTTATTTTGGACATATTAACACCACAAGGAATCAAGCTTTTAAAAGCAATTGATACTTGCGTGAATGTGAATGGATAGCGTTAGTTCTACTCCACTAAAGTCAGATGTAGGCAACTTGAACCAAACAACTTGAACCAAGCAACTAAAACAGCTTACTTCAAACACAATTTAAAAACTACACAAACACATATATTTTTTTAATACATACCTTTCAATAATGTAATAAAAAGTTACGTAACCGTAAAAGTTAACATATTATGTTTTAAAATCGAGCAAGACACATAATTTGCCAGCATTTTTTTGATAACCACGTGATCAAAAATACGTCCAATTAAAAAGCTTACAGTAAAACAGATTTGCATGTAAAAGCTTCCGCGAAAGCTTTTTAAGCTCTCTGACCAATTGCCTATTAAAAGGAATTAAACAATTGCCGTAATTTAGAAAGTACAAATTTGACTTTCGCTAGATTCGACGCAGTGTTGCAGGAAGCAATTCCGCTTGCTGGTTTTTATGGCTGCCTAAAGGCTATTCCTGCACTCATATGTGGATTGGCTTCCAAAAACGAGGGACGCCCACGCGATCGCTGGTAACTGCGTCTGGCCCAGATGCAGGCACGTCTTTCCTCCGCGATGGTATTATTCCACCATAACAAATGGCTCGTGGTGGCGTCTGTAAGTTCCCGGCTTGGTCATGCTGGCGTTGCAGGCAGCTTGAAGTTGCGCCATTGTGTAGTCAGCACTTGCTTGCGCGCTTCCATCGGCTGAGAGCTCCCCAGCTGGTGCGCGAAAGCCTGTGTGTTGAGCGATTTTGACCGGTAGACTATTACGCTGCTCCCATTCCTTTCTAGTCCCGAAGCTCTGCTTCCAACTTCATAGCGAATAGCCATGTAATCGCTGGCTGTATAGCAATCGCTGACATGCCATCTAGCCATATTGTGGAGAGAGCTGCTTGCAAAGGTAAGGTCGATGACGGAGCCTAGCCCATCTCTGCTGAAGATGTGCTCTGCTCCATGGTTAAGCAGTCCCACATCAAGGAAGGCGAACGCCTCGAGCAGGGATCGGTCTCCAACATTCGTGCGCACACTGCCCCATTCCACGGCCCATGCGTTAAAATCGCCGGCGATTATTATGGGGTGCCGGCCCATTGCGTCTGTAACTAACTCGTCTAGGACGGTGCCACATTCTTGCAGGAAGAGGCTGGGGGCTAAGTAGCAGCTATACACCCACAGTTCTCCAACCTTAGCACGCACGAACTATCTGCATTTCGTGTTTTTCGTGTTTTGTCGTCCGCTGATCGCTGTCAGTGTCAGTGTAGACAGTATGCGTGTGTGGGTGTACAGTACTTTTAATTTCCTTCAGTTCCTTTTAGATGAGGAATGATGCTATCGAGCGGGCTATGCCGGTGGTCAATTTGCGGATTGTGCTTACAGCTTAGGCATTTCTATGTGTTTTGCAGTATTGTAATAAGTTCAGTTTCTATTAACGTGTTGTTCTCTTTACGTTTTGTGTTGGTTTGCTGCTTTTTTAATATTTGTCTTATTTCAGTTACCTTTTGCGTCTTTAGTTCTTGAAGAATTTCGGTTTCAGAAGGGACCCGTCTCTTGTTTTTATGCAAGATTCGACTTCACCTCCGCAAGCATAGTCTATGGATTTTCTAATGACGAATGGTGATACACTTGCAAATGATTTGTTGTCATTTCATTTGTTGTTTGTTTGTGTATTTGCCTACATCACACGGTTCATAATGTAATGAGAGGGCAATGATTCCACAAAGCTATAAAACAGTGCATCGGAGCAAGCATTTTTCGGCTTACAATATTGTGGATTAAGAAAAATACGAATTCCAACGCTTATAAATTTCAAAGTACCACTGGACCAGTATATAAAAGAATCTGTCGAAATTCGGTGGCTTTCCATCGCTCTAGATCTAAAGTACAACTAGGTTTCCTGTCAAACTCTTTTCCAAGACAACTTTTCAATGGCAATAGTTTTTTATTGAGAACAAATAAGAATGCTATAGTCGAGTATACCCGACTACGAAAGCGTGGCATTTTAAGTCGTAGCTGCGCAACAGCACTGAATCTTTTTTGTTGAATAACTTCCGTGTTTATTATCCGATCGACTTGAAATTCGGACAGTAGATTAAGAGTAACTTAAGTATTGTACATGCCAAATATCTTTAAAAGTGTGGCTGTAAAACGTTTTGATCGATTTGCGGAGGAACGGGGGGAGATACCTAAGATCGGAAAGAAACTTGATCTGCGTATGGTATACAGGAAGCTACATTCCAAATTTGGTGTCTCTAGCTCTAATAGTTGCTGAGATCGACGCGTTCATCCGGACAGACAGACGGACGGACAGCCAGGCGGATGGATGGATGAAGGTCCGACGGACAGACAAACGGACATGGCCAAATCGAAATCTCTTTGATACTGATCAAGAATATATATACTTTATAAGGTCCGAGATGTCCCTTTCTGCCTGTTACATATATTTGCACAGATTTAGTACCCCCTATTAAAGAATAGCAAGTAAGAATGTTCTAGTCGAGTATACCCAACTACGAAACTCCCTATACCAAGGTCGAAAACTTTCTAATATATCTTCATACATTTAGACATACATACACGTATGTGTATGCACAATCACGCACGCACATCTAAGTAGCAGCAGTGCTTTTCGGCTTCAAAGTCATTATCGTAACCCCATACAACAAATCATAAGGCATTTTGCACGCGGGCGGGAGAATCCTGGTGTATTTCTTTCTATTGACGAAAGTAGTCAAATGCAACATAGTGCGTTTAGTTTTACCATCTAGTTTATAATATAAATTTAAATTTATAATGTAGAAGCCATAAATACAGAGATAGTTTTCAAATAACCGTAAATACTTGTAAAATTAATGAGATAGAATAGGTGCTTACAGTGAGCAATAAAAACATTAGACGATCTAAGCGCGATACTTGTAGTAACTACTGCGAAAGTGTCCAGGCACTTCAGGAAGCAGCCAGGTTGCACAAAGTACTCGTCATTGTCGTCTAACTCACAGAATTAGAAGGGCCATAAAATCTTTCGCTCCCCCAGGAGGCGATCAGATCTTTCTAGCCTTGCTGCAGAACAGCTTCGAAGATATTATTCCCCCGCTTGTTGCTTACTTAGGGCGAGCTGCGCTTGGGGATACATCCCACAGACGTGCAGACGGGTTAAGGTGGTTTTCATCCCAAATCAGGGAAACCGACCCCTAGATCAACCTAAGTACTACAGACAAATCAGCATAACAGCCTTCCTGCTAAATACAGTGGAACGATTGGTGGATTTGCATATTCGGTCTAAGTTGCAAGTCATCAAACCCCTACATCATACCCACCACTACACCATCTGGTCAGCAAATTGGAGAACGCCTTCGACTCGAAGGAAACCGCTCAGCGTGCTCTCCTTGACGGCGAAGGTGCATTTGATAAAACTAGTTATCAGTCAATATCATCGGCTTTGGCCTGCAGAAATATTAACGGAGCTGCCATAGCTTGGATTAAATACATGTTAGAACACAGAGACATCACATCATCACTGGACAACGCAACTTCCCGCCTTCTAGCGGTCAAAGGATGTCCCCAGGGAGTGGTACTGTCTTTTCTTCTTTGGTCCCTTGTGGTAGATGAACTCCTAGAACTCCTATCCCATCAGGGCATTGATGCCCTAGGGTATATGGATGACCTGGTTTCAGAGAAGTTCAGCAACACAATTACTGAATTGATGCAGAGAGTATTCAATACAGTTCTCAGATGGTGTCTAGATGTAGATCTGAACATCAACCCACAAAAAACGAGTATAGTTCCATTTTCTACACGGTTCATTGTCGATATAGACCATCGGCGATAGTCGATGAGGCTAAATATTATAAATATTAGTTATCCTAGACAAGAAGCTAAGCTGGAACTCCTAACTTAACAAAACGCTATCCAAAGAAGCACATGAACTTTGGGCTTGTAGACGATTATTTTGTAAAACGTGTGGCTTTGACTCCAAAACCATTAGATGGTTATATTGTATGGTGGTAAGATCCATAATTTCTTACGCCGCCTTCGTTTAGTGGGCTAAGCTACAACAAATCACCTTCGAATCCAACTCACATAGATTACTAGTAGTAAACTGTAGTTATGCTAGTCAACAGAACAAATATTTCAGACTTATTTTTTTTTTTATTTTTTTTATTTTTTATTTTTTATTTTTTTTATTTATTTTTTTTTATTTTTTTTTAATTTTTTTTTTATGAGATATTTAATTGTTCTGTTTTTATTATATAAACAACTTAAATTAAAATGAATAGAATAAATACTAAGGCAACCTAATCTAAGATTAAGTCAGAATTTTTAAGACTACAGAACTTTGCTTCGGAGCGAAATTCAGAACTCTTATCCCAAGCTACATTGAATGGGATAATGACAACCCCCGTTGATCCCTTCATTCCATCGAGTTCTGCTCCAAACTTATTTTCATGAAGGGAATAAGACGGGCTAATATATGTATCTTTTTAGATAGTCAATCAGCCATTCTAGCCCCATCCGCATTGAGGATCACCTCAAAAATGTTGGCATTTTGTTGAAGCTGTCTGCAAAACATTTTACTGCGAAATAGCATGACGCTATGCTGGGTCCCTGGGCACATCTCTAATTCCCACAAACGAGTCTGCTGATGAGCTGGCCAGGGTCGGCTCAGCGACACCTCTGCAAAGTCCTGCGGGCTGATCTGGGCTTTAATCACGAACCTGGTTGAGGACTGGATAAACAAAAAGAGGCTCTTTTCTGGTCTTCTAGACCGTGGCTGCGAGATGCTTAAGACAGCTTATCTTCCTAGGGCGGAAGTGAGGCTCCTAGGTCACCATTCCATAAAGTACCACATACAATTTCCATGCCAGTGGGACTGCCTTCATAAGCAGACGACGTCTGCATGATGGCCTCTGCAATTTCACCCCAGGTGGCCGCGAACATCATACAGGAGTACGTAAGGACCCTTTCTTAATCGGCCAACAGGTGGAACAGGTGAAGATCAACGTCAGGAAGAGCTGCAACAAGTGTTTCACCCTCTGCCGGCAGCTTTCCCCTACAGTACAAATCCAACGCACTCCTCTTGAGCAGCCAACTAAGGTCAACTATCTAAGCCTATTTACTCCCTGTACCCATAAAATGGGTAAAAAGGGGGTATTGGATTTGTGCAAAAGTATGAACAGGCAGAAGGAGACATCTCCGACCCTATAAAGTATATATATTCTTGATTAGTATCAAAAGAGATTTCGATTTGGCCATGTCCGTCTGTCTGTCCGTATGTATGAACGCAAGGATCTCAGCAACTATAAGAGCTAGAGACACTAAATTAGGAATGTAGGTTCCTGTATACCATACGCAAATCAAGTTTGTTTCTGATCTCAGATATCTCCCCCCGTTCCACCGCAATTCGATCAAAACGTTTTACAACCACACTTGAAGATATAGCTTTGGGATTTGACATGTACAATAGTTTAGTCACTCTTAATATACTGTCAAAGTTTCGATCGGATAATAAACACGGAAGTTATGCAACACACTAGATTCAGTAATGGAGCGAGGAGGGGAAGAAGAAGCACAGCCACGACGTAAAATGCCTTGCGTACGCAGTGGCTCAAGTGTGTGCGGCTTTGTGCATGTGTAAGTGAACGAACATATGATTGGAAGTTTTAGACCTGGGTACGGGGAGTTTTGTAGTCGGGTATACTCGACTATAGCGTTCTTACTTGTTTTAGATATAAAAGAGTTCGTGCTGACTAACTGACTGGCTGATTGACAATCATCGCACAGCCCAAACCGTAAGAGCTAGGATGCTGAAATTTTCACAGTAGGTTTAATTTATGATGAAACTGCACACTAAGATGGGGATTTTGGAATATTCCACCCACAAGCGTGGAAAATCGCGGAAAACTGTTGTATGAAACTTCTTTATTTACAAACCATTCGGCTTCAAACTCATTTTCAAAGATATACACAAAAATTAATGTGACACATATTTCACCGATTTTAGAAAATCCACCCCCATGGGTGCAAAATGGGGGTCTCAATGTTGTATTGGCGAAAGTCTAATTTTAGTCCGATCACCTTCCAAATCATTTTCAAAGGTCTTCACGTAAATTAATTCGACACGTGTATAAGCGATTTTGGGAAATTCAACCATGGTCGGAAAAACGGTGGAAAACTCTGGCAATCGACATTTTTAGTTTTCATGCAATTGGCTTCAAACTCATTTTCAAAGTTGTACACAAAGACAAAATAGACATGGTGATCAAAGGTTTTGGAAAATCTACCCTCAAGGTCGGAAAATTCGCGGAAACTGTTGTATGATACTTGTTTATTATCGTCCGATTGGCTTCAAATTCATTTTGAAAGCTCTTCACATTAAATAAATTGACACGTGTATCAGCGATTTTGGGAAATTCAGCCGTATAGTCGGAAAATCGGTGAAAAACTCTGGCATTTGACATAATTTAGATAAAAGGCTAACTTTTAAGGTCCACATCTAAGACAAGGTGGCAACGTGCCGGAGCAGGATGGGCAGTAACTCTCCTTGCGCAGCAAGCGCACTATAATATCGACTATAATCGCACCCATCTGGCGTTGCGGTATTCAAGTCTGGGCCACAGCTTCAATGTCAAACCGGCTGTAGCAACCACAACACGGCCACAGCGGCACCAAAGAAGCCTAGCGCATTCTATCTCATTTTGCGGCACCTAAGAAGCCTATCGCATTCTTTCTCATTTTGTACCATAATGTACTTAAAAAAAAACACAAATACTGTTTTCGCATAAAATGCATAAACCTGGCGCTAAGCGAGAAACCTTTCCACTTAAAACAGTTAAAAGAGTTCAACCTGACTGACTGACTGACTGATTGGTGACATTTGGGCAGCCCAAACGGTAGAAGCTAGAAGTCTGCAATTTTTACAGTACCTTCTTATTATAAAATTAGGTGGAACTGCGAAAAATAGTTAAACATACATCGGGAATTATAGGAAAATTGTATTTGAAAATTGTATGAAAATCTCGGTACGCGCAAGCTGCTACACACCTACGTGAAAGTGCAAAAGAGATAAAAAGTCTATCTCTTGAATCGCTCTCTCGGCCTTAAAACTTATAAGTGCGACTGAAATCGCCAATTTGCTTATGTCTGTCAAATTCCGCCTATGCTTTGCTATTGATCTACGGTAGTTGGCGCGCTGCTTCTGGAGTCAATTATTATTGTTATAGTATTACGATTTGGTTAATTTCAATCATTTAAGTTTATTAATAAGTTATGTACCTTTGTAGTTAATATAATTCGAATGTTGCTGGGATGATTTACTACACAATAACATTATTATTATTATGTAGTATTAAATCGGAGCAGGTGTATTCGCGTTATCGATTGCTGATCAAAGTTGCATAACTGTGGCGGTCGGTCGATATTTATTAGTACCAACATATAACAAGTTTGCCGCCAAAATTAAATTTTTTCTGAAAGCAGTGCCTATCTCCGCAGTGCACGCAGTGCACGCAGTGCATATATAAATACATATATATATAAAGTGGGATTGCCTCCGTATTATCATTATTTCGTATTATCACCAATTTTAAAAAATTCACCTCTATGCACAGTAGTGGGAGAAGCGTCTGATTCAGCAGTGATTAATTCCAATTTCAGCTTGGTACCAATATCGTTTCGTGATCGATTACTAACAGACCCGATAGGCCAAAAACACTTTTCGTTTCGTTTTTCTCTCAATATTCGCACAGCTGTTAAGCTTCAAACACAACATATCTTCCTCCAGCTTCTGCCAATTGCTTTTTCGTTAATTTTCGCGTGCTGATATATGCACACAATTTTGTCTTAGGGGTCGGCCATATATTACGTAATCATCAAGGGGGTTAGAGGGGGTCAACCAAAAGGTTACTCTTGATTACATGGGGGAGGGACATTGTCATATGAATACGTAATCTACCGAAAAGCCTTTTTTCACCATTTTTTTTTTTTTAATTTCAGATTATACAAAGTATAGACAATAAGACACTTTCTCGACTGTTATGAACTAGCAGGTAATATCCCGGCCTTGCTCGGGGAAATATTTAGATCAAAGTGTATATTTTTGAATTTGACTACTTTTGTCAACCTTAAGAAATACAACTAAATAGTTGGCGACGCGGAGTAAATTTTCCAAAATCATTTGGCATTTGAAACCAATTTCAAGAATAATATTAAGAATCTAAATTAAAACTTTAAACTATTTTCCGCCCGTTGTATTGCCTGCAAAGTACCGAGGCTTTTCTGTTTATATTTGGAAAATAGTATGAAGCTATTCGCATGATAAACGAAAATGCTGAATGGCTTCACCCCTTTCCCGACCGAGGCCGTAGAATTTTTCAAACCCGGTATTTGTCGAACTATTTAATGTGAGGCGCTTTGAAAATTAGTTTTAAAATAATTGGATGGTTAAGAGAAAAGTTTGAAAATGAGTTTGAAGTCAATCGGACATATGGTAGGCTTTCCAAAATCTTTGGCCAAAGCTTTGAAAATTAGTTTGAAGCCAATCGCATGAATATTAAAAATGTCGAATGCCAGAGTTTTTCAAAAATGTTCTGACCATAGGGTTGAAATCCCCAAAAGCGCTAATAGACGTGTCGAAGTATTTTACGTGAACAACTTTGAAAATGAATTCGGTCAAGGTGGTCGGATTAAAATTAGAGTTTCGCCCATACAACCTTGAGACTCACGTTTTCCGCCCATGAGGGTGTATTTTCCAAAATCGGTGAAATATGTGTCAAATTAATTTTTTTTCAAAAAAGGCCAAAAACGTCATTACGTAATATGTGGACGACCTCTTATACACTGCATTAACTTTTTGCGTTCTCCTTTAAAATATTTTCAATAAAGTTTGAAGAATAATATTAACATCCAGAAAATAGCGGGGTAAGAAAGTCTGTACTTAATTCAAGTGAAAATTTTTCAAGAAATGATACCCATTTTTAAAATATAGCGCAAGCACAAATCTTTCGCATTCTGTTGGCGTAAGTCGTATCCTGTTAGCGTAAATTGTTCAATGCATTAAATACAATGTTAGCTGCACTGCTGTAATGTGCACCGCAGTCAGCAAAATTCAATTTAAATTTTTAATGTTTCCAACACTAAAACGATCAACTATCGTTTCTATATACGCATATCGGTCAAATTTTATGTGCAATTATTTCATTATTTCGACAACAAAGGCTTGTTCCGTTTCCGAAAATTGCTTTCTAATTTTGAGACGCGTCGTTTAGGACCAAAGTCGAACAATTTTAAGCAGTCTTTTATGGAGCCGCTATGCTAAAGAATTAAAGAATTAAGCAAAACAAATAATGTCAAGCAGCAGCGCGTCATATACCGTAGATTGATAGGAAAGCATAGGCACAGTTTGAGAGATATATGCAATATGGCCGCGAGTGAGATTCAAGAAAGAGATGTTTTTTATCTCTTTTGTACTTTCACGTTGTTATGCAGCAGCTGGCGCATGCCGAGAATTTCATAAAAATTTCAAATACAATTTTCTCATACTTCCCGATATATAGTTAACCATGCTTTTTAACAGTTCCACCTTACTTTATAATAAGAAGGTACTAGGAATATTCGAGGATTCTAGCTTCTACCGTTTGGGTTACCCATAAATCGCCAGTCAGTCGGTCAGTCAGTCAGTCAGGTGCAACTCTGTTATATAAATACAGATTAAAAAAATAAATAATTTGCACTAAAACAAAAAATGATTTCTATATTAATTTTGATTTTTGGCATGTTTATTTACAAATAAAAATTCCGTACAACAAAAAAAAAACATAATTTTTACAGAAGTTATTAACAAATCGCCGTTTAATCAGACGTCTCTTCCGACCATGGCAAGTCGAAAAAATGCAGGAAAACTCTTTTTCCGCGTTAATTTGATGTATTGTTATATTCTAGCGCTAGGTCTAACATTTTACCATACTGCCCTAGTCACAAATACATAACATAAATTTTTAGGCCTGTTCCGAATTCCACTCGTTTTCAAAAATTAAACACGAATGAATTCCGTTTGTTTTGCGTTTCTCATTTGCAATCGTTTTACTTTCGATTTAGCTTTTTCGAACTCCAGTTCGAAACCGAGTTTCAATAGCAATATGTAATCGGTAGTATCAGCTGTTTCACAACCAAGAGTAAACATATGTGCGTAAAAAGTAAATAAATATTACAATAATGCCTGCTGCAATGATAATGGACTGTGCACAATCCAAAAGAAAAAAGAAAATTCATATACGACTACAAGAGTTGCCACTGTATCAACAATGCCAACTTAAAATTTAACTATTTGCATTTCAAATAACCCTTAACAATTAAAAATATTTTTCCTTTTGAAATTTCAAATTGTATAATTGTTTTCTATTAACTCCAAAAAATAAACTTGCAAAAAAACATTTTCGAATTTTATTTAATGCATTAAACAACACATCACATATCGATTCTTAACTTGTTATCGATAAGCAAATCATATGATAAATGAAAATAGACACTTTTGACTGTTCGATATCGTTTTTATTTTTGATGGTCAAACTAATAGGCTATTCACACTAAGCACATCATCGGGGAACGCATGGGAAGATGGTGGATGGTGGAACACCGATTCACACTGCCTCCATCTACCATCAATTCAACCTTTGGCGTCAGCAGACAGAAAAATTTTTAAAATATTAATTAAAATGAATTTCATTATGAAATTGGGTGTTGTTGTTGTTGCTACGATATAGCATAACAAGCATTTAATTAATAAACTAATGACGGAACTCGACAACACAGACGAAAAATAGTTTTTAGAGCAGCAGGCAGACGACGATTCTTGAAGTCCTCATTACGGACATTTTGTAATTCTTGGAGCGATATATGTATATGTTCTACTTAGACTTCAATCTACCATAACTTTGTCGAATCCGAAGAAATATTATAATAAACTCAATTTTGGTCATGGTTTTTTCCCTAGATGGACTTGGCATTTCAAAATTATTATTTTCTTGAAGTCCACATTTCGGCCATTTTGCATATTTTATAAACTTATATATATATAAAC
The DNA here is from genome assembly GCA_037075165.1 of Hirtodrosophila histrioides. Classification (NCBI taxonomy): domain Eukaryota; kingdom Metazoa; phylum Arthropoda; class Insecta; order Diptera; family Drosophilidae; genus Hirtodrosophila; species Hirtodrosophila histrioides. The sequence goes on along the minus strand of JBAMCL010000177.1, from coordinate 638,085 downwards.
GATTCGGTCATTTCTCATTCGTTTTTTACTCTTGCTCTTCTTGTTGTAGCCATTCATTTTTGTTGACATTGTTTACATTTTCGTAGTGAATATCAAATATTCAGTGTTGCATATGAAAACAATCGGCATAAAATCGAAAAGGCATGTTTGGGATAGGAACATCCAAATGAGATGGTGGAACTGATGGTCAAATTTCGGCACAAGTAAAAGTATGGGACCATCACGCCAGATTATGGTGGATGGTAGATGGTGGCTCAGTGTGAACAGCCTATTAGAGACAATTTTCCATTAATTAATAAATATGTTATTTGACTTTAATAATATCAACGAATGAGTTAATTCGTTTCTAAAAGTTATCAAGAATATTAGAATATTTGTTTACGAATATTTAATTTAATTTTTTTTTTCTATGTAATCTGGCAATTACTTGCAATTCCAAAGATTCAAATACTACTCGTTTTGAAAACTAAAAAGTCACTGGTTTTGGCGTGTTCGAAACACCTAAAACGAAAAGTCATTCCACATCGGGAACAGGCCTAAATATTATAAAATAGTTTAAAACTTTTGATCAGACAATTAAGATAAGGATTTACTATAAAAAAAAAACCATATTTACTTAAACTAATAATTTACTAATTATTCTAGTTATAAAATTTATTTACTTATTTATTGATTTGTTAAATTATTGTGTGTTTTAAAATAGTTTTGAAACAATATACTTATAATGAAGTGCCGCTAATTGTTTAAAGAAAATGTGTTAGATGCTTCGAATAGCGTATACGAAGAATTGTCTTTCAGAGCAAAGATAAACAAAGATGAAACAAAAATATCACAGTTGGTCATTACATGACATTGCCGTTAAATTATGTTCTCCATTTTCAATATAGTTAGAATTATGTCTGATTCTGGCAATTAAACTGAACGGTAGTAAAGGATCTCACATTTTTATAAGAAAACAAAATTTTGTTTCTCCGAGACCGTCATTCATTCATATAAGATTTAGGTTTGTTTATGGGCAATATGGTTTTTGGGACAAATAATCTATATATATAAAAGAGTTCGTGCTGACTGACTGACTCACTGACTGACTGATTGATTGGCAATCATCGCACAGCCCAAACCATAAGAGCTAGGATGCTGAAATTTTCACAGAAGCTTCCATCTATGATGAAAGTGCACACTAAGACGGGATTTTGGAAAATTCCACCCACAAGCGTGGAAAATCGCGGAAAACTGTTGTATGAAACTTTTTTGTTTACCATCCAATCAGGTTCAAACTCATTTTCAGAGATCTACACAAAAATTCATTTGACACATATTTCACCGATTTTGGGAAATCCATCCCCATGGGTGGAAAATGGGGGTCTCAAGGTTGTATGGGCAAAAGTCTAATTTTATTCCGATCACCTTCAAATTCATTTTCAAAGCTCTTCACGTAAAATAATTCGACACGTGTATCAGCGATTTTGGGAAATTCGACCACATGGTCGGAAAATCGGTGGAAAATTCTGGCATTCGACACTTTTAGTTTTCATGCGATTGGCTTCAAACTCATTTTTAAGGTTCTATGGGAAAAAATAATAGGCGCAATGGTCAAAGATTTTGGAAAATCTACCACCAATGTCGGAAAATTCGTGGAAAACTGTTGTATGAAACTTTTTTGATTATCGTCCGATTGACTTCAAACTCATTTTGAAAGCTTTTTACATAAAATAATTCAAGACGTGTATCAGCGATTTTGGGAAATTCGACCACATGGTCGGAAAATCGGTGGAAAAGTCTGGCATTCGACATTTTTAGTTTTCATGCGATTGGCTTCAAACTTATTTTCAAAGCTCTTCACATTAAATAATTTGACACGTGTATCAGCGATTTTGGGAAATTCAGCTACATGGTCGGAAAATCGGTGGAAAAATCTGGCATTCGACATTTTTAATTTTCATGCGATTGGCTTCAAACTCATTTTCAAGGTTCTATGGGAAAAAATAATAGGCGCGGTGGTTAAAGATTTTGGGAAACCTACCCCCAAAGCCGGAAAATTCACGGAAAACTGTTGTATGAATTTTGTTTTTATTATGTTCCAATTGACTTCAAACTTCTGTTTATCATTCAATCATTTTGAAACTAATTTTCAAAGTACCTCACATTAAATAATTCGGCACATGTGCTACCGGTTTTGAAAAATATAAATAAATACTAAAACCTCGGTACTTTGCAGGCAATACAACGGGCGGAAATGAGTTGGAAAGATTTAATCTGCATTCTTAGTATTATTCTTGAAATTGGCTTAAAATTCCAAATGATTTTGGAAAATCTACTCCGTGTCGCCACGGGCGGGAAATGGAAGTCAAGGACAAATGAGTGGGACATTTTTTTGTTGTTTTTTTTTTTCAAAGACATTTACATAGCCCTACACTGAAAACATTAGTCACGTGGCTCAACTATTTAGTTGTATATCTTACGGTTGACGAAAGCATTCAAATTCAAGAAAAAAATGCATTTTCATCTAAATATTTTCACGGGCAAGGCCGCGATATTACCTGCTAGTTAATAAATAAATCAATTATGTTGAGGTTAATACCATGGTACGTCCCCTACGAAGTAATTTTGAACTAATGCTTTTATGTTCATATAAATATAAAAATCATTCATAAAATAAATAAATATTAAAGAATGGTTGAAATATTTACTTAAAACACCATGTTCATTATATTATGATAAAATATAACAATCAATGATGCCTTTCTTAACGATGATCACGTTTTTCAAGAATTTGTTATTGATGATCTCAGTGCGCACGTCCCAATTGAAGAAATGTGTCGAGATAAAAATCACTAAAAACAAACATTAAAACACATCATGAAATAATTGAAAATTCATAAAAAGCTTCGCTATGTCCAGGTGTCCCGTGACACTCCTACCTTTTTATTCTACTTTAAATTCATTATTTGATACATCTGTCCCGCTTTGTAACCCACGTAGTTCTAACGACCCGGTACGGCTTTCGCGAGAAATAATAAACTTAAAAAATAGAAAGTCGAGATTATACAATACAATATGTAACTTCTCTGTTCTTACATCCATTGTTATAATTATAACCTTAGAAGCTATAGGTTACAGTTTCAGCGGGATCCTAAGAGGTTTTAAACCTTCGTTGATGCGAAACGTAGGTTATCAACCCTTCCATCAATCAAATTTCTTTTTGAAAAACGACAGCTGACTAAGATTTAGGCTATCACCGATCTTTTGCCGAATTTTTTCAAACGCCTTTTAGTTCACAGCCTTATTAATTGGTTTCGCCTTATCACTATCATGTTAATAACACCAATTGTATTTTAAGGCCCTTAATCACTGAAAGTTCGCTTCTACGTGATTAAAAGGCCATTAATCCGAATTCACGTCTTCGTCTTGACCACCCAGATAGAAAACCTGCTGATCTTTGAAACCTACCTCTCCAACAGATCCTACTTCGCCATTAACGGTTACGATCTGATCCACATCAACCACCCCAATGGAAGAGCCCGCGGAGGAGCCGCTGTGCCCATAAGAAGTGCCATCATATACATAGAGCTGTCTGGATTCCAAGAAGACTGGGCCTAATGAACGCAAGTACGTCTGCCTAGCCCGCTGGGTGATATTACAATTGCCGCAGCATACTTGCCACCACCCTACAATGTTAGGGATGACGAACTCGCGCAACTACTAGATAGCCTTGGATCCAGATTCATCATTGTCGGCGACTTCAATGCTAAGCACTCTTGGTGGAGGTCCAGGTCAAATAATCCTAAGGGACAGACACTTTTAAGATGTATCCAGTGCAGAGGACTAGACTGCCACTCCACGGGCGGACCTACATATTGGCCCACCGACCAGCACAAGCATCCGGACATCCTCGACATTGCCATCTCCAAGGGATTAGACTCCAGCAAAATATAGTGCAGTGGTAATGCTCAGTTATTCTCGGATCACACCTCTGTAATGTTGCTACCATCCCATCGAAAGAAACGTCCCGAGCAGAGGGCTCATAAGGAACAATGTTAACACCGCAGCGTTAAATTTGTGGCTAACATCGATTATACATACATTCCCCCAATCACATCGACATGACGGTCGATAACCTTCAGCAGGGCATCCACCACGCTGCTGCAGTTTCGATTCCAAGGTACAGCTCCTCTCCCAGGACTCCTTCGAGGGACCTGTTCCTATGGACGCCAGAGGTAGCTGCAATGGTCGCTGAGAAGAGGCGACTAAGATGAACATGCGCAGCCCGCGCGACAAGAACCTGCTTAACAGAGCCAGCAAAAGGTCAAAGAGCTGCTCCAAAGGCTGAGGAATAGGAACCTCGAAGAGTTTGAGCCCGGGGACCCGCACCACAACCTCTGACAGGTCACTCGCCACAAAAGGTCAACCAAAAAGGCAGCCGCGGTTCTTGACGGCAACGGTGTCTGGTGTAGAACCGACATGAAGAGCTGAGGTGTTCGCTGAGCATACTTACAACACGTTTACGCCCTTCGATCGTTGCTCTGCTTAGGACTTAGAACCACATCTCGCTAAAAACGGTCTCTCTACTGTATGTATGCGAAACTGTCGTGAAAAGACCCTCAAACATCGTTTTTGTTCGGTTCGGTCTTTGCTCAACCAACAACCGATTTTGCTAGGTCTTTCGGGCCAGTGCTCACTCAAAGGCCCCTTGCTTCGTAAAAATTCGTAAAACGGTCTTTTGCGCAGATGTGCGTGCATTAGTCGCATGGATATGCATAGAAAAAAATGTATGCAGTTGATGATTTGTGTTCTTTGTGGAAGGTCATAAAAATAATGAGTTCTCAAGTGCATAATTTTTTTCAAGTTGATAAAATTAAAAAAAAAAAAACAGGATGCAACGTATGTGCTGCAGAATTGGCTGGCCACCATTTAAACGAATTAAAAGCGGCATTTGAATACAAAACACAAAGACATTAGTGATTCTTTAAATGATGACAATATTGTGAACGAAGTGCAACAAAAAATAAAAAAACAAAAAATATCATACGAGACAAATGAAGAGGCAATAAATGCGTCTCTAATAAAATTAGTGACAACCGATGGCAGGCCATTTTTATTATTGGACAGCTAAGGGTTTCGCGATATGTTAAACCCAATTTACATGCTTGATATAAAAGAGGATATAAAGGCTTCTGTGTCAGCGAAAGCTTATATCTCTAAAAATAGATGTTACTACCAGAATGGAAAAATCTATTTTGGGTATCAACCTCCAAATGATGAAATCCACATACAAAAATACAGAGATAGTGGTAAAAACTCGTGAAATGGTCCAGCTGTTCGAGTCGCATACCGCACTCTCTATTAAAAATAAAATTATGGAGATTGTCCAGGATTACGACATTGAGCTGGAACAAATTTTCAGGTAAGAATATATCATATATAAACTAATCAAACCAAATAGTTTTTTAAACTTTTCACAATATATATATTTTGTGCTTAGCATTACATCCGACAATGGCAGAAATATGGTAAAGGCTATTGAGCTTCTTAATGATGATGCCTTACAGGAAGTCTTAAATGACGATGACCAAGGCAAAAATTTTATGGAAATGTTGAACTCCATGGCGTTCAATAATGTGCAGCATGTGCGATGTGCAGCCCATACATTGAAATTATGCGTTTATGACATCAATAAATTAGACGAAATAAGCGAAAAGGTGAATACATGCCGTCAAATGTGCAAAGCCTTGCGTGCAGGAAAATATAGGTACTTGTTAGTCTGTTTTGTGAGTTTACATAATATATGGCATTATTAATTTTATCTCAGACGTACCTTGATTGAGCACAAAAAAGCATTCCAACTTTAGATGTCGCATTGGTGGAACTCAACATATTTGATGTTGGTCAAACTATTTGATTCATATAGAATCAATTCATGCAGAACCAACGTTTATCATTGACGTTGACTGAGACTGGAGTGAGTTGAATATTGATGCATTTAAACATGCATATGATACAACCATAAAACTGCAACTAGATTTTAGCGATTTTTTTTTATATTGGGGATGGAGCTTAGCCTGAAATGTCAGAACAGCCAAAACATAATAACACAAAACTTTTTGATCCAACTTAATTTAAGGGAAACTAAGTTGCTTGAAAACGAAGCTTTGTTGTCAGCAATTTATTTTGACCCAATGGTTAACTTGATTTTGACCGAGCCACAAAAAATGTTGGCAAAACAAAATTTAAAAAAATAGCCATTCGACATTTTAATTTGAATCAAGTAAGATAAAAAATAGTGTTGAAACAAACAAATCTCGTCTCCTAGAAAGTAATATGTGTTTGTATGTTTGTGTTTAGCTAATCAAACCGTCCTTGTCAATACAATACTAATACTAATACATAGCATACCCATAATAACATTCTAATCCTATATTTGTTAAGATAAATGCGACAATGAACCGTGAAGCAAATGCCGTATCTCTTTCGCCTTCAACAACGAGCAGTGTCGACGCTTCTGAGCAGCAGCTATTACTTTTTCAACCCTATTATATAGTATGCAGGCAGTGCAACAGGTCAGAGGAGAGGAAGTTTCGGACAAACTGTCCAAGCTGTACATGGAAATAGAAAATTTTAATCTGGCCTATGAGCGGTTACCATTAACGGCAAATATAATGGAATTCTACAATGGCCTCAAATTTAAATCACCCCAATCGAGTGAACTTGCTAAGGTGGTGCTAGCCACACCAGCAAGTCAAGTGTCGATGGAGAGATCATTCTCAGCCCTAATTTTATTTTAAATGAAAGACGCCCCTCTTTAAGTGCCGATAATATTAATTCGCTGTTAATTGTTAAATTAAATTCATCATTTGATAAGTTATAAACGTCATAGAGATAGTTTTAATGTTTTTTTTTTATTTTATTTTATAAACACAATTTTGGAAAAATATACGACAACTAATTTAGTTTACATTTTATTTTGTATTTTATATATATGTATATTTTGTTAACACAGTAGTGCACTATAGTTCGGTTTTAGCAAAATATTCGGCTATTAAAATAATAAAAATTAACTGTCTTAATGCATTCGCATGTGTACACACATTAGCGACCTATCGTTTTCTCCCTTCCCCTTCCATGCTTTGCCTGCATTAAAATATCTAAGGCAACAACATAATGAAAACACAGCAACAAAAAAGACCTTTTTATACGAACTTTTTTTCGTTTTGCTCGGTTATTGACCGCTCGGTACCTGAGCGACGAACGAATCTGCTTGCACAAAACGGTTAGCGAAAGACCGATTGTGTGTTACGCTTAACCCGAAACCCGAGAACCCAAACGAAACGAAAAAAAGGGTTGCTGTTGAGACCGAGAGCCATGTCGTTTTACTTTTATCGGTCTTTTGACTGAGCAGACCGAGCAGAATAATTTGGTTGAGCATATTTTGCGAGCTCTGCTTAAAACAAATCATCAGGTTCCTGGAAGCTTCTAGTCAAAGCGACTCGCCGATTCCTCCGGTAGTCGTTGATGAGGTCGAGAAGGAAATATCCTCCCTCAACAATAAAAAGTCACCAGGTCACGATGACATAGACGCAAGAGCCTTAAAACTGCTCCCTCCAAACTGCATCTCTGTGCTGACGCGGTGGAGTTTGGCCACTTCCCCAAACAATGGAAACCCGCTGAGGTTATCCTCATCCCTAAGCCTGGCCAACCTGAAGCCAATCTCGCCTCTTAAAGTCTGATAAGTTTGCTGGCTTGTTGCTTGTACTGGACGAGCCTGGTTTGATCCCAGATCACCAGGTTAGCTTCAGACGCTTTCACGGAACACCAGAGCAATGCCACAGACTAGTGGAGCGCATACTGGATGCGTTCGAGGAGCGAAAATACTGCTGTGCTGCTATGTTCGACGTGAAGCAAGCGTTCGACCGTGTTTGGCACCTCGTCCTGCTTCACAAAATTAAAGCAAACCTGCCGCAGCTTTACTTTGCTTTCGTCAAAAGCTACATCAGCGACAGTCACTTCCACAGTAAATGCAACGATGCAACGTCTTCGACAAGGACATTCTAGCAAGTCAGCGTACTTGGGCCGATACTCTATACGGTGTATATAGGTGACATACCTGTTAGCCCTCATCAAAGTCTGCTAATTGCCACATATGCCGACGACACTGCATTCGTTAGCTCAGCCGACACCCCCCAAGAAGCGTCTGAGGCCATCCAATGCCAACTAGATAGCCTGAACACTTAGCTGAAAAGGTGGAACATCGCTGTTAACGCAGAGAAGTCCTCCCAGACAACCTTCACCCTCCGCAAAGGTAACTGTCCGCCAGTTCACCTCGATGGTTCCCCCATCCCCATTGAAGCTTACCCTATATATCTGCGTATGACGCTGGACAGAAGATTGACATGGCGAGCCCATCTTCTCCGCAAGAATACGCAAGCTGAGGAAAGTACTATTGGCTCATCGGTAGGCAGTCTAAGATGAAGCTGCGGGTTAAGCTAATTGTTTATAAAGCTATACTCAGGCCAATATGGACATACGGCATTCAGATTTGGGGCACTGCCAGCAAAAGCAATCGCCACATGATCAAGCGCTTCCAGAATAAAGTTTTGCGCATAGTGTCCAACGCCCACGTCTTAATCCTTCCGTGGATTTGTACTCATTTCCTAACATTTGGAAAGAATCACATAGTATTCCTCCGCATTTTTGAGAAATTAATAACTTCTTAACTTCAATATCTATGTAGATCTATAATTTCACCCTTCCAGAAATTATTTGGAACGTGCTTCTTGTGTCATCAGGCGATTCCAAGAGTAAATGCTAACAAATGTTAATTACACGGATTTTAATAAGTTTTGATTCTGTTAATCACTCCCTTTTACTTCACAAACTTAATCTTATTAAATCCTAATTTTTATAAGATTTATTTAATGTCTTTTCATAGGCGAATGACCTTTTTAAACAATTAAATTCTTAACGGTAAACCCTTGTTCGAATTGAGTCTGTTGATAGATTATAAGCTGTTCTCTTAATAGTTAGTCTATCATCAACTTTCAAACGAAGCAGATCGCTGTCCATTATTTCGTGTACCTATACCCTACTTTACAGCAAATCAACACAACGGAGTTCGTGCCAACAGAGTTGGTTTATGATTTGGCTATCCTTTTAGATCTTAAGCTAAAGAATGACAAGCATATTTCTTCCGGTGCTAATAGTGCCTTGGGTGTCCTGTGGTTTATTTAGCGATGGTCGAAAGAATTTAACGCTCCCTACTTTACTAACACTTTTTACTCCCTGTACCCATAAAATGGGTAAAAAGGGGGTATTGGATTTGTGCAAAAGTATGTAACAGGCAGAAGAAGACATCTCCGACCCTATAAAGTATATATATTCTTGATCAGTATCAAAAGAGATTTCGATTTGGCCATGTCCGTCTGTCTGTCCGTCTGTCCGGATGAACGCGTCGATCTCAGCAACTATAAGAGCTAGAGACATCAAATTTGGAATTTAGGTTCCTGTATACCATACGCAGATCAAGTTTGTTTCCAATCTCTGACATCTTACCCCGTTCCCCCGCAAATCGATCAAAACGTTTTACAGCCACAGTTTTAAAGATATAGCTTTGGGATTTGGCATGTACACTTCTTTGGTCACTCTTAATCTACTGTCCAAATTTCAAGTCGATCGGATAATAAACACGGCAGTTATTCAACGAACAAGATTCAGTACTTGAGCGAGGGGGGGAAGAAGAAGCACAGCCACCACTTAAAATGCCTCGCGTACGCTGTGGCTCGCGTGTGTGTGTGTGTATGCTTTGTGTATGTGTGTGTGCATGTGTAAGACACGAACATATGATTGGAAGTTTTAGAACTGGGTACAGGGAGTTTCGTAGTCGGGTATACTCGACTAGAGCATTCTTACTTGTTATACTTTGGCGGTGTCCCAAATACAAGGTTTTTTAGGACAAAATAAAATATGATGCAAAACGCTTTCTGCTCTTTGCACTTCGGAGTCTTAGCTGGAATCCCTGCCTTCTTACCGTAGTAGACTTTTACCAAGAACTCTTCCTCTCTTTCTGATCGTGTAACCATGCTTGGGGTAATTATTTTGACACAAACAAATTAGTGGTGAAATTGATGCATTGCATTAATCAGCCAAATAAGTGTAATACTAATTCTGGTATTCATAACCCTATATCTATTTCTACACTTTAAACTTTTCTCCTGTGTAATCTTGTGAGCAGAGTCCTCCCGGATCCCCTTACAATCACTATTATTATTATTAAGATCCCCGTACAATCACTATTATTATTATTAAGATAGCGTTAGAAATCGCGTAACAGGCGTTGTAGATGTTATTATGTGTTATGCAAGTTTAAAGGTACGAGTGTCGGTTTCTAGACCAGTGAGTGTGAGTCGGATTGTGTCTGAGGCTTCGACACGGCCACTGTTAGGAGGAGTGCGACTGAGGCGTCGGTCCGGCTACTATTAGGTGGAGTGCGACTGAGGCTTCGGCCCGGCCACTATTGGATAAGGTTGGACTTGTGTAGGATAGTGTATCCGGTAGGATCTGTGTATTTTGGGTTGTTTACGAGCCCCGTTTCTAAGTGCCCCAGCGATTTACAAACATTTTTGTAAGCGCACCTGTACCTCGGCCTATAAACTTTTTTATAAGTGGCGTCCGAGCAGGCACACTGGGGGCGTAGTGGGCGTAGCACATTGGTGACATAAAGCCCCACTAAGGTGCCACAAAGAGTAGCAAGCCACTTGGGACCACATATTTGACGTTGGGCCGAAAATTTTATTGGCCAGTGTTGTTTGGTTTTGTCGTGCAGTGCTATTCGTTTTCATTGAAAATAGACAAAACGCACAGCCAAAACGAATAAGCAAAACGCACAACAGCAACACACCAGGAGATAACGGCGCCCGAATAACGGCGCGAGTATTGTTGGATTTGTTGTGCAGGGCAATTCGGTTTTCGTTGCGCATATATCAAACGCAAAACGAAAACGAAGAAAAAGTTACAGGAATTAGTAATATAAATGGATTTACACAAGTGTAAGAATCCTGGGGTGGGAGTCTTATGGGTCTTCCACCGCCATAAAGAAGAGATGGAGGGAATCGCCACGGAATTTGGGCTTGTTAAGGAACGTAATTCAGATGAGCTGCGCCGGCGTATGGCCGCGTTTATGAATCGACGATTCATGAACGAAATGTAAGCCTGCGGAGCAGAAGAGCTTGGCAGACCTGGGGAACTAGGTTCCGGAGGCAGGAGGAGCAGCGCAGAGGGGAGTCCATCTGGCACTCAGCCCGTCGTCGTTGTCGAGACCCCAGTGCCGCGGTTACAATGGGACCCGAGGGAGCGGATGATCGTGCCAGAGCAGGTTAGGAATGCGTGTTGATGGGCGAGGAGACACTCTGGCATACTGCGAGACGCAGACAAAACGTAGAATACATGTATAGCTCCCAGTCTGGACAGTCTAGTACCCCTAGGGCGCCGGTCGAACCGGGTAGCTCGAGTGGTAGCCCTGGTGTGCCGTACAATCCGTTTCGGGCAGACCCACAAACGACTTCGACGACATTGGGTGGAGGAGCAGTCTCTAATCCGGCATCGGATCGACGCGAGGAGGCGACCCACTGGATGATCGGGCAGAAGCAGACTGCGACGTTCGATATACGGCGGATATGTTACAGATGTGCGGGCAATGGGCACTTTGCTCGTACGTGTACTAATCCACGCCTGAATTTTTACCAGATGTGTGGTGCGAGGGGCATCGAGACGAGGGATTGTTGTCAGAAAGTCAACCAGGGAAACTCGCTGAGACGTCACCAGAACTGGGATCCGGTAGGCGCCGCCGGATCTACAACCCGGAACTAGATGGGGTGCTGGGTAAGCGAAAGTGTAAGTGTAGTTGTAAGAGAAAAGTTATTCCCGTCCAAGTACCTCGACGGCGCCACCGGCCACGGCACCCACCGGGAAAGATGCTGAAAGGGAAAACTGGAGCCGGGACTTGCATTGGTTTTTGGAGGAGGAATTGGTGTTGTTTGCGGGCGCCTTAAGCAGCGCTTCCTCCCAAAAGCCCGGCCATGCAGAAGGTGATTGACGACTAAGTCGAGGAACTCTTCCAGACTGGTGCAATCGAGCCGTCCCGTAGCGCACCTATCGTGCTGGTGAAGAAGACGGGAGAAGGGCGCATGTGCATTGATTACAGGCAATTGAATGTGCATACCCGATGTATACCTAGTGCCCATAAACAATCACATTTTGGAACGGCTGAGGTACGCACGCTTCATATCGACGCTGGACCTAAAACAGGGGTATTATCAGATCCCGATGGCTGAGGAGAGTAAGCAATTTACGGCTTTCACGGTGCCCGGTCGAGGTCACTGAAACAGTGGAGAGTGATGCCGTTCGGCGTACACTCTACGTGCGTGACGTTCCAAAGGGCCTTGGATAGAGTCATCGGGCCGGAGATGGAGCCGCATGCATTTGCACACCTCGATGACATAATTGTCATCGGCGCGACCAAAGAGCAGCAGCGTTGCCGCTGTCCTCGCATGTCCCGATTTTTCCGTGAAGTTTGTTCTTCAGACGTACGCCAGCGATTATGGACTTGGCACCATTTTGACGCAGACCATCGAGGGCCATTAAAAGGTTATCGTCTACGCTAGCCGCAAATTTCTCAAGGCCGTTACTAACTACTCGGCGACAGAGAAAGAGTGTTTGGCCACAGTGTGGTCGATACGGCAGCTGAGGTGCCACTTGGCATAATGACCATATGGCGCTCAAATGGCTGAACTCCATTGAGAGTCTATTATGCAGGTTCGCGCGCTGTCCTCTGGAGTTGAAGCAATTCCAATTCGACTTGCACTACAGGAGAGGAAAACAACGTGGGGCCGACGCGCTGTCAAGGCAACGTCTGGAGACGTTTCAGCAGGCAATGGAGGAGAAGAAGTTTCCAGACTACGTGTTTGAAAATGGGAATTTGTACCGTCATTTAGGACACGGAACCGACGACGAGAATTGTGCCCTGGCAGCTGTGCTTCAGAAGCGATAAGTGCTGTGAATCAAGTTTAAAGTGGAATAGTTTAAGCCTGCAGGCCGCTTGCTCACTCGTCAGGTGGCCCAGCCGTGGGCCGTGTTGTGTGCAGAGTTTGTAGGCCCATTGCCACTGTTGAAACATGAGAATACGATGCTGTTGGTGTTCCACGACGCGTTCTCGAAATAAGTGGAGTTCATCCCCTGAGGAAGGCCACCACAGCGCATCTACAAACCGCCTTCAGGGAGAGGACACTGTGCCAGTTCGGAGTCCCTCACAAAATGGTGGTCTTCTTCTTCTTCTTACGTCTTTCGTGAAGTCGCTTGGAGTGGAGATACAATACACGACGCCATATTGCAGCAGAAGAACCCAACGGAGAGAACGAATCGCACGATAAAGACGATAGTCGCCCAGTTTTTCCAGGATCGGCAGAGCTCTTGGGATAAACTGCTGCCGGAAATCTCCCTGGCCGTGAATTCGACTGTAGCAGATTCGACTTGGTACTCTCCGGCGTTCCTAGTACAGGGAAGAGCGCCACGCTTACCAGCTGCACTCTACGACGAAATTACGCCAGGATCGGCGAATACCCCACTGCAACCAGGTGAGAATGCGAATAAGCTGAAGGATGTCTTCGACATAGCCCGCAGCAATATACAGCGCGCCGCGCAAGGTCGAAGCCGGCACTATAACTTGCGGCGTCTAGGGTGGAGACCATCCCTCAAGTCGTTAGTATGGCTGCGCCAGCATTTGGTCTCTAAGGCCGCAGACGGACCCTCGGCGAAACATAATGGTTATCAGGTCGTAAAATTCGTGTTGCCCAATATCGTACTGCTAGCGAGAAACGGGGAGCGCAAAAGAAGGCAGGCCAACAAATCGCAGCCGTACCACCAACAAGACCCGTCCGTAGGCAGACGGAGCAAGGTGACTATGCAAGACCAGCGGAGGAGGAATAAAGGCAGCGTTCGCCTAACTCTCTGCCCGGGTGAGAGACAAAAAAATTTTAGATGTGTTGAGTTAAAAAATAACCAAAATAACCAGTAGCGCTTCGTAGACACCATTGATGCCTCCTTAAGGCGGGCTAGCATTTAAGCTAAACCGAAACTAACGTCAATATTGCTTCCATAGATGTCTGACATAATTATAATAATAATAATAATAATAATAAACAATAACAATAACAATAATAATGATAATGATAATGATAATGATAATGATAATGATAATGATAATGATAATGATAATGATAATGATAATGATAATGATAATGATGATAATGATAATAATAATAATAATAATGATAATAAAAATAATAATAATAATAATAATAATAATAACAATAACAATAACAATAATAATAATAATGATAATGATAATGATAATGATAATGATAATGATAATGATAATGATAATGATAATGATAATGATAATGATAATGATAATGATAATGATAATGATAATGATAATGATAATGATAATGATAATGATAATGATAATGATAATGATAATGATAATGATAATGATAATGATAATGATAATGATAATGATAATGATAATAATAATGATAATGATAATGATAATGATAATAATAATAATGATAATAATAACAATAACAATAACAATAATAATAATAATGATAATGATAATGATAATGATAATGATGATAATGATAATGATAATGATAATGATAATAATAATAATAATAATGATAATAATAATAATAATAACTAACCGTATGCTTCCACCGCGGCCGCATACAAAGTACGTGAACGAGGAGGCCTTCGCGGACATGTGCGATGGGTACGTCTGTATACGCCAGGTGCGGACAGTGAACCTATTCATTGAATGCCCCAATGCCCAGAACTCGCCACCCTTCGTGACACAGGCTATCTCGCCGGCTCCCCTATTGTCACTCCGTGAACCACCGCCAAGGAGCGGCGAACACGAGGACGAAGTGCCTTTGCGAGAGGCAGCAAAGGAGCGATTCCAGCCACGAGGTCCCGTCTTGGCGCCAGCAGTAGTGCCTCGTGGATGGCCACCCCCGCCGGTAAAGCCGGACGCGCTGTTTGGGGGTCAGCACCAACCAGAGTGACTGTTCGACGGTCCCTACCAATACATCTCGAGGTGCAGCCCGACAGTGTCGACAAAGTGTCGCCACCTATTTTGGTGCCTACCGGGCCAACACCAGCGGCCAGTCTTCGCAGTCGAACGCGCGTGATTGCTGGCAGCACGCCGCACACGTGTACGTGCGACTACACGCCCCGCACCGACGCGCTAGCCGTCATCGAGTCGTTCGAAGGGGCAAGAGCAGCCAGCCACGCCATCGGGCACCAGCTGGCTCGATCCGTGGGTCCGCCCACCAACAGGATGCCGTGCCTATACGTGGGACAATTTGCTGCCCAAGAGCATCAGAGCGAGGGTGTGCCAGCGTCACGCCGTTATCGTCGTTCGCGTTTCAAGCTGAAGCTGGAAGTTTTGGAATATAAAGTGATATAAGCTGATTGACAACCAGAAAGTCTCCATCACTGTGCAGGAAGAAAGGGGGATGTGATCCTTCCGGATCCCCGCACAATCACTATTATTATTAAGATTAAAATTATTACAAATTGCGTAACAGGTGCTGTAATTTGGTAGTAGGTATTTTAAATTCGAATTTTACCCCAGGACCGCCGCAAGCACGCATTGTTGGGAAGTTGCCCAATCCTGCAACTAAAGCGCGTCTCTAAGAGCACGAGACAGTGAGCTTGAGTTTGAAAGGGGCAGACGTGCGAGAAAAAGTCAATCAGTGCGCAACTACGCGTGAAATAAACGGAGAAAAGACAACGGAAATGGGGAAAAACAAGAGCGGCCACACAAGTAAGCGGCCTTTGATTATAATATTAATTCCGTAACAGTTGAATTAATATATTAGCGTTAGCAATAAACGCTCCATTTAACCAACTTACCCATGCATAATAATTTTATCTAACCTCCCTCCATAGTTATCAGTAGCGTACTGTGTTCTGGCGACAAGAGTGCAAGTGAAAAAGTGCGAGTGTCGGTTTCTAGTTTAAGACCAGCGAGTGTGAGTGAGTCGGAGTGTGTCTGAGGCTTCGGCCCGGCCACTGTTAGGAGTGCGACTGAGGCTTCGGCCGGCCACTATTAGGTGGAGTGTGACCGAGGCATCGGCCCACCCACTTTTGGATAAGGTTGGATTTGTGTAGGATAGTGTATCCTGAAGATTATTGGTATTTTGGGTTGTCTACGAACCCCGTTTCTCAGTGCCTTAGCGATTTATAAATATTCTTATACGCAACTCTGGGCTCGAATGAGATGTGTACCTCGGCTTAGGATCTTCTTTACAATCTATACGTCTTTTTTTTCGTTGACTCTTTTCAATTGATGTAGTACTTGTATTTAGTGTGTATTTTTTTTTGGTTTCGCCATCTTTGTTACCGGACGCTATTCGGCGCGCCGAATGGTTGGATGAGCGGGAGGTCAGTGGGAATTTGCCTGAATCCGCGCGATGATGTCCTTTCAGCCACTTTAAAGTACTGTTCGTTAGTACATCCATGTCCAAACAATACAACGGAATAATACGGTTGCAGAAAAGTCAAGTCAGCCAATTGTTATCCATTTTAAGCACACATTATAAGGAATAATAACAAGAAAAGCTGACTATCGCCGTAGTCCCGAAGCTATATTCCCTAGCAGAAATTATTTTTTATACAGAACTAAATTTTCGATTGATTGCTCCTACGGGAGCCATGTGGTCCGATTTTGATAAAAATTATAAGTATATGAAGTAAAATAAAACTCTCACTTAGTTTGGATGTACTATTTGTATACATTTGACAACCCAGGCTGTCAATGTGCGTTTGTGTTTTTATTGATCCGTCTGTAATTAATGCTTAAATTAGCAATATCATAGACAAGTCCACAAATTAGTGGCACAAATCTGTGTTGATCGGTGCTAGTGCTCGGCTCTCAGCTGAAAACTAAACGAAATCCGTAACATATTCATAGTGTGGTTGTGCACTGTCACGCCAAAACCAATACCGTCATCCTGCGTCGTGCTATTCAGCTAGTACCGATACTACTTGATGCTTCGTGACCACTAAACCAATACGGAAAACTAAATCGAAAACAAACCAGTGTCGTCGAAACTCCGGGAAAGGGGATTCTAAGCCCTCTGACTTTGGTGGTTATGAGACCAATATAACACCACCAAATCATTCAAACCTTCAGTTAATGACAACACCTGGACCTATGTATATACTTTAAAATGAACCGCATAAACAGTTTCGATACACTAGCTAATGTTTCCCCCTTCGTAATTAAAAAAAATTGCGGACTACACTTGTGGAATATTAACTAAAACAAAAACGCAATCCAAGCAAAAAAGCTTTTGACACTCCACGCTCTCCCTCCGTCCGTCACAGTTGAGCTCACCGAACATAATTCGCGCAATTTATCTAAAGCAGTACTTTAATCAAATGACCTACGTGCAATTAATGAACCGTAAACGAAATTTAAAAAATTCTAAGTTAGGTTGGTGACAATCTTATTGAGACTGGTTTAATCATTCTCAATTTTGCCACATCTACAACCCCAACAACATTGAAGATTGGCTACGAAACTATCCGTTTCGCCCGTACATACCACAACCACTGAGATACAACAACTGTTTTCAATATCGACATACATCAAAACAACTCACACACCAACAAAGATAACAACGAAATATGCGCACTTCCAAAATCCTGTGTCAATTACAGTTTCCATAAATTGGAAAATTGCAGCCATGCCTTGTCCAATCCTATTGAAGGAAAAGGAAGTTCAAGCCATTGAAAAAGTCGACCGGAAGAAAACAAAGGATTTCGTATGCGAATATAGTAAAAACTGCACAGAATCCGATTTCAACACCCACCCTTACCAAACCCAAAATCAAATAACACCAACATGGACACCACTAAAGAAGCGGTCCGCTCGCCGATAGACTATTCTGAGATAGTCTTAATATTTGACAACGTCAAGCCTCCAGCTGAACACGCTACCAAGTCAACAAAAAAGAAACACCTCACCCGGCATCATAGATTCCACAGATAAAGATATAACATAATCATTCTACTTGTATTCTCTACAGACCCACTCGACAGCGATGGGGTTTAAGGGATGGTCCCTGTACGCTCGGACATATTAATACATATTAATGTGTTCGTTAATGGGAGTACCCCTCTCATTTAAGCGCACACAATTTATTACAGCAAGCGACTCTTTACTGCCGGATGTACTTACATGTACAAATACTACCAACATTGACCATCTCTTGAATGGCATGTTATCTTGGTGGAATTACTCAAGACCTAAGTTCTCTGTACAAAAATGTAAAAACATACACATGTATATGCAGAAAGAATTAATGCACTCCTAACATCATATCCTCTCTTTCACCAATTGAAAATGTAACCGAAATAAAAATCCGAGGTGTCATATTCAACAATTGTTACAATTGGAACTCTCATATCTTATATCTCGTCAAATCTCTATCCAAAAAACTTGAATTATTATTCAAATGCCTAACCAGCTAAAAATTTAACTGTGACCACCTCATCCTCATAAACATCATCATCATGTCAAAAATAGACTATCGCCTTTACCCTTACAGTAAGGCTCCAAAAACCGTCACAATAAAAATAAAGAAATATATTCAGCCATTCGCCTCACTCTTGGTGCTCTCAGAATCACACAAATCCACTATCTCCTCTTCGAATCAAATGTTACAGCACTTGAAACCCCCTACCAACTCTCCACAGCCAAATAAATTTTGAACTCAACTGAATATCTCCTCACACTCCCGTCTCAAAAATACTTAAGTCCACTAGATCCCCAAAAATAGCATTAGTCCTCCATCTCGCAATTTCGATATCAACATTTTTGTCCCTCCCAACAACTCATATTAACATTCCAAAACACATACACCCAGCTTGGTCATTAAGACCGACACAAATTTTTTATTCTCTGCGCTCCCTTCCTAGACAAGTAACTCCACCCACTTCTACAAACAAAAATTCTTATTTCTCATAAGCGACCTTGATTCCTAAAACTTTATTTACACTAACGGCTCCAAATCTCAACGCAGTACAGCATTCAGTGTTACCACAGCAAACTCAATCTATCACTACTTATCAATTTTCTTTGCTGAGATCATTGGCATCCACTACGACCTAGCTATCATATTAAACTCAACCCAAAATTACTGTATTTGCTCCGACTCTTTTTCTTCAATAGATGCCATACTCAATCCCTTAAATAACACCTATTATCCCTCAGCTATTCGCCAAATACTTATGGCGCACCTCAATAGAATCCTCCTTATCAGGGTCTCGGGTCACTGCGGCATAACTGGAAACGAATTTGCTAATCAAGTAGCAACAGAAGCCGCTTAATTCCCTTTTGTCCTACACCCCAATCACAACATCCTTGACACCCAAAAACATAAAAAAAAAAATCATTTTTGAGCCCCCCCAAACGATATTTGGGATAACACGAACCACAACTACCAAGCAATAAGCCACAGTAAACTCAACCTCTCCAATTTTGCCAATCTCCAATTCGACGACTCACTTTCTCGAACAGATTTTACCAAGTCAATTCGCCTCCGGTTTGGACACACATTTCTGACCCACAAACACATATTTGACAAAGCCCCTTTCCCTAACGGACACCACTGCAACACAGCTGTCCCCATATCTATCCAGCATATCATTGCTGATTGCACACACTTTCTCAACGCACGAGCAAAATACTTTCCCAACTCCAACGCATTAATCCCCCTATTTACACCCACCAAGCCCAACATCCTATCCCACATCCAACTCCTCAAAGAAACGAACCTCTATCCCCTCATCTAACCCATATAACACTCGTCACACAAAACATACGTTTATCCACAACCAAAATAAACTAACAAGTAAGAATGCTATAGTCGAGTATACCCGACTACAAAACTCCCTGTATCCAGGTCGAAAATTTCCGATCGCATCTACGTAAGCATGGACACACACATACACAAAGACGCACACACACAAGCGACAGCGCAAGCGAGGCATTTTAAGTCGTGGCTGTGCTGCTTCTTCCCCCCCTCGCTGCAGTACTGAATGTTGTTTGTTGAATAACTTTCGTGTTTATTATCCGATCGACTTGAAATTTGGACAGTAGATTAAGAGTGACTAAAGTATTGTACATGCCAAATACCAAAGCTATATCTTCAAAAGTGTGGCTGTCAAACGTTTTTTATCGAATTCCTGTGAAACGGGGGGAGATATCTTAAATTGGAAACAAGCCTATAGTTGCTGAGATCGACGCCTTCATCCGGACAGACGGACATGGCCAAATCGAAATCTCTTTTGATACTGATCAAGAATATAAATACTTTATAGGGTCGGAGATGTCTCCTTCTGCCTGTTACATACTTTTGCACAAATCCAATAACCCCTTTTTACCCATTTTATGGGTACAGGGAGGAATAATACTAATTACAATACAATACAATAACCTTTTTATACGCCACTACACTACACACCCACAAGAACAATACCATTAGAATTAATATAAATAATACACCTAAACTGTAAATAGTTGTAAATAAACCTAGCTTTAGGCCTACGCTGTAGTTTTAGTATTAATTCGTATGTAATTTAATTTAGGAACACGTATTAAATAAATAGATAAAAATACTTGTATAAACAAAAAGTTTTTCATACAAAAACTCATTTTTCAACCGATACTATGGTAGCAATGTGCTATACTGGTTCGATTTTGACAAAAATTTTAGATTGTATAAACGCTCTAGAGACTCGGCTTGGGTGAGTTTGGTAAGGAACCTTCAAAAACACAAAACTTTTTTTTATACAAAAACATAGTTATCGACCGATCATTCCTATGGCAGCTATATGTTATAGTTGTTCGATCCGGCCGCTTCCGACATGTGTACTGCCTGCATCAAAAAAAACAGGGTCTTTCATTACGATAGCTTAAACGACAGACGGACAGACATCGCTATATCGACTCGACTATTGGTGGTGATTCAGAATATATATACTTTGTTGTGTCGGAGACATCTCCTTCAAACCGTTACACATTTCGAGACAAAATTATAATGCCCTCTGCTAGGGTATAAAAAGACTTACAAATTATTTACAAATGACTTAAGATATACAAACAAATTTTTCATACAACTTGTGCGTGCTTCAACCGATTGTTCCTATAATAGTTGTATATACAATACTAGCTGATAAAATATTTTAAATCGACATAACTCCGTGCGGCGTTATGTCGTTGAAAACGACTTAACTTCGCACGGAGACGTCTTTCTTAGTTCGGCGGATATATGTCGCGCGGACTTATGTCGCTACCCCGTTCTAATGCCACTTTTGAATAAGTCAAGTTCTTTTAGTTTTACGAACACGTCCGTAGCGTGTTGTGACTTTATTCATATTGAAATCTTACTCTATATCTAACATTAGCTTAAGCAAACAAGTGTTAATATACACATATGTATATGTTCTTACTAGCTGGTAATACCCCGGCTTTGCCCGGGGATATATTTAGATA
The DNA here is from genome assembly GCA_037075165.1 of Hirtodrosophila histrioides. NCBI lineage: Eukaryota > Metazoa > Arthropoda > Insecta > Diptera > Drosophilidae > Hirtodrosophila > Hirtodrosophila histrioides. The sequence goes on along the minus strand of JBAMCL010000177.1, from coordinate 616,472 downwards.
AAAGTGAATTTTTTTTGGATTTGACTACTTTTGTCAACCGTAAGAAACACATAGTATTCCCTCCTGTGGGGGTAGAAAACTATATAGTTGAGCCACGTGTCTAATGTTTCTTGTGTAGGGCTATGAAAATGTCTTTAAAGCCGATCAAATTAATCAAATAATTCCACTCATTTGACCTTGACTTCCATTTCCCGCCTGTGGCGACGCGTAGGAATGGATTTTCTAAAATCATTTGGCATTTGATACCAATTCCAAGAATAATACTAAGAATCCAGACTAAAGCTTTCCAACAATTTTCCGCCCGTTGTATTCCCCGCAAAGTACCGAGGATTTTTTATTAATAATTCGAAGTTAGTTTGAAGCCAATCGCATGAATATTAAAAATGTCGAATTCCAGAGTTATCCACCGATTTTCCGACCATGGGGCTGAATTTCCCAAAATCGCTGATACACGTGTCTAATTTTTACTCCCTGTACCCATAAAATGGGTAAAAAGGGGGTATTGGATTTGTGCAAAAGTATGTAACAGGCAGAAGGAGACATCTCCGACGCTATAAAGTATATATATTCTTGATCAGTATCAAAAGAGATTTCGATTTGGCCATGTCCGTCTGTCTGTCCGTCTGTATGAACGCGTCGATCTCAGCAACTATGAGAGCTAGAGACACCAAATTAGGAATGTAGGTTCCTGTATACCTTACGCAAATCAAGTTTGTTTCTGATCTCAGATATCTCCCCCCGTTCCACCGCAATTCGATCAAAACGTTTTACAACCACACTTGAAGATATAGCTTAGGGATTTGACATGTACAATAGTTTAGTCACTCTTAATATACTGTCAAAGTTTCGATCGGATAATACACGAAAGTTATTCAACAAACAAGATTCAGTACTGCAGCGAGGGTGGGAAGAAGAAGCACAGCCACGACTTAAAATGCCTCGCGTACGCTGTGGCTCAAGTGTGTGCGGCTTTGTGCATGTGTGCGTGCAAGGGTAAGTGGACGAACATATGATTGGAAGTTTCAGACGTGGATACAGGGAGTTTCGTAGTCGGGTATACTCGACTAGAGCATTCTTACTTGTTTTTGTTTGGTTCACTTGAATACCACAATTTAATTTAATAACAATTTAACAAAATTATAAGACAAAATTAATATAATTAACAAAACATAATTAAATTAGGACTAAATATAAGTATATTTAATAATGGATTGAGCCCGCCTTGCACTAAGTAATTTAGGGATATTAAGGACCAAGCTCCCTTAATAGCCTCTTTAAGTTCATCTTTGGAAGAATATTGTTTTCCACCCTCGTAAACTTTTCTTACCAACCATTCCAAACATTTTCAATTATATTTAGGTCAGGAGAACATGGAGGCCAGCTCACATTTTTGGACTGGACCCAGATTTTTAGTATCCGAGCGGTGTTGATTGGGGCGTTATCTTGTTGCAGCGTCCATAATCTACCTCCAAATATTTCATTAAACGATGGAAAAGCATCCTCAAGTATACATTTATATGCACGAGTATCCAAACGGATAGATACAAATTGCAGCTCATACGTACCATAAAACAAGATCGCTCCCCACACCATCACACCACCTACCCGACTGTGTAAACGATCTAATTTGCCTAGATCTGGAAAATAGTGGTTATACCCATTTGGCTCCTCCTCCTTTCCGGAGAAGACAACTCGATGCCACTGATCATTCCACGTCATATGGTCTCGGCAAAATGCCTTTGTTACCTTTGTTCTTTACGAACTGGGTTAAGTGGCGGACTGTTGTTTTGCTAGCCTGGACACAAAGTTATAGTATAGTATAGTTTAGTAAGATACTGTTATGGGAATAGAATATTCCCTTAAGATTGCTCGCTTATCAGCATCAAAAAGAACGCTATGAGTACGCACCTTAATTTGTTTTTCATAATTGTCTTAGGTTAGGTTAGGTAGAAACGGTTGACCACCACATGGTGGTCACACATAGACCGAGTAGGTTCTTAGTGTCGCCGGATACTGAAGGTCATTAGGAGGTTTGTTTTTCCAGTAGAATTCGTGTGCGCTTGGCAAACGCCAGCAGCGCATTGGGAGTGTGTCCGGCCGCTTCTTTTAGTGATGCGAGCCAGTGTTTGTTGAAGTATCGATGTTTTAGTGTTGCGAGTGCTGGGCAGCTGCATATAAGGTGTTCCAAGGTTTCCACAACTCCTGGTTCCTTACATTTCCGGCAGCCGTCTTCCGTTTATATCCCCAGCTTTTTAGCATGAGCTAACAGTTAACAGCATATGGGCATTTCCACAGAAAGGTCCACCGTGACCGCAAAATTAAAATGCATCCGAAATATTTAAATTGATCCAAAAATGTTTAAAAGCGTATTAAATTAAGTTGATGTTAATATTGGACCCGGAATAAGTGTATTATTTGCGTTGAATAAGTTTTAAAAAACAATCATTACTTAAAATTATACTATGGAAATTTATGTAACGTCACGCCATGTAACGTAACGCGACCTACTACCAAAATAAAAAAAAAACCAGAAAAGATTTTTCAAAACTATAAATTGGAAAATTAACACACATTAATCCAAATCATACAAAAAATAAAATTATGCCAAAAGGCTTGCTCACTTCGCTTAATTTTGCTTGCTTAGAACTTCAAGTCGAAACCAACTTCCGTTTTTCGTAACGTAACGCCATCGCCTATTTCGGCTTATATCTTTTAATCGGAATGTCCGATTGCTTTCATCCCTTTTGGCCAAATATAGTCCAACTGAATTGCTACTCAGATATAAAAAAAACCTTACACAAATATTACGTTCTTTAGGTGTTTTGTCATATTTTGTCGTACGAACGTAACGTAACGCCATTGTGGAAATGCCCATATGATCCGACAACGTACCAATATCCAGATTTTCGACAAATTTGTGGCAATTGGCTTGGGTCAGGCAATAGTCGATGGTAGATTTCGCCTGCCCGCGAATTAATGTGTAAACGAAAATCTTCACATAGTTATATTACTTTGCTCCCTTCCTTCTGCATTGCCCTCATAATCTATTGTATTTGCCCTTTACACATCGCGGCCGTCAGCTCAGACTCTGGAGACAGTTCACTTTTTTCCTTCTTTTCTGCTGCTGCGAGTTAGGTGGTGTATGGAGCATTTGTCGCTAAGAACTATTAAAATAATCTTGCTAGTGCCTCTCCAAATTGTTTGTTTTCTACTTTGATCGTGTCTCGACTATTATGATAGGTCGAGAGTCAATGTGCTCTTGCAGGGGTGGCCGTCTAAGCTACCCGTTTAGCAGCACTGCTACTGTCGTTGGCGAGCAGTAGACCGATAGGTCGTAACAAATGTCCTTTTGTCAGGTGGCAAAACTGCTCTTGCAATCGGAGGGAAAGCAAGAATTGCACTTTTAATTTCGTTTTGTCTCTGATTTTCGGCAATGTGTTCAATGTGTTTCGAGTGAAGACTTACTATCACAAACGCACTTGAGCAAATAGTGATATTTACGCAGGTTTCCAATGTCGATGTGGGATCACAGTATCGCCTTCAATTACAATTTTCTCCAGGTACACTCACAAAACTTCGCCAGTTTCATGGAGGCACACAGCAACACGTTCGTTTAACACCAATTGTGGACTCTTTTTAAATATAATCTTGAAATAAGATATGTCGGATTAACACCGACTTTTGTTACTAGGAAGGAAATCATCACAAAGATAAGGTCCTTCAAGCCACAATGGCATATCTCCATGACAACCACAGGGCAATCCTTTTTAACACTAAAGCGTATATGAACAGTAGCAAACCCTCTTGTTATCCTAATCATGTCAAAACGGGCAACCGGAGCCAATTTTTTTTTGAAGAAGGAAGACAATTCCTTCACCTCCAATAACATGAAAATATTATAACTAATTTGCGGAATGTACTTCCCAGCGAGTATCCCTATTGCGGATGGTGCCGTCGAAATTTTGGGTCGATCTGGGCCAAGTACTAGAGACAAAGACTATAGTAATGACGGATAGGTACTTGTACTTTCCAGCGCCATACGTCGACAGGCCTGGACAGAATTTCACCTTCCTGAGCAGGACAAGTAACGTAGCACTCCGTCATATACCTAGTGCCTGGAGTAGAGCTAGGGTATGCGTCTGTATGACGTGAGCAATGTGCACCTGTCCCGCTCTGAACTTTTTAATGGAGCACTGTCGTCCTAATAGGACACTGTCGACTAAGAATCCACCTAAGTAAACTATGAATTTTGAGCAACAGGCTATGCAGATTCTAAAAATAACACGATGAATCCTCATTGCACATACTAACAGAATGCACTACACTAGCTAGATGGGTAGACATATCCTTCATTTGTGCAAGAGATAAGGTTGATGAGTGAGCATTTGGCTCAATAGATCTTAGATCTCTGAGCACACTAATATTAATAATGAGCGAATTTTAGAAAATTGTCGAATAATATTATGTCAAGAGTTCTAAAAATGATTGTGCAATTAAGAATATTAGACTATCGGCAATGCAACCATACAGTCGTATTGGTCACTTACAGCATATGTGGAAACTGCTGTGGAATATTTAGCGTTCTAGCTCTTATGGTTTGGGGTGTACGTTGATTTTGAATCAACAGTCTTCACACATTCAATCGGTCATGGCATGCTCTTTACATATCAAGATACAAATTCTAGTTTTTAATACAACTTACTTCAAATAAATTCACAGGAACTTCGTTTTTTAATAAATATTTTTGGACATTCGCGACAGCATCTTTGGAGTATTCCTATGATTAACACATTTTAATGAGCTTTCAATTTGTCGGATGGAATACTTACATATGTGTGTGACAGCATTTCTTCCATTATAAAATTGTCGTATATTTCTCTAGCTAGCTTTTTCCGTTCTTCGTAACACTCCGTTTTTTCGAAGCTTTTGATCTTTAAAAGAAGATACATATACAAAAATAATTAAACAAAAATTATTACTAAATTTTAAATAGCATTACCTGCTCATAGAACTTAAGCTGTTGAATAGGTTCTTCTGAGTCATTCTCACAGAAGTCCTTAAACAAAATATACCCTAAGGGAAGAAAAGATTTTAGTACCAGTGCGATTATAAATTTAGAGAATATTAAGTACCTATAATCTGATTAAAAATGTTGTGAAAGTTGAGTTCATTTTCCTTCTCAAGGTATTTATACATTACACTTCTGACGCTGAAAAAAAAATGTTTTCTTTATTTAGTATGGATTTCATGTGGAGTCAGAGCTAGGCGTGCATCGCTTTGTTTCATAACACCCACGACTACGCGTACGTGTGTTGGAAAATCTGATTTTGTGCGTGTGCGTTTTGGGTAACCTAACACAACCAACCTTAAAACATAATAAGGGCTCGTACACATATGACATAATCATCAAGGGGGTGGGTGGAGTTAACTATATGATTATGCTTGATTACTTGGGGGAGAGAGAAGGGTCGTTGGTATATGATTACGTAATCTATATAAAAGCCTTCTCTCATAATTTATTTTGATCAAGTTTCGCACCCATTTTAGAAAACCATACACAACAGCCACTTTCTCAACGATGTGACACGAAGAGCTATTAATTTGAACTTAACTACATATGAATGTTGTTGCAAAAGTTCCTAATAGAAATAACAAAAACTGTGCAACATGTACCTTTTCTGAAGAAATTAATGTTGAATAATTATGTAATCATAAGAGGGGAGGTCAGCCAAATGATTACGCTTGATTGATGGGGGGAGGGTATTAAAAAATGTCTTACGTAATATGTGTACGAGCCCTAAACAAATTAACAAGTTATTGATATTGATGAATATATTTTTGGAGTATGTGTTTTAAATAAGTGTTCGACGAGATTTTGAAGCTTAAATCTTAACAATCTAGTTTTTATACCCTAGCAGAGGGCATCATAGTTACGTCTCAAAATGTGTAATGGACAGAAAGAGAGGTTTCCGATCCCTCAAAATATATATATTCTGAATCAGGATGAATCACAGAGTCGATGTTCGTCCGTCCTTCTGTTTCTTTGCAAGCTGGTCTCTCAGTTTTAAAGCTACCGTAGTTTAACTTGGCACGGGCTCTTCTTTTTGCTGCAGTACATATTTCGGAGCCGACCGAAAAGGACCACAATAACATATCGACGATGTTTTTGTATGAAAAATTTTTTTGTTTATGAATGTTTCCTAACCAACCTCACCCAAACCGAGTCTCTAGAGAGATTATACAATCTAACCCATCTTGGTCAAATCGGACCACTAGATCACATAGCTGCTTATTGATGAGAAATAAGTTTTTGTATGATCAACTTTTTGATCATACAAATATTACATCCAAACTAAGTGAAAGTTTTATTATACTTCAAAGAGTTTCCTATAATTTAATCGAAATCGGACCACATGGGAGCAATCAAACGAAAATTAAGTTTTGTATAAAAATTACTTCCTGCTAGGGTATATAGCTTCGGCACTCCGAAGACAGCTTTTATTTCTTCTTCTTAATGAAAATATGAAATAATCAACAAATATGAATATAAAATTCTGTTTTGCGAAAATTTGTGCGTGTTTCTTTACCCTCTGTGTTGCAAACATATTTGTTATCGATTTCTCGAATTTGTGTCTTTTCTTGTTAGTAGAACCGAAGAGTTGTCGCATAACTTAAAAATTCACGAAAAATCCACGTGATTTCAAAATTCCATACTAGCTTTCGCAACCGAACAACACTCCTTTGATATATAAATATTCATGACACTCACATTAGGACGGTCCAGTTTATTCGGGTGAGAAAAGGTAGAAAGCGTCTAAAAAATCGAAATCTACGAAGCATTATAATTACGCTTTTTGAGAATACAAAATAACCCGCCCTAACTCACATACTATATTTAAGAAAAAATGGGGTTATCGTATGTTTTGCTTGTTGCCAGGACTATCCATTGCTGCCTTGATTATTTTTCTTCTTTTTAAGATATACAGGTATAAATAAAAACCGATTAATTGTCTAGTTTTGCTTCAAATAAACCTTATTTCTTGAGTTTTATTTTATTTTATTCAATAAATAAGAAATTAAATTAATTAATTCTGCATTATTATTATGTATAATTATATTGGAAAATTCTGAAGCACATTTTTTATTATTAGCATTTTTCAGATGCAAAAAATACCAAAAATATTTCAGTTTAAGAAGAAAAAAAATTCCCGTGGGTTCCTAAATGTCAACAAAAATACTGGATATTTAACATGTAGGAAAATACTGATCAGCTATCATTCAGCTGCTCACACTCGAGCACTTTCCAAAAAAAATGGGGACTTCAAACTTTGCGGATACTTTTACTTAATTTTTTTTTGTTTTGATATGTTGTTGCAAATGTCCAAACATGCATATTCTAAGATTAGATGTGTTTTGGTGTTCTTGGCGATTTTTTCAATCCTCCATATTTTCATGGTTCTTTTCAGTTTTGGGAACAAGAAAATGTCGCAGAGGCCAAGTCCGGGAACGGTGTTGTAATTGGTCGAAAAACCAACAATGTGTGAGCAGGTGCATGAAATATTTTGCGAAAGCCATGAAATAATTTTTTACAAATGAGTGCCTTTTTTTCGAATTGCTTCGCGCAAACGGTGAAAACCTGCAAAGTAATGTTCCTTATTGACCGTAAGATCTTTTGGCAATATTTCATGATGCGCCATGCCATTGTAATCGAAGAAAGCAGTGACTCACTCTTTTTATACTCTGTTCCCAAAGGTAGCAACCAAACTTGGTACACATGTTTGTGTCCTCAATTTACGAAGTGTCAAGTTCAACGATCTTACTTGTTTTAACCAGAGCTCGCAAAATATGCTCAACCAAATTTTTCTGCTCGGTCTGCTCAGTCAAAGGACCGATAAAAAATAAAACGAGATTGCTCGCGGTCTGAACAGCAACCACTTTTTGCGTTTCGTTTGGGTTCTCGCTCTTAGGGGTTCAGCGTTAAGGTGGGAACTCACTTCAATCATGATCGCGATCCATGCGTGTAAGTGAATTCAATAGAAAAGCAACAACACATACGACTCTGAGCGCGTTCCATATGAAGTGCATGCAAAAAAATAACCACCAAATATGCTAATGAGCGTAATTCAGCAACAACAAAGCTTCATGATCGGAGACAAATATCAAGCATATGTTGATATTCCTCTCCGATCAAGAAACTTTCGGTTGAGAGGAGTGCGCTCTTTACGCACACATGCATACTTTCGCTCAACTCCACGCATACAATGATGCTGGATCGCGATCAACATTGAAGTGGGTTCCCACCTTAACACACGCTCGGTCTTTCGCTGACCGTTTTGGGCGAGCAGACTCGTTCGTCGCTCAGCTACTAAGCGGTCAGTAACTGAGCAAAACGAAAGAAGGTCCGCAAAAATAGGTCTTTTTTTTTTGTTGCTGTTCATTATGTAATTGTTTCGGATATTTCAACACAGGCAAAGCATGGAGGAGAAAACGATAGGGCGCTAATGTGTGTACACTTCATGTTTACTTATCCACACACACATGCGCAAAAGACCGTTTTCCGAATTTTAACGAAGCAAAGGGTCTTTGAGTGAGCACTGAGCCGAAAGACCGAGCAAAAACGGTCGTTGGTTAAGCAAAGACCGAACCGAGCAAAAACGATATTTGAGGATTTTTTCACGACCGTTTCGCATCGTGTCTGTAGGCGACCGTTCCTTTCCTGACTACATACAGTAGAGGGGCCGTTTTTTGCGAGCTCTGGTTTTAACAGACCTAGTATACAAATTTGATGCGAATTAACAAACAGTCGGAAATTGGTGGACAGCTCTGAGATTAAATTTTCTTGTTAATGATATGATTTTTTTCAATCCTATATCTAAAGCTCCTCACAAAAAAAGTTATCGTGGTAGACATCGATTTTGGATACTTCACCCCACGGACTACATAAAAATTGGTGAAATGGAACAAGTTTCATGTTTCAGAAAAAGTTGGTTTCAAACTCATTTAAATAACTTTGCACAAAAAATAAAAGGGGCTCAAGATCAATTGTGTTTTAAGTTAAAGTTTTTTAAAAATAGTTAATTTGGGCTTGTGTCATGTCCGTCTGTATGAACGCAATTTTATCCACACCCTTAAAACCAGAGCAACCAAACTTGGTACACATCAGAGAACGGCCCCGGGTGATTGCAAAAACGTTCATAGTATAGTTCATAGTATAATGAGCCAGATGAGCAATGGGCTGGGCACCCCTGCTTTCAAGAGTCGGAGATATCTCCTTCTGCCTGTTACATACATTTGCAGAGATTTAGTACACCCTCATTTTATGGGTAAAGGGCTTAAAAATACTACTGACTAAAATAAAGTTTACTTTACGAATGTGAGATTCGAATAATTCAATGACTTCTACAGCTTTCCTTTTCGTCTACAAGGTCAATTTGTTTTTTTAAAGCATTTTGATGCTATTTGCATTTTATAAGTCGCTTACCAATACTTATAATTACAATCCTCAAGGTACGGTCACACGCCATAGCGTGTGAGTATGGTATGGCAGGCTGCCACATAAATTTTGTCACTGAAATACGTGCTCACACGATATGTCAAATCAAAGATTTCTATGGTAGAAACGTGCCGTATGAGTTTATATGTTAAAATATTTAGTCCACATTTAGACGTTGATTTAAGCTCGCGAGTTTAACTAAAGAGTTTTGGGCTTGTTTTTGAGTTTTTGCGCATTTTTGCTCCGTTTTTCGCATTCTTCTGTGTTTGTATGAAATCGGTTAGCGATAACTTAAATCAGAGTTGTAAACCAACATAAAATCAACTTCATAGCGTGATTTAAGACTCACCGTCAAATGCAAGTGATTTTTTTCAGTAGTTTTCAAGAAGAAGAATGAAACAACTAGCGAGTTTAAATCATCGTCTAAGTGCGGACTTAGAATATTTTCTTACTTTTGCCTTATGAAATTTTTGACGGTTGATTTAGATAACGATATTACATAAATGTGGCAGAATGCCATATCGTGTGACCGCACCTTTGCGTCGTTTGCTTTAATGCTGAACCCGTTGTGGGTTGGTCGATCAATATTAATTGCTCCACAGCGGAAAATTGACCATGTTCACCGGCATGTGTTGATTCCTGATAATTTTTCTGATTACTATCATCTTTCTGGGGAATGCGACTGATACGAAATATCGATACGCAATTTGTCATATCATGATCCATGAAAATGTATCATAGAAATAGAACGATCAATTAAAGTGATTGTGAGAGAACTCCCAAATAAGAGTTGACCGTTTTTCTCTTTGCGGTCTGTTCACTAACATGCACATAACATTCATGCATTGGTGTTCTCGGGTGAGCTATGCTTGTTACGGTCTTTCAATAACAACATAGAGGGAGAGGTTCGATTGATCGCTCGCACATTGAGAGTCAGCAGATGACCGAAAAAATTTAATGCTCAGCGCAAACGGTCTTCTTATTTTGTTCACTTTGCCTTGTTTACAATGTTGCCCGCTCGTGTGCGTAAAACTCTTGGAAAAAAATCTGTAACACGAAAATTATTTTCATAATGTGTAAAATCATAATTTCTCAATACTTAAATTATTTGTATTTACATATATTTATGGATGTGAAATTTTTTGGGATTTGGTTCATCTGTTTTGGGCGGTACAGGTCCAACTTCATGAAACTTTTAACATAAAGTCCCACAGAGTGACTATAAAAGAAACTTTCTGTGAACATTCCTGAAGCTATTCCAAAAATGAAAGTCTGCCCCAATCTGCCTCCCCGGTTTTTATCAATGAAACAATGATTGCACCTGACGTCAAAAATACAGGAAATTGATGCGCGCGAGGTGCACTTTTGCGCTTACTGTACCGTTGCAGTGCTGAGTGCGCTGCATGGTCGAGGGCGGCATGCTTGCCAAATTTGACTTTTCCCTTTGATGAAATCATATCTTTTGAACCAAATAAGATATTGCCAAAATTTAAAAAACGTTTTGTTGTAAATTTCCGTTGCTTTTAAATAAACGAAAGATCTTTAAAAGCGGAATAGTAATTATTTTTGAAAAATAGTATGTTTCCAGTGCATTTCTATGGTGTAAATTCCTATGGAATGAAACTTCAACTTTGACATAATCTTCTGAAGAATTCTTCCGTCCGATCTTACCCTCATTTCAAAGCTACGGGAATTCCCTGTTTAACGCTTTTTACATTTTGACAATATCTTGTTTCGCTCAGAAAATATGATTTTTGCAAAGTAAAATGACAAAAGGCGCCATTTGACATTTCCTTGGATCAGGGCCACTTTGACTTCGTATTCCGTCGTGTGGCCCTGATGTGAAACGCGCTCGGTTTCTGGTGAAAACGCGAGAGCGTACTTTGTATGCCATCAGAGCCACTGCCATCGCTCTCGGTCTGGGGGCTCTGTGTCTGTGTGTACGAATGTACGCAGTGCACCGTGTGGCTCTGATGTGTAGCACAGCATCGCCGCGATAGCTTCCCATTCAAACGTTTACCATTGACTGCTTATATGAATACCCATTACATTCGAATACACGTATATTTATTTTAATTAAAAGAATTCTCATCATTTTCATAATAAATGTACATATAAACCAAAACATAACAAATTAAAGTTGGTCTTTTTAATTCCTACTGGCAAACCCGTATGAAAAATTATATAAAAATTGTAATTAATTGGCAGGGTATACATGTATCGACTAACAAGTGCGATATTGTCCTAACGAAAATCGTTTAAGGTGTTGAGCATTCTTCACGATCGCTTGGCGATTCTAATTCTAGTACTCACACATGCATACAGATATTGTGCATCTGTATGCATGTGTACATGTGCGTGGCATAGGATCTGCTTGCAGAAGATAAACAAACTGAGCTTACTTCCATGACCAATGTTAACAAATGCGTTTGGCTAGTATATTCGATATAATAATGCAATTGTATTTATGCATATGGCCGTCGGAAGGGGGCGTGTCAATTTTTTTTAATTTTATATTTCAGTTAATATATTTTCAATTCAACTACATCAAAAATCACCGAATATTTTAAAGTTTACAAATGCGAATAATTATTCATTTATTTTCAAAATTAGATATAAAATTAAATCTAAAGGGGTGCTTAACTAGTAACGGCACCTTCGAACCGTATTATTACTTGTAATTGAAATAGCAAAAAATTTACGCGCCCCCTTCCACCCACCATATGCATTTGAAATACAATTGCATTATTATATCGAAAACACTAGCCAAACGCATTTGTTAACATTTGATCCAAGCAAATTTTTCGGCTCGCTGCCATCGTACCATTTTTTATATCTATATACACTGTATGATTAGTGATTTAACTTAACAATTAATAAGGAATTCAAATGTTCTGCACTTAAAGAACTACGACAAGCTCAAAAAGACGCCTTACTCGCACACATGCATTCAAACGCAAAAGACTTTTATTTTCTTGGGTCGCGTCCAAACGGTCAGCGAATTCCCCGAACAATTGAGACAACAATTTCGGTTATTTGTTGAGCGCAAACCGTTTCACTAAAGACTCGAAGTGAGTCAATAAGTGACACTTATTTTCTGACAAGGAAGAACGGTCAATTGTTGTTTGCGAGCTCTGATCGTGATGCAATGTGTGTTTTATCGAAATGCGTCTTAAGATTATCGGTATTTTGTAAGTAAACAAGGGAAAATAATAATATTATTAATACCAGTAAATTCAAAAATGAGCATGTGTATTGCCGCGGAGCTTCTTGGATTGCCAAAATAATCTATCTTTGCTGAATATGATTGCAGAAACAACTTTGGGGCTTGAGAAGGTTACGTTTTGTCACATTTTGCTTAAGGACCTCTACCAAATGTGAAAAATTTGTGTACACTGCAGAGCAAATTTGTAGAACAAATTCTACTGTTGAGTCCGTTGAGCGCTCTACTTTAGAGCTCTGTATGGTGTTTAAGAGTAGAATTTTTTCTACATCTATGAAAATATCGCGGCACTTTAAACAGGCCTTTAGAATTGGCGCAAGTAGGCAAATTCAACAAAATTAATTGTAATCAAAATACTTCGCGGGACACGAGTTTAAAATATTGTTTATTAATAAATTGTAAGAAATATATACATATAAACGAGTAGATTTCAAATAAATAACATAAAAACATAAAAAAAATATTATGTAAATTCCAATTTTTCCCCATTATTTTGGCTATTTCCTGTGATAGGGCATAGCCGAAATGATAAGAATGATAGCTACTAACACACAGCTCCGGGTTCGAGTCAATCCATTAATTCATAAATCTTATTGTATATTGAAGACCTGGGACTTATGTATGTAAACAATTGTTGAAGGTCTCAAGAAAAATAATCATTCAAAAAGGAATATGTACATTTGTATGTGTTTCGTGTATAATTCATGTCATGTTGGTAATATTTTGGACCGTGCGCGTTTGCAATTGATTTCTCGTACTATGACACGATTACCTACAATTATAATAATGTTCATATAAAAGTGGGTATGAATATATGTACATACATATTTAATTGGTTAAACGTTTTACAACTTATGTCAGTGTATATACTTATAAATACATAAGTATGTATGTATGTATCTTAATGCATGCTCAAAATATTTACATATATGTATGTACTCACAAAAAAATATAGCTACTATATAATCTACGTTTAAATATATATGTACGTACTACAAAAAGATGCATATAAAACAAAATTTAAATACATATGTATGTACATCCATACGTATTTAAATAAATAAGATGAATAGTGGATACCTGGGATCTGGTAATACTAATTTTTTGCTAGCTCTGGCGGCTGGTGTGCACTTTGACTTTTCCATAGCCATTAAATAGCTGACATCAGCTAGAACAGCCTCCAAATCTGCCATTTCTTTTAAGTTTATGTACAATATGTATCTGTTGTTTACTTTCTCAATAACTGTTTCTTTTTGGCTCGTAAGAAAGATGTGAACTATATGGCACAAAAACAATTTTTTGATTTTTAAACCACGAAGAAATTGATTAATTTATTTATATCAATATATTGTATTTATAATATCCATGAATAAGTGGAAATAAAAATCTATGTATATACACATACATATGTATGTATGTATGTTGGAAGTTTTGATATATTGTTCCACTCATGCGTATATGTAAATAAATTTATTTCTACATCACTGCTATTTGACGTTGAACTTTTTATGAACAACGACTGTGACTTATCAAAAATAACAGTTACAAGATCACAGTGGGTTCCTTAAATTTTTAAAGATATTTATACATTTTGGGTACTCCTTGGTAGGGTTTTGAAATTCAGGCCGTTCCGAATTCCATTTTCATTCAAAAGCTGCGAAAGTGCAATTAGGAATCGATTTAGCGACAATTGACAATCGCTTTTTCTATAGAAATTTCAAATTTTTATAATTGTTTTTATTAACTTCAACAAAATAAACTTAGAAAAAAACATTTTCGAATTCTATTTAATGGATTAAACAACACATCACATATCGATTCTTAACTTTGTAATCGATAAGCAATCAAACGAGAACAAACTCGTCTGCCAGTTCGATATCGATTTTGATAGTGAAATTTAGAGACAATTTTTAAATTTATAAGTAAATATGTAATTTAACTTTAATGAAAAGAATGAATGAGCTAATCCGTTTCTACAAATTACAAGAATATTAGAAAATTGTGTTTATGCATACGTTTTTTCATTTTTCTATGCAATCTAGCCATTACTTACAATTCCGTCGTCTCAAATACTACCAGTTTTCAAAACGAAAAAATTATTCGTTTTGTCGTGTTCGGAACAGCAAAAACGAAGAGTAATTCCACTTCCGAAACTTTCGAGTCTTCTTCTCGTTCTTAGATCCCGCACATCAAGAAAGCACTGAAAATAGCCTTAAGGTTCGGTCCCACGATGTGGCATTCTGCCACATTTAGAACAGTCAGCAACTACCATAGCGTGTGAGTATGGTATGGCAGGCTGCCACATAAATTTTGTCACTGAAATACGTGCTCACACGATATGTCAAATCAAAGATGTCTATGGTAGAAACGTACCATATTAGCTTATATGTTGAAATACTTAACAGATTTTTTTACTTTTGCCATATGAAATTTTTACGGATGATTTCGATAACGATATAACATAAGTGTGGCACAATGTCACATCGTGTGACCGCAACTTTAGTCTTAAAAACACGCGGACAAAATTAAGGATTCGATTTCAGGTGGAGGAGGTAGACTTTATACGAAATAATGAAAACTTTTACATATTAGTTGCCGATATGTGTATATCGACAGGAAATCCGATCGTTATTAGTGATGGAAGCATCGAAAAACAAGTAAGAACGTTTTAGTCGGACGTACCCGACAACATAATACTCTGTTCCCAGTCCTGTATAATTTGGTTATTTGAGGGTTCGGAAAGAGACGCGAAAAAACAGTAGTCTGTATTTTGATGACTCTACCTGTACAAGGGTGGGAGATATAGATTTTTCAAGGTGTTGGGGGTCAAATTTTTTTGATTCCGATTTGACCAGGGTGTGAACATTAGTCTGTATGCCAAATTTAGTGACTACCTGTATTGCTGTGGGAGATCTTGACACTTCATAAATTGAGGATATACCAACATGTGTACCAGGTTTGGTTGCTCTAGCTTCAGTGGTGTGGAAGAAAATTGCGTTCATACGGACAGACGGACATTGCGCAAACCCAATGTGCGTTTAATCATCGGGGTCAAAATATAATTAAGAGATTGCCAGTCTGTTCGATGTAAAATTAAACATTTGTCGTTGTGGTCTTTCACAGAAAGATAGCGGGAAGAAAGTTTGTATTAGTATTGAAAATCGCGAAAAATTATATGAATTGGATTTCAGGTGGGGGAGGTTGACTTTATTGTTTGCCGAAATTATGATTTAATTGTTAATAACAAAGTTCGATATACATAAGGCGAAAAAAACACTTGATAGTTATTTCACAATATCGCGAAATTTTTATATGTATATAAAAATGATCTTTGGTTATCTTTCAATTAAAAAATCAAAAATAAAATTATTTTGTATTTTTATTTTGTTCCGTTATATATATCGGAAATAAAATATATATTCCCCACCAGAAATCAAATCCATAACCATTTTCCCGTTTTTTTTTTTTTAAATCAAGGCCAACATTCTCAGTACATGTTTTTATGTGTGGGACCTCAACTGCGAATAACAATAGTATTATATTGAATTGCCCAAAATTTTTACAAAGTCTATATATTCATGGTTATAAGATCATGGCGCTATAAAAGGGTAATGTTTCGGTTGAATTACTGTTTTCGAAGAGGCCACTAAATAATATAGTTCTAGTCTCAAAAATTTAGAAATAATTTAATATTTCGATTTACGGCTGCGGAGGTTGACAATTTTGTACATATTATTATTTTATTTAAATATTAAATACAAATGGTCCCACATAAGCAAAGCGATTACTGTTTTGGTGGGAACATCGATAAGCTATTGAGATGAGTATGCTTGACAGGGTTGTTATGCGAGTATGCGCTGAATAAACAATGCGCGACTTTTAAAAATTATACATGAAAATAAAATTATATATCGATCGCTCCCACGGCAGGTTCAAGATATATTAGTCCGATTTTGATTAAATTTGGTCAGCATATGTAGATTATATTGAAACTTAAATTTGATCAGCAGCAAATATAATAGAATGCCAGAAGAACATAATACAACTACAATAAATGAATTAAACACTACCCGTTTGACTTGTTAAATAGTATTGTATAGATCAGCTAGTACCGAACATAAAAAAGCGTAGCCATTAGAAAAGTGATAAAACTTCAATAGAGGTTAGAAACTTAGATAAAGGGATTAAGCTTTGGTGCGGACTTAGAAATTCAAATGGGCCTCTTCATGAAAGTAATTAGCTTAAACCGGAATCGGACAGCAGGTGGATCACAGGTTATGACATCCGCCATACAGACGGGAACACTCGGATTCGAATCTAGCCGACTACCACTCATATACGGACAAGTTTGGACAAAAATTTGTAACGTGACAGGTGTTTCCCAGTGGGCAGTGCCGGCCAGCCAGATACTCTCTCATTAGGGGTGAGTACACCCGTGCCCGCCGTCACGAACAATCACAGTCCCACCAAATCTACACATTACTAACCAAACTACAAAAAAAAAAAAAACAGACAATATTATTTAAATTTAACCTTAACGGCTGCTTCATTTGGTGACTTCTATCGTTTTGTCCACGTATTCGATATTTCGCATACCCCGATGCAACAAATTCTAACAATAAGGTCACTGATATGGATGCTTGGCAGCATCCGAAATAGCGCTATATATTCTGCTCTCCTCTGCCCAGGCGGGTGCCAGTACCTCTAGTAGGGTCGGGCCCAAGCGGACAAAGGAGGGCATGAGAGCCAAGGCACAATATAAAGCGGCTCTCAAAATCAGCGGCGACCTCACCCCCGAGGAGAGGGGCAAGCTGGCGTGGGCTGATCTCAAGATAAGCGAGGGTCGCAAACATTTTGCCCAGAAGCCTACTCTACAGGCTTCTAGTGGCAACTACGCGAACAAGGTCGAGGAGCAATTGGCCACTAAACGCCAGCGATCGACTGAGACGACAAAGGCTGGAGTGCCCGTGAGCAAGCGGCCCCGCCCACCAACAAAACCACCAGGGAGTCTGTGAGCGACGTAGCAAAACGACATCTCGTCGTCGCGCTCGTCGACAAAAGCGACCCCAATGGCAAAATGTCGCCAGAACGGTGGAGACTAGTGGAAACACGACTGCTCGAGGCGATGCTGAAGAGGATGGAGACTCTGGATGCCGCACCCACCACATTCGATGGTGCAGGTTGGCTCAATGGAGTCAAAATTCTCAGCTGTATAGACGACCCCACACTGGAGTGGGTCTCTCAAACAGTCGCCTCAATGGCCGCCCCGTGGAAGGGCGCCAAGCTGGAGGTAGTTAACAGAACCAGTATTCCGTGCGTACCAAAGGCAAAAGTGCTTCTTCCGAGGGTCGTGCCTAAAGAGCAGGCTCTCAAATTACTCAAATGGAAGAATCCTGACGTGCCCACCGATGATTGGCAGGTCATTCATGTCGGGGCAGCACATGATCCTGCAAATTAGTAAGGAAGCCGAGGATCCGCTTTATCCTAGGTAAGGGATGATGGCGTGGGGCGTGGGCAGCGTATACCTGCGTCTCAAGAAATGCCACCCCCACGACAACACGCTGATGGCTGGTGAGGTTGAGCAAGACCTGGGCCTTGTGTTTATGGAAGCTACCCACAACCTGGAAATCGTGGAAATGGCCACAGAAGCCACGCCCAAGGACCCAAAAATGGAGGACAACGAGGATGGTGACACGACGTTGGTAGTCGAGCCACCGCGAGCGGAGGAATCCAGCAGCCGTGCAGCTGTAGGTCCTCCAGCTCAACTAACATAAAAGTAAGCTAGCTTAGGCGGAGCTTCTTATAGCCCTGGAGCAGGGGTCCGCCGATGTTGCTTTAGTCCAATAACCTTGGTTGGCAGCGGGCAACAAGGTGTTTGGGGTTTGGGCTAAGGTTCGCTAACTTTAACACGTTCCACCAGATAACAGTAAGTACGAACAGAACAGCTATCCTAGTAAGGAAAGGCATCTACTCTTACCTTATGTCTAATTACAGTACTAGTGATCTCACAGTCAACAGGAACAGGGCGCACGACAGGGAGGCATCACCCGATGAACTCAGGAGACTAATCGAGGAGGCAGGCCTGCGGAGGCAGCCCCTTATTGTCGGGACGGACGCCAACGCTCACAATACTGTGTGGGGCAGTCCGGACATCAACGACAGAGATGAGTCTCTTCTAAACTTTCTACTTCAATCTAGCCTAAGGATAGCAAATGTTTGGGGTGAGCCTACATATGTCTTCCAATATCCTAGATCCTACACTTGTAGCCGGGAATATTACACAAGTGACGCTATGGAGGGTTCTCGATAAACCCTCCTTCTCGGATCACAAGTACAATCAATTTAAGGTGCAATTCGACCATACTCCTCCTCAAAGTGTATACAGAAACCCCCGGAACACAAACTGGGAGAAGTTTGTAACAACGTTGGGAAGGAAGATACCCACACCACCCATAATCTCATCAGAAGATGATAGAGAGGTATCTGAAGACTCTCATACATCACCTCATTACTACGTACCACTCATCATGCAAACCATCAAAAATTAAATGGACCAGGCCACCCTGGTGGACTCCAGAGCTAAAAGCACAAAGGAAAGATGTACAAGATCTCTTCATGCTTGCAAAACAAGCCGATGAAGAGATTATCTGGGACGAGTAGAAAATACTGCTCGTAACTTCAAAAAAAAAGTTCGAAAAAGAGGAACACATGGAGAACCTTCTGCTCTAGCATAGAGAAGGTCACAGAAACGGCGAGACTCCGGAAGCTGCTTTCGAGTCAGCCAGTTAGCCAGTCAGCTAAAAACAGATGATGGACGATGGGCGGAAAACAGCACGGAAGCAATATGCGCTCTCATCGATGCACATTTCCCTGAGTGTACACAAGTCACAGAGCCTGACACACCTCAAACTATCCGAGTAATAAACTCGGAACTACCCGCAAACATAGTCACACCGAAGAAAATCCAGTGCGCAATAATCTCGTTCACGAGCTACAAATCCCCTGTAATGGACGGCAACGATATTGCAGAATACCAAGCATTGAATCATCCCATGACTACATCGACTGTTTGAGGCATGTCTACAATGCGGCTATGTGCCTGTGGCCTCCAGAACTGCACTGGTCGTGTCCCTGCCCAAAGCAGGCAAGGTCATTCATGTGCAGCCGAAGGACTACAGACCCATAAGCCTAACCTCATTCATGCTCAAAACATTGGAAAAAGTAATGGAGCTCCTAGACATCGATACTTCAACAAACATGAGCTCGCATCACATAAAAAAGCGGCCAGACACACTGCCAATGCGCTGTTGGCGTTTGCCGAGTGTACACGACTCCTACAGGATCAACAAACCTCCTAACGACCTTCAGTATCCGGCGACACTATGGACCTGCTCGGTCTATGTGGGACCACCATGTGGAGTTCAACCGGTTCTACCTAACCTAACCTTAATCAGTATCAAAAGAGATTTCGATATGGCCATGTCCCTCGGTCCGTCCGTCTATCCGTCCGTACGTACGAACGCATCGATCTAAGCAACTATAAGAACTAGAGACACCAAATTTTGAATGAAGGAATGAAGGAACTATACTAGCGAAACATTTAGATTAAAGTGCATTATGTTGAATTTGACTAATTTCGTCAACCGTAAGAAATACACAAAGTATCACAGTTTTCCCTCCAGTGAAGGTAGGATCTCAATAGTTGAGCCACGTGACTAATGTTTCTTGTGTTGGGCTATGAAAATGTCTTTGAAGCCGATGTAACTAAACAAATAATCCCACTAATGTGTCCTTGACTTCCATTTGCCGCCCCTGGCGATGCGGAGTAGAGTTTCTAAAATAATTTGTGCATTTTCCAACTATTTTCCGCGCGCAGAGTTCCGAGGATTTTGAATTTATATTTAGAAATTAGTATGAAGCCATTCGCATAAAAAACGGCAATGCTGAATTCCAGACTTCACTCCTTTTCCGACCGTGGACGTGCATTTTCCAAAACCGGTAGCACATGTGTCGAATTATTTAATGTGAGGTGCTTTGAAAATTAGTTTCAAAATATTTGGATGATAAACGGAAAAGTTTGAAAATGACTTTGAAGTGAATCGGACGTTATTCAAAAATGTTTCATACAACCGTTTCCACGATTTTTCTGACTTTCAAAATCTTTGAAATATTATTTTTTCCCATAGAACCTTGAAAATGAGTTTGAAGCCAATCGCATGAAAATTAAAAATGTCGAATGCCAGAGTTTTCCACCAATTTTCCAACCATAGGGCTGAATTTCCCAAAATCGCTGATACACGTGTCGAATTATATAATGTGTAGAGCTTTGAAAATGAGTTTGAAGCCAATCGGACGGTTATTATAAATGTAATATAAATGTAGATTTTCCAAAATCTTTGGACATCGTGGGTATTATGTTTTTATGTAGAACTTTGAAAATGAGTTTGAAGACAATCACATGAAAATTAAAAATGTTGAATGCCAAAGTTTTCCACTGATTTTCCGACCATGGGGTTGAATTTCCCCAAATCGCTGATACACGTGTTGAATTATTTTACGTAAAGAGCATTGAAAATTAATTTGAAAGCAATCGAATTAAATTTAGACTTTCGTCCATTTAACATTGAGACCCCCATTTTCCGCCCATGTGGGTGGACTTTCCAAAATCGGTGAAATACATATTTGTAATGAATTTTTGTGTAGATATTTGAAAATGAGTTTGAGGCCGATTGGATGGATGGTAAACTAAAAAGTTTCACACAACAGTTTTCCGCGATTTTCCACGCTTGTGGGTGGAATTTTAAAAAATACCGTCTTAGTGTGCACTTTCATCAGAGATGGAACCTACTTTCCAAATTTACGCATCCTAGCTCTTATTGTTTGGGCTGTGCGATGATTGCCAATCAGTCAGAACGACCTGGAACCGCTGGTTGTTCGGGACTGCTTATTTGAATATTCGCAGCTGACCCCCTTCGGAGCCCGTTCGCTATCCGCAACCTGCGACCCGTCCGGTGGCCTCAGCTAGGCCGCCTTCAGAACCACCTCACTAGCTTTTAAAGGATACTTCGAAAATGCCAAGCTTAACGAAAAACCATTTTTAGTAAATTCAGTTGTTGGTCATACGACGCTCACTTACCACATTCATCTTAGTTTATTCAGTTGCAACCACATTCCTATTAAGTTCTTCTTACTTCCAACCCTGAAAACATTCCACGGTATTCCAGACAATGACACACTATAACAGGGGTGCGCATCACCTATGCACACGATGCACATATGTTTTTGTATTGCTCATAGCGTATGGAAGTGTGTGAGGCTTACACATAGGTAAGCTTCTGGTGCATATTGCAAATTACACTAGCAATGTTTCACTTTTCGCTTTCCGTCAACTCTCGTTGCTGGCAAGCAAAAAAAACAATTTTATAGCTTCGTGTGGCCGATGCTAATCCGAATGCATTTTTCTGTTGTCTTATCGTTTACTGTACACTGAAAATCGAAAAACTACACTTCGTTGTAAACCGTGCGACGTATGTGTTCTATTCTTTCTTCATTTATCATTTCATTTTTTTCACGGGTCGGTAAAACGTGTTATTAACGGGCAAGTATTTTCTTCGCCGATATTAATTGCAATGTTTATTATGCAACAATATACTATCGACAAACACAACATATAATCGTGAAAAAAATTTCATAATATATCACTGTTCACTGGATGATGAAACATGTTCTTATTTTTTTTTTTCTGTGTACACATTGAAATATCCCAAGCAAGCGTCGAGTGAAGCTCATGTATTAAAAACCAGCTCTAGCTTTGAATACAATAAATAGTTGATTTTTGGCATACAATTATTTAAGCCTCCGTGGCTAAATTTAAAGCAGTTAAATAGCAAATTACAAATAAAAGTCAGAGAGAACAACAGAAACGAAATAAGACCATTTCGATAATTATCCAAATAAGGATTTTTAAACTGAAACTGTGGGTCAGTGTGATTGTTCGCTTCACGCATCGGAGCGTACGAGAACAGAAAGTCGGGAGGAAAGAGCGGCTTGCGTCAAAGGACAAAGCATACTTTTAGGCATTCCTTCAATTACTACACGCCAAATCAGTTGCTATTGCTGACATACATTTCTAAACCGAGGCACACAATCTGAATAGAACACCTCCTGCGTCCAGACCATTGAGTCAGACCAAGATGAACGGGATTCAGACAAAAAGCACTCCAATAAGCACCCAGCAGCAAGGGAAGAGGAAGACAGCTACTCTTTCGCCAGACAACCCAATAGGGGACCTCATGCTAGCCATACAAAATATGGGAGAAAAGTTCGACTCAAATTTATCAACAATGAGCAAAAGCTTAAGAGAACAGATGGCAAAACTAGCATCAAAAGATGACATTGGGGAGCTGAAGGATGAGAAAGGCGTCATGTCACAACCCATGGGTGCACTCCGAGCTGAGAATCAAGCCCTTATACTGGAAATTGAGCAACTCAGATGTGATAGAGAACTCAACAGAAGAGAGCTAATCCGTCTAATAGACCAAAATAATAGCAGAAATATAATCCTGAAAAGCTTGCGAAAAGATAAAGCAAATTTGCGCGATATAGAGGGTTTGCTTCATATAAAAATGCAATTACCATATTCGAGGATTCGGCAGTCAAAAGCCCTTTTTGAGCGTAACAAAAAGGTGTGCGTGTTGGTTGTGCTTGAAACATCGGAAATGGGATCTGAGGCACTGAAAAACGGAAGAAAATTGGCTGGATCGTCAATCTACATAGAGCGAGACTTAAGTTTTGAAAAACAGGATCACAAATCACAATTGCTGCACCTAAAAAAAGAGCATGCTAATGTCAATAAAGATATCAGACATATCAGTTTTTGTGAAGAATGATGCGATAAATATAATCTGAAAATGGATGCATTATATCGCCAACAGAGTCTTGCAATCTAAAGGACAAACAGCGGAACAAGTTATTCAAACCACGTTTGGTACCGCTCTCGTTTGGGCAAACATGTCATACGCAAAACTTCTAGAACGAGCTAAGAATACAAAAAAGCAAACGCCAAAAAACTAAATTGAAAGACCAACCGTAATATAGAAATAAACAGGCTTAATTTTAAGCTTCTATCTTATAATGTAGCAGGGCTAGCAAACAAAGTTTTGTATTCTCATTTCTTTAAATTTATTAACTCGCATGACATTTGTATTATTTGAAACCTTCGTGGAAAGAAGTTTTGAGAGGTTCGAAACATTCTTTTACCAATATAATCTTCTTTGGGAAGCAGTCACTAGAATACACAACTGAGGAAGAGCCAGCGGGCATATACTTTTTGGAGTACGCAAGGATTAAAAGAAATGGATGAACTGGGGATCGAACCTGCAAAAAGCCGGTTAACAAACAAGCACTCTATCTACACGGTCACCGCATCGTGAATGATGCCGCTGGCAAAATCAAGCTATGTGCATATAACACGGCCAAGTCTGGTTCGTCGCTGCTTCCATTTCCATTTCTGAATTGAAATTTCATAGTGCCATGCGCTGTTGCCTTTCTGCATTTCTCACGCATACTAAGAAGCAAGCGCATGTGAGTACTTGGACCCACACATAGAAACGAAATGGTGTCGATCCAAGACTAAATATTCGTTCTGAGCAGCGGCGTTAGCAACTCGGTTTTTTTTTTTTGCCGAGCTGGCAAACCACGAGGGTGTTCTGTCGAGTTCGGCTTTTGTGCCGAACTGCTTGGGGTTCCAATGACACCAAAGCATCTGGCCTCAGAAAAATGCTTGCTTGACGTATCTATGTATTCAGTAATTAAAGATTGAACTTTTGGAGACCAGCACGTGGAGCCAGAATCACATGATACTACTGCAGAAGAAGGAAACAAGTATTATGGACAATTTTCGGGCACAGGCACGAAGCAGCAATAGCAGAATAGTTTACAGGCAGCTGAATTATGAGCTTCGGGAACAAAACTACTTCAGCGACGAATATAACACGTAAACAATATCAGTCATATGCACGGCAAGAACTGAAGTTCTTAAACATAATTTCCTGCCCTACAGGACAGGTTCAAGCATTTGCTTGCTTTACAACACCGAGGAACGGGAACTCATTTTATCAAGTAAAGAACCAAATAGAGTTGCCAGTCTTTGCGCCACTTTTGCACCTAAAATTTTCAACGCGGCAGGTCCCACACGCTTCGTATTTGTTCGGTGGGACCTGCCGCTTCGTGTGGGACCAGCCGCTTCATGGCCGAGTTCGCGGCCCTGTCGCAGATGCTCAACGACCGCCGAGTCGAGAGCAACCATGAATGTATGCGCTGATCTGCGGTTGCATGCGTGCATACATACATACATACATGCATATATGTATGTACATGCACAAGAATCGTTTTCACTTATTTGCTATTTCGATGGTTTGGCAAGCCGCGACTGGCATGCATGCGAAGATAATTGAGTCTTGCATAAAATACCCTGTACATCAAATTGGTTTTTTAATACTAAGTATTATGGGTAGAATTGTTTAAAAATAGATAGTCCTTAGAATAACACAAATTGACAGTGTCCATTTAAATAGCGCAGGCATAACAGCTTTTATGTTTAATAAAAATAGTAAAAATAAAATTAATAATTCCAGGTTCCCCAATATACAACAAATTGATAGTGTTCATTCAAATTACACAGGCCTAGCAATTTTTATATTATATAAAAATAAAAATTAATTTCCAGGGTATGCATGCATCGACGCACAAGTGCGATATTGTTCCAGCAACCAAATCCTATGCTAGGCACATGTACACAGATGCATGTGTGTGATCACGAAATGGAATCGCCACGCGAGCTTGTGAAAAGTACGCACGCCTTGAACAATATTCATTTCGAACAATATCGCACTTGTGCGTCGATGCATGCATACCCTGGAAATTAATTTTTATTTTTATCTATATATATAAAAGAGTTTGTGCTGACTGACTGACTGACTGACTGATTGGCAATCATCGCACAGCCCTAACCATAAGAGCTAGGATGCTGAAATTTTCACAGTAGGTTCCATCTATGATGAAAGTGCATACTAAGACGGGATTTTGAAAAATTCCACCCACAAGCGTGGAAAATCGCGGAAAACTGTTGTATGAAACTTTTTTGTTTACCATCCAATCAGCTTCAAACTCATTTTCAGAGATCTAAACAAAAATTAATTTGACACGTATTTCATCGATTTTGAAAAATCCACCCCCATGGGTGGAAAATGGGGGTCTCAAGGTTGTATGGGCGAAAGTCTAATTTTAGTCCGATCACCTTCAAATTCATTTTCAAAGCTCTTCACGTAAGATAATTCGACAGCGTAAAATAATGTATCAGCGATTTTTGAAAATTCGACCACATGGTCGGAAAATCGGTGGAAAAGTCTGCCATTTGACATTTTTAGTTTTCATGCGATTGGCTTCAAACTCATTTTCAAGGTTCTATGGGAAAAAATAATAGGCGCGGTGGTCAAAGATTTTGGAAAATCTACTCCCAAAGTCGGAAAATTCGTGGAAAACTGTTGTATGAAACTTTTTTGATTGTCGTCCGATTGACTTCAAACTCATTTTCAAAGCTCTTTACATAAAATTATTTGACACGTGTATCAGCGATTTTGGGAAATTCGACCACATGGTCGGAAAATCGGTGGAAAATTCTGGCATTCGACATTTTTAATTTTCATGAGATTAGCTTCAAACTCATTTACAAGGTTCTATGGGAAAAAATAATAGGCGCGGTGGTCAAAGATTTTGGAAAATCTACCCCCAAAGTCGGAAAATTCGTGGAAAACTGTTGTATGAAACTTTTTTGATTATCGTCCGATTGGCTTCAAACTCATTTTCAAAGCTCTTCACATTAAATAATTTGACACGAGTATCAGCGATTTTGGGAAATTCAGCTCCATGGTCGGAAAATCGGTGGAAAAGTCTGGCATTCGACATTTTTAATTTTCATGCGATTGGCTTCAAACTCATTTACAAGGTTCTATGGGAACAAATAATAGGCGCGGTGGTCAAAGATTTTGGAAAATCTACCCACAAAAACGGAAAATTCGTGCAAAACTGTTGTATGAAACTTTTTTGATTATCGTCCGAATGACTTTAAATTCATTTTCAAAGCTCTTCACATTGAATAATTCGACATGTGTATCACCGATTATTGGAAATTCAGCCCTATGCTCGGAAAATTTGTGGAAAACTCTGGCATTCGACATGTTAAATGTTCAAGTGATTGGCTTCAAACTCATTTTCATGGTTCTACCGAAACACATAATAGGCGCGGTGGTCAAAGATTTTGGAAAATCTATCCCTAAGGTCGGAAAATACGCGGAAAACTGTTGTATGAAATGTTTTTGAGTATCGTCCAATTGACTTCAAACTCATTTTCAAACTTCTGTTTATCATTCAATCATTTTGAAACTAATTTTCAAAGCACCTCAAATTAAATAATTCGTCACATGTGCTACCGGTTTTGAAAGTACCTCGGTACTTTGCGTGCAATACAACGGGCGGAAAACAGTTGGAAAGATTTAATTTGGATTGTTAGTATTATTGTTGAAATTGGCTCAAAATGCCAAATGATTTTGGAAAATCTACTCCGTGACGCCACGGGCGGGAAATGGAAGTCAAGGACAAATGAGTGGGACATTTTTTTGTTGTTTTTTTTTTTCAATGACATTTTCATAGCCCTACACCGAAAACATTAGTCACGTGGCTCAACTATTTAGTTGTATTGCTTACGGTTGACGAAAGTAGTCAAATTCAAGAAAAAAAATGCATTTTCATCTAAATATTTCCCCGGGCAAGGCCGGGATATTACCTGCTAGTATAATATAATAATTGCTATGCCTGTGTAATTTGAATGAACACTATCAATTTGTTGTATATTGGGGAACCTGGAATTATTAATGTTATTTTTACTATTTTTATTAAACATTAAAGCTGTTATGCCTGCGCTATTTAAATGGACACTGTCAATTTGTGTTATTCTAAGGACTTTCTATTTTTAAACAATTCTACCCATAATACTTAGTATTAAAAAACCAATTTGATGTACAGGGTATTTTATGCAAGACTCAATTATCTTCGCATGCATGCCAGTCGCGGCTTGCCAAACCATCGAAATAGCAAATAAGCGAAAACGATTCTCGTGCATGTACATACATATATGCATGTATGTATGTATGTATGCACGCATACATATGCATACGCATATGCATACATTCATTGTTGCTCTCGACTCGGCGGTCGTTGAGCATCTGCGACAGAGCCACGAACTCGGCCACGAAGCGGCAGGTCCCACACGAAGCGGAAGGTCCCACCAAACAAATACGTGTGGGACCTGCCGCGTTGAAAATTTTAGGTGCAAAAGTGGCGCAAAGACTGGCAACTCTATTTGGTTGTTTACTTGATGCTAATATATTAAAACACGACCGTCAAAGCACAGTCAGTCAAGATAGTTCATAAAAATAATATCAAAACATAATTTCATTCACAGAATTTTGTACCATTATGCCACGGGCTGGCAACTATATTTGGCTACTCCCATTTACAACTAATCACAATTAAAACGGGAGTAGCGGCAATGCAGAACGGCGTATTTAAAGTAATTCACGTTCTTTATATGGAGGAATATGAAAAGGTCGCACGGAGTTTAGAAGAAACATTATAAAATAAAAGCAGCGCCCACGATATATACCCATTCTTGGAATATGAGCTAAAAGCAATAAAACGCGATTTGCGTAGGCTTAGGGCACCCAAACGGGCGACCAGGTCTGTAGATGCCCTGGGGACAGTGTGGAAATGGCTGACCGGTACGCCGGACAGAAGCGACCACGAAAATTTAACTGTAAAAATTAGTGAACAGTTAGAAAAGAATAACAGACAAGTTGTTATTAATAAGGCATTAAGCACTAGAGTAAACAAGTTAAGTAACATAACATATCCAAAATAGAAGAAGTCTTAGATAGCGAGGAAGGAATGTCTGTTAATGTAGAAGATCTATAGGAATTCGCAAAAACAAAAATAGCCACAAATGGCAAAAATATGTTCTACATGATAAATGTACTTTTACTCGAAAAGGAACCTTGCATTTCCATGATAATTAAAGCAATTAAGAAAGATAAAGTAATAAGCGAAATCAAATATGAAAATAGCATGATCTGTAATAAAACAATGTATGCTCATGTAATAAAATGCGAAACTCATAGCGATAAGACAATTTGTAACAGAAATAACATCCTAGATCTAAGTACTGACTCCTGCATAACACTGTTATTACAAAACTGCAAGTCCGTCAACAGCAAGCACATCCCGGATCAATAGGAAACAGGACCGGCACCATTCTCCTCAACGATTTCAAGTGGAAAATCAAATTCGACCAAGAGGAAATTGAGATATTAGGAACTTATCTAATACAGTTCCAGAATTCAACAGTAAGGATCGCTGATGACGAATACGAGGCAAGGGAATTGAAATACGCGGAGGTAAAAATCTTCCATCAAGCTTCCGAAGCAACAGGCAGCAGTACCCAAAAACGATATTACATCGCTTCCGAGGACGTCCGCGTCTAAAGGGGGAGGAGTTAACAACAATTTTTCCATAATTCATTTATTCATTCATTTATTTCTCCATTTCAATATACAGGTTTTTTGAGTATTGAAATTCTTAGCTAAGAGTTCTGGCAACCTGGCCTTTTCTACTTTAATAATGGTGTTAATTAATGCTATATGTATATTTATGTTGAACAATAGGAACATTATCAGATGAGGGAAAATAACAAAACCCCTTAGAATTAGGAAAAAAAAAAGAAAAAGGAGAGTTAAAATAAGGGTCAGGGCAGGAAAGCAAGGGGAGAGGGACAGGGAGTTTAAGACTAGAGTAGCTACGCCAGACCATTAATGTGAGGATATGCTGACTGCATACATCTCGAGTTGAACTTTTGCGATAGGCGCAAGGTCCTGGCTCTAACATTTTCAATATTAGTCATACTATGCAAATCAATCGTAGAGTGTTGCCAGGGTAGGTTAAGTATCATTTTTGAAATTTTGTTTTGAGTAATTTGTAATTTATTTAAGTGGCGTTTTGCTACATCAGCCCACACCGGGGCACCATAGAAAATTATTGCTGGGAAGATTGACCTAAACAGGAACATTTTGTTTTCTATATTTAAACTCGAATTCATATTAATAAATGGGAACAATGTTCGAATCGTCATGTTTAACTTCTTGTTTGTGGCATATATATGATCTTAAAATTTCAATTTATTGTCTAATATTATTCCAAGATATTTTACACATGATTCCTATTTAATGTATACGTTCCCTAACTGGATATCGTCATTTGGAAAATAGATGTCTTAACGTTTTGTGTGAAAAATATAGCCTGCGTTAAAGTATAAGTATATAAGTTAACAACAATGTTCCCCATAATTGCCATGTGCAGACGCACTCAAAATGCACTTGGCCAAAATCGAACACTCCTGCTCCGCATGCAGCACATCCGCCACGTGCGTCGGGTCATCAGTTTACGATTGAGCCAGCGGAGCCATTTCTGCCCAATTAGAAGCATAGCCTTTAAAGCTATGCGAAACAAAAGGTAGAAATATGTAAAAAAAAAAAATATATATTTATGAGAAATAAAAGCACAAATAAGACAGATTTTATAAACGAAAATAAGCCATATATGCATTGCATAATATTCCTTGAAAACACTCAAAACATACCCAAAATGGGTTTAATAGATACAAAGACAGTGGACTCCACTGCAAATGTAATTAATAAAGTAGAATCAGGTAACGTCGATTTAGGCTAATTTACACACATTTAATAATAATCGTTGAAATTATGTGCGCAAATTTATTTTTTAAATTATATAAATTGATAATAAATGCCTAAAGAAAAAATATATAAGTCGTGCAAACGACTTAGAAAAATTATAAAAAAAAGAAAATATCTTTTTGATCTCTTCTCAAATTTTAGGGAAAGGGTTCAGCAATTAGTTACTATAACTCCAATAAGTAGATACGAAATTATGTACTTATATATAGACTAGCCTAAACCCGCGGCGTTGCACGCATTTCCTAACTAAATTTAATTCAATTTCATTAATTTTAAATTCCTATAAATATTTCTTATTAATAGCTGGAAATACGCCTTGCGCGGCGAAATATTTAAATAAAAGTGCATTATCTTAAACTTAACTACTTTCCTCAACCGTAGGAAATATGCAAAAATAGAGTATCACAAAATTCCCACCCGTGGAAACCAAATAATTAAGTCAAACGCCTAATGATTTGTTGTGTAGGGCTGTGACCATGACTTTGAAGCCGATCTAACTAAACATATAATCTCACTCATTTGACTTTGACCGTCATTTCTCGCCCGAGGCGACGGGTGGGCGTAGTCCTTTAAAATATTTTGTTTTTTATTTTTATCGCATTTTGTTTGCGTAAGTCCCGAGCACTGCGGAAATGTGCACCGCTGTCAGCAAAAATTCAAGTCTCCAAAAATTTTTTATGCAGATTTGTCCAGGTGGTCAACATTAGTCTGTATGCCAAATTTGGTGACTCTGGCTATTAAACTGTAGGAGATATACCCCTGTGAAAAACGTGTTTTGGGGACACCATGTACCGATTTGCAGGGTGGGGGTGTCAACACTTGACACTTTATAAATTGACGATATACACCAACATGTGTACCAAGTTTGGTTGCTCTAGCTTCAAGGGTGTGGAAAAATTGTGTTCATACGGACAGACGGACATTTCGCAAAACCAATGCGTTTGCACAGATAAATTAAAAATGTCAATAAATGGAATGGATACAAATCGTTACCATTCTTAGAGAACAACGTGCCGAGTTTGATAAATCATTCAAGTGCCTTAACAAAAGTGCACCGATTTCAAACGATACAAAGTTAAAATATGTTAAAATTCTTATAGCGTTCAGCATCAAGGAAGCCAGTCATGACCATAAATTGTGAACATGACAAGTTAAAGACAATACTTGAAGCAGGCACATTCAAAACGATGAATGATGCCATCACAAAATATATCCATTGCAGTACAGAAATAACTGCCAATGCAAGCTCTGTATTGTATTCTCAGAGAGGACATGGCCACCGAGGTAATAACTATCGCGGTAATTACCGTGGCAAAGGCAACTGTCGTGGTAATAATAACAATTATAACAAGTAAGAATGCTATAGCCGAGTATACCAGACTACAAAACTCCCTGTACCCAGGTCCAAAATTTCCGATCGCATCTGCATGCACTTACACATACACACACACATACACAAAGTCGTACACACACAAGCGACACCTCACGCGACAGCGCAGGCGAGGCATTTTAAGTCGTGGCTTTGCATTTTCTTCCCCCCCTCGCTCTAGTACTGAATCTTGTTCGTTGAATAACTTCTGTGTTTATAATCCGATCGACTTTAAATTTGGACGGTAGATCTAGAGTGACTAAAGTATTATACTTGCCAAATCCCAAAGCTATATCTTTAAAAGTGTGGCTGTCAAACGTTTTGATCGAATTGCAGCGGAACGAAGGGAGGTATCTGAGATCGGAAACAAACTTGATCTGCGTATGGTATACAGGAACCTACACTCCAAATTTGGTGTTTTTACGCGCTAATAGTGGTTGAGATCGACGCGTTCATCCGGACAGACGGACGGACGAACAGACGGACAGACAGTCGGACATGGCCAAATCGAAGTCTCTATATACTTTATACCTATATACTTTACTAGCAGGTAATATCCCGGCCTTGCCCGGGGAAATATTTAGATGAAAATGCATTTTTTTTCTTGAATTTGACTACTTTCGTCAACCGTAAGCAATACAACTAAATAGTTGAGCCACGTGACTAATGTTTTCGGTGTAGGGCAATGAAAATGTCATTGAAAAAAAAACAACAAAAAAATGTCCCACTCATTTGTCCTTGACTTCCATTTCCCGCCCGTGGCGTCACGGAGTAGATTTTCCAAAATCATTTGGCATTTTGAGCCAATTTCAACAATAATACTAACAATCCAAATTAAATCTTTCCAACTGTTTTCCGCCCGTTGTATTGCACGCAAAGTACCGAGGTACTTTCAAAACCGGTAGCACATGTGACGAATTATTTAATTTGAGGTGCTTTGAAAATTAGTTTCAAAATGATTGAATGATAAACAGAAGTTTGAAAATGAGTTTGAAGTCAATTGGACGATACTCAAAAACATTTCATACAACAGTTTTCCGCGTATTTTCCGACCTTAGGGATAGATTTTCCAAAATCTTTGACCACCGCGCCTATTATGTGTTTGGGTAGAACCATGAAAATGAGTTTGAAGCCAATCACATGAAAATTAAAAATGTCGAATGCCAGAGTTTTCCACAAATTTTCCGAGCATAGGGCTGAATTTCCAATAATCGGTGATACACGTGTCGAATTATTCAATGTGAAGAGCTTTGAAAATGAATTTAAAGTCATTCGGACGATAATCAAAAAAGTTTCATACAACAGTTTTCCACGAATTTTCCGTTTTTGTGGGTAGATTTTCCAAAATCTTTGACCACCGCGCCTATTATTTTTTCCTATAGAACCTTGTAAATGAGTTTGAAGCCAATCGCATGAAAATTAAAAATGTCGAATGCCAGACTTTTCCACCGATTTTCCGACCATGGAGCTGAATTTCCCAAAATCGCTGATACTCGTGTCAAATTATTTAATGTGAAGAGCTTTGAAAATGAGTTTGAAGTCAATCGGACGATAATCAAAAAAGTTTCATACAACAGTTTTCCACGAATTTTCCGACTTTGGGAGTAGATTTTCCAAAATCTTTGACCACCGCGAATATTATTTTTGCCCATGGAACCTTGAAAATGAGTTTGAAGTCAATCGCATGAAAATTATAAATGTCAAATGCCAGACTTTTCCACCGATTTTCCGACCATGTGGTCGAATTTCCCAAAATCGCTGATACACGTCTTGAATTATTTTATGTAAAAAGCTTTCAAAATGAGTTTGAAGTCAATCAGACGATAGTCAAAAAAGTATCACACAACAGTTTTCCACGAATTTTCCGACTTTGGTGGTAGATTTTCCAAAATCTTTGACCATTGCGCCTATTATTTTTTCCCATAGAACCTTGAAAATGAGTTTGAAGCCAATCGCATAAAAACTAAAAATGTCAAATGGCAGACTTCTCCACCGATTTTCCGACCATGTCGAATTTCCCAAAATCGCTGATACACGTGTCGAATTATTTTATGTGAAGAGCTTTGAAAATGAATTTGAAGGTGATCGGAATAAAATTAGACTTTCGCCCATACAACCTTGAGACCCCCATTTTCCACCCATGGGGGTGGATTTTCCAAAATCGGTGAAATATGTGTCAAATTAATTTTTGTGTAGATCTCTGAAAATGAGTTTGAACCTGATTGGATGGTAAACAAAAAAGTTTCATACAACGGTTTTCCGCGATTTTCCACGCTTGTGGGTGGAATTTTCCAAAATCCCGTCTTAGTGTGCACTTTCATCATAGATGGAAGCTTCTGTGAAAATTTCAGCATCCTAGCTCTTATGGTTTGGGCTGTGCGATGATTGCCAATCAATCAGTCAGTCAGTCAGTCAGTCAGCACGAACTCTTTTATATATATAGATATAGATAGGGTCGGACAGGCAGAGTTACATACTTTTGCACAAATCCAATTCCCCCTTTTTATCCATTTTATGGGTACAGGGAGTAAAAATTATGACAATGAATTTTACTGGTCTTAAACCATCACAAGCATTCCTATACATGGATGATTTAATTGCCATAGGATGATCTGAGAAACATATGACTTAAGACTTAACAAATGTTTTTGATCTTTGTAGAAAGAATAACCTAAAGTTTCATCTAAATGACCTTACTTGGACTTAAATGCACTGATAAAGGAAAATTACCTGATGACCCAAAATATGATGCTATTAGAAAATATCCTGTCCCTACGGACGCAGACAGCACTAGAAGATTCGTTGCATTTTGTAATTATAATAGACATTTCATAAAAAACATAACAAGATTATGTAAGAAGGATATTCGAATAGACAGCTGATTGCCAGCATGCCTTCGATCATCTTAAAATGGCATCAATGAATCCAACTTTACTGCAATATCACGATTTTACCAAAGAATTTTGTATAATCACAGATGCTAGTAAAAAAGCATGTGGAGTAGTATTGACACAATCATATAATGAAATTCAGCTACCAGTAGCTTACTCTTTTCGCAGTTATACAAAAGTCGAAAGCAAGCACAGAACAAGTGTTAGCATGGCTCATTTTGTTATTGTAATTGCTCTTAGGCATAGGCAGCAATGAGAGTATACATGCACGGCTCTATTCATAAGCTAATGCATAATACATAAACAATATTGCGTGTTCCCTTTCTTATCTCTTTTCGCTGGCTGGGCTCATGAGCAAAGCAACAACATTTCAATACTTTTATATTTAATACATTTTAATCATTTTAGTACATACACTGTACCCAGTGGCCATCATACAAACAAGTCACATTTGCCGCAATGTTTATGTAAACATAGTACCACTGTAATAAGATCGCACCAATATTCAGAGTGCCGGTTAAATCCATCGTCAACACTTTTCCCGGTGACTGACCGGGATTATTAAAGAATATTTAATGTATAAATATAAAATGGCTGCTCCTCTGCCAGCGTCACTGAGACAGTAGTTGCGCAGTCTTAGCTGCCCTAAACCTTAGACATATAAGTCAGAATCACTTAATAAAGAGACTTGTAAAGGCCTGTTTAGACACACTGGCAGTAGGCCGAACATTCGACCAATTTTGTTGCCAGACATGTGTAAACACCTGCCAGATAGTCAATGTTCAATGTTTTTTTTTTTTTTTTTAAGTACGTTTTAAGTATGTTAAGCAGCATGTTGTTGACGACTCATTTTTTAGCAAAATATATTCTACCGAATATTGTTTGACCTGACCTGTCATAACAATCTAAACACCCAACGAAAATGTTGCCAGATACTAGACTGAAATTTGTGTGTAAACACTGTGCCAGGGTTCCACTTATAACAATACTGACATGTTGATTGTGATAATAAATATATATATAATTTAAAAAATAAAGGGTTCCGGCATCGAATGTTCGGCCTACTGCCAGTGTGTCTAAATGGCCTTAAGAATGACAAATATATTGCATATTTTGATTTGAAAGAACGACAATCATATACGACATATTGCATATTTTTTAACATACTTCAGGTTTCTCGACCTTAAAACGGCGACTGAAATCGCTATGCTATGAAACTACGGTAGATGGCGCGAATGTAGCGCTCGGTCGATATTTGTTAGTACCAACATGCGATAACTTTGCCGCCAAATTTGCGACCTTCGAATTTTTGCTGATTGTGATGCCCGGATTTTAAGCTACCAGAATGCGCGAAGTGTGGGCTTGTGCTATATTTTAACAATAGGAATAAACATTTTGAAAATTTTCACTTGAATTAAGTTCAGACTTTATCCCACCCTTCCACTATTTTCTGGATTTAATTATTATTCTTCTAACTTCATCAAAAATATTTTAAAGGACTACGCCCACCTTGCCTTGCCCGGCGAAAAATTTAGATGTGAGTGCATTATTTTGAATTTGACTAATTTCGTCAACCATAAGAAATACTAAAAAAAAGCGCTAACAATATTCATTCCCGTGGGGTAGGCGACTAAATAAATGAGCCAAATGCTTAATGATTTGTTGTATAGGGCTATGGCAATGAATTTGAAGCCGATCTAACTAAACAAATAATTTCACTCATAATAATTGCACCCCCATTTCCCGACCGTGGCGACGCGGAGTAGATTTTTCAAAATCATTTCCTAAGAAAACCTGGGAAACAAGGAAAGTTGCCCAATAATTCCAATTCTATTATAGAACCTCACCCAGCTTCAACTTCGTGCTCTTAGGTTGTCTGACAACAGTTTCGCTCTCCTGGCCGACCATGTTGAAGACACCGCGGCCGATTAGCTCCATATGTAGGGTATTCAGCACGGAGATATCCAAGAAGCTGACCTGCAGCTAGGCTCTGTGCAAGCCCCAGCTCCCAAGAAGCAGCCTAAGCCTCGCCCTATAACGATTCTCGGTGTAGAAGACATCCCTGCCCTGGAGCAACTCCTAAGCTTGGTAGTCGCCCCTGAATCGTACGAGCTCAAAGTTATACCAAACGGTGACCTTAAAGTTTATGCCAACGACTCTGACTTTCATAGACTCCAAGATGCTATCGGAGGTGAAATTGCAGTATACGCACTTCTGCTTACCCGCGGACAGGGAATTCATAATCGTAGTGCGCAACCTGGCAGCCTCAACTTTAGCGCCCAAATTGTAAATGACTTTGCCGAACACGGGCATGATGTGATGAATATTTACAACCCGAAATCGAAAACGCATTGATTGGTGATGATTGATGATCCGCTGGGTGAAAATGTCTGGTTCTTTGACCTAAATGAAAATAAGATGCCCTTAAGGTCATAACAATTGGAAGCCAGCGAGCATCCCGGGAACGGCCAAAAAAGAAT
This sequence comes from Hirtodrosophila histrioides, assembly GCA_037075165.1. Taxonomy (NCBI): domain Eukaryota; kingdom Metazoa; phylum Arthropoda; class Insecta; order Diptera; family Drosophilidae; genus Hirtodrosophila; species Hirtodrosophila histrioides. The sequence continues at coordinate 579,155 of JBAMCL010000177.1, read as the reverse complement.
CTGAATGTGCGACAATGCTAGCGCTGCTTTGGCTTTAACCATTCAAAAAACTACTGCACAAAGGACGCTGCGGTAAGGCCCATTGGACAAACTCTCACTAATTTCAGGTCAAAACTTATGATGACCTTCAGTGCTCATCAGTCTTGCGCCTAGCTCAGCTTCATCAAGCTCGTCGTGTGGTACACCAATCGCAACCTACCGCGTTCGAACAGCTAGGCCTCTCATTCGCTGGTCGTCGCGATCAGGCCAGCAGAGCACAGGTGTTAGAGACTTACACCATACCCAAAACCTTCCTCAGCAAATTGCAACTCATGCTCGCTCAATCAACAATAATCACCCAGAAACTAGTATTCCACAGCGGGACGCATCTCAAGGTCGCGCATGCCGTAATTTGCATCAACACACACTTGAAAAGTTGTGTCTGGATGGCCCACTTGCTCAGCAACCATTGCTGGATTCCAGACCAGCTCTTGGAAGAAATTAGCAAGCTTCGAGGCTCCAGGGCGATTATGCGCCTCGAAACTTGGAACGTTCGTAGTATCATCCCTAATGCGAACAAGCTTAAATTGTTTCTAAACAAACATGAAATTAACATTATGCTTGTTTCAGAAACAATTCTATACACTGGATCCTACATCGTTATGGAAGGATACAATTGCTATCGCGCAGACCAGCCAGGAGGGCGGTCAAGAGGAGGAGCCTGTGTCAGACTGGATCTGATACATTACCACCTAAATCTAATTACTACCAACCACATACAGCTGATTGCGGTAATGGTACCCACTTGCGTGGATGAAATTCTTGTCGCTGCCACCTACCTGACACCCACTCTGTCCTGGTCCAAAGCTGGATTCGATAGGCTCCTGGATCAGGTCATAAGTTCATAATCGGTGGTGATTTTGATGCGAAACATCGGCTCTGGGGCAACCTGAGAGCGTATCCAAGAGGCACAGAGCTGCACAATGCCATCACCAACAGCGCAACACAAGTCCTAGCTACCGGCAGACAAACTCATTACCCGTACAACAGAAGAAGTACTTCCACGAGTATAGTCTTATACATGTATGGTGGTGTTGATATCATACGGCTGTCAGTCAGAGAGGTACTTAAGCTCTCCTCCGATAATCTGCCACTTATCGCCACACTATCAGTTACGCTACAAAGGATTCCTGTGAGAACTAGACTAGTCCCCTATGATTCTAACATCTTGAAGTTTCAAAATAAATTGAGTGACTCGTTAAACCTCAATATGAAGATCCGCACTACCGAAGACGTCGACGATGCAGTTGAGTTGCTGCTTCTTAAAGCCGGGCATGTGGATCAAAACGCAGCTTCAATCCATTCAGCCTCCAGGCCAAACACACCCGGCTCTTTGATCCTTTGCCCGGCAGACGAAGGCCTACTGGCTCTTAAGAAGCAGCTAAGACGAGAATACGTCAGGAACATCGATCCAGCCATTGACAAGATATACAGAAGGATATCCAATAAGGTGAAAAGGGAGATAGCCATCCTTAAAGGAAGCCACTGATGCCATGCTGGAAGAGGCCACTGCTGTTGAAAGCTCCAAAATTGCTTATTGGAAATTAACAAGGCGGTAGAAACGGGAAGTCGCGCCGAAGTTCCCGGGACGAAGTCCAAATCAGCCCAGGACAGAGCCTATTAATTTGCAACTAACCTTTAGGCTGGGATTCAGCCTTCGAAATGGCTTCCCTACACAGGATACAGCTTGTCTTTGATGCCCTAGATGAACCTCTTCAAATGACACTTTCTGTCGCTCCAATTACTCTGAGCGGGGTCAAGGAGAAGCAGAGCTCGCAAAATGTGCTCAACCAAATTTTTCTGCTCGGTCTGCTCAGTCAACGACCGAAAAAAGTTAAACGGCATTTTTTTTCGTTTCGTTTGGGTTCTCGCTCTCGGATTCGGGTTGAACGTAACACACAATCGGTCTTTCACTAACTGTTTTGGGCGAGCATACTCGTTCGTCGCTCAGCTACCGAGCGGTCAGTAACTGAGCAAAACGAAGCAAACGCATTAAAAGGTCTTTTTTATGATTTTTGTGCAAAAGTATGCAACAGGTAGAAGGAGACATCTCTGACTCTTTAAAGTATATATATTCTTGATCAGTATCAAATGAGATTTCGAAATGGCCATGTCCGTCTGTCTTTTCGTTTGTCTGTCTGTCCGTATGAACGTCTGTCCCTAAGACACCAAATTTGGAATGTAGGTTCCTGTATACCATACGCAGATCAAGTTTGTTTCCAATTGAGATAACTCTTTCTGTTCCCCCGCAATTCGATCAAAACGTTTTACAGCCACACTTTTAAAAATATAGATATGGGTTTTGGCATGTACAATACTTAAGTCACTCTTAATCTACTGTCCAAATTTCAAGTCGATCGGATAATAAACACGGAAGTTATTCAACGACCAAGATTCACTACTGGAGCGAGGGGGGAAGAAGAGGCACAGCCACGACTTAAAATGCCATTCTTGCGATGTCGCTTGTGTGTGTTCGTCGTTGTGTATGTGTGTGCCTATGCGTAAATGTACGAAGAAGCGATGAGAAATATTCGACCTGGGTACAGGAAGTTATGTAGTAGGATATACGGGTATACTCGACTAGCGCATTCTTACTTGTTTGTTGCTGAGTTTTCATTATGTTGTTGTTTCGGATATTTCAACACAGGCAAATCATTAAAGAGGAAAGGAGAAAACGATAGGGCGCTAATGTGTGTACACTTCAAGTTTACTTATCCACATACACATGCGCAAAAGACCGTTTTACGAATTTTAACGAAGCAAAGGGTCTTTGAGTGAGCACTGAGCCGAAAGACCGAGCAAAAGCAGTCGTTGGTTGAGCAAAGACGGAACCGAGCAAAAACGATGTTTGGGGTCTTTTCACGACAGTTTCGCATAGTGTCACAGTACAGTAGTCAACATACCGTTTTTTGCGAGCTCTGAGGAGAAGACTAAGAGACTCAAGAACAGCAAAGCTCCTGGAGAGGATGAAGTTGACTTTACACTGGAAGGTTTCCACGCAAAGGAATATGTCGTCGGAGCTTATCTTGATATTCAGCAAGCTTTCGATAGAGTCTGGGATCCTCGGCTGTTGTATAAATAAACACTCTGCTCAACCCTCAGCTCTAAATGGTAATAAGAACTTATTAACTGACAGGACCTTTTGCGTTGTCCAGGATGGGATGAGCTCGCAACAAAAAGTCATCAATGTAGGTCGGAAGTTCCTATCCCAAACATCCTTGTTGCCACCTTCGCTGATGATACAGCCATGTGTTTATGAAGCAACACATGTCTTGCAAGAATACCTGAAGCGCTTTGAGAATTGTACCTGCCGCTGGAATATCTCAATTAACACTGAAAAATGCGTCAGCGTTACACATGTACTTAAGAAAGATACCTGCCCTGGTGTGTTCCTTCATGGAGCTTACCTTGAGGCAGCACATCACTGAGATAGTCGGCAATCTCCGAGCCAAGGCCGCCAGGATGTACTGGCTGCTCTATGACACCAACAAGCTGTCACTCAGCAATAAAATTTTGATATACAAAGCCATTCTTGCACCGATCTGGAGATACGGAATCCAGCTCTATGGAATTGCCGCTAAAACCCACCTAAGCCGAATACGGGTTTTCCAGACTAAACTGCTTAGAAAAGTTACAGGTGCTATTAAAAGGGATTGCCGAGTCCATATGGTCTGCGATGTTATAAACAAATAGGCTGCTCAGTAAATAAGCTAGCATCCCACCCAAACATTCTGGCTAAAAGACTATTAAGAGCTAAAAGAGTAAACAGCCTCAGGGCATCAAGAAGGCTTAGCGCCCACACCCTGACGATCTGGCGATTTGCCAGGCAGGTTGTAGCTCAAAAAAAAAAAATAGCTCACTCATCAATGTAAATATAACTCATATACCACCATGAAACACAATACAAGCAATTGTAAATAAAATTTATAACTACTCAACATAACACAACACACAATTTAAATTCAACCTAAATCCTACCATAAAACACAAACAATCAAATGTAAATAAATTAAACCACCCAACATAATATAAACACATAACCCATAGATGTTAAGTAACCCAACCCTGTAAATACAACTTCACACAACTACGATCAGAAATATAATACACTTACACTTCCCACACCTCCACATTTTCAACTAGCTAACAAAACCCCTTCATCAAGGACTACTTACAAAAACCCTCAAACTAAATGTTTAAATATAACACTACATTATAAGTTAACTTTATGACTAACATCAACATGTAAAAATTTAATTTTAAGGGTTGCTGAGGGGACGAATCCCTCTAGTAAAGTATATACATTCTTGATCAGTATCAAAAAAAATTCGATTTGCCATGTCCGTCGAGCGGTGGCCACCGTTACCAGGGTGTACACTTTTGTGCCTCCGGTCGGTGCTTTCGGAAGTCAAACTGGTAATTTGAGAGACCACGGGTGTTAGCTAATTCCCTCTCCTGTCGGTTGTAAATGATCCGCTCAAATGTTTTTCCTATCGTGACCAGCATGCATAGTGGGATGGTGTTTTTTTTTTTTTTTATTGAAATACGAAAATAACAAGGAAGAGCAATAAAGGAAAAAAAAGAACGAAACAATGAGAAGAAGGGTGAAAGTTACGTGTTGATTTCTCCGTTCCCTCGGGACAGCCGCATAGCAGTTCTTCGTGGAACGGACGGTGGCAAGCATCAGTGTGCCACCTGATCGTCGGCGGTGCCGCGTCGCATCCTCTCCTTCCGGCGTAGCTCAATAGTTATTTGAGCTACCATATTAGCAATGGCAGCCCACCTCGCTGGGTTAGTCAACATTTGACTGACGACGTTATCCGGTGTTAGGACGGCACGAATTGTCGTCGCCTCGGCTCTTATTATGCTGAACTGCGGGCAGTGAAAAATCGCATGTTCAGCGTCTTCGATTGTTCCAGTTCCGCAGTGGTCGCAGAATGGATTCTCAGCGTGCTTAGAGAGGTGCAGATACGCTTTAAAGCACCCATGTCCCGTCAGCATTTGCGCCAAGTGGAAGTCTACCTGCCGTGAGGGCGATGTAGCCATAACTTCACATCGGGTATGAGCCACCTGCCTTTGGTACCGTTCGCCCAGAGTCTTTGCCACTGCATGAGGGTTTTGTCGCGTAGCGCTCTCTTTGGGGTGCTGCCACTTTGCCGTTTCGCTGACAAAAGTCCAAGCGGTATCATGCCTGCCACCAACAATGCGGCGTCTTCGGACACAGTGCGAAAGCAGGTTGCCACTCTGAGTGCACATCGTCTGTAGACCGCCTTGCAACGATGGGATGTCCATAGCTGGAGCCCAGATGGACGAGCCATACAGGATCGTGGATGTTACCACCCCAGCGATCAGTTTCCTGCTACGTTGCCGTGGTCCTCGACAGTTTGCCATCGTTCGGCTGATGGCAATGGTCACGGAGGCTGCTTTAATACTGACGTACTCAAGATGGTGCTTGTACGTTAGCCTATGATCGATCATAACACCAAGGTACTTTATGGCAGGCTTGGTTTCGATGTTGACGGAGCCAACACGCACTGTCGCAGTCTCCACCCGCTTTCGACTGCTAATCAGAACAGCTTCCGACTTCTGCTCTGCCAGAGAGAGACCGTTTTGAGAGAGCCAATCTATTATGCCATATATAGCAGCGCTGCTCTTGGATGTGACTACTTCCAGCTTTTTTGCCACCGTCTCTAGGGCGATGTCGTCCGCAAATCCGACGATTGTGCTGCCTTCCGGTAGGTTTAGGCGTAGGACTCCGTAATACATTACGTTCCATAGTAACGGCCCAAGGACGGAGCCCTGCGGAACGCCACCGGTTACTCTGTGCTGACGCTGACCTTCTTCCGTGTCGTAAATCAGGATCCTATCCCGGAAGTAGCTGGTAACCAGCATGATAAGTTGTCTCGAGATCCCCTTATTGTTGAGCGCTTCCAGGATACTCGTCCAGTTCGCCGTGTTGAACGCATTTTTAACGTCAAGCGTGCAGATAAGGCAATACTTTTTTGTGCCACTAGCCCACCTCGTGCCTTGTATAGCCTGCCGAGCTATGTCGGTCACTGCTCCTATGGCGTCAGTCGTGCTTCGATGCTTCCGGAAGCCAAATTGGGGATCGGAGAGGCCACTCGTGACTTATAGTTCACTCTCCAGTCGGTTGCAGGGGATCCTCTCAAAGATTTTCCCAACGGTGTCCAGCATGGAATGAGGCCAAGCCTTTGCCGTTTCCACCTGAGTGGCACCGTGCGTTCTGAGATGCACTGGTTGAATAGCTCAACGAATGTGCCGGGCTGTGCTGCAATGACCATTTTGAGCACTTCATTTGGTATTCCGTCTGGTCCAGGCGATTTGGTCGGCTTGATTTTAGCAGTGATTGCTAATACCTCGTTAGCGTCAGTGTAGGCATCGGACTCAGTTCCAGTCATAGGAAGTTGAGGTAGTATTATTGCCGACTGGCTGGGTAATAACTTATGGACGATACGATCGAGATGGTCAGGGCACGTGGGCATCGGTTGCTTACGTAGCTTTCCCATTACCAACTTGTAAGCCATTCCGAAGGGTTGCTCGTCGGCGGCATCGCACAGCTCCTGGAAGTATTGGGCTTTTCTGTGCTGGATGGCCATCTTAAGGGCTTTCCTTTTTGCCTTGAAGCACAGAGTGCTTCAAAGAGCGGCGATTCCCTCTATCTTTGGTACTTCCTCCTTGCCGCATGGCACTCTCTACGAGCTTTGGCGATCTCATCATTCCACCACACAACAGGTCGACGTGGGTTGGAGCCCTTGCGGACCACCGTCATTGAGGCGTCGCAAGCTGCAGTGATTGCCTCGGACATCTTAGATGCAGAGCTATTCGCGTCTTCACTTATGCCGATTCCTTCAACCATAGTGAGGAGCCTGTCCCTGTTAAGAGTGGCTGTCTTGTAACCAACATGCCGGGGGGTCCATACGCTTGGAGCTGGGCCAAACGTGGTTATCACAACGAAGTGGTCACTGTGCGTGTAAAGATCAGACACTCGCCAGGATGCGTTTCGTGCCAGTTCTGGGCTTGCAAATGTCAGGTCAATGATGGACTCACTCCCCGCCTTGCTAAAGGTGCTCCGTGTTCCACTGTTGAGCAGACACACATTTAGTGAGGCGAACGTGTCCAAGAAAATTGTCCCCCTTGGGGTCGTTGTGCTGCTACCCCACTAAGTTGCCCAGGCATTGAAGTCGCCTGCAATTAGCAGAGGGGATTTGCCATGGGCGTCCCGCGCAATATCCTCTATGATGGCTTCAAATTCAGATATTGGTATGCTAGGGGCTATATAGCAGCTATATACATACGTTCTGCCGCAGAATGCCCTCGCAAAGCCTCTCTGTGCGTAACGTTGGCTGAGCTGGCATGGTACCTGCCCGCAGCTCCATAGTGCTGCTCCGCCGTCAGTGCTCTCGAGCCACACGTCGTCAAAGTTGCTCGTGTATGGCTCACTGATGATGGCTACATCGAATCCTTCCTCAATGGCCGTTTGTGCGAGCAGGTCCTGAGTGGCACTGCAGTAGTTAAGGTTTAGCTGGGCGAACTTAACCATTTATAAGCGTGTTATAAGCCTTCTTAAATTCCGGGCAAGCCCTGCTCAAGGCGGAGTGCGTGGATTGGCTCGCAGTGGCGCCATTCCTGGTGCACAGGAGCCATTTTGGCTCATTTTGGCAATGTCTTGAGGTATGGCCGGATCCACCGTACTTGAAGCAAGTGTCGTTAGAGACAGCCTCTTGGTGCCTATATCTAGCAGAGGAGTGGCCAAAGCCCATACAACGGAAGCATCGCAGTGGCTCGATTTTGCGTCGAATGCGGCAGATGACCCACCCAATGCGAATTTTCCCAGCCTCTAGCAATTTTCCAGCGACCCTAGGCTGTAGTGCTAATGTTGCGGTCTGCGTTCCGCCGTATTCCATCCTCATCTTGGTATTGCTTCTCCAGGGATGTCGCCATCTACGGACGCGAAGAGCGCTGTTAGTATCTCGTCGGCAGTCGTTGACTCATCGATGTCGAGTACCTCAACAAGCACAGTTTCGTGCAGCGATCGCACGTCCACCTTGCCTGACAGCACGTCCTTGATGGCGGCATGTAGTTGCTGTGTTGCGGGGTCGGAGATTTCTGCATCTTTAGTAGGAGCTCGCCAGATGCTGTTTTCCGGATTCCTTGCACGCTGTCCTTCAGGCCTTGCAGTGCAGGCGCATGGTGGGATGGTGTGTGTCTGTATGTGTATGTATGTGGAAGTGTACGAACATGCGTTTGCAAATTTTAGAACTTAGAGCATTCTTACTTGATTCAAAGTGAGTTATATATTTCTTCAAGAATAATACTAAAATTCCAGACATAGGCTTTCAACCTATTTTCCGTTGTGGTTAGCTGTGTGTTTAGCTTTGAAGCCCCTATTCAGATCGACAAAATTTTGTTCGGAAGCAGAAATTCCATACTAAATGACAGTTGACCAATTTTTTTGCATCCAGCTCTTCTACGCAAGGTATTTACATAATAAGAAAAATCGCAGCAAATTGGACAAAGTACTGCCCGATCTATAGACTGGATTGTGTTAAGCAGCTGTCATAGATTTTGTATATGCCATCAAAAAAATAAAAAAAATTATCTGCAGTTAAAAGACAAAGATAGCAGAGCGTAAAAGCAGAACTTCTACCATCAAAAAAGTAGAAAAAATAGAACTAATTAAACGAAAATACAGTTCTCGTTTATCCCTCGAACAGTGCAGACGTGTACTACGCTTTCTTCGTTATCTGAATAAATCTTATCCATACTTGGTTTTCGCACTAGTTTTCTTTTTGTTTTCTATTTCTCGGTTCACTTAACGGCACTTTCCACGAGTGTTCATTGAAAGTTTTAAACGTGCTCTTCGGGCAATATGCTCCGGGAGCGGATCGGAACGGTTTGCTCTGCTAACTGATAGCCTCCAAGCTAAAAAAAACAACACCGATCCATCATTCAATTGTGTCAACTCTTTAACTTCCCAATCCTAAGTCTATTAATCTCTCTTCCGTGGACGAAAGCAAACCAATCAACGATTACTCTTGTTTCGCTATTCTCCGTGCTATTCAACTCATGAGTAAAGAGATTGTCTCTATTTCTGAGCTTATAGATGGAAACCTTCTGCTTCTGAGTAGAGTTGACCACTGCACACAAATTCTTAGTAACAACCCAAAAAATTATTAAGAAACTTTCACCACAAGGAGTTGCAGGAAAACCAAACCAAACCCTCCGGTTTGCTCTCTACCTTTAGTTTAGACCACCTTCCCGACATTATGGCTGTTTCTTGGTACCAAGCAAAAAAAAGGGCTGCACAAGCTATATGTGGAAACTACAACTTATCAGAACATGAAGTCCCGTGCACACGTACCCAATGTGCTAATTGCGGTGAGGAGCACCCAGCTTCTAGTAACAGACGTCCAAAATTTTATCCAGAAAAAATAAGTACTTAATATCCAATGTTAAAAAAAATTCACATATTACGAAGCGAAACATAATTTCACGTCTCTAGTACTTTCGTCTAATCGTTTCCATATTTAATCATTGGCTGATGCAATGGTCGCCAATTTAACCGAAAAAGAACACAACACAACACGAAAACATCAATTTAGAAAAAAGAAAACAAACAAATAAATGCTAAAAGAGCAGAACCCGCAACCCTTTCACGCACTCAAAAAGTAACTAAGTTAACATTTCATCTCATCTAAATTTCCCTCATTCTTCCACTTGCGATCTTTTTTCAACTGATATGGATATTAGTGAAGTTAACGATGCCCGCGAAGGGAAGAGCTCCTGCTCCGCAGGAACTAGTTCTCTTCTAGAACTTCTGATCAGAACTGCAAAACTAATTTGACTGTTTAATTCAGAGGAATTAGTTTCCCTATTAACTAGATTGTGTAAGAAAATTACACCAGGCAAGGTTCTACGATCAGAAAGAGAGAAAACGTTTATTAGTAAAAGTCTACTACGGTATGAAGGCATGCGAGCATTAGGATTTCAGTTAAGACCCCGAGATGCAAAGAGCAGAAATTGTTTATGTCAAGATTCTATTATATCCTGATGAACCTTGTATTGGGGACACCAAACACAGGACCCATATTCAAGAATAGGTCGAATAAGAGAAGTATAATGGGTTTTAGTAATTTAGGATTCGCTAAATTCCTTCGACCATTGCTTAATGACCCAGGACACAAAGGCACGTTTAGCCATTAAGCTTGAGATCTAAAAGGATACCCAAATCATCAACCGACTAAATTCGAACACGCGGCTTACCATTATGAATATAATTGTTTAACAAGGGCATTCGCCTATAAATACGCTAGCAGGTAATACCCCTGCCTTGCCCGGGGAAATATTTAGATGAAAGTGCATCATTTTGAATTTGACTACTTTCGTCAACCTTAAGAAATACAACTAAGTAGTTGAGCCACGTGACTAATGTTTTTTGTGCAGGGCTTTAAAAATGTCTTTGAAGCAAAACAACAAATTATCCCAGTCATTGGGCCTTGACTTCCATTTCCCGCCCGTGGCGACGCGGGGTAGGTTTTCCAAAATCATTTGGCATTTGACGCCAATTTCAAGAATAATACTAAGAATCCAGATTAAAACTTTCCAACAATTTTCCGCCCGTTGTATTGCCCCCATGTACCGAGGATTTTGTATTTATATTTGGAAATTAGTATGAAGCTATTCGCATGAAAAACGAAAATGCTGAATTCCAGACTTCACCCCTTTTCCGACCGTGAACGTGCATTTTACAAAACCGGTACCACATGTGTCGAATTATTCAATGTGAGGTGCTTTGAAAATTAGTTTCAAAATAATTGAATGATAAACAGAAAAGTTTCAAAATGAGTTTAAAGCCCATCGGACGATAATCAAAAATGTTTTATAAGTCTTTTCCGCGAATTTTCCGACTTTGTGGTAAATTTTCCAAGATCTTTGGCCACCGTGACTATTATGTTTTTGTGTAGAACCTTTAAAATGAGTTTGAAGAAGTTTTCCACCGATTTTCCGAACATTAGGCTGATACACGTGTCGAATTTAATGTGTAGAGCTTTGATAATGAGTTTGAAGCCAATCGGACAATAATCAAAAAGTTTCATTCAACAGTTTTCCGGGAATTTTCTGACTTTGGTGGTAGGTTTTCCAAAATCTTTGCCCACCGCGCCAATTGTTTTTTCCCATAGAACCTTTGAAAATGAATTTGAAGTCAATCGAATGAAAGTTAAAATGGTCGAGTGCCTGAGATTTCCACCAATTTCCCGACCATGGGGCTGAATTTCCCAAAATCGCTGATACACGTGTCGAATTATTTTAAATGAAGAGATTTGAAAATTAATTTGAAGGTGATCGGACTAAAATTAGACTTTCGCCAATACCACCTTGAAACCCATTTTCCGCCCATGGGGCTGGATTTTCCAAAATCAGTGAAATATGTGTCAAATGAATTGTGTAGAAGTTTGAAATTGAGTTTGAAGCCGATTGGATGGTAAACAAAAAAGTTGCATACAACATTTTTCCGCGATTTTCCACGCTTGTGGGTGGAATGTGCGATGATTGCCAATCACCCAGTCAGTCAGCAAGAACTCTTTTATATATATAGATTAAATTACACTTACCACAGTTAAAAATTAATAAGTTTACCTGACACCAGTATTGAACAAGAAAGAATGCTCTGGTTGAGTATACCCAATTACCCAGGTCAAAAACTACCAATCGCATCTTCGTATACATACACAAAACGCACACACACAAGCGACAGCGCAAGCGAGGCATTTTGAGTGGCGGTTATGCTGCCTCTCTTGTGATACCGACCAAGAACTATATACTTTATAGGGTCGGAGATGTCTCCTTCTGCCTGTCACATACATTTGTAAAGATTTAGTACCCCCTATTTACTCATTTTATGGGTACCAAGATATGGTGCCAAGATAAGCATACAACCCATGGCCAGATAGAAAATCAGCTGATGACGGAGCACATTTTACATCATCGGCATACATATTTGTCGTGAGAATATAAATGAAATAGAGCGAAACAACGTTTGCCGGAACAGCTAGTATATTATAAAATTACTGACAGAACTTCGCAGTCAGAGATAGTGTACTTTAGCCACGTCTCTATAAATAAAATATGTAATTTCAGATTCTGTGTCTTGAAGTTTAAAATTATTTAAAAAGATGATTCACAGCAGTTGCCACTGTCGCTGGAAACGGATGGCGATTTGTCGAAATCCGTCCCTTCTGCCGCAGCCTTCAACTGCTGATGAGCTTCAAATGGCCCGTGCCGCAGTCGTCCAGTATGATGTTAAGCTTCTCCTTGGGCAGATGCACTGTCGTCGTTCAATTGGTTCAATTGAGTATTACCCACAAATAAGCTTATAAGATTAGTTATAAGGCCTCTTTTATTCTGATATCACAAGATAGTTAAGTCGATAGACAAACCTAGATATTCGGGATATTTCTGGTGGATGCTGGAAAATTAGAGGTACCACGTGGAAGGAAGACAGGCAGGACCTGAAATTGGTTTTCGGTTTGTACGTATATTGAATTATACAACGGGGCCAAAATTTCTGTCATAAATGATTAGAAACGAATCGCTTACTTTAAAAGAAGAGATTTACGAAAGGAATAACTTCGGAAAGCTTTATAAAATACTACATATCATAAAATATGTGCAAAAATATTTATTTTAATACAGTATATAAAACTTTAAAATCTAGTAAAATTGTTTACATATAAAAATTCATTAATTTATTTTATACCATTCCAAATCATCAGGTTTGTGGGAAGACGGTGTACTTATGATAGTTTGAGCATCGTTAAAAATATTACTGCAAATATTATCTCCGATCTGAAAAATAAAAATATAATTTCAGAGTTAATGCATTTTTCACATTGGGGGCCTTTAATTAAAAGTTAAGCTAAACAACTGCAACATAAATCGATTTATATTTCCTAAGCTTGATACTCTATTTTATGCATCGTTTATCGTGCACTGTTTTAAATATGTTGTATACTTTGTAAGACATTGTACTTTGTTGTACTTCTGACATTGTCATATTATGAGCGTGAAAGGGATAAATAGATTACTTATAATCCCGGTGTAAGCGTAAAGAACACCGCTTCATAATATACGCACATTAACCTGAAGAAGAGAATAGAAAGGCGGCGCGCTTTTCATAATCGGCTCGATGTGGACTTGAGAGAGACATCCACCCGAGCTGAAATAGTCGAACAGCCAACTGGGTTCACCGAGTCATCGGCCTCCCCTGACAGTGGATCAAGTGGATCCCCCTAACCGGAGGAAAGAAGGAGGATGAAAACTTGGTTAGGCCGACCATCGATTCCACTAGAGTTGATCTATGTTACCCATGGAACCTTCAATCACAGGCTGAATCACTTAAATGAGAAAGGAGCTGATGGAGCTGACCCTCTATGGCAGTGAAGAGTTCTATTCACCCCATTAATTTGTAAAGAGCGTCCATTACTGTTTTATTCCAGACTAGTATACAGCGAGCAAAAGCGCTTTACGTAGGTTTAACCAGGAAATTCACTTAACCACATCTTGGTCTTGTTGTCGTACAGGCGCCATGGTGACACCATGACAGAATCGACCGAAACATTAAGGATTCATAAGATATCTGAAAACATCCCCGAGAGCATAAATGTTGATAAGGTAATGTTAAGAAAAGTATTATTATTATTTGAAAATGTAGTTTTTTAATTTAAGATTACTTCATTAAATATATAAAACTATCGAATAGTTCGATAGATGTTAAATTTTGATAATTTTACCGTTAAGCAAATTGGCACTTCGGTCGATCTCAATTCACTGTGAATAAGAATTCTGAGAAGACGCGCGCAAATGCGCATCATAAATGTATATTGGCAATTAATATTAAGTGTTTAAATATTCTACAAATGAGACATTTATTAAGAACAAAGTGAGAATGATATTAGAAAGCCCATTGTATGTACGAGATTGTAGCCGCTACTAACACAATAGCTGCGTTGGTCTACTATACCGGAGACAGAACCTGTCCATTCCCACATAAGACTTATGCAAGAAACAGCAGCTTCCAATTGTCATTAGTGTAAGATGCGTGTTTTATTTAATTTTTATTTAGATATAGTCTATATAATCTAATCTATTAAGTAACAACATTCATAATTAGAGTCGTGGAGGGTGTTAAGACTTCACGCTGGGTTGCCACACCCTTAAGTCACATTATCAGACTGAAACGTCCATCTACGGGAATGTACATATGTCCATCACAGGACAGTCCTCTTATAACTGTAAGTGGATGGTAGCGTACAAAAAAACAGATTTATCTATGTATATACTCTATACAAATTTCTTATTTTCTCTTTCTGATGTGGGGGAGTCAAACTATTTTCATGACCAGTGTAAATGTAGATGCCAAAAATATTGAACAAATGCTTTTGCAAACTGACCACCTAAAATTTTGAATACAAATTTTGAGAAAATCGAGTTTGTCACATTTCGTAGCAAAAATTTTGTATTGCATTTGCTCCTGTCTAACCACAGTGTGACCTCCCTGTTACAAAATAAAAATCGTTTGCGTATTCTTACAACACAAATGCAAGACCAAATCTGTAAAAACTTTATCAAATGTAGATTTTTCGGAGCCTGAACAGCAAGCCAAATCTCAATAGTCCGGCACAGGCTATTGTAGATACTATGTCGGATGCTATAGATGCTGTTCAAAAAAGGTCTGAGGATGGCAGGAAAGATCCAAGCATGCAGATGTGCAAATTTATATATTCGGATATGGCACTTTTGAACAAAAGTGATGCCGCCATCCTTCGAAAAAAAAAAAATAGTATTCTTATTAGGTTCATCTTCCTCTAAAACATTTAGTACATACATTGATGCAGCAGCAACACTTAAAATGAATATTTTCTTATTTTTTCCGGACTCCATGTAACGATAACTTTAAAGCAATGTTATCGACAAACGTTGACATTTAGGTTGTAAACCAAATATATGATCCTTCTTTATTGCGACGCATCAGCCAAGAGCAAAAATATTTATTTTTGTATTTTGTATTTGCAGCACTCCAGCGTATGTCAATTAAAGTTTTTGTTTTATCTTCCATTTCGGTTTGTTTCTTTTCCCTGAAAATATTCGATCTATCGATTCTCACAATTTAATGAGTTATTCAGCTGCTAGAGCCTAATGTTGTTGTCTCGCACACACTAACGAAAAGTCTATTACTTCAAAATTAAAATTAATACAACTCACATTATTAATGTCGTGTCATAAGGAAAAATTGTGTTGCGAGAGGAAAAATTGTAATGCCCTATTTTTCTGTTTCTGAAATTTGACGAAATTCAACATAATGCACTTTATTCTAAGTATTTCGGCGGGCAAAGCTGAGGTACTACCTGCTAAAAAGAGTTATAAGTATCCCCTTAGCTCGATGTACGCACTACCATGTCTGGAATTCTCAAGAACCCCTAAATACTAGAAAGATATGTAGAGAATCTAACAAATAACATAACTAAAACAAATAATCCCACTCATTTGTCCTTGACTTCCATTTCCCGCCCGTGGCGACGCGGAGTAGATTTTCCAAAATTATTTGGCATTTGAAGCCAATTCCAAGAAAAATACCAGACTAAAGATTTCCAACTATTTTCCGTCCGTTGTATTGCCGGAAAAGTGTCGAGGATTTTGTATATATATTTGGACATTTGCATTTTTCAAAATCGATAGCACATGTTTCGTATTACTTAATGTGTATGCCTTGAAAATTAGTTTCGAAATAATTGGATGATAAACAGACTACTTTGAAAATGAGTTTAAAGCCAATCGGATGATAATCAAAAAAGTTTCATACAACAGTTTTACACGAATTTTCCGACCTTGGATGTAGATTTTTGCACATTTGCACAATCCCGGCGAACAAGCCGAAGGCCATAATACTTATAACAAGATTGAAATGTTTATTTAATTATTAAATAAATTCTAAACAAACAAAGAAAACAGAATGGAGGATCTCATCCAGAGAGGCCTCTGCGCTCTTCGGGATGTGCGGTGCCCTCTTTGCCTTTTTGGGGAAGTATTCTTCATGGAACTCGAATAACTTCCGTGGTCTTTGTTTCTTTTCGGAGTGCAGTTTCGCATTGATGGATAAGTGATTTCGTCGTCTTCGCCGTTGTAGGGGTTAATTGACGTTGATGGGAACCTTTACAGCGCCAGTTTTTAGAGACTGCCGACCGATACGGACGGATGGTGAATTTGCTAGAAATGCGCGCGTATAATTCATATTATAGGCTTCCAAGCTGGTCAAAAGCTTTCGCCTGACATTTTACCGACATAAGTCGGCCCTACTCGATCGCCAGCGCCACATTATTGGGTACGCCGCCACAGTAAGTTCCTCGGCCTTATGCCTTATGTTGGTCAGATGAGTTTGTCAGCGTTTAAGCGAAAAATAAAATTGATTAATCGCCGTTGTTAAATTTTGTGTTCATACCATCTATGGTTGGATCCGTTACCCCGCCAACTACGGCCAACTTCCCCGAATGTCAATTGCAAAGCTCTTTTCCCCCTTCCTGTGTGTCGTCACTCAGCTATAGATACGTCAGTCAGCAATTTCTCAACCACTAACGGGTGCTTTGAATTGCTCCCACTGCAATCTCCACAACTGTTTATACGGCCTTTACTATCGAACAAACCTTTCGAAACCTTAACTGCATATCTAAGTGTCTCTTTTGCTTCCATTATAGCCAGTAGCATAATACAGACTATCAAAAACTACGGAATTTATAAGACGAAGGATCATTAGGTGGTTCGTCTCCATATCCATATCTTCACGGCAACTGTCCTTCCACTAAGGCCCACTT
Organism: Hirtodrosophila histrioides; assembly: GCA_037075165.1. Lineage (NCBI taxonomy): Eukaryota > Metazoa > Arthropoda > Insecta > Diptera > Drosophilidae > Hirtodrosophila > Hirtodrosophila histrioides. The sequence goes on along the minus strand of JBAMCL010000177.1, from coordinate 562,230 downwards.
GATTTCAGCTGCCACTGCTTCTTTCGCCTGTTAAGACTCCATTTTTTTTCTGTACAGGGAGTTACTCAGCAGGGTAATTTCTTCTACTTGCCTTGCGGTACGTCAACTACTCGCCATTATTTGGGAAACTTCCTTCCAGAGTCCAAAATGTTTCGAGCTGACTATAGCCCCGAGTTTTTTTTTCCGACTGCCCCACTCAACCGCCCATGCGTAGACTTCTGTATCCAGCGGGGTTCTGAAACCCGCGTTTGTGGCTATTAGATCAAGGAAATCCCGGAACTCAATCAGTTTCCTATGCGGGTGGGCGTAACAGCTGGAAAAGGTATTCGATTCTATTTTTGATCTTACGAGGAAACTTTAGTGGTTTGGAGTTGACCTCGTGGATCGGGTATGTGCGCGGCCGTATAGCTACTTTTTGAATGCTCCAAGAGGCCGATCCATTCTTTTCTCAATAAATCCTCGGATAAAAAAAATAAACACTTTTTCACTTCCACTTCCATATAAGGTGATTCAGTCCGTCCAACGATCACTAACTTTTCAATTCAGTCTGCGATCAGTAATCGCGACACCCACTGAGTAAAGATTTTTCATATCAAAACAGTGTTTTATTAAAACACGATATTCTTTTTCCCATGGCCAACAAAAACTGAAAAGTTGTTGCACACTAACGTTTATTGTACGATTGTCATGAAAATATAGCACAAACCTTATCAAAGATAGAACTATCGACTGGCAAATAAGATTTATTACCAACGGCACCCCTTATATGTTAAACCGGGGACTTATTGAGCGAAGTGTTAAGTATGGCCTGCATTCTTTCTTTTCTTTCGTATGGACTGCATCGGTAGATACTGAGCTGATTACGATTCATCTTAGTGGTCTTAATGATTTTTGTTCGGGAGCACTCCTAAAGGTAAGGTCAGACAGGCTAAATATTTTGCACAAAATCGAGCGTCAGCTATTCTGCGCAAAACACATCAACTTAGCCAAGAAACCCACGAGTGTGTGGTGAGCCTATGGGTGCAACGCCATGTTAAATATTGATATCGAAATCTTTTTTTTTTGCAGCCATTACAGTCATTACACCAAATAACATATTAAATAAAAAACATCCATAAAAATTTACAAAATACAACAAGGTAAGTACTGATTCACATAACTCATTGACACTGATCAAGGATATACATATATTATTGGGTCGGAAATATATATAGTCACATATGTATCACTCCCTAATATATAATAGCAACATAAGGAAATCGGGTTCTAAGAATCAAATAAATGTCAACGTTAAAATATTGACCATTATATTTGAAAGGTTATAAACATCCAGATGCAAATTTGCCCACAAGCAGCAAATATGCTCTCAACTAATTTCCTGCAATGCAAAAATATGCTTACGCAGCTTAGGCACTAGCTAAAGTTATTAAAAGTTTATTAAAATAGAATCAATTACAAAGAGAGAAAACTTATATTTAAGCTCATAAAAAGCTCCTAGCCAAGGCTTGATCGGCGACAACAAGCATGATGCAAATGAGTCTTAATTTGTACCCCGAGCAGTACGAATGCGATTGCCGGGATATCTAACAACTTGTATTACGTTATTACTTCTATTAGTTTGGCGTTTAAATAAATATATATTTTTTAAAGTATACTAAACGCAGCCAATAAGATCAAAGTGTTTAAAACTATGTGGCAAATTATCAAGAACAATCGGGTTCAAGATTTGCAAAATAGTGTATGACCAAAGTTAATGTTAATGGCCGGTGCAATTTTATACGTGATCCGCAAAAAAACATAACGTGCGAACGTTAAGTGCTGTGTTGACTGCTAAAGAACGATTGATTTCCAGGTCCAGTCCATATAATATCAAAAACAAAACAATACGAGTAACTTGCAAGTGCTGTGTTGACCGCTAACGATCCACTGTGTTCCAGGTCAAAGTGTTTATACACTAAGAGTGCTATGTGAATAATTAAAGGATTTTTTGTTGAAACAAAAACCAACTGACTGACCTGCATAGATCAGTTAGCACCGAACTTACACTTGGATGAAAAAGCGAAGCCTTTACAAAACTGATAAGCCTGCTAAATATTTCAATTAGTGTTGATAATCCTGAAAACAATTTGTCACAATCTTGAATACATTCAATCACAAAACAAAACACCAGCTGACATATCCCTATTCGCGGAAACCCCTGCGTACACAGTTAAATAAAATTAACAAAAAAGATAAGCTAAACCAAAACGTATTAAATTCGAAATAGATAGTAAGTACAGACAAGCCCCTTTAGTAAGAGCGAATTTGACAAACCACTTTAGAAAAACAGGTCACTTAGAATAAATAGATGACAAACATTTTGAAGAAACTAACACGGCGATCTTGACACTTCATAAATTGACGATATACACCAACATGTGTACCAAGTTTGGTTGCTCTAGCTTCAAGGGTGTGGAAAAAAATTGCGTTCATACGAGCAGACGGACATTTCGCAAACCCAATATATTATTTTGCCTTCGGGAACATATTATAAAAAGAAAATTAATACAAGTAAATACAATAATTCCTGATCAGCAACCGATGGTTAAGCCGAGAGAACCCAACTTAAGTGCACATCATTCATAATAATTTGTATAATAATGTCTTGTCCAAGACATAAAATGCCAAAATTTAGAGGTCAATCCCATTCAAGCCGAGTATGGCTATCTTATCTTTAAGTCCGGATCAATAGATTTACCAATAATCTATGAATACCACTATTTGTCCGTTAACATAACCGATATCGAACAAATTTATAACAACTTAATAAAACAATACCAAGAATATGAACACAATGATCAAATAAAATATTTAAAAGAAAAACTTGAAAGATAAGTGAACTGCATAAAAATAATAAAACGTAGTAAACGCGACCTTGCTAATTTAATGGGAACAATATACAAATATATTTTCGGTACTTTAGATCACACAGATAAAAAAGAAGTCGAACTTAAAATTAACAACCTATCCAAAAACAGTGTCCAAGTAAATGAAATTAATCTAATAATTTATACAATTAATAAAGGAATAGAAGAATGTCCAAAGATTGGCCCTTCTCATATTTAACTTACAACAATTCAGTGAATACATTGATGACATAGAATTAGGCATGCAGCCCGCCAGACTTGCTATATTTAATCCAAAATTATTAAGACACGACTCATTAACTCATGTTAATGCAGAAATAATTAAAACACTAAAATTTCCACATACAAGCGACAGCGCAAGCGAGGCACTTTAAGTGGTGGATGTGCTTCTTCCTCCCCCCGCACTGTAGCACTAAATTTTCTTTTATGAATAACTTCCGTGTTTATTATCCGATCGACTGGAAATTTAGAGAGTAGATTAAGAGTGCCTATAGTATTATACAGGCCAAATCCCAAAGCTATATCTTGTAAATTGTAGGTGTAAAACGGTTTTTATCAAATAGCGGAGGAATTGGGGGAATATCTTGGAACCAAAATAAATTTGACCCGCGCCTGCTATATACGAACCTACATTTCAAATTTGGTGTCTCCAGCTCTTATAGTTCCTGAGATCGACGCGTTCATACATACGGACGGACAGACAGACGGACATGACCAAATCGAAATTTCTTTTGATACCGATCAAGGATATATATACTTTATAGGGGCGAATATGTCTCCTTATGCCTGTTATATACATTTGCACAGATTTAGTACCCCCTTTTACAGGTACAGGGAGTAAAAAGTGTACACTAAAAAGGTATTTTGGATAAGATTGAGCCACAAAACCCATGGTTGATATTCTGTGTATATAGGAATAACCATCATTTTAAATAGCAGGACTTTTGTGGAAAGCCTTAGTGTAAAGGATGGGTGAATCATCTAGTTATATTACTTTTTACTGGCAGTAATGACATGGACGGATTTTCTTTTGAACGCACAGGCCAAAAGTTGGGAGGACATTAATGGGGCGGTAGGTGTCAACGGTTTTCTAAAGGTTTGTTTGGCTCGGGAATCATGATGACTAAATCTTTAGTCCATGCGTGTCCATTCCATCATAACCAGTATTCAAAGCTTTTATTTTCGAGAATATATCTTCCATTTAGAAATGAAAGAAAACATGATTGCGGATAAGCAGTGGGAGAGGGCAGTGAAGGGCAAAACGGCCCTCCAGTTCATCAGCAAAAGCATGGCTGCACACATCCCGGTTCCATTTTATTATCCCACAAATTTCCACTGCGAATCCATCTCTGCGAAGCACTTCTACGCGTAGCGAGCGCAGTTTCAGAGAGGTGATACTGGAAAAGACTTGAGCAGAGCTTCTATGCGGTAGGATGATGTCGGCTATTATATGGGAATCTGGTTCTCCAGTAGCGCAGAAATTCCAGTTGATGCCCATGGCAGCAAGATCTTGTCGAGACCCAAAGGCTATTAAGTCAGGACTAAAGACCAGCCGAAAATTGGCAGTGGCGATGGATAGATTTTCGATGCATGACCTAAGCAAACATACAATTTCAGGTGGTGACTGATAATTTATGTTGATAAGAATTGCGGGATTCTTGCATTGGCAGAGGCTTTTGTTGCACTTTGGAAGCTGAATACACCTCTTGTTGATCTTCTTAGAAGAGGTAAGAGTAGGTCGGTCAAGATCAAGAATGGCAAAATAACAGAAGTACAGGAGGACTGGTCGTCATGTAGCAACACATGGAATTTGTTACACGATACGGAGCCTGCATATGATAAGACTTTAACTACCACTTGTTCAAAACGTATACAATCTTGTAAGCAATAGGGGTTTGATAAGTTATAAGTTATTGCCGCCTTTGCTTTATTGTGGACAGACCAACCTCCATAGTTGGCTGTGAGACTGTCGGTGCACAGCGGTACACACTTTGATGGGATGTCCGAAAGATAGAATTTATCGTATTTTACATACCGCGGTAGGAGAAAACAATAAGTGTAATCTTATTACATAGAACTCATAGGCTAGGCATAGACTAAAAAAGAATATGAAAGTGTTAATAGTCACAAGCGAGTCAATATTAAGAAAAATATATACAAAAAATAATTTCGATTTTTTGCAAATTTTTTGGTTCAAGTATTCTTCTTTTATATCTTAAGTGTAGAAAAACACAATAACAGTTGGGCAGAATATAGGGAAAGCACCTTGCAACTCATCTTGGGTATAGTCCAGAAAAATCATTTTAATGAAGAATACGAATTACTTAAAGGTGGAACAGAATTACCTGAAAAGTCGAGCATAAAGTCACTGACACCAATTCTAGACCAAGATGGGTTAATACGGGTCGGCGGCAGAATTATTATTTATGCTTTGATGCAAAGCACCCCAATTGTTACCATGTGGAGATATATGGGTACAAATTTTGGTAGGATACTTGCACAAAAAACATTTATATGTGGGGCCCCAAGGATTATTAGCCATAATTCAGCAGAAATTTTGGCCACTATTCATCAATTAATGGGTAATTTACCGAAGGATAGGGTTATGCGGAATAGACCATTCTTTAATATAGGAATATATTTCTTAGAACCTATAATGATCCATCATAAGATTAGGAGTAAACAAAATAGATAAACCATGTGTTGGCGTATTTGTGTGCTTTGCCATAATTCATTTAGATGTAGTCTCCGATATGACATCGGCAGAATTTATAGACGCATTAAACATTTCATAGGTCGACGTAGCTGTCCAGAAAAAAATTATAGCAATAATGGCTCTAACTTTATTGGAGCAGCTAATGCTTTAAATTTTAGAAATTTTAGAATTGTTTCAGAAAGTTCAGGGGGTTAATATACCTGTGGGCGCTTCTCATGTTTTGTGGTTTATGGGTAGCATGTGTCAAATCGGTAAAAAAAAAAAAAAATGATTTTTATAGAGTTACCGAAAGTACAATGACGATTGAAGAATAAGCAACACTAATGACACAGATGAAAGCTATATTAATTTCTAGGCCATTAACGTAACTATCCATACGATTTATGTATGATGACTCCAGCGCATTTCCTATTAAGCAATACTTCGACGATGCTAATAGATTCGAACAATAATAACAGTTATAAAGGACTGCGTGACCACTGCAAAGCGGTACAGTTTAATTCTGAGCAATTTTGGAAACGTTGGTCCGTTGAGTATTTGTCCGAGCTACAAAAATGGTACAAATGGGGTAATACAAAGCAAATGGTTAGTTTTATTAAATGAAGAAAATTTGGACCAAAATTTGTGCTTTTCTTATCGAGGATGATAATGAGGCAACAATTATTCTATCAACCACAGCAGTAAGCAAACTACAAATAAATAAGAAAGAAAAAATTATACAAAATGCTACACAAAAAAACAATCAAAATACTATATACGAACCGAAGCCAACAAAAATTTAAAGTAAAAATATACTAATTAATAATATACAGGGAGTAACTGTACCCATAAAATGGGTAAAAAGGGGGTATTGGATTTGTGCAAATGTCCGTCTGTCTGTCCGTATGAACGCGTCGATCTCACAAACTATAAGAGCTAGAGACACCAAATTTGGAATGTAGGTTCCTGTTTACCATACGCAGATCAAATTTGTTTCCGATCTCAGATATCTCCCCACGTTCTCCCACAATTCGATCAAAACGTTTTACAGCCAAACTTTTAAATATATAGCTTTGGAATTTGGTATGTACGATATTTTAGTCAGTCTTAATGTACTGTTCAAATTTCAAGTCGATCGGATAAGAAACACGAAAGTTATTCAACAAACATGAATAAGTACTTGTGTGAGTGCGTCTTTGTGTATGTGTAAGTATACGAAGATGCGAATTTCGACGTGGGTACAGGGAGTTTTGTAGTCGGGTATACTTGACTATAGCATTCTTACTTGTTTTATTGTCATTTTTAAGTATTCGCAACAATGTAAATTCACATACGCTACATAGATAATAGCGCTGACAAACGACACTCACACGGAGACAATGATGTCACTACTGCAAAACAAAGCTAAGCGGCTACAGCTGTTCATTATTAAACAGATCCAGGGTCACAGGGCACCAGGCACCACTTAGAGTTTTTGGAGCTACCGATCACTCAATATTTGGGTTGGTGGATGAAGATCATGCGGAAGTGCTGCTTTAAAAGGTTCAGCAAAGCAGAAACAACGAAAACTATCTCCTAGACCTGTTCCGCAACTAGTCGTCAATCCAAGATGCCACCGTCCAATTAATGAAGAAGCAAAATTAAGTAATTTGGGACTTTAACATTGTTAACAAGACAATGTACGCTCTAAAGAACGCATTGAACTCACAATTCAATTTCGATGTGTTCCTCACAACATTCGAGCCCTTGTCACCTCACCTAGATGCGTGACATGCGGTTCAGATCACATCACATCCCTATTGAAAAAGTCAAATGACTCTCCGGCCCATTGTGCTAATTGTAACCTTGATCACACTGCCAACTACGTTGGATGTGCCAGCTTACAAAAATGCAATCCTATCTCAAACAAAAATAGCTTCAATAGCTCGTCCCATTGTAACCAGCGCTTTGCTTTCGCACTCAGTGCACAGCGCGCTATCTCGGCTGAGTTCTGTAGTCTCGTTCTCGCGCCCGCCCCAAGCGGCCTGCAAGCGCGGCGCGCAAAGAATAAAGAACTGACGATATATCCGGCCTTTTCACTGTTAGAATTCATTTGTGGATATTTTCGTATGTAGACTCGAATGAGTATGTGTGTGTTTTTGCTGAAATTGAAAGGCGACAGAAGCATAATTTGGCACGCGTCGTTCTCTTACATTTCGGAAACTGAAAGTGCAAGTCGCATAATTTTTAATGCGCATTAGCCGTGTGGAAAAATTATAATTACTGTGTGAAAAAACGGTACTGGCGTTAAAGTCGGAATAGACATAAGCCGAGACTCCTTTGCATTTAAATACGAAAGTGAGATCTGCCAACAGTTGATATCCGTGTTGGAATAAAATTGTGCGAGGACTGTGGAGACTATGATTATACCAACATTGTCTCGGCAGACAGTCAACTCAGCAACTACACCAATACTCTGCGGCCGACGCAATGCGCCGCGCGATTGTAGTGATACCCTGCAAATTTGCATTGAGTGGACACGTAACGCGCAGATTGCGCACACAGCGTGGAAGATTGCGGCAAGTGTAGCGGCGGCCGACGCAGTGTGGAACGGGGCTATACTCACACGGACGACGGCAATTTCTGTATGCCTACACTAGCGAAGTTTGCGCCTGCTGTTCAACGCAGCGCCTGTGCAGCATTGTTGAGTTCGGCTACCGCTTCTCACGACAAAGATCAGACGCACGATGCGCATCAATATAGTTACGCGCGAATTGCGCATTTTTCACGATTGTAATTTCTTAAATGCACACATCGCTCTAACTGCTCATGTATATTCATTGCTTACTTAAATTCTATATTGAACTAAAGTAAAAAATATGATTGTATTATTAATCTTTCTCTTTCTATTGCCAAAAGAAACTTGAATTGGTAGTTTAAGTGAATTTAAATGAATATTTAACGTAAATTAGTAGCATTAGCTTTTGTAATTTTTATAAATTAACTGTGCCTCAGCGATTTATAAATATTTTTGTAAATGGACCTTGGTTCGATTGAGATTTGAACCTCGGCCAAGAAACTTATTTACTACGGAATGGCGCAATGCAATTAGGACCGCTGCCACAAGATGGAAGGCTTAATCCTCTGCCCTCAAAAGCGCCCGCTCGACAACGTCAACACCGTTGTTGAGGTGTTGCTACTGCTTAACAAGACGATAGTTCCGGCGACCTGTTACATCAATGTGATGCAGCCTGAAAACGTCTAGTCTCAACTGAAAAGGCCAAATTCATGGTTGTTTTCAACATCTACTGCAAGGGAAATGTCACTTCGATCGAGTTATCTGGCGTATGAAGTAGTAACGACTGATGTCAAATTCTGGGTCCCACAATTGCCTGCGGTAGATCACATTAGGGTAGATGGAGTGGCTAAGTCTTTTAAGATACCGGAATGCCTCGATATTAATGTTGGCGCATTTGATAGCTTTACCCGGACCACACACGGGAAAATTTTATCACAACCAGTTGTCACTCAAATTGGATCTTTGCCCCGCACGAAGCAATCAGATCAGCCAACTTCGTCGCAAAGCTCGAAAAATGGCGTCGGCAAGTACATAATTGATAAACAATTGATAAACTAAATATTGCAATTAAATGGTTTATTAAAATATATTAATAAAACAAAATATAAAAATTCAGAACATTTTTTTAAAATTTTGAATTTTGGTAATAATAACAACAAAAGAAATATCTGAATTTTCAATAATATCACTATTTTCTGCTAAATAATGCCGCTTATGAACGGCAGCAAAAGATCTTCAAATGTTTCGCAAGTTTCCAAGTACCAGGCAAACAGAAAAAACAGTAACAAGAAAGAACAAAACGAAACGCCCAAAAAGATGTACACACTATAGCAAAACCACCCCGATCATAAAGCTAGAGGCCATCGAATGTTTTGCATACAGCGAACAGCATCTGAACCACGCGATCAGCGAAAACAATAGCAAGAAACTACAAAACCAAAGGGAAACGCCCACGAGTTGAGGCAATCGAGTTGTGCGTAGCTACAACATAACCAGTTGCGGCAAATCGCTGCTGATATCAAAAGGTATTGATACAGAATTTAGTTGGCACAACATTGTCGCAAGCGTCCTAATTACATTGCAATCGGTTGCCGCAACTCGAAAAACTCACTCAAGTTGGGCAACTGAGTTAGCTTGTGTATGGGTTCCATTAGTTTTAATTTGAATTTTTCTTATGAAGTCTAGTGTAATTAGACGTAGGGCGAAACGGGAGCGCAATAAATATTCTATTGTCGCTGAGAGCGAATTCGCCCCGTTTCGCCGTCTTACCTCAAGTTAGAGATAAGTAAAATGAAATGGAATTTTATGGAATGCAAGCGTATGAATACTTAAACCGATCGCATCTGTTTCTTGTTGTCGTTTTCGTTCTAAATTTCACTAACCCCAGTTTCGTTTAATTTTATATTTATATAAAAATAACTAGCCTAATCCCGCGGCGTTGCTCGCATTTCCTAACTATATTCAATTAAATTTCATTACATTTTAATTCTTATAAATATTTATTATTTATAGCTGGAAATATGGCTTGTCCGGCGAAATATTTAAATAAAAGTGCATTATCATGAACTTGACTACTTTCGTCAACCGTAGAAAATTCTCAAAAATAGAGTTCCACAAAATTCCCTCCCGTGGAAACCAAATAGTTCAGTCAAACGCCTAATGATTTGTTTTGTAGGGCTCCGACAATGACTTAAAAGCCGATCTAACTAAACAAATAATCTCACTTATTTGGCTTTGATCCCCATTTTTCGCACGTGACGACGGGTGGGCGTAATCCTTCAAAATATGTTTGATGAACTTAGAAGAATAATGCATAATAACATCCAAAAAAAAAAGTTAAAACTGTGCAACCCTGCATTTATCGCATTCTGTTTGCGTAAGTCCCGTGCACTGCGGAAATGTGCACCGTTGTCAACAAAAAATCAAAAGTCTCAAATTTGTCGGCAAACTTGTTACATGTTGGTACTAACAAATATCGACCGACCGCCACAGTTTTGGAACTTCGCTCAACAATCTATGGTAATTCTAAGGACTGAATCAAATGCCTTCTATTGGTCTTAAGCGACGCGTCTGAAAATTAGAAAGCAAATTCCGGCGGCGGAGCACTTTCTGATTTATTGCCACTTTCACGATTTTCATACTATTTTCAAATACAATTTTCTTATATTTCGTGATGTATATTTAACTATTTTTTTCCGGCAGTTCCATTTAATTTTATAATAAGAAGCTACTGTAAAAATTGCAGGCTTCCAGCTTCTACCGTTTGGGCTGCCCAAATGTCACCAATCAGTCAGTGAGATTGAACTCTTTTTATATATATAGATATAATTTTTTCATGGCGCCCCCGGGTGGACAGTGAAGTGTTTATTTGCAAGTTTGTTCAAAGAGCTATAAACAATAAATAATTCGTGTACTCGCGTTATGTGGCTACAAATAATAATACCGCGTCGGACGCGAAATAAATTTAAAAAATTTATTTTTCTGCTTTGTTTCCCTTTTGGTTTGGATTGCAAAGCCCGAATTACGAGCCAGAAGTACTGTGCTAAAAATCGAAAGTTTCATTAGAATTAATATATTTGACCATTGTCGGTGTTTGTTAAAATATTAAGCACGAATCTTTTAATTCTTGGCACTACGTAAATAGTAGAGCGTTGACATATGTACATGTTTATATGTCCATATGTATATAAACACAAACCTTCATGCAATTTATTTATTTATCTATATATATAAAAGAGCTCGTGCTGACTGACTGACTGACAATCATCGCACAGCACAAACCATAAGAGCTAGGATGCTGAAATTTTCACAGTAGGTTCCATCTATGATGAAAGTGCACACTAAGACGGGATTTTGGAAAATTCCACTCACAAGCGTGGAAAGTCGCGGAAAACTGTTGTATGAAACTTTCTTGATTATCGTTCGATTGGCTTCAAATTCATTTTCAAAGTTCTTCACATTAAATAATTTGACACGTGCATCTGCGATTGTGGGAAGTCAGCCCTACAGTCGCAAAATTGGTGGAAAACTCTGGCATTAGACATTTTTAATTTTCATGCGAATGGCTTTAAATATATTTTCATGGATTCACTCAAACACATAATAGGCGCGGTGTCCGAAGATTTTGGAAAATCTACCCCAAGGTGGGAAAATTCGTGGAAAACTGTTGAAAACTTTTTTAATTATCGTCCGATTGACTTCAACCTCATTTGCAAACTTCTGTTTATCATTCAATCATTTTGAAACTAATTTTCAAAGCACCTCAAAATACGGTTTTGAAAAATACACGTGGCTTTATACTAAATTCCAAATATAAATACAAAAACCTTAGTATTTGCGGGCAATACATCGTGCGGAAAACAGTTGGAAAGTTTTAATCTGGATTCGTAGTATTATTCTTGAAATTGGCTTAAAATGCCAAATGATTTTAGAAAGCCATTCCTAAGCGTCGCCACCTGCAAATTGACACCTAAAACTGCATTTTCCTTTCTAGTGGCCACATCAATTTTTACTGTACACATAAAATGGGTAAGACATCTTCAACTCAATAAGGTATTTATATTCTTGATCAGTATCAACCGAGTCGATTTGGCCCTGAACGTCTGTCTGTCTGTATAATATATACATATATATTAATCGCGCGTTTTATCTAAAAGAGTTTGTCCTGATTGGCGATTGGCAATCATCGCACAGGCCTAACTGTAAGAGCTTGGATGCTGAAATTTTCACAGCAGGTTCCATCGATTATAAAAGTGCACACTAAAACGGGTTTTGAAAAATGCCACCCACAAGCGTGGGAAATCGCGAAAATCTTTGTATGAAACTTCAAACTCATCTTCAAAGATTTACAAAAAAATTCATTTGACACATATTTCATTGGTTTTGGAAAATCCAAAATGGGGGGAAAACTCTAGCATTCTACATTTTTATTTTTTATGCGATTGGCCTCAAACTCATTTTCAAAGAATTTCGAAAATCTGTTGTTTACCATCCAATCGGCTGCAAACTCATATTCAAAGATTTTTAATTCACATGCGATTTGCTTCAAATTCATTTTCGATGTTCTACATAAAGATTAAAAGGCGCGGTGCTCAAAAATTTTGGAAAATCTACCCCAAGGTCGCAAAATTCGCGGAAAAGTGTTTAAACTGTATGAACACTTTTGATTTTCGTCAGATTGCACTATAGGAAATTTGCCCATTTTCTTGGAAATTATTAATAACTCGAGAACGAAACAAGATTTTTTGGTCTAGTTTATTGCATTGGGTTTATAATATCAATAGATAGTGGGCTGAGAAAGGTGGGCGTTGTACTGCCCACTTACAACCTCTTTTTTAAATAACACCCACAATTTAGGAGATAAATTATTGGTTACGTGTAAATTATCACGTCTCCCAACTGTACTGCAAATTTCATAAAGATCGGATAATTAGAACAGAAGTTATTCAAACATCAATTTGCTTTCAAGGGGAAACGAATGCCTGACATTGCTACAACATTTTTCTGGAAGCGTGTTTGCGTGTATGTATATGTTTATTATCTTCTTGCCTTAAATAAATTTGATTAATTTTACGCATATTTAAACAACAAAACAAGTAAGAATGATCTAGTCGAGTATACCCGACTACGAAACTCCCTGTACCCAGGTCTAAAACTTCCTATCTCACATGCACGCAGACATATACAAAGCCACAGCGTACGCGAGGCATTTTAAGTCGTGGCTGCGCTCCTTCTTCCCCCCTCGCTCCAGTACTGAATCTTGACTGTTGAATAACTTCCGTGTTTATTATCCGATCGACTTGAAATTTGGACAGTAGATTAGGAGTGACTAAAGTATTGTACATGCCGAATCCCAAAGCTATATATGTACAATGTTGTGCCAACTGAATTCTGTATCAAAACCTTTTGATACGAGCAGCGAGTTGCCACAACTGGTTGTGGTATAGTTGGACAACGCACAACTCGATTGGCACAACTCGTGGGCGTTTCCCTTTGGTTTTGTACTTTCTTGGTACTGTTTTCGCTGATCGCCTGGTTCAAATGCTGTTCGTTGTATGCAAAACACTTGCAGAGGTCTGCTTCAGGTTCGGGGGTGGGTTTGCTATAGTTGTGCATAAATGTGTACATCTTTGTGGGCGTCTCCCTATCCATTTTGGTTTTTCTCGCTACTGTTTTTTTTTGTTAGCCTGGTACTTGTCTGTTGTTTTGTGCGGAACATTTGAAGATCTTTTGCTGCCATTCATAAGCGGCGTTGTTTAGCAGAGAATAATGGCATTATTGGATATTCAGATTTTCTTTTTGTTGTTATTATTAACAAAATTCAAAATTTTAAATTTTTTTTCTAAATTTTTGGTTTTTTGTTTACTTAATATATTTAAATAAACCAGTTAGTTACAATAATTAGTTTATCAATTATATATAAATTCGGCACTTGCCGACGCCATTTCTCGAGTTTTGCTGCGAAGTTGACTGATCTGATTGCAGCGTGCGAGGCGAAGACCCAATTTGAGTGACAACTGGTTGCCGCAACCGATTGTGCTAAAATCGGCCCGTGTATGGTCTGCATAAGTTAGTATAAAATGTTTTTATCGAATTGCGGGGGAACGGTGGGAGGTATCTCAAATTGGAAACAAACTTGATCTGTGTATGGTATACAGAAACCTACACTTCAAATTTGGTGTTTCTAGCTCTTATAGTTGCTGAGATCGTCGCGTTCATACGGACAAACGGACGGACAATTATACTGATCAAGAATATATTATTCCACGCATTTTATGAGTACAGAGAGAAAAAAGCCTTTAGAGTTCCATGCAAGTGACATCATCCTAATTACATTTTTCGTGATCAATTATAAAATCTGCTTGTGACGCGCAATGCAACCAATATAGCAATCATCCGTTTGCATCTGCTGCTGCTGGCAATGTAAATGCATTTTTGTGCTGCCGCCATTCTGATTGTCAATTTGAGGCTTAGTCTAAAAAGGCTATAGCCGATTACAATTTTTACTCCCTGTACCCATAAAATGGGTAAAAGGGGGTATTGGATTTGTGCAAATGTCCGTCTGTCTGTCCGGATGAACGCGTCGATCTCAGCAACTATAAGAGCTAGAGACACCAAATTTGGAATTTAGGTTCCTGTATACCATACGCAGATTAAGTTTGTTTCCGATCTCAGATATCTCCCCCCGTTCCCCCGCAATTCGATCGAAACGTTTTACAGCCACACTTTTGAAGATATAGCTTTAAGATTTGGCGTGTACAATACTTAAGTCACTCTTGATGTACTGTCCAAATTTCAAGACATCGGATAATAAACACGGAAGTTATTCAACGAACAAAATTCAGTACTGGAGCGAGGGGGGTAAGAAGCAGCTTTCTTGTCGCTTGTGTGTGTGTGCGTCTTTGTGTATGTGTGTGTCTATGCGTAAATGTACGAAGAAGCGATAGGAAATTTTCGATCTGAGTACAGGGAGTTTTGTAGTCGGGTATACTCGACTATAGCATTCTTACTTGTTAATATATGATGCACAGAGATTATGTAAATATCTTACGAATGATACATAAATGACCAACATTGGTACAATGTTAAACGCGTAAGTTTCATGTTTTGCCTAATAATATATAGATATTTAGTGGGCTTTACCTGAAGAGACGATACTAAATTATCGGGGCAGTCTAGCACGCTAAGTCCAGATTCTAAAAAAAAAGAATAAGCAAACAATAAAATTAATTTTGTAAATCAGTATGTTTTTGTTATTTGTTAGTAAGGAATTCTATGTTTTATCATTTTTGGCAACATGTTTAATTTTTCGAGTATACCCGATCATTTACTCGGAATTTTCATGATGGAGCAACATTGCTTCAGCAAAAAGGAATGTTTGTTAGCGTGTGTGCTCCTGGGCTAAAGAACTCGTGAGATGGTTCTGAAGGGGCCTAGCTGAGGCTACCAGGCAGGTCGTGGGTTGCGGATAGCGAACGGTCTTCCGAGGTCAGCTGCGAATAGCGAGATCCCTCGTGAATAAGCAGTCCCGGACAAACAGCGGCTCGCTAGCAGTAGCTAGCGTACCGACAAGATGCTTGTGTCGCCGTCTTCACCCACACTATCTACCTACCACCATCCTATCCCCCACATCTCATCCCGGGCCGGACTAAGGTGCCATCCGGACCGTGCCGAGAGTCAGCCTGGCTGAGGGCCCGGGTTAAAATGGATGACCCGAATAGGCGCAATTTGTGTGGTTCGCGGGTCAAGTGGTACCTGAGGTACCTCCAGCAAGGGCACTCTTCGGAAGAGGCCCTAAGAAGGGCTACGGAGCCGAAGGCAGCGCCGGAGCAAGCCAGAACACCTGATCCAAAACGCTCAAACAGCAGCCTCACGCCGCCGACCGGGACGCGAAAAAGGGCGTGCACCACGAAGGCGCCGCAAGGAGTAACAACCGCTAGGGCTGAGCAAGCGGCTGTGGATCACCCCAGCACGTCCCAAGCGGCAGCTGCAGCAGCAGCAGTAGCACCTCCCCCCCACAAGGCCCACCCAACCTCGCGCGTCGTACGCGACGATTGCGAAGAAGGTGAAGGTGGCTGTGTTGCCTGTGGATTATCTCCAGGTAATCCTCAGCCACAGGGAATTATCCGCGCTAGAGGAGGCCATCCTCGACGAGATCGAAGTCGCAGGATGGGACACTGCGCTCTCCTACACTGGCATTCACTTCCGTGTAGGCCACCTAGTCGTCGATTGCACCGACGAGTGGTCAGCCGATTGGCTGATGAGCGCAGCGCCGAGGCTACACTCCTGGAAGGGTGTACCACTCGACGTAAGAACAGGCGAAGGCATACCCTTGCCACATAACATCACGGTCTTCTGTCCAAGAAGCGCGGATCGGTCAACCGATGCCTTGCGGAGTCTGCGGAGGAACCAGAACAAGATCGAGACCGATTCGTGGAGGGTATTGCCCCAGAGGAATGAGAGGGGTGGAGCCCTCTTCGTCATAGGGATTGACGAGGTGTCACTGGACACAATAGTGGAAAGAGGGCACCAGCTCTTTTTCCGCTTTGGGACGATCCCCGTTAGCGGCCTAAAGAGACCCCCCCCCCAATAACACAACACAGTAGCTGAAACCACAGCGGCCCCTGTGCTCCTCTGCACGGAGGCAATAACCAGCTCGACGGACTTGGCCGAGGACGAGAGCCTGGCAGAGACAACACTCGAGCCTGGCGCAGCAGAAGCCATGGAGTTGGAGGAAGACATGGAGGATGGCGCTCCAATGTCATCCCAAGAGCTTGCCCTGGAGCTTCGAGGTCAGGCGAAAGGGGACGAACCTAGAGATAGGAAATGTTGGATCTTCACCGACATTCGTAACTAGGATCAGAGAAGAAGTATTGGACATTACCCTGATAAGCCCGTCCCTCAAGCCACACATACGGGACTGGCATGTATCACTAGAGTCCATGTCAGACCACAGAACAATCCTATTCAACCTTAAGGCGAATATGGATACTAGCACAGCTATTCGTAATTCTAGGAAAACGAACTGGGAACTTTACAAGAGAAACCTATCTCTCGAGCTAACCAGGTACGTGACTGGTATACCCAAACACCCACTGGAGCTTGAGAGGTATGTTAATAGTCTCAATAGTAGCATATTATATGCCTTTGAAAGGCAGTCGTATTCCCCTTCACAAGAAGGTACAAATTGCAGAGGATGAAGCAAATAGTACTAGCAGGAACTACCTTAGTAACCAGCAGGGAGGTTAAGTACCTAGGAGTTACCCTTGATAGCCAATTGAACTTTGCATCACATGTAAAGAATACAATGGATAAGTGCTCTAGGGCACTATATACCTGCAGAAGTATAGCCGGAAAATCGTGGGGCACAGCGCCCCATATAATAAGATGGCTATATCTTATGATAGTTACCCCGATGATCACATATGGGGTCATCGCCTGGGGGGACAGAGCACAGCTCGTCACCGTGCAGAAGCAACTACAAAGTCTGCAGAGAATGGCCTGCGTCTGCATGACAGGAGCAATGCGCACCTGTCCGACAGCGGCCCTAGAAGTCTTAATGGAGCTAACTCCACTCAATCACACGATTGAACACCAACGAAAGGCAAATCTTCTCAGAATATCATCCATAGGAGTGGGTAAGAATGGTATTAGCAGGGAAGATACTAACAGATTAGAAAGGGAACTCCCCCTACTCATGCAACCGAGGGATGAGATGACCGCCGAGCTACTCTTCGAGCGTCACTTCGAAGTTCATCTTTGTAACAAATAGAACTGGACGTCGCTAGAAGACATACATCCCATGGAGAATCACACAATCACGTGGTATACTGACGGATCCCTAACAAACCAAGGCACGGGCCTTGGGGTGGTGGGCCCTTGGATTAAATACCACGAACCTTTAGGCAGATACACCAGCATCTTCCAAGCTGAGGTATGCGCCATCGGGAGATGTGCTGAATTCAACATCCTACGAAACTATCAGAGCAGAAGCATAGCCATACTCTCTGATAGACAAACAGCAATTAGTGCTTTAAGCAGCCCAAAAATCTCTTCGAAGTTGGTTCGAGAAGTGCAAACCAAATTGGACCAACTAGGCAGGAAAAATAGGCTTGCCCTCAGATGGATCCCAGGGCACAAACATATACCCGGGAACGAAGCAGTTGATGAACTGGCTAAGCTAGGAGCAGGAAAACCTCTGGTAGGCCCAGAACCGTTCTGTGGCATAGGAAGAAACACAATAAGAGAACATCTTAGGATAGAAGAGGACAACAGAAGGCAGTAAAGCTGGAGAAATACACCAGGTCTAAGACAGGCAAACTCACTCTTAGGAAACTATGATCTTAAAAGATTCAAGCAACTAAAACCATTGGGGAAGAATTCACTTAGAATAGTCACCGGCCTTCTGACTGGGCACTGTAGACTGAGAAACCACCTAAGCAAACTAGGAATTGTAAGAAGCGGAACATGCAGATTCTGTGAAATGGAGGCTGAAACCTCATCACACATACTAACAGACTGCACTGCCCTTGCCAGAAGAAGAAACAGGTACCTGGGTGGGTTTTTCCTTCAGACAAACGATATAGGTACTCTAGATCCGACCAAGATCTTTGCATTCGTGCAGGAGATAGGGTTGATGAGTGAGCTTTAGGCTTAGAAGGGGGCACAATAGATCTCATAGGTCGCAGTGCAACGCCCCCCCATCACTAATAATAGCGTGTGTGCTCATTGAGCACTGCCCAAAGCGAACATTCAGTTCGAATAACTCTCGCTTGATTCGTAAATGATCGTATCCGGCTGCTTACAACGATGTTGTTCAAAACCTTTCTGTTCGGTTGCCTTCGGGCGGCTTGATCAAGCCCAAACGAAATGTGTACTTGAAATAATATATTTTTTGTTAATTATATGAAATATATGAAATAATATATTTTTGAAATTTTATGTTTAGCAATTTATTTCGTTAGTTATAAACTCAAATATGAACATATGTATAACACATGCAAATGAACACATATATAAATTAAACAATTACTGGCTGTTAAGGTGCGAATACGTATTTAGTTAACAACAAAATATATGTGGGAGTTCTGTTCACTTATTTTACAGCGTGATTGCGACTCTTCGTTAGAATGTCTCTTAGAATCTAAATATATGAATTCGTAATATTAATAGCCAAGCCCTATATTTCCGCTGCAGTCCCAGGAATATAACCTTATGCCTCGTGCAAGGTCTCATCTTACCATCGCGGGCCGCTTGTTGCGAGAGTGCATGATCGGCGTGCAGCTATTAGTCTGAACCCAAAAACCCAATTAGGCTGGATTCAGTCGGTGGGTTGTTAACATAGTTAAATACTCCCTCCTCAAGATCTGACCGTCCTTGGTCGTGCTGAATTTCGTGACCATCTCGATGATTTTCCGTAACTCTGTCAGCTTCTGTCAGTAGGATAATTAGACTCTGTGCTTGTGAATTAATTTTTATCTGCCTATTTCTTGAATCTATAAGGTGAGCCTCTATTATTTTGATTTGTTCTAGATCATTGGTATCTGGTACTTCCGGAACAACCTTCAGTGTTGTGCCCAAAAATTCTAAACTCCTAACCATCCTATGATGGACACTTAAAGCTGACAACAAACGTCCTGACAGACGGACATGGCCAACTCGAATTGGTCAAGAATATATATATGCCTATAACATACATTTGCACAGATTTAATACCCCCTTTTTACCCATTTTATGGGTACTAGAAGTAAAAATGCTCATTGGCATTTGCTCTGTTAAATTATTATTTTCTTCGTTTGTTGTACCTTTTATACCTTTCTAAGAGACGCGTATTTTATTTCGTGTTTACACTGTGTAAAATGTATTAAAATGTAGCGCAAGTTTAAAACAAATTTAAAAAAATAAAATGCACTGCAAAAGACGAACAATGGCCAGAGGATGAAAAAAAATCCATATTGACTTGTTGTCAAAGAAATCAAAGCATTTTAAAGGCCAACGGAAGTATACGCATGCTTATAAGAAGTTGCACATGGTGCTGCAGTAATTACCAGAGCTCCAAATAACTTTGACCTAATGACTAAGACACTGTGGACCATACTTGGTCCCAAGTAAAAACAAGTAAGAAAGTAATAGTCGGAAGTTCTCGATTTTCATAGACTCTGTTCCCAATCTGTCAAGAAGCTTTACGACAGTTCGTATGTCAATTTTGGAAGAAAGAGATTTTCACAAAATCGCGTGGGGGTGGGTGTGGGGGTTTGTCTTGTTTACGTTACCAATCGACAAGTTATAAAATGAGGGAGTTTGGATGCTCTAGCTTCAGGGGTGTGGAAAAAAATTGCGTTCATAAGGGCATTGCAGAAATCCATTATACTCTTTTTGTTTTTGGGAACAGAGTATATAAAAATCAATAGTATTTTGTACGTGTAAATATCAAAAATGAATAAAAGATCAACTTACAGCACGGATCTCTTAGAATGTATGTACACAAATATGTATGTGTATATGTATGTGAAGAAGCCCGATACGAAATGGGAGAATGTGCTTCCACGTTGTATGCCTTCTCAGTTGGTAATTTTGCCCCGGAAATTTGAAGTACAACGATGTTTCTACAAACTAAACTAGCAATATCTGCGTGCGAAATGAATTTGTTCACTTCGCACTATATTGGAAGACTAAGCCCGCGCATATCACAAGACGTTGCCTGCTTTTAGACGAAATTCAGAAGTTATTTTACCTTCGTGTAGATAAATTCGAAGCGATCGTTCGTAACAACAAAAACGAACATGTCGATAAAAAAGCCAAGATAAATGAAAATAAC
Organism: Hirtodrosophila histrioides; assembly: GCA_037075165.1. NCBI lineage: Eukaryota > Metazoa > Arthropoda > Insecta > Diptera > Drosophilidae > Hirtodrosophila > Hirtodrosophila histrioides. The sequence continues at coordinate 541,255 of JBAMCL010000177.1, read as the reverse complement.
GAAATATTTTTGTGTCTGTTTTTTTCTGACTTCGATTTTCGTCGACGGTCATCAGTAAAAAGTTGCAGTTAGGATGTGACTGAAGTATATCAGTTAGAATGATTTGATTCGTGTAAAACCATGAGGGTATTAAATTATTATTTAAAGTGATTAATTGTTGAAAGAAGCTAATTTTTTCTTATTATGCATAGGTTGATAAAACTATTCTAAAGCTGCAATTGAATAACTTAACATTATTTGATGATAAGATTGTGTTCATAATGTAAGTACACACTACTAATAAACTGTTTAATAAAATCAACTAATTTTATATACATATGTATATTTGTATTTGTGTTTCCACAGTATGGCAAAAATCAGATTGAATTGAATGCCTTTTTCCGGCATGCATTGAGCAGCGAACGCCGCATTACATGCAGCTATGCGTTCTCAACGTTGCTGGTAAATTTTTTGTAGCAGTGTGTTATTGTTGCAAAATTCTTTCGTTTTATGCCAAAATCCTTAAATTCGTACATGACACTTGTCCACTTGTGTTAGTGAGAAAGTGGCGTAGACAAGCTGATTAAAAAGGGCTTGAAGAAATGAGACATAGAGAGCTGCTGCTGCATGTTTTTTTAAGATTGCAGAGCGAAAAATCGGGACAGTCACTCTAATTAAAGGAATCGAGTTAAAGCCAGTGTTGTAGAACCTCACAAATAAAAAGCATTTTGGTGTGAGAACTGTTTGGGAGACCATAGGAGCCGAGATAAATGATTAAGTTTATATTATATTAATTAAATATATTACTATTGCGCTGCGGGCCCCTTTATCTTAAATTCCTCCTGCTGTACAAGCAGGAAGAAGAAAGCACTGCCTACTGAGGTTTTAATATATATTTCTTTTTATATTTCATGGCCATTGATGTACTAAAAGCAGGTTATTCATTTGGCACAACGATACCAAGAACGGGCTTGTTAATGCGCGGACCTAGGCTAAATGCAACCCATCTCCCGCCCAAACAACTGAGGGGCGCGCCGCATTACGTGCGGTAACGAAAATCGCGGGCAGATTAATAATACAAACTAAATACAGGTTCTACATAAATTAAATCAATAAGCAAAAAGTAACTATAGGTTACACAGATAATGTAACATTACATATTAAATTAAAAAGATTGTTATAATTATAACATAATATACGAGAAGGGCTATGGATAGCATCACAAGTATTACTTATAATTATATATATTAAATATTAAGATTCAAATGCATTATGTTAAATTTGACTACTTTCATCAACCGTAAGAAATACACATAAATAGAGTATCACAGTATTCCCTCCTTGGGAGGTAGGAAACTAAATAGTTGAGCCACGTGACTAATGTTTTATATGTTTGGCTATGAAAATAAGTATCTATGAAGCCGAATAATCCTTGACGTCCATTTCCCGCCCGTGGCGAAAATGATTTTCCAAATCATTTGGCATTCGAAGCCAATGCCAAGAATAATGCTTAAAGTCCAGACAAAAGCCATCCAACTATTTTCCGCCCGTTCTATTGCCCGCAAAGTACTGTGGGTTTTGTATATATATTTGGAAATTAGTATGAAGCCACGTATTTTTTTCCCAAAATTTTAATGTGAGGTGCTTTGAAAATTAGTTTCAAAATAATTGAATGATAAACAAAAGTATGAAAATTAATTTGAAGTCAATCGGACGATAAAATTTTGTACAACAGTTTCCACGAATTTTCCGACATTGGGGGTATATTTTCCAAAATCTTTGACCACCCATACACCAAAATCTTTTTTCCCATAGAATCTTGAAAATGAGTTTGAAGCCAGTCGCATGAAAATTAAAACTGTCGAATGCCAGAGTTCTCCACCAATTTTCCGACCATGGAGTCGAATTTCCCAAAATCGCTGATACACGTGTTGAATTATTTTACGTTAAGAGCTTTGAAAATTAATTTTAAATGTGATCGGACTAAAATTAGACTTTCGTCCATACATCCTTAAGACCCATATTTTCCGCCCACGAGGGTGGATTTTCCAAAATCGGTTAAATATGTGTCTAATGAATTTTTGTGTTAATCTTTGAAAATGAGTTTGAAGCCAATTGGATGGTAAACAAAAAAGTTTCATACAACAGTTTTCCGCGATCTTACACGCTTGTGGGTGGAATTTTCCAAAATCCCATCTTAGTGTGCACTTTCATCACGGATGGAACCTACTGTAAAAATTTCAGCATCCTAGCTCTTACGATTTGGGCTGTGCGATGATTGCCATTCAGTCAGCGTGAACTCTTTTATATATATAGATATTATATTATAATCAATGAAAAATTAATGAAATACTCTGTAATGTAATACTCTGCCAATACAAGCGTATATTTTGGTTACGATCCACACCAAGCACAATTTTTGATCAATCTATTTAGCAAGCAAAACACGTTATTAATATAATCTGGTTTATCCTATGGCTTATTAAGAAAAATTAATTAATTGATTAAAATTTCTTGTCTAGATCAGCTGAGTGGGGTTCCTATATCAGAGTTTTGGGTCTGTGGCAATGGCAATCCACTATGGGAAAAGTCGATTTCATACAGCTTTCAACGTGAGTGAACATGTAAAACGTTTTGAAATAAACATAAATGTGGAAAAAGTTAGTCAAGGTATGTAAAATATATTGTTAATCGACATTATTCAGTGTTATGTTTTTTGTCCAATATGTTGTAAATGTGTATTTTTAGATAAAAGTTTACAAATGTATGTGTGTTCTGTGGAATATTACTTTTGAGTCTTCGAAGATCGAGGCGATCTGTAAATTAATATATATTCACTAAACATTATTGAATCAGTTGCATTTGCACACCGTTTCAGCGTTGCTTGAGGTTTTTTAACATGAAGTGAGGATTTAGTTTTGATAGAAGTCAAGTAATTTGATTTTTAAGGTCCACTTTTGTATAGTCTCTGTTTACATGAACGACAAAAATTAAACAAAACAAATAAGAATATGATGATTATACCCGATTACAACACTGCTTGCATCCAGAAGTAAAATACTAAAAAATTTACAATTCGAAATGTTTTCCTAGCATCTCTTAAGAATCTCCACGTCTTTCAATTAAATTAAAGACATTAAGAATCGAGTGAGCCGTTTGGATATAATTTCGTAGCAAATGTGCAAATTTTTCCAGAAAAACCATATTGATATCAATATGGGAAACTTTCCTAAGTTTCACCACTTCTTTCGCCAAAACGAATTAACCAAATTTAAGAAATTTTTCACTTTTGTAAACTATAAGCAATTTTCTATCAAACTGCATCAGGCGCTTGATCTTTTTGATTTTTGTCACGTGCTTCGGCCAAACGAGGCACTATGCGTCTTTAATCACATATACAATTGTTTTTTTTATATTTTGTGCAAAATTTTACGATGTCATCTTGAACAAAGTGCATGTTGCGAGCGAGTTTGCAAAATTGTTGCCCTCCTTCGTATGATCTTAACAGTATATTAGACGAAGCTGTATACAAACATGTGTATCAAACTGGGATGAACTAGCTTCAAAGTTGTAGTGTTAAAGTGAGTTAATACGGACGGACATTCCATAAACCCAAAGTACCAGCACCACCACACCACAATCAATTTGAATAAATCATTTTACTTACGTATTCTGGGATCTATCCATGAAGTCGTTCGATCAATATGATTTATGAAATAAATATCTCCAGACTCAGTAACAGCTTGTTCCCACCCATCCGGTAATGGGCCAATATGGCTAGCAATAGACGGTGCGCTAGTTTGCTTTGTAGTTTGTAAAATATCTGCATAAAAAAAGAGAATACCTAAGTGAATTGTTAGGATTCCTATGATAAACGCAATGCGCAAATAATAGTCAGACCTAGCGCGTCAAAAAATGTTTATTCACGTGTTGGGATACACCCTCGTCTGATAAAGTGTTAAGATCACCCCACACCACCAACTCGGGAAAAGCCGGTATCTACATTTTATAGCGCTTTTATTGACATACATTCCGCTGTTTACTTTTACAACAACAGATTTGACAACAAGTTTGTGTGTTATGTGTTTGGGCCCCTTGTGTGTCAACATTTGTGTTTCCTATCGAGAGTTAATAAGGCCATCATAGATTATTTTAATAAAAATAATATCACATTCCTTACTAAAATTCTCCTACGAGTTTCGGTATTTGTTACACCTTCTTGAGGGAGTCTGCACATGCATATAAAAACATTTACATAAATATAATTAACCAGCTTTAACAATCTGTCTCCTCTATGCTTTCTTGTAGTTCTTGGTGACTTCAATATTGCCGGTACTACCTGGATGTCAAATCCTGACTCCAATGTGTTGTCTTCCGCATCTTAGCACGATTTCATTGACAGTTTATTTGGGATGTCATTGTGTCAAATCAATGGTATCCCAAATTCTTTACATAAAATGCTTGATCTTATTTTTGTTTTGGATGCCTCCTCCTTATCTGTCTCCCGAACTGATCCTATATCCAATCCTGAAGCTCCTTATCACCCAACTTTGAAAGTGTTGATTGACTTACCGGCCATGGTGCTAATCGCAGATAGCAAACCTGCAGAGGGAATTCGTCAATTTCGGACAACCGATGTTACTAAACTCGCTCAGCTGCTATCTCAGACTGACTGGTCCCAGCTTTGCATGTGTAGAGACATGAATAGTGCAATTAAAATTGTTCACTCTACTTTAAATTCATGAATTGATATTTGTGTCTCGTTGCTTAAGCCATCTAGGTCTAACAAACCTCTATCGTTTACACGAAAGTCGAGACTGTACAAGAAGTTCAAGGAATCTGGCTCTTTCTTGGATTTCTCTCGATATGCGAATTTATTAATTGTGGTAGGTGTAACGTAATGTCCTTTTACAGGCGAATGCCCTTTTTAAAAAATTATATTCTTATTGGTAAGTGGCTTGTTCGAATGGAGTCGGTTAATGATTTGGGTATCCTTTTAGATCACACTCTTAAGTTTGAAAGGCACATCTCTTCCACCGATAATCGTGGCTTTGGTGTCCTGGGTTTCATTAAGCGTTGGTCGAAAGAATTTAACGATCCCTACATTACAAAAACTCTTTATACCTCTCTTGTTCGACCTATTTTTGAATATGAGTCTTGTATTTGGTGTCTCCAACACAAGGTTCATAAGGATAGAATAGAATCGGTACAAAAACAATTTGTGCTCTTTGCACTTCGGGGCCTTAATCGGAATCCTAATATTCGCTTGCCTTCTTATCGTAGTAGATTTTTATTAATAAATCTTCCTTCCCTTTCTGATCGTAAAATCATGCTCAGCCAAATTAGTTTTGCAGTTACGATCAGAAGTACTATAAACCCTCTTTCTCTTCATGCTTGTAGTACTAATTTTACTATCCATAATCCTTATTGTATATTATGTTCTAATTATAACAATTTCCTTACTTAGAAATGCACTATTATGTTATCTATGTAGCCTATAGTTACTTTTTACTAATTGTTTTATTATCATACATTTGCATTTATATAGAACTAGTATTTATGTTGTACTTGTTTATCTTTTTGCGATCTTCGCTACAGCACGTTGTGCGGCGCGCCCCTCGGTCGGTTTGGCGAGAGGTGGGTTGCATTTTGCCTGGGTCCGCGCGTTAACAAGCCCGAGCTTGGTGTCGTTGGGCCACTTGAATGTACTGCTCGTTTTAGTGCATCAACGTCCGAACGCAAAAGAAAGGACGGCTATCTTCGGAGTGCCGAAGCTTATACCATAGCAGGAATTAATATTTTTACAAAACATAATTTTTGTCTGATTGCTTCTATGGGGGCCACGTGGTCCGATTTTGATGAAATGATAGGAAACTATTTGAAGTATAATAAATGAATAAAATATTTGTATAAACAAAAGTTTGATAAAGCGATATAGTGATCCGATTTTGACCAAATTTGGTGAGATTGTACAAACTCTCCAGAAACTCTGTTTGGAAAAGTTCATTGAGGATACATCTATAAACAAAATAGTTTTTCATACAAAAACATAGTTGTCAACCGATCATATATGTTATAGTGGTTCGATCCGGCCAGTTCAGACATGTACTGACTGCAGCAAAACGAAGTGTCTGTGCCAAGTTTCATTACGATAGCTTTAAAACTGAAAGACTAGTTTGCATAGAAACAGACGGACAGACGGACATCGCTATACCGACTCGGCTATTCATGCTGATTCAGAATATATATACTTTGTTGGGTTGGGAACGTCTCCTTCAGTCCATTACACATTTCAAGACAAAATTATAATACCCTCTGCTAAGAATAGTGGTTTAGTAATTTATTTATTTAAAATACTAACAAAAATTTACAAATCAAAATATTTTCCTAGCATTCTCTTTAGAATCAGCACATCTTTTAATTGAAATAAAGAAATTAGAATCGAGTGAGCCGTTTCGATAAAATTCTATTCTAACAATGTTCGCCAAATAACTATATTGATATCAAAATGAAAATATTTTTCAACTGTCATACCTCTAACGCCCAAATACAAAATAACCAAGTTTAAAAATATGTTCACTTTCATTAACTCTCTCTCCGAAGTATCCTTAAGAGCTGGTGAGGTGGTTCTGAAGGTGCGAATATTCAAATAAGCAGTCCCGGATAGCCAGCGGGTATTGCGGACGTTACCACTGGAGAGACTGGAGCACGCCCGTCTGCTTCCGGCATTATAGCCAACAGTAGGCCCTCGGCCTCTGGCGTGTCAGCTGGCAAGAAGACGGAAACGGTGAAGGTAAGGAGTGCTGTGACAAGCGGCGCTATTGAACACAAACCTACTGTGTCTGTCCCGGATTGCTCCAACATAGCCACCAATCTCATTGGCGAGTCAGCTGGCAGCAAATCGGGAGCAGATACAGTGGTGAGCAAAAGGGCGGCCGACTTCACTCGACCGGACCCGTCTAAAGCCCGTCCGAATGATAAGTGGACGGCCAAAAGGATCTTGACGCGCAATGCAACCGCTCCAATTACCAGGGAGCAGGCGTCTGAGGAAGACTTTGCTAAGATCCAACAGGATCTTGAGTGGGCAAAGGCCGTTCTACCTAATTTCAAGCTGGAGGATACCGCGCAGCACACCGCAACTAAACGGAATCGCTCCATGAAAGAGTCAAGCACAATGGCCAAGAGAGCACGTACCCATGATCCATTGTCGAGGTCCTTCACGGAGGTGGCGAAGGACAAGATCCTTATTGGGGTTATCGACAAGAACTGTCTGGAAGGGCGCATTCCACGACACCAGTGGCGCTGGGTGCAGGTGGCTCTAGCGCCAATCCGTCTCACGATGTTGCGCGAAAAGCCAGGCCCACCACCGATATGCGAGGATGCTGGTTGGTTCCAAGGAACCATCAAGTTGAACGCTTGCGGGGATGAAAGGTAGGCGCAGCTCTACAAAGCTGCTGTTGAGAAGCTCGGGGCGAAACTTGCGGCAGTTGATGCCAAAGACATCCCCTCGAGACCTAGAGCAAGGGCTTGGCTACCGTGTGAACCCTCGGAGCCGACGGATATACTGGAGATGGTCAGGCTATGTAATGCGGACATGCCTGCTTCCAACTGGAGGGTTGTGAAGATCGAGAAGACAAACAGTGCTTCTATGCAGGTTGTCTTCCAGATTGACAACGAGAGCTCGGTGCATATGAAAAGAAAGGGCGGTAGCATCTGCTACTCGTTCGGTAAGGTTGGCGTCAAAGTCTACAAGTCCGACGCCAGTGGTGGACCCACCGAGTGAGACCGAGGAGATGGTTGCCAATCAAGGCAGCATCGACGGCTACGTCTCCTCGGGCTCGGACTACGGTGAAACACTGGGAATGCTGTACTCGGAAAAGGAGCTCCTAGGCGAGACATCAGCCGATGAAGCGGACCGGACGATAACGGAGAGGAGTGCTGCCCAACTTGATGCAGATACTCCAAATAAATCTGCATCACAGTAGGGCAGCCTCGGCTGCGCTTCTGCTGCGCCTAGCACCTGGCGTGGTGGATGTGGTAATGGTCCAAAAGCCATGGATCGCTGCTGACAGGGGCTGTGGCTTGCGGACTCCAAAATACACCGTATTTTACAGCACCGGTAAGGGTAAAATAAGAACCTGCCTTATTAATCAAAAAACGTTACAATGCTTTTCTACTCTCCCAGTTCAGTGATGGACACATCACGGTAGCCAGCCTTGAACTGGGGGCTAAATCTTACAGGCTGGCCTCTTTTTACCTCCCTCACGACACCGAGGGAAAAACCAAACCGAAAAACCAATTGGGGTAAATACATGCGGCTACTTAGGAAAAATCTGGCTCAAAACCATCCCCTAATTCCGAAAAATTCTGCAGAGGTAGACTCCTTAGTCGACACCCTAACAAAGGTTTGCAACGACGCCCTAGACAAATCTTGCCCAAAAATAACCCCCAAAGAATCCTTCAAGTCATCATGGTGGTCCTCAGATCTCGATACACTTAAAACAAAGTGCAGGAGAACTTTTAATCATGCCAAAAGTACGACGCTTGACACTACCTGGGCGCAGTACAAGACCGAGCTAAACAGCTCCAAAAAAGCTTTAAGAAAGGCAAAGAGGGCCTCGTGGGCCAATTCTTGCACTAATATTGAATCAACCTCTGACGCATAACGTCTGAGGAAGATTCTAGCCTCCTCACCAACCCCCCCAGGGCTTCTACAAAGGGACGATGGATCGTGGATCGTGGACAGAATCCAGTTCGCAAACACTCGAACTTCTGCGAAATACCCACTTTCCGGGGTGCTCTCAAGCACCGCGACCAGTGACTCAGATGTATCATAGCCAAACAAACAGGGCTAACGAAATAATAACCGATCACAAAATTAGGTGGGCAATCAGTACCTTCAAGCCCTTTAAATCACCAGGTCCAGACAATATATACACGGCTCAACTCCAACATACCTTCAGCTACATCATAGCGTGGCTTCGTAACATCTTCACAGGATGTCTTACGGCGAACCTTATTCCCTTAGCATGGAGTGAAACGAAAGTAGTCTTCATACCCAAGGCAGGAAACCTTCTTACGTCAAACCGAATGATTTCAGACCAATCAGTCTTTCCTCCTTTCTCTTAAAAACCCTCGAAAGGATTTTAGATGTCCATTTCAGAAACTCCATTAACCCCTCTCTACTTTCGCGTACACAGCACGCATATACCAAGGGCATGTCCACTGAGACAGCTCTGCACTCTCTAATCTCTCGCATCGAGAGATTGCTTAGTGTCAAAGATTACAGCTTGGTGACCTTCTTAGACATAGAAGGAGCTTTAAACAACGTTCTTCCAGTAGCTATCACCTTCGCACTGACGAGTCTGGGGGTTGAGGAGCACTTGATGGAGCTCATAGGACTGCTGCTCACCAGCAGAACAGTGAGCTCCTGCTTAGGAGAGTCCTCAATCAGCAGGTGCGTTAGTAGAGGCACTCCTCAGGGAGGTGTCCTATCTCCACTTCTATGGGTACTGGTGATAAACCAACTGCTATGTACGCTGGAGGAGGAGGGGCATGTGGCGGTAGCCTACGCGGATGACGTTGCAATCCTAACCCTGGGTAAATTTCCGCAAACCCTCTGCGACAGAATGCAATCAGCGCTCAATACTTTTGTAAAGTGGATCAAAACCTGTGGTCTAGGCGTGAATCCAAGCAAGACAGAGCTCGTTCCTTTCACTAGGAAATACAAACGCCCGATTTTAAGCCTCCCTAGAATCAATAACACGATGCTTACCCAGAGCTCTCAGGCGAAGTACTTAGGTGTAGTTCTGGATAGCAAACTACACTGGAAAAATAATATATAAAACAGAGGGTATGCCAGGCAACCACTGCTATTTTTGCTTGCAAGAAGGCCATTAGTACCAGATGGTTCTTCTCGCCACGCATAGTCCACTGGCTGTATACAGCAGTCATCCGACCCATCCTACTTTATGGAGTGCTAGTGTGGTGGCCCGCACTTGACCTACCATCCAACCTCAAAACAATCCATAAAGTTCAAAGAAGTGCAGAAATCTGCATTAGTGGTGCCCTACGCACCACTCCAACCGAAGCCCTGAACATCATGCTTCATTTCATACCGCTGGACCTACTGTCCAAAGAATTAGCTTGAAACGCAGCCATTAGACTTAGGGAATCCAACAACTGGACGACGGGCACCACGGGGCATACCACAATTCTCAAGTCCATACCTCGGATTCCCCCCATTACAGACTACTGCACACCAAAATTGATTTTCGACAAGTTATACAGAGTGTGCATACCTAGCCGTTTAGAATGGGAAAAGTCGGTTCAACATGTACCAGGCTCGATCAGAATCTTCACTGATGGGTTGAAGCTGGATGAACGTGTGGGCGGAGGTGTATATTCCCCCGATTTAGGAATCGGGACCAGCTTGCGTCTTCCCGACTACTGTAGCGTGTACCAGGCAGAAGTGAGGGCCATCCAGGAAGCCACCCTCTGTCTGCGCATGCTCAACATCAGTGCAGGGAATATCTACATCTACTCAGACAGCCTAGCCGCCTTGAAGGCGCTTGACTCATGCACCAACAACGCAGTCTCACTCACTGAGTGTCGCCAGTCTCTAAATGTGATAGCCCAACAGCTCAGTATCAACCTCGTATGGGTGCCTGGACACCGTAATATAGAGGGAAACGAATTGGCAGACGAACTGGCCAGGCAAGGCACCAACGATACACTCCTTGCTGAAAGGAGCAACGTTGGCATGCCTCTGTCCACTTTCAGGCTGCACAGTAAGGCAGCAGGCGTCTAACCGCTGAACGCTGGAGAAATCTCACTACATGCACGGTCTCCAAACTTACTTGGCCCACCCTTGACCCAAAGCGTACATCTGCTTTGATCAAACACAGGAGATCCCACATCACGACAATAATAGGGGCCCTCACAGGCCACTGCCTCATAGGAACTCACAGACTGGGCGTACCACACCATGACTTCTGAAGAAGTTGTGGTATAGTAAAAGAGATAGAGAGCGTAGAACATCTGCTCTGTCACTGCCCCGCACTCAGCAGGAGAAGGTTCCAGCACCTGGGACACTACAGTTTTGATACCCTATCGGACGTATCCGAGGTTGGGATTTACAGTATCCTCAAATTCTTAAAATCGTCAAATTGGTTTAAAGGGGAAAAAAATGTTTAAAAGTCATCATGTGGTATCACAAGAGGCCCATTTCTGGCCAAATTGTGGAGTAGGTTTCTGCTCCAGCCACGGCAACCTAACCTTAACTGTTATCAATTCTCCATCAAACTACATTTGTCGTTTTACCCTTTCTTATCATGACCCCTTTGATTTTTGGCACTTTCCTTGGTCAAACGATCCACTTTGCATCGGTCGAAAGAATCTTACGATGACGATGCTGCTGTTTGTTGCAGACAGTACATATGTGGCAACCTGCCAGATCAGACCACCATATCATATAGCTGTCATATAAACAATCGGTTTATTATTGAGTTGTATGAAAAAACTTTTGTTTCTGAAGATATTTCAACCAACCTAACCAAATGAAATTAAAATACTATTGAACTTCAAGCGTGCTGACTAAATCTTATTTAAATCGGACCACTTATCCGATTGTTCAAATTGAGTCGGTTGATGATTTGGGTATCCTTTTAGATGACAAGCAGATCTTTTTCACCGCTAATCGTGCCTTTGATGGCCTGGGTTTCATTAAGCGTTGGTCGAAAGAATTTAACGATCCCTACATTACTAAAACTCTTTATATATTTCTATTGTGCAAACTATTCTTGAATATGGGTCTTGTATTTGGTGTCCCCAATACAAGGTTCATCAGAATAGATTAAAATCGGTACAAAAGCAATTTTGGATCCGTGCACTCAAGGGTCTTAATTGGAGAACCAATACTCGCCTGCCTTTTTAATAGGGAAATTGATTCTTCTGAATTAATCAGCCAAATTAGTTTTGCTGTTCCGATCAGATGTTCTACAAACTTTCTTCGACTTTCTCTTTAATTTTGTAGTTCTAATTATGCTATTCATAACCCCTTTCCAATCATATGCTCTAACTATAACAATCTTTTCCATCTAGTAGGTAATGCTACTTCAATTTCGACACTTAGAACTACTCTTACGTTATTTATGTAATCCTTAGGGACTTTTGCATAATGTTAATTTTGTATTTTGTATGTCATGTTCGCGATCTTTCGTACCGTACGTTATGCGGCGCGCCTCTCGGTCGGTTGTGCGGGAGGTGAGTTGCATTTATGCTTGAGTTCGCGCGTTAATAAGCCCGTGTTTGGTGTCGTTAGGCCACTTGTATGTACGAACAGTACAGATAACACATAGCATACGGTACATCAACGTCCAGAAAAAGAAAACTTGGGTTGAAACTGATTCGTTTTTAAGACGGGTTAAGGCGTTCCACAAAATAAATTAAAATTTGCTGTTGTTGCGTACCATTTGGCTTTATCCGGTCGGCAATAGCTCGCTGTTGACGATACTGAATTCTTGGATCCTCCCATTGCGTTGTTTTTGTGGTATGGCTAGAAAAAACAACAAAAATTATTTGTTTTATTTGTAGTTAACATAATATATCTAAATTACATTCTTAAACTCTTACTTTGTTTTTAAAGAACAATCGGTTAATTATACGCTGGACTGTCAGGAAAAACCTGGTGATTTTAATGTTAGTTTCTTTGCATATTCCTCAAAAAAATATTTTGCTGGTGTCACATATTTTTTTCCAAACTTTGAATTCAATCAATATAGTTATACTGTTTCACATCTTTAAGCTGGGGCAAGCTAACTTGATGCACATGTTGCCATATATCATCATTTTACAGAGTGTGAAGGCCTGACCTGACTTTGGCTTCTTAATGGGAATACATAGCCACCTCAGTTTTAGTTTGAGTTAACTTAAGCTGTCTAGGTGCATGCCGAAAGAGCAGTGATTTCTTTATGCGGAAGAAGACGTTCATTTACATATAATCGCCATGCTTGCTTAAGATTCAAAATTTGTACGGTTTTGATGAGATTTTTAAAAGGCGTCTGGAATGTAACTACCATCTTAAATCCGAATTCCGTTTGCAGTCTAATTCAAAAATAATACTTTTCAAAAAAGAATTTGATTCTAGAAGGGAAGAAGCACAGCCGCTTATGCTGTGGCTCGTGTGTGAGCGGCTTTGTGTGTCTGTGTGTATGTGTAAGTGGACGACGATGTGATTGGAAGTTTTAGAGCTGCGTTCAGGGAGTTTTGTAGTCGGGTATACTCGACTAGAGCATTCTTACATGTTGTTTTTTGAGTTTTAACTTCAATTTCCATAGTTTGCATCATAAGCTCGCTTGAATTTTTTATTTTGAGCCGCTTTCCTGTAGGCTCAAAATCCATAATCAATATTTTAATAAATCGCGTGCAAATAAATTAAAAAGAGGATGCATTGCATCTTTTGGCGTTGTATGGGTACAGTGAGAAAATTTTCATGTGACATCGTGTGTACGTAGCTTCAAACTCATTTGCAAAGTTCAATACAAAAGCTTTACCGCCGCGGGCCTAAAATAAAATCACAGCAAGAAAAATTGGGAAAGTAGAATAAAAATGGCCAAAATATTATATATACTAAATCCCAAGGCAATATCGTGAAAATTGTTGCTGTAAAAACGAATTTTTATTGAATAGCTGGGGTGTGGGACAGAAAGACGGACATGACCAAAACGATTTTTTTTGATACTCCAATACTTCAGAGGATTGGAGATGTCTCTTTCTGCCTGTTACATACATTTGTACAGATTAAGTACCCCCTTTTTACCCATTTTATGGGTACAGGGAGTAAAAATACCACATATCGATTGATATTATCGAGCACTTATCGTATTTTTACGCATCTGCAGATTAACATTTCGCTAATGTCGCCTTGCTTGTTTGGGTCATTCACACAAAATTGAAGCGTATACCAGATGTATGTTGGTAAGGTCCATAGATTCTAGCTTTTCTTTTTTGTTGAACATCGGCTTCAAGCTCATCTTCAAAGATTTACACAAAAATTAATTTGTCACATATTTAATTTATTTTGGAAAATCCACCTCCTGGGCGGAAAATGGGGGGAAAACTTTGACACTCGACATTTTTAATTTTCATGCGATTGGCTTCAAATTAATTTTCTACATGAGATCTACATGAAGACTATTAGAAATAGATAATAATAGAAAATTGTGTTTACAAATATTTATTTTCATTTCCCTAAGTAATCAGACAATTACTAGCAATTCCATCGACTGAAATACTACTCGTTTTTAAAATGAAAAAATCACTCGTTTTGGCGTATTTGGAAGCTAAAACGAAAAGTAATTTCACTTCCGAAACATTTCAGTAGAAGTGGAATTGGGAAAGGCTGAATTTGATCCAAACCAGCTCCAAGATGACTTGTCTTAGAGTCTTAGTCGATACAGTAATCGACAGTGAAATAGAAACATTAGAAGAAAATACAGACTCCGACATGGCGCAAACAAATATCGATTTACCAGACTTCGATGGTAAAGCGGAAAATTTAACAAGTTTTCTACATGCTCTTTGTATACTTGACGCCATAAAAGGCGCACATGAACAGCTAGCAATATCGATAATAATCAAGGGAGCTGCAAGAAATGTAATCGCAGAGGAAAATACATTACAAGTAATCTGCAGATTAAAAGCTACAGTCCAACACTGTCCTATACTACCGAAATTACACGCAACGGGGAGGAAACTACAGTAAACGCAATAGTCGTGGCAGAGGCTATAACGCAGGCATTCGTAGAAATTACCATTATAACAATAACAACAAAGGGGGAGCTCAAACAGATGAAGCCACAATAAGCAAGTAAAAGTTGCCCACATACAATATATATCTTTGGGCTTTGGCAGGTATTCGGCTTTGTGAATGTAGGTGTAAGTTTACGAAGATGCGATCAGAAAAGTTTCACCTGGGTAAAGGGAGTTTTGTAGTCGGGTATACTCGACTATAGCATTCTTACTTGTTTAATAAGAAATCCTTCATAACAAAGACACTTGAGTTTTGTTTGTGCCCAATATCAAGCACCGTTACACAGGAGTGAGTAAAAGTCAATCGACTCAAGTTTTTATACAACCGTGCTTGCGAGTTGAGAAGTGCATGGCTAACTTTAAGTCCGTGTTTTTTTTTTTTTTTTCAAATTGAGTTGGAAATAATTTATTAGTGTAAAATGGAAAATAAAGAAACAAGTATATATAAATTTAATTATAGTGCTTTATATTAATGTCGCTATACTAGTAAATAACTTGAAAAATAACTTGTGAAAAGAACGTTCAGAAAAAAGAGTGTGGAAAAAATTCGCATTTATCAAACATTACACAAGTCCAATACTTTTATGCCCTTTGGGAACAAAGTAGAATTAGTGTTTCTTTTTGTGGTCTTTTCTCTTCTATAAGAAGTGTTTTTGCGCTCCTGATGTAGATCCTGGATTGGATATATAGTTGGGTGAAATCTCACGGTGCAGATCTCTACCATCAACTGAAATAATAAATTGTAAGAATGCTCTAATCGATTATACCCGAATACATGATACCCAGCACCCCAATACTGAAATTCCCAAAACATGATCGTACACACACACATATAAAGCAAATGAAGAAAGCGAAGTGTGTACTGCTTCCCCGATTTATGTGTTTATTATCCGCAATAGATCAAAAGTGACCCAGGAATAATGCGTGTCAAAAACATCTATCAAACTGTCCTTACCTTAGACCAATATATCGAAATTATCAAAAACTATAATGGGTGCATTATTTAGCACAACTAATTTGGTAGTGGGTTCAAATTTTAGTCCACGTCGGTCTTCTTTTGTTCTTCACTTAGCACAAAAAACTCTTGAGCAGCGTAGGCAGTCGAAAGCCAGTACATGATGCTCTCACAAGTAGCGGTAGTCTTCGGGTCTGCACAGGTACAGATAAGCTGCACTTTGAAAGTACAATTCAATTTATCGATTTTAAGCTGATATAGTCGTTCAAAATACTTTATCGGCTGTTGCTCTAACATTCTGGTCCCGTTAAAGGGCTCCAGCGCTATAAAAATTAGTAGCACCGCTACTGACCCCTATTGACGTGCGCACTTCGGCCCCTCGGACCCTTTGATCCGTCCGTGCATGAGGGCGAGAGAGGCTACTTCTAAGTTGTGAGTCTCCTTGGTCCACTGTAGTCGCTGCTGAAGGCTGAGTAGGTAGTCACTGGTCCAACTGGGCCAGAACTGCTGCCTGAGCTCTGATAGCAGTCGCCACCGTTTCAAGGATGCGAAGCTGGCTGTGTTGTTGCGGGTGCACCAGCAACATATGTCCTGGGGTGATGGCCTCTTCATCGTAGGGATAGTTGATGTCGGCTTCTATTGGCTTAGAGTTGAGCAGTGCCTTGATCTCTTCTCAGTGCGTGCTTCTCCTGTGTCAGATTAGCCGATGTTTGGTGGCCGCTTCCCAAAATTCTCCGAAATGAGGTGCCCTCGATTGGATGAACACCTCTCTCGGCAGCGTATCCTCGTAGCTGATCCTTTTGGGCATTGAAAGGTCTGTGCAGCGATTCCCGACGAGCCTTTTAAAAACATTGAGAATGGAGTCAGTCTAAAGATCAACTACGAGCTCTACGTGTGCGGCCTTTGAAGCAAAGCAAACGCGTATCCTGCAGGAAATCTAGAACGACCCACAAAAGTTTACACCACAACTGCAAGCTCGACCAATACCTTGACACCTGCGTGATAATTTGTATATGCATATTAACGAGATAATATTAGCGGAAATTTTGGGTCATATGGCTATGAAACAACATTCCACCCACTCGAACTCAGAATTTTATCCCATTTTGCTCAAACTCATAAATAAGGGGATTGCTTGCAGGCTCGGCATAATCACTTTGGAGAGCTTGAAGGAGCTTTGAAAATTAATTTGTTTAACTCGTGACGACACCACCTTATCAAAATCAAAACAATGATCGGCGATTAATGAGTTCTGCTCGAACTAATGTGTTTTTGTGTTCTGTACTTCTAGAGGCCGCTCGGTCTAGTGAAGCTGTGGTCAATCCTCTGCATTCAATATGAGAAATTTTGGTTTTTAAATCAAAGTTTGTTTATATCTGTGTCTCTAGACACCAAGTGTGCGGGGTTTTAGTGTGTCTTATGGACGTTTATCGTAGCGTAATAGAAGGGCTTGTTTAGGATCACTGAACGCTTCCAGCGACAATAAATATATTTAAAACAGGAAAAAAAAAAAAAGATCATTTTGAGTAATTTATTTTGTGTAGTTTGAATTTTTTTTTAGGTAAGTTTGTGCACAGTTACCCCAATTCTGGCAACCATATAACATTTTTGGTATAACTTTGTTCTATATATAATTAATTTGTTGTGCAATGATAAATTTGACTTACGATTTATAAAGGGATTCAATATGCGGGTGATTTCATTTATTTTATCTAAGGTTTTGTTAATATGGTCTTTGAATTGGAGTTTTCTGTCAAGGTGGATGCAAAGATAGCGTAAGTTACATTCCCATTCAATATATGATGTGTTAAGTTTCAACTTTTTATTTGGTAAAAATCTTTCGTTTTTTGGTGAAATAAATTGCAGTTGTTTTGCAGGGTTTAATTTGATTTTCCATTTATGAAAATATTCGGATAACGAGCTTTGAAGTTCCTGATGGATGACATTAAACTCATTGTTTGAGCAGTATAAGGCTGTGTCATCTGGGAACATTATTGCAGTTTGCAGGGATCGGTGTGTCACTGGTGTAGGTGTTGTAAAGAATTGGACCAAGAACTGAGCCTTGGGGGACTCCAGCTGATATATTTTTATTTTCGGAATTGCAACCTAATAAGGATACAAAAAAGCTCCTGTCAGTGAGAAAGCTTGACAAAAGATTGGTTAAGTAGGGTGGAGTGTTGTATTCTACAAGTTTATGAATTAGGCCCCAGGGCCATACTGTGTTAAAGGCAGCTTCAATATCGAGAGTTACTAGGCCGACAGATTTCTTGTTTGTTAAGTTATTTTTGATAAGCGAAATCATTTTATTTAGTGGGTGGGTGCACTTTAGGGAAGATCTGAATCCGAACTGTATTGAGGGAAAGATGTTGTTTTCCTCAAGGTTGAGAATTAGTCTGGCTTTAATAAGGCGTTCTAAAACTTTTGAGAACCCACAGAGCAAGCTGATAGGACGGTAGCTCATCGGGCAGTCAGGTGGTTTCCCGGGCTTGGAAACTTTAGCAACTTTCCATTGCGTCGGAAAGTAAAAAAGTTCCATACAACTATTGAGAATAATAGATAAATATTTTAGTGCCTTTTTTGGTAGATTTTTGAGGCAAACATTCGGAATGTTGTTAGTTCCGGGTGCTTTGTTATTGTTAAGAGTTTATGGTTGTTTTTAGTTCAATTATTGTAATTGGAATTTCTATATTGGAATTGTTTTGGCGAAAGAGCTGGCTTAGGGTAAGTTTAACGAGGTTTGATGTAGGTTGGTCAGAAAAGGTGTCAGTTGTGTGATGCTTCGATGCAAAGATATTAGCAAGTAGATTTGCTTTAACGTGGCCAGTTAGGAACCTTTTGTTTCCATGACAGAAGCTTGGAATAAATTGTTTTTTATTTTGAATGATTTTAGTCAGTTTCCAAAATGAATTGGAACTATTTTCTAGGTTACGCATTTTCTGATTCCATGAAATATTGTTGTAATCAAGTATTTTCTGGCTTAGTATACTGTTTAGGTGGTTTATTCTGGCTTTGAAGATTGGTAGTCTTGTTCTAACCCACTGCCTTTGCGCTACATTTCTGTCTGAGATCATTTTCGTAATGTAGTTAGGGAGTTATTTTAACATGAACTTTTGTTGGCTTTTTTGGTACAAACTTGTTAAAAGATTCACTAATTTCTGATTTAAGAATGTCCGCCATATTATCAACTTCATTGCGATTGCGACAATTGTTTGACTGAAGTAATAGTCTGTTGTGGAATTTTTTATTTAAGGAGCGGCCATAGGCTTTCCATTTCGTTTTGGAGCATTGTAAGTGAAATTGTAAGTTGAGTGCTTTAATTTCCATTGTATACTTGCATATAACTGGGAGGTGGTCAGAAGAAAGATTTGTGTGAATAATGGGGTCTGAAATATTTTGTGAGGTATTTGAAAGAAATAAGTCAAGAGATGGCTTACTATTATAATTATAAAATAATGGCAAATTTTCCAGCAGCTGAGAGCGTGTTACCGAAGCTATTGGTCCTAGAACAGTTCCATAATCTATTTCGGCAATTTAGATCACCTCCAATAATGAAACAGCAAACGGTGCTTGAGATTTTAAGCAGAACACTTTTAAATTTTTCTTTTCTATGTTTAGGTGAGATTGTTTGATTGCAGTTTATGAGACACTTTGCTGAAGGACCAGGAAAGTAGGCAGAGAAGATTTTTAGTTTTTGACTTGTCTTTAAAAATCTCGATTCCGATATTTTCAATGAAATGGGTGTTAATGCTTTCAATATGCTTATGTTTGTAATAATTATGAATTATTATAGCACCCCCACCTCCTTTGGAGGAAGTGCGGTCGTTTCTATAAACCATGTAGTTGGGTATGTAGAATTTAATATTTTGCGTTAGCCAGGTTTCGCCAACATGAATTTTCTGTTCGGTGAGGAAATTTATTAATTCTAGTCGTTTTAAGTGAACGGCACGCGCATTCCATGCCATAATTGTGAGATAAGAAATACGATTATTTAGAGTAAACATATTTAAGTGTTAAATTAGTTATGATGCTAAATTGATCACCTTTTGTTTTGCATTTGTCTAGCGTGCTGATAAGCTCAGTCATAAGAGAATTAATTTCTTCAGGAGTAAAAAGATCAGATTTTCTGCATATTTTTTTGCTGCTTGTGGTGTTATTTTGTAAGAATATGAGTTAGAAATTATCTGACTATAGGTTGGACAGTTACTTTGAGTCATATTGAATGTTGATTTTTGCTGAATAGGGCCGTTAGCTGTGTAATGATGAGAGTAACGCGTAGTCTTCTCCATCTGTGCGGTTTGTGTATTGTTGTTTTCTTCGCGTTTGTTATTGAAGAGTTTGTGTATTGTTGTTTTCTTCGCGTTTGTTATTGAAGAGTTTACCTCTGTTTGCGCGCTCCGTCAGTATTGCCTGATAAGAGAGACGGCATGGGCAATTTACATCAGTGGAGGGATGGTTACCGTTACAATTTGCACATTGATTCTTTGCTTTGTCCGTACATTCTGTCGTAAAGTGAGGGCCGGCAAAATGGGCACAGGATGTTTTAACAGAGCATTTATTGGAACCATGTCCGAACAATTGGCGTTTGTAACATTGTGTCAATTTATTCGGTGATTTTGTTTTATACTCCCACCGTATCTTAGTGTGATTTAAATGAGGGCAATTTTTACGTAGCTCGTTCAATGTTATACTTTTGTTTGCGAAGTAGACTATGTACAATAGCAGTTTTTATGATTGTTGCGAGTGGTTTTCTCGATTGTTTTCACATTAATGCAGCTTAATCCCAAGTTGATAAGCATCTGCTTGACTTCCAGGTTTGAAAGTTTGTCCAGTCCAGAGAGAACCGTTTTTTAGGGCTTGGTGTTTTTAGTATCATATTAACGAAGGTCTTGGCTGAAGAATCCTCATTTGTATTTGGATCAAAATCACTGATGCTGTCTTATTCATCTTCATTTGCATCTAGCGTTTGTAATGGGAGATAGTTATTGTCATATGCGCTTTGAGACAAACAAGCACCAGTGGGTTTTGAACTTGTGCGTGTCATTTTATTACTAGTCGGTGCTTCTGCTCCGCCAAATAAGAGAGACGCCGTTCGATGTTTAATTTTGATTGTTGGTTTTTTATACTTTGGTTTGGTTTCTTTACTGATCGCAAAGCGAGATGAGAGCTGTCTCGCTATCACGTGATAGCTTACTTATTTTGTTGACAATACCGAAAGACTATGACCGCATGCAATGAGAGTAGGGCGAACACTGATGACGAAAATTAATATTTGCTAGGATTCTTTCCATTTTCTTCTTAAGGATAGTGTTTGAAATATCACTTACACTGTGATGAGTAAATGGCTGAAAAATAATCAATAATAGCTCTTAGATTACCAGCGGATGGTGTAACCATCCTTGATATTTTAAAGACCTGAGATACTGTGCCAAAGAATATTCAATATACTTGTTATTGTATACAGGCTTGAGACTAGCGAGTGCCTTTAAATAGTTGCCATGGTCAGCTAATACGCTTACACTACTTTCAACTCTTCATCTGACAAACAGGAGACCATGTGATTAGATTTTTGAACGCTTAAAACGGACGAATCATAATGAACGAGGTTTTCGAAGTAACTCAACAAATTTCTGAACTTGGAAGGTTTGCCGTTGAATTTGGGGAAACGCTTTTTTCGTAATTGAGAGCGTTAGCTTGGCTTCATAGAAAAGTCATGCGACCCCTGAACTTCTACTTTGCTTTTGGTAGCACTCAAAAATAAAGAGCCTTCGTATCACACAACGGTCTCTAATATCGTTATTTGGATTGAGCATATTCAATTCAACTTGGAGGTTTAGGGCTTTTTTTAATTTACCCTTTTAATAAATAAAATAAAATGTGTTTTTCTTCAACTGATTATGTCATGCGACAAATATCAGATGTTACCTTATAAAATTATTTCGTTACATGATGTTATTTTTGTAATGATGGAGTCTCAGATTGAAACATATTTAAACCGGAAAAATGTCTGACTAACTCGAAGGAGTTGTCACGTGATGGTGCTTAAATAATGCTAGGCAATAAATAAAATACATGCAATAATGTTGCTATACAAATGTATTGCAACGATAGACAATACTGTCAAAACACGCGCATATAATAAATATGTAAGTATAAAAGTTCATACATTGTGATGTAAACAGATCTTATGCGACATCAGTACATAGAACAATGCAGTTTTGTATACGTGTATAAATGCGCCCTTAGCAATTGACGACAACAACCAACAACATAAGCAGCGAGGATTATAAAGGGAATAAAATAACCGGCCTCAAGCCAACGATAACGAATTTGTAACCACTTAAATTCGACAGAGTTGCCGAATTGAAAGGCGCTTGTGGGCAACACCGATCAAACGAGTGCACAGTGGTCGCTCCCATACGACAAAAGTCAAAAAACCGAAATCGAAAATTTACAATCTACATTGTGTTGATCATCTCATAGATAAATTGGTTTTTTGAATCCAACGTTTTTTCAGTATGTCTTTTTTTTCTTTGCAAAAAAACCTTTAAAGTTAAGCCACGTCCTTCGCAATTCAATGCGCTGTGATTTTGCAGAGAGTTAGCCCCATCTTTCATCATAAACAACTTATTTCAAATAAACGCCAATAACTTTGAAGTAATATAGATATCGTTCATTCAGGTATAAAGCCTAATTTAAACCAACCAACTATTTGTAAATTGTTGGTGTTGTCCAAAAATCTAAAATAACCAAATGGTCTTTTGTGAGTGTTTTTCGTTTCCCATTTCTAACTTCCATAAGCTATTAGTTGTGTTCACCACCGATTATTCCAGGGTTCATATTTATTTTGATCATAGATGCATATCTAAAGATTAAAATAAAACCTGCATTATCTGCGTTTAGCCGCCCTATGGTAACATTATGTTGATCGGAGTGCAACAGGTATTTGTGACTGTTTTTTGTGTTTTCGTGGTAAGTGCTCTTTTATATGTTAACTATTCAGTCTTAAGCCAACCCTCATTGAGAACGGTCGTGTCTTATCGCAAACTTACTCAAAGCCAATAACTAAAACGCACAAAAACAAAAACCCAAAACAATTACTTCCCAACTACAACGTACACGCAACGAAGAGATAAGCAGCACAACTCCCGGCGCCAGCTTGGCGGCTAACGCCGCTACAACAGTTAAAGTCATGGCTAAGCCACCTGATCTCAACGCTACTTGCACGCAACTGAAATTTAGTACAGCAAATCAAAACTTCTTAAACACTACACTAATGGTCCTAAAGTCCTCGTCATCACAAGAACTGACAGCAATGAAGGGCTTAACCACGTTAGTTCCTTCTTGGTGGAAAAAGTTATTGACAACATCTGCTCAGGAAAAGTCAAAGCAGTGAAACGCATCTACCACAATGGCTCTCTCGAAGTGGAAACACTTAACCTTGTCCAAGCAACCAAACTTATCACCCTCACATCATTCTCAAACACGATCAAAGTCGAAGTCAGCGAGCACAAAACTCGCAACTTCTCAAAAGGCGTTATTTACTGCAACAGCCTCAGAGACGTCGAAGAAGAAGAGATTACACGTGAACTAAAAACGCAAAATGTAATAGAGTGCAAACAAATCCTTAAAAAAAGACGGCCAAACGAATAATCTAGCTCAAACTGGGCTTATAATCATCACGTTTGCCTCACAAAACATCCCAGAATCGCTAGCAACTGGCTACGAAAAAGTGACTGTTCGTCCATACATACCACAGCCCATGAAATGCAAAAACTGTGGCAGATTTGGTCACCCAACAAATAAATGCAGAAGTAGCAAGCTTTGCCTGCACTGCGGCAACTCTGCTCATATTGACCCGGACTCTCGCGAGCCCTGTCTAAATCTAAACACATGCATAAACTGCAAAGAAAACGGAGTGACTAATTACCAACACAGCTCTTTTGACCGCAGCTGCCCCTCATATATCAAAAATAAAGAGATTATTGCAATTAAAACACTGGAGGGAAAAACAATGAAAGAAGCTGCAGCCATCTACAGCGACCGTCATCGCCTTTCATCCTCCTATTCATCCACTCTCCGTGCCAAACAGCATTCAACCAATACACAAAATAACTCTCTCTCTCCCCCCCCCCCCCCCCCTGTCGACTTTTCTGACATCTGCTCTGCCCCGGCGGAGATGCCCCAGAGCACCACCACCAACTCTAACAACACCTCAAACGAATCCGGCGTCTCCGAAATGGATATCGACAGTCCGGTTCAGCCCCCACAAACTTGGATCAATTTTATTGGGCGACACCAAACTAAAAATTCAAACTAAACTCAACAACAGCAACACCAACAACACTCTCAAAACTAACCTTAAGGCCAAGAACAAATTAAAACCAATGTAAGCTAGAATGTTAATATCTAATGAAAGGGCTGCTCGGAAGTCTAGTTATCCTCATCCACCAGGTACATCTGAGACAACCCGGCAATATGTCGCATATCTACCTATGGAGACTTTAACGATACTTTCGTGCAGCCCGGACATATACTTTACACTCATGAGGGCTAGGGGTATGGTTTGCCGACATACCGCTCACCCCCACTATATATTATCGTAAATTTGTAATTGATAATACTTGATAACCCATAACAATCCCTTTCATAACCGATCATGGCTCTTAAAATTACACAATGGAACTGCAACGGATACACTAACAATTATGATCAATTACAAATTTTAATTAAACAATATGCCCCAAAAATAATCTCCCTTCAAGAAACCCACATCCAACCCCAATCCAAAGTTCCCATCCCTGTAAACTTCCAAATGTACGGACTAAATTCGTCCAATGGTTCATCTGGAGGAGTCGCTCTCTTTATCCACGATTCAATCCAACACAACCCAATAAGTACAAACCTTGATTTCGACACAGTTGCCATCCAAATACACTCAAAAATAATTTTCAATCTCTTTTGCTCCTACATCCCACCCAACAAAAATTTCACCATTCAAAACCTCCGCAATGTATTTAACAGCCTAAATACCCCCACACTTATCACAGGGGACTTTAATAGCTGGCACAGCCTATGGGGCTCTTCTAGCAACAACCGCAAAGGAAATATTATCAATAAATTCATTTACCAGTCTCCTCTCATACTATTAAACGATGGCTCTCCCACCCATTTCAGTACCCACAATACATATACGCACATCGACCTTACACTCGCATCTCCACAAATCGCTCTTCAGTCAACATGGAAAACCGACACCGACAGATATGGCAGTGATCACTTTCCAATAATTATTAATCTTTTTGACCGCTCTTCTTTCCCAAAACTTACCCCAAAATTTAACCCCAACTCAGCAGACTGGCCCAATTACACAGTCTCAACATATCTCCAGCACTCCCAACGCCCCGTCAGCCACAATCTTAATAAGGAATCTGCTAACCTAATCAAAATAATTGGAGAAAGCGTCAATTTCCATATCCCACAAACCTCTACGGCCTACAAAAATATACGTCGAGTACCTTGGTGGAATCACAATCTCAACTCCCTCAAACAAATAAAAATGCAGTTCGAATACCAGCTAAGAAACAATATTAACACCGAAAATATCTTAAACTTCTAAAAAGCAAATGCTCTCTACAGACGTGAGTTAAAGATAACTAAGCGAACATCTCTCGAGGCCTTCACAGCCGAAATCAAGCACTCCCACCAATAAAATTTTATTTATTTATTTATTTTATCATTCCTAGTGCTACAAGCTAAAGCTTATAAGTAATGGCACTAGTCACTATAATTAAACATATTTTATAACATAAATTTTACATTTAGTTTTTTCGATTTAACATATAAAATAAGTACATAGTTCATATAATTTGAGTTTAAAGTTATCGTTAACAGTTAAAATAATTATTATTGGGTATTGTTCTGTAGGTGAGCCTTTAGTTTTATCTTAAATTGCGTGGCGCCATAAATAGTTTTTAAAGGATGGGGAAGTTGATTCATATATAAAGAAATGTCTTTCTGAATTTAACGTCACTAGATTGTTCGTCCTCGTGGACGTAGCAAATCTAATTTTTTCGTGAAGATATGCGGGTTCTTTAGAATATATTATTTTGTGCAGGAAGATTAGTGTTTTAAAAGTCATCAAGTTGGTTATATCAAGGTCAGCTTATTTAAGGGCATAACATGAAACGTGGTCATATCGCTTTAGGTCAAAGACAAAGCGCGCTATATTGTTATAACACACGCTAATTTTTCGTTTGCTAGCCGCATCACAGTTTGTAAATACTTCTACCCCATATAGAAGGGTCGGTATTAAGCACGTCTTGGCAATTAATAATTTTATTTCGATAGGCAAAAAGTGCTGTGTTAAACACAATGTTCTTAATAATCCATAAGTTCTCCCAACAGCCTTATTGATATGATTGCTCCATGTAAGCGTTTTATTGAAGGTGAAGCCTAAATTATTTGCATAGTCCGTGTAAGTTACTGGTATGCAATCTATCATAAGGCTTAGCAATGGTGTAGTGCAAAGGTTTTTCTTATGGATTACTATACATTTGGATTTTCGTGGATTAAGCCCAAGTCCATTATTATTTGCCCAAACGCTAATTTTTTCTAAATCGCTGTTGCAAATACTAACACATTCATTAATTTCACACAGAGGACGACTTACATACATTTGGACATCATCAGCATACATTTGAACACTACAGTTAGTCACAGAATCGGGCAGGTCATTAACATAAATGGCAAACAGTAAGGTTTATTTGTTTTGCCATTAAATTTTCAAAAGCCTTTGACAGAAATGGTAAAATGGATATTGGTCTGTATTCGTCACTATTCGATTTTGGTATAAGTATAATTTTTGCTTCTTTCCATTTGTCGGGAAAGGTAGATGTAGTGAAGGCGGTGTTTATAATATGTGTTAAGTAGCTTAGTATTTTGGAAAGTAGAATTTTAATAAATTTAGGATTGAGGTCATCAAAACCAATAGCATTTGACTTAATTTTTAGTATACACTCAAGTACATCACTTGGACTGACACACATAAAACTAAAACTAATATCACAGTTTCTATAGGATCGACAGTTCAGGTATACGTTTTGTGTAGGTTCAGGTACAGTTATTTGCGTGAATTTACAATTGAGTTCATTTACGTCGATATCGTTTTTTATCACAGATTTCTGTTTACCTAGGCTAAGATTTTTAATTTCTTTCCATTTTTGCTTTGGATTTAATGCCGTACTAAACTTCGCGCAGAAGTAATTGCGCTTGGAATTAAAAATAAGATTGGCCGCTGCTCTTCTAAGTGCTTGATATTTGCGGAAATGAAAATCTGTTTTAAAGCGTTTCCATTTCTGAAAAGCCTTGTTTCTTTCTAATATCGAGCTCTGTATGTCCATATTAAACCATATATTTTCACCATACTTAACTCTTTTCTTTTTAATGGGTACCGATCGGTTGAAAAGATAATTAATATTAGACTGCACTCGTTCAAGTTGGCAATTAACTGAAGGTATACGGTAGATGTCATTCCAGTCAAGTGAGTTATAGTCAGTATTTAATTTGGTATAGTCAATATTTTTAAAGTCACGAAATTCTACACAGTGGTCATTATAGTCTAGGTAAAGGTCATAAGTCAAAAATATTAGGTCATTTTTAGAATACACTGGTACTGATAGCTGTTCGTATTTTAAAACTTTATTTGGCATATTCACAAAGAATAAATCTAATAAAGTGTTTCTGCTACTTGTAAAATGAGTAGCCATTGTGGAGTTTACCAGTTTTAGGTCAAGGGATTCCATGCAATCAATGAGATGAGTTTCATTAAATATATTAATATTAATGTCTCCCGTCAAAATTATATCAGTATACGTCAAAGTAAGAGTCGAGATAAGATTCGTCAACTCTGAATAGTCTCCAAGCTTCCCTTTCGCTCAAAGGTTCTGCTTTTCAAGGTAATGATTATGCCCTTCTGGACATGTGGAGTGGCCATATGGGGCATTGCTGCTAATACACACATAATGTCATTACAAGCAAAACTAAATTTTGTTGAGATCATTGGTCGGGAACCCCCTTCTTGTGAGGAACTCCTTTATCAGGAGAGACCTAAAAATTCCTTCAGTTATGGAGGTTATTAATATGATTTCCAAGAACCATGCTGTAAAGATGTCATGCCATAACAACCCGTTAGCAAAAGCTGTAGCAGATCGCAGAATTTTGCGTAGAAGGCTTAAACGCATATTTATTGATGCCCCATCTGGGAGCCGCTTATCATTTAATTGTAATGCTTACGAGCGGATTATGTCTCTTATTTAAGATGTTCGCTTTTAATTAAATTAATGTTATAAAAAAAAATCTGAATAGTCAATATTGCGTTTGGGTCGATAGCCAATTCGTATTTTGTTTGTTTTTCTTTTCTATTATTGTAAATCTGAATAATTAAAGACTCTATTGCACTTTCCACAGAATTTCTACACATAACTTTAGCATTAAGTTTTTTGTTAATATAAATTGCAACACCACCAGCATTACCTGCACGATCAGAACGAAAGACATTATAACCATTACAATCAATTAGCGAATCACAAATACCAGACATAAACCAAGTTTCAGACACACAAATCACATCTACATTAGAGTTTACAAACATATATCTGAACTCATCAATTTTCTTGCCTAAAGTTTGAGCATTTATATGGCAAATATGTAAGCCTCACTTCTGGTTTACAAGAACCTTTAACATGACATATCTATTCACACTGGAAACTACATTTTCATCTTGCATTTAAAAAATAAGAAGTACGATCCTGTCACACGCAATTTGCTAAAATTTACACCTATAAAACAACACACCTTAAAGGAAAAAACATAAATTTGATGCGAATTAATACTTATCTTAAAATCAATGGTTAAAATATAGTACTTATCATAAATAATTTTAAAACTAGTAAGCTGAGACAGATGTTTGTAAAAGCTCCACTTATCAAGAGCGAAACGAATTACTGGCAGCGAGCACACCGGGACCAGCGGGAGCGGAGAGTTGGGTGCTAAAGTCGGATCAGCTACCAACGGTTTTCCCTGTGCCAAAGCTGCTTTGCCGTCCCGCTGCAGCTGCAAAAGCTCTTGTATGTTGCCCACGCAGACAACATTTGCTCTCTCCGAAAGCTTTACATGCACAAGCCCTCTACGCGTAAAGACAGCGTGCAAAAGCTTTCCCTTTTTTTGTTTCATCGCCTCTTTGAAAATATCATAATTGTCTTATGTGAACTGTTCATTTATATAAAAAAGGGCAGGAGAGTCAATGCCTAGCAATTGTAAGATAAGTTGTTGTTTTGTCTCGCGACGGTAAGCAGCAATTGCTCTCAGAAGTCCAGCTTTTTCGTGCAAGTTCTCCAACTTGACAATTATTATTGGGTCAAGTACAGTGCGGGTACGGATCGACTGCTTGACTCTGAAAATTTCCCTAATCTTTGGTGCCGGGCTAAGATGTAGTGAAAAACATAAGGAGTTAAAAATACTCCTCAGTTTCTCTCCCTCAATGCAGGGAACGCCGTGTATACGAAGATCGCACATTACAGCCGCGTTGTTTTGTGCGGCAAGCTTAGCCTCCAGTTGACCCAAACGTGATTTCAGGTCATGCACCTCTACAAACTCACCTTCCAGCTGATGGACTCGTTGGCTCAGGCAATGCATTTCATTGCTCATGCTGTTGAGCCGCTCCTGAAGAACACTCAGTATCCGCTCTTCAGCCGACCGCATGCTGGCAGTGATGAGATGCGCTTGCTCCTCAAAGCGTTTGTTGACAAGTTCCGTCAGCTGGAACGCTGGTGCATCTGAGTCGCGTTTATTTTTAAGCTCAGTGTTAGTGTTTTCGCGCACACGCTTCGCAGTAGACGGCATTTTTCACGTATGTTTGTGTGTACTTTGAGTGATTTATAATTGAGTGTTTTTGTTTACGTTTTGTTTATTGGTTTGATTTGTATGTGTTTGTGTGTTCAAAGGGCAAATAAATATGTGCAACTAAATGCCGAATTAAATAAATAAAAACTTTGTTTGTTCAATGTTTGTTTTGTGCCAGATATTAACAACACCACGATCAGTGGATTCACAACAGTTTATTTATTTTTATGTGTTTTTATGTTTAATTGATACAAAAATGACGGAGAACACTTTTAATGCGTGTGATACTATCGATATCTAAATTTGGTCGAACATCCGCACCTTCTGCGGCCTTAAACAAAAAATCCCTGTACACTGCATATCCCTTCCCAATTCAACAAACTTAACAAACAACAAACTAATAGCAGAAGAATTCTGCTCCCATCTTTCTTCTAAATCTCACGACTCAAACTTCTACCAAACCTTCACAACAAATAAATTCAGTTCTTCCAACCCCTCAAGCCCCGGCCAACTACCCCCGTGTGCCCTGCAGATTGAGTGCCCCATAACAGCTATCGAACTGGAGAGTGTTCTTTCCCAGTTAAAGGGAAAAACTCCTGGAGTTGACAGGGTTTCTTACCCCATGATAAAAAACCTTCACCCCTCCGTTAAATCCAGGCTACTTGCCCACTACAACAATATATTCTACTCCTTCATACCCCAAAACTACAAACTTAGCAAAATTATCCCAATCCTCAAACCCAACTCCGATAAAACCAACCTCAACTCATACAGACCCATCTCTCTAAACTCCTGCTTCGCCAAAACATTGGACAAAATTATCGCAAATCGACTGTGGTGGTTTGTTTCCAACAACAAATCTATTGACAGTCGACAAACCGGATTCCGAAAGGGTAACTCGATATCAGATACTCTACTCTCGTTAGACTACCTGATATCATCGGCTCTTTCAACAAAGAACCACATTTCCCTCGTCTCGCTAGACTTTAGCAAGGCTTTTGACAAAATCGGCATCCACTCGATAATCGATGAACTTAAACTTTGGAAAATTGGCCCTAAAATCACAAATTACATAAAATGCTTCATGACCCATCGCAAAATCACTGTCTACATTAACAACCACTTCTCTTCCACCCGCCCTCAACACAACGGAATCCCCCAAGGCTCCCCCTATCGGTCGTACTTTTCCTAATTGCCTATAATAAACTCAATAGATTAATTCGCATCCATCGAAGCCTCAATTTTTATGCTTATGCAGATGACTACCTAATAATTAAAAAACACAATAGCACCAACTCCGTCTCCCTCGACCCCCTACTAAGTGGCATCCTAGAATGGTGCGACTACTCTGGAGCAAAACTCAGCGTATCCAAATACAAACACACCCACATTTGTAGGAAGAAGTGTTGCACAGCCGCACTGTCCTCCACCCACGCCAACATTACAAATGTACAGCACCTAAAAATTCTCGGCATCATATTCAACAAACGGTACAATTGGTCCGACCATATAAATTCCCTTACCTCTTCCCTAACAAAAAAATTTAACATCATAAGCTCTTAATTATGTCCAAAATAGACTTCGGCATATTTCTATATGGAAATGCTCCAGTTTCTCAAACTAATAAAATAAAATCAATATACCACTCCGCAATCAGAATGGCAATTGGCGCCCTGAGAACAACTCCCATCAACAACCTCTTATATGAATCCAACATCTCTCCCTTCGAAATAAGAAAAAACTTGAACACAGCCAAACTAATTAGATCTATCTTGAACTCAAACTCATCCCCAATATACAACCACATACAAAAAATTAAAAAATCAAAAAAGCTAAACCCAAAATTGCGCTCAGCCCTCCAATCATCGATTGACCTTTACAAACTCCTTGATCTACCTACTACACCTCTTCCAAAAACTCTCCAACCTCAACCCCCCTGTAAACATAAGTCCGCTAATAAACACCTCACTCCATTCTCTCCCAAAATCATCAACTCCACCTTCAACATACTTGCAACGCTTCCTCCAATTAAAAGAAACCCTCAACACCTACAAATTTGTATATACAGACGGCTCTAAGACAGGTAACGCCATATCCTCTGGTTTCGTCTCTGCTTCTAAATCTCACCAATTTCTTCTTCCCTACCACAGCTCAATTTTCTCTGCTGAAATAATCGCCATATATAAATCCATAGAAATGGCTAAAAATCTCTCCTACCAAACAGCCATTTGCACAGACTCCCTCTCCTCCATTCACGCAATAGGCAATAGAAATCTATCCTTCTACCCTGCATTAATTAGACAAATCCTTCTACTCCACTCACCTAAAATAATAATAATTTGGGTACCAGGACACTGCAATATACCCGGCAATGAAAAAGCCGACGACGCTGCCAAATCCGCAGTCTCGTACCCCCCAACCTTCACACCGAACCACAACGTCTCAGATATTATAAAACATCTCAAACGTTCATATAAGCTAAAGCAGCTCTCAATTTTGTCACTTACAAACGCTTATTACAAAACCAACAACTCGCTTAAGAACAACATATACAGCTATGCCTTGCACTCCCAACTGTCACGCCGCGAGCTGACAAGAATAACCCGACTCCGTTTGGGCCACACACTCATTACACACTCCCACTTATTCAACAACAGCACAAACATTTGCCAACTCTGCAATCTGAGTCCAACCTCAGTCACTCATATCCTTACTGACTGCGTCAAAATTACTCACAATTCTAACTTCAATCCACTCCAAGCCATCTTTAACCCATCCTCTGAAAATTTAAAAAAAATCATACACTTCCTAAAGACTCACAAGATTTTTGAATCTCTGTAAATACACTGTAAATATTAGTCATTAATTATAATTTAATAAACAAACTAGATAAGTTAATCCTAAATTTGCACCACAATAGCTCAAGGCCTTAGCAGCCATAGCTTTTAGTTTATTTATAATTTTACATTATAAGTAAACTGTGTATAATAATAATAATAATATGTTAACTATTGTTTATTTATGTTTTTTAAATGTCAAATTTGTATTTTGTCTTTATAATTTACGTTATTTTTGGTTCATTTAAATTGTCATAGTCTTTTATTTTTAATGTACCATCCCGCACACCTTTTTACTGCCTGTACCCATAAAATGGGTATAAAAAAGGGGTACTAAATCTGTGCAAATAACACATAACACTCAATATGGGATATTTCATAAGTTAAAGAACAGCCCTCGCAATTGCGGCGCTGTATACTTTGTATCAGCGCGATATAACTGCAATGGTCAGCGGCGGTAACCGGACACTTTTGTTTTGCTGCAAGAGCTTCCGTTATTGCCTAGGATTTTGCTGAGTCGGCTTGCCGACCATGACATTGTGGCGTGATGCGAGTTTTGGCTTAGCTTAAGTGAAATATTCTTTGTACTTAGAGTTTTAGTTTTTGAATACAGCGCTCTTCAAGTAAGTCGCTTAAATAAACATTCACTCCGGCACTTGGCCGTTAATCATTATAATCTTTTATTGCTGAGCCACAAGGCCAGTGATTGGAAAGCTTAAGCATTTCCCAACATAGTCATCAGTAATCTTCATTGCCTGCGACACCGCCTGACTAAGAAGGAGGCCCGACAGGAATCAAACACGCTGCCTGAGACCCAAAACAACCCGGAGAAGGAACACGGATCTGGCAGACATTATAATTGGCGCCCAACTAGTGGTCGGACTCCACAACCAACAACAATTTAAGCAGCAGCACAGGAGCTGCAACAACCAACAACAATTAAGACAGCAGCGCGGGAGCTGCGAGTGACCAGTTATATTGACAATTTTTTTGTGTTAATTGAATCATGTAAGTGGACACTCTAGCCAAACACAAAAATTTTATTTTATAAAAAAGTTAGATAGTACTAGTGAGTATTTTATATTGCAACAGATCATACAAAAAAAATTAAATTAAATAATAATAATCAGAAGTTTCTGAAACACGTGAGAGTGATTGCTTTGAGAATTTGACTTGAAACAGTTTATCATCCAGATTGTTAAGAAAATTACTTTGTGTTACTTTCTGTGTGTCTAAAATTGTGCTATAACAATACATACAGTTCTCGTGGTTCAGAGCTGCGGAGTAATTCGACCCCTCTTTTGAAGGCCCGTTTTGTTTTTCGCGGCCGCTGGCTTGCGCATGCCACAGTTCAGCCAATATAGAAACCCTCGCAAGCAGTCTAGCGACTCAGATTCCGACTGTGACATTCGCATCAGACTTCTCCCCGTAGTTCCCCCACCCTCAGGTAAAATGGATCCAGAACAGCTTAGGAAAGTAGTAAGGACGGCTATCAGCAATGCTTTAGCCGAACAGGCCGTTGCAAACCAGCAGAGGGAGCAAGCATTGACTCAAAGAATTAATGAGTTAGCTGAACAAATAACAGCAGCAAACGTTGCCGCCCCACAAGTAGTAGCATATGCTGCTATAGGAATTAGCACGACATTCGCTGTGACGAGCCGCTAGATGCCGTCAAGTGCTTAACTGAGTTTGCAGGAGTACAGGAATCTTATGTATCTTGTAGGCAGGCAGCATTAGCCGCTTACGAGATCTTTAGACCATATAATGGCAGTTCTCGTCATTATCAGGCTGTTATCATCATAAGAAGCCAGATTAGGGGCCCCGCAGACGCGGTGCTGGCCTCATTTGGTACTGTATTGAATTTTGATAATAAATCGCCTAGATTTCACATACAGTGACAAGAGACCAATTCATGTCATCGAACAGGAATTAGGTACCTTGAGGCAAGGTGGCTTGTCCCTGCTTCAATATTACGATGAGGTAGAGAAGAAACTCACTCTTCTTACTAACAAAGTTAACATGTCATATGAGCCAGCTTTAGCAAAGGGCCTATGTGAAAAATTCCGCGACGATGCGTTGCGTGTGTTCATATCGGGTTTCAAGCGCAGTCTTACAGATGTGCTATTTGCAGCAAAGCCCAAAGATTTGCCTTCAGCGCTAGCTCTCGCTCAAGAAGTCGAGTCAAATCATGAAAGGTACGCATTCGCGGCTAATTTCGCAAGAAGTCTAGAAGACAAAGAGCGCAAGCCGCATGCAAAAGGGCAGGGTCACCAACAGGAGAGGCATTCGCAACAAGCCGAAAAACAAGCTAGCGGTACAAAGAATCCGTACTTTAGCAAGCAAAGCAAGGCCCCAGTGCAGACTGACCAGCGAAGCAGCAGGCAGCACAATAATAATGGCGCACAGCCCATGGAGGTCGATCCTTCCTTCTCTAGGGTCTTGCAGCCCACTCAGGCCCCTGCTTACACAAATAGGAACCACTCCGCATCTGACCGCATAGGCGGTCAGAGAAATCAGCAGAGGTTGAATCACGTCACGCAAGACGCGGGACAAGGGGCAGAGGCGTATGCTGATGCCGCCTCCAGCGCAGCGGCACAAATCAATGACGACGCTAGTTATGACTCCGATGCCGTTAATTTTTTAGGAGCAAATCCCTGCTACCCGTCATCAGACGAAGAGTAGCAGGGACTCACATGCGATTCCTCATAGATACGGGCGCGGCCAAGAATTTCATTCGGCCACATGAAGGGTTGAAAGGCGTCCGCTCGGTAGAATCCCCCTTCAAAATTCATTCCATTCACGGCGAGAAACAAATTACACACAAATGCTTTGTTTCAATGTTTGGGTTGAAGGCAACCTTTTTCATTCTGCCGGACTTGTCAACTTTTGATGGGATTGTAGGGCTTGACCTGCTAAAGCAGGCAGCTGCTTCGCTTTGTCTAGCTTCAGGACAACTTAAGTGGGGTACGGAGGTTGAAAAAATCACCTTCCACACGTGCAAAAATGTAAATTTCACAAATGTAGACTGTGCAGAGGCATCCCCATTTGCTAGAAATTCTTTTTAGGAAATGCTAAAGACCAGACAAAAGGCTTTTGCAGACCCAGACGAAGCGTTGCCGTATAACACATCAGTCGTGGCTACTATTAGGACCACAGATGAGCAACCGATCTATGCCAAGCTTTACCCATATCCAATGGGAGCAGCTGATTTCGTTAATAAAGTAATCAAAGATCTGCTAAAAAATGATATAATTCAAAAGTCCGTCTCTCCCTACAATAACCCAATATGGGTAGTAGACAAGAAGGGCACTGATGAAGCAGGCAATAGGAAAATGAGATTGGTAATGGACTTTCGTAAACCGAAAGAAAAGAAAGAACCGTGCCTGACAAATACCCTATGCCAAATATATCAATGATATTGGGGAATCTGGGGAGAGCTAAATTCTTTTCAACATTAGACCTCAAGTCTGGTTATCACCAGATCATACTCGCTGAACGCGACCGTGAAAAAAACTCTTTCTCAGTGAACGGGGGGAAATACGAGTTCAAAAGACTCCCCTTTGGATTAAAGAATGCAACAAGCATCTTCCAAAGAACCATCAACGACATACTGCGAGAGCAGATTGGCAAATTTTGCTATGTTTATGTCGACGACGTAATCATCTTTTCAGAAGATGAGGAATCCCACATTAAACACGTGGATTGGGTCCTAAAAAGCTTGCACGAAGCTAACATGAGGGTCTCCGTCGAAGTCACGTTTTTTTAAGAAAAGCGTGAACTTTCTGGGGTTCATAGTCACCAGCACTGGCGCCACGACGGATCCCGAAAAGGTTAGGGCAATACAGGAGTATCCAGAACCCAAAACACTGTTCGAGGTCAGATCATTTCTAGGCCTCGCAAGTTATTACAGATGTTTCATTAGGGACTTCGCCGCAATAGCAAGACCCATCTCGAATATCTTGAAGGGTGAGAATGGAACAGTCAGTAAACATAGGTCTAGAAATATAAAGGTTCAATTCTCTGAAGTGCAGCAAAGGGCGTTTCAGAAGTTGCGCGATATTTTGTCATCCGAGAATGTAATGCTCAGGTACCCCGATTTTAAGAAGCCATTCGATCTAACGACCGATGCTTCGGCTCACGGCATAGGTGCAGTTTTGTCTCAAGAGGGTCGTCGTATAACAATGATTTCGAGAACATTGAAGGACAGCGAGGTTAACTATGCAACAAATCAGAGAGAGTTATTGGCCATCGTATGGTCACTTGCCAAGGTAAGGCACTATTTTTATGGGGTGTATCTTTACTGACCATCAACCCTTGACCTTCGCAGTTTCGGAATCCAATCCAAATGCGAAGATCAAAAGGTGGAAAGCGCGCATTGACGAGTCTAATGCACGCATCTTCTATAAACCTGGCAAGGACAATCTGGTTGCGGATGCCTTGTCAAGACAGCAGCTCAACGCTGTAAATGAACAAGATGTTGAGTCCTGCGCAGCAACGATCCACAGTGAGGTATCTCTCACCAACACCATTGAGTCAACAGACAAGCCCTTGAACTGTTTTCAAAATCAAATAGTGTTAGAAGAGGCGCGTTTGGAAATAAGAAACGCTACTTTATCAACTATACTTGCATTGAATCGCTGCTAGACGAGCTCGAAGATGTAGTTTCACCCAAATGCGTAAATGCAATGATACAAGATGCATTGGTTCGAAGATACCAGGCCACAAAGTTCTGGCACTGCAATAATCGCGTAGTGGACGTATTTGTGATTGGAGAAAGAAGGGAAATCCTCACAGCCGAGCATAATAGGACCCATAGGTCCGCACAGGAAAATATTAAGCAGGTACTCTCCGAGTACTACTTTCCAAAGATGTTAAAAATAGCCAATGAAATAGTACAAAATTGCAAAACATGTGCTAGGGCTAAATATGATAGACACCCCAAAAAACAAGAACTTGGGGAGACACCGATCCCCTCACATGTAGGAGAGATGTTACACAGACATTTTTTCCACTGACAGGAAATTTTTTCTCACTTGCATCGACAAGTTCTCCAAGTTTGCTATTGTCCAACCGGTCCCTTCAAGAACCATTGTGGATCTGAAGCCATCCTTAATGCAACTAAAGAACTTTTTCCCAAAAGCCAGATCTATTTACTGTGACAATGAACCGTCATTGAATTCAGAGACCATCGTGACTATGCTTGCAAACAACTATGGGGTCAGCATTTCTGAGCGCTTTCACAGCACTCTGTTAGAGCTAGCCAGATGCCTAAAGATCGATAAAGGCATAAGTGACACCGTAGAAGTAATTTTACTGGCTACAACTGAGTACAATAAGTCGATACATTCGGTCATCGACCAGAGACCAGTTGATGTGGTTCAGGCGCACCCGGATGAGTCACAAGAGAGGATACAAGAAAAGATCAGGAACGCTCAGACGACGCTCAGAGCTAGGGAAAACGCAAATCGGCAGAATAGGGTATTCGACGTTGGTGAAAAAGTTTTGGTCAAGTCCAACCGACGGCTCGGAAACAAACTCACACCTTTATGTGATGAGAAGGCCGTGGATGCAGACCTGGGGACCGAGGTCCTCATTAGAGGGAGGGTGGTCCACAAGGACAACCTAAGGTGACTCCCTTGTTTTTTTTTTTTTTTCATTTTTTTTGCACCTTTTTTAAGCCACTAGGCAAACTCGTATAAGTTAGATATAGTTTTTCAATTTACTATTAGCCACTTGGCATAGGTTTTATAAAACATTTTTGGTGGTGGGCAAACCTCTTTAAAAAGAAAAACAGAAAAATTGCTAAAAAGAAAGAAAAGAACTTCAAATCACAGGTTCGGATCCATATTACTCCTTTCCTTATCAGTCGCCTCGGCACATGTCACCGACTACTCGCGAGCCAAGTACATTCCCATCGTCGACGGCGAAATCTTGGTATGGGAAGAATATGCCTATGTTAGGCACTCGGCAAACCTCTCAGAGTACGTGCGAATGGTGGAAGAAACGGTCAAATTAATTGACATGTTCCCGCTATCCCACATGAAAAAACTTTTAAGTGTGGACACGGCACATTTACAAGACCTATTGGAGGCGTTAGGCACTCACCATAGAGTCGCCAGGAGTTTAGATTTCCTAGGGTCCATACTGAAGGTTGTGGCGGGTACACCCGATGCCGTGATTTAGAGCAGACTAGGTTCACTGAAATGCAACTAATAAATGCCAACAATAGACAAATAGAAATAAACACTAGAGTTCAAGACCAGATTAATCAGTTAACAGTCACTGTCAATAAAATCCTCAAGATAACCAAAGACTCACAAGTTGACACTAGCCATTTATTTGAAACATTACTGTCTAGAAACAGAATGCTGATGATGGAGTTGCAAAATTTAATGCTTGCTGTTACTCTTGCGAAGGCTAACATTGTTAGCCCAAACATTTTGGACCACTCAGATTTGAAATCAATTTGGCTAGAGGAATACACCAACACTCCCATAGGAGATCTTATGTCCGTTGCGTCCGTAAAAGTTCTTCAATCCATTAACACTATACATTTTATAATTAAGTTCCCAAAGATTAAAAAAGCTTGCAGAAAAATCACGATTTATCCTGTCATCCACAAGAATTTCATATTGCGATTGTTTAACAACGTCATAGCCGAATGCGATGGAGAAACCCACACACTGCAGAGTTGCGCCGCTTCACCTGGAGCCACATTTTGTCGTCTGGCATTAGAGAGTTCATGTGCCAAAGAGCTCCATGCAGGTGGCATGGCACACTGCGAGATCCAGCCGAGCAACCTGGAAACAATCACCCATGTAGATGACGGAATTATCATCCTCAACGACGGGTCCGCAAGGATTCAGGCGGACAACGGCACTGAGATCCAGGTACAAGGCACGCATCTCATCACATTCGGAGACCGAGTCGCAATTAACGGGACTCTGTTTTACAATCACAACACCGTACGCAATAGAGTCCCGGGTATTGCCAATTCTCCCTTGCTGAACATCACTGCCAGCCAAGATGTCCTCAGCCTCCCTTACCTTCATCGTTTGAGTGAACGTAATTTGGAGGTGATACAGCAATTCAAGGAAGACGCCGGAACTGATCAAGCCTATCGCGTGGCATTCATCATTGGAGCCACATGCTGTGCTTTAATCTGCGTTGGCCTCACTCTTTGGCGGATCATCAACGCAAAGAAGTCTGCGAAGCAATTACGAGAAGTCGTCGCCGGGATTGGGTCGGCCGAGGACGGCCTTATACTTGAAGGGGGAGTAGTTAACACATAACACTCAATATGGGATATTTCATAAGTTAAAGAACAGCCCTCGCAATTGCGGCACTGTAAACTTTGTATCAGCGCGATATAACTGCAATGGTCAGCGGCGGTAACCGGACACTTTTGTTTTGCTGCAAGAGCTTCCGTTATTTCCTAGGATTTTGCTGAGTCGGCTTGCCGACCATGACATTGTGGCGTGATGCGAGTTTTGGCTTAGCTTAAGTGAAATATTCTTTGTACTTAGAGTTTTAGTTTTTGAATACAGCGCTCTTCAAGTAAGTCGCTTAAATAAACATTCACTCCGGCACTTGGCCGTTAATCATTATAATCTTTTATTGCTGAGCCACAAGGCCAGTGATTGGAAAGCTTAAGCATTTCCCAACATAGTCATCAGTAATCTTCATTGCCTGCGACACCGCCTGACTAAGAAGGAGGCCCGACAGGAATCAAACACGCTGCCTGAGACCCAAAACAACCCGGAGAAGGAACACGGATCTGGCAGACATTATAATTTTTATAACAGGCAGAAGGAGACATCTCCGATCCTAGAATATTTATATAGTAGACAGACGGAAGTTTGGCTGTAGTGGCTCATCAAACGATGAAAACACGGCAAGTCGATTTTTTAAAAACTCTAGTTTAGCTGCGAGTATTACAGTCCTTGACAATAAACTAATCGACAGTTACACCACCACTTTACAGGATTTAGATTCTGGCTAAAAAATTAATTTAGATCAGTTTCGAAATTATGCTCTAAAGACAGCAAGAGGTCTTGTGGAAACATATCCGTTGTATTACTTGCCAGCTCCAGTGCATAAAATATTAATTCATGGTTCTGAAGTTATTAACCAAGCATTAGTCTCAATTGGAGAACTGTCAGAGGAAACTGCTGAAGCTAAAAATAAGGATTTAAAAAGATATAGATTTCAGCATACTAGAAAAATTTCGCGGGCCACAACAAATACTGACCTTGATTATACCTTAGTTCAGAGTCTCTTATAAGTGGATTAAGAAATTTGCCATGAAAAAAGAAAATTTTGTTTTTGATTTATTTGAAGAATATTCATTTAAATATTTTTTTTTTTTACATATATTAAAAAAAAGATTGTTTGCATATTAATAAAGTTAATAAATTTTTGTTCTGTAGTATTTTAAGGAATGATGTACTCTCATTTTATTTAATATATAAATGGTTGGTAAAAGGCGTATGGGCGTATAACCACGCCCATTGGTTTCAAAATAGTATTCGGTATTCTTTTAAGCATTTGATAAAAATTATAGACCTGTATGTAAAGTGTAACCATTTTTGTCGCCTTCTATACAAGTCCAACCACTGTGGAGTGGGGGAAAGGAAATGACACCAAAGATCTAGCCTAACGAAATAAGCTTAAGTTTCGGCACAGCAGTATTTGCCGAATTGAGATGCGCTTGTAGACAACATCGTCAAAAGGAGCGTGGTAGCAGGGGCAATAGAATTGGCACTAAAGAACACAGCAAACGAAATAAATACAGCTTAAATTCGGGACAGCAACTGTTGAAAATGCAGATGCTCTTGCTATTGCCGCCACAAGCGGGGGCCAAAAGAATGTGGATCAACGGCCAAAGCAAACGAAGAAAAGAAACTGTGGCGAGACCAGGGCGTTACAAGAGGGTAATACCGCTGGTACAGCAGCATTTACGTTATGGATATGTAGTTTTATTAGTATATAGTACTAGGCCGATAGATCAACGGCTATGAGACTGCTCTCCCACCACTGAACAGCTGTTTGACAACTTGCCCATCACTAAATAAAGCGGATATGGGCTAATCCGAACATTTTTAAACCAAAAGCAAAAAAATACTCCACTTTTTTTAATATTATGAGCTGAAAGTATGTGTTTTTTTTCGTATTTTCACCTGCTGAATCCGAATCTGGGCTTTAAATTGCTCTAGGTTGCCGAGAATACGAAACACTTCACCTCAAATTAACAAAAGGTGTGTTTAAATAACATGCGATCCCCCAATGCTCGGTATACCCATGCTTGCACATGTAATTTACCATTTCAAAGCTACATCTCATTTTAGAATTATCAGCTTTGAGCTTTCATTCACATATTGCAAATATTCCAGTTATTAAAACATATAATTATTTTTCTGGTTATTCCAATGATAATACTATAAAAGTAGCTCGAACAGCTGGGTCTATTAAGTATAAGATACAATATAAAGCAGTAAAATAAATAAATATAAGCTAATAACTAATAAATTTACACAATTTATCTATATGGAAAAAGTGTAACGTCCGTAACGTAACGTCCGTAACAGATAATAATTAAAATTTTTTTAAACGGGACTACTTATTCTCCTTACTTAAACGTTGATATGGTCATATATTCCACTTAATTTTTTGTATTTGGACTTTTTTTTGTTTATTATGCAAAATTCGTTAAAAATTGCGCAAATGCACATAAGTCTCAAAGTCGACTTCCATTTTTTGTAACGTCCGTAACGGAACTTTAGGTGAAAAATTTATTTTTTTTTAAACACAGAACTGCATTTTGCAAAAATTTCATGAAAATATACCAATGTGAACACCAGCTGTGTCAATTTCAACAAGCAAATTTGCGTACGAATGTAACGTTAAAAGTTGAAAAGTGTTTCCTCTTAAAAACTCAGAAGTGGGAAAAATTATGACGAACTCGCAACATACACGATCTACGAAACCAGCAGCGATCGTGCCGTCGACTGTCGCCAATATAACGCCGCCGCAAATTAATGCGTAATTCAGCAGCAGCAAAAGGGAACGATGCTTGGGCGTCGTACAGTGGCTCGTTTGTCCGAGGTACGTCGCAAAAATCAACAAGTAAGAAAACTCCCTGTACCCAGGTCGATCGCATCTTCGAACACTTACACATATACATAGACAAAGACGCACACAGACAAGCGACAGCGCAAGCGAGGCATTTTAAGTGGTGGTTGTGCTGAAATTTGACTTGAAATTTGGACAGTAGATTTAGAGTAACTAAAGTATTATACATGCCAAATCCCAAAGCTATGTCTAAATTGTTGGTATAAAACGATTTTATCGCATTGCGGGAGAACGGGGGGAGATATCTGAAATTGGAAACTAACTTGACCTGCGTATGGTATACAGGAAACTACATTCCAAATTTGATGTCATCAGGACAGACAGAGAACATTGTCAAATCGAAATCTCTTTGATACTGATAAAAGGAATATATACTTTATAGGGTCGAATATGTCTTCTTCTGCCTGTTACATACATTTGCACAGATTTAGTACTCCTTTTTACCCATTTTATGGGTAAACGAAGTAAAAAGTAATGGTGAGAAACAGTAAAACGACTAATGTAGTTTGATAATGAATTGCTTATAGTTTATGTAAGTGAACTTTTGTTTTGATTTGGTTAATTCGTTTAGGCGGTAGAGGTTATAAAAGTTTAAAAATATTTCCAATATTGTTCACCTTTGCGATGGTATTGTATCCAAACGGCTCACTAGATTTTTAATATATTTAAATGAAAGATGGACGCATTCTAAAGCGAATGGTACTTATAATATTATAATTTTATTTATTTTAATTATACTCTGAACAAGATTTTTAGACTTTATATAGACTTTCAAAATAGATTCCCACACATTCCCGACATCCGACTACAACCACGTGATTCTGTCAATATTTGGTGCGTAAAAGTGCGACTCTTTGTGCAATTTTAGAAACATTGCCCGTACCTAACTTTGAAAACGCACTTTTGAGACGCAGTGCGCGCATTTTGCTCCCGATTTATTGCAGCAGTGCAGAGTGCGCTGCATGGGCGTTCTCGGTAACAACCTTTTTGTCAATGTGTTCAGGTATAAACGTGTTTGGGATAAACTATGCCCTTTACAATATCATCATATACCCTAATATAATATTGGTAGATTCATATTTACCTAAATATCGACATGTGACCTGCTAGTTTGTTATTGTGCAGCATTTACGTACAGCTTTTGTAAACCATAATCAGGTCAGAACCCTTTTTGATTCCCAATTTTGCAATCTCGATTGCCTTTAAATTAAGGTATTTTAACACGGCACCTGTTGACCTTTTTAATTACCTAATTAGGTAAGTAATAATAGTATTAGTCTATATAATTAACTATGAAAGTGCTCTGCATTACAGTCTAATTTTGGTTACGACAAATTATCGAAACAAATTGCATTGGACTTACAATTTGTTTTGCAAGTAATAAATGCATCGGAATCATGATATTTATCAAAAACGTTCACTATAAAACTCGATGTATATATACAGGGTGGGGCAACATAACCCCCGATTTTGTAACGCAATAAATAAAAAAGTATTAGAGATATTTGTTTATTTTTTAAATTATGTGTAGGAAATATCTTAAAGTTTTTTCACATAGTTTTGAAAATCATATCGGCCAAGTGACGCCCTCCATTATCGATGCACTGAACGAACCGATTTCGCGTGTTTCGCATCACCCTCTCCAACATGTCGACCGGTATGTTCGCCACTTCCTCGCGGATGTTGGTCTTAAGGTCATCAAGAGTCCGTGGACGGTTATTGAAGACCCGGGACTTGAGGTAACCCCACAAAAAGAAGTAAAGAGAAGAGAGGGCGCGGGCGGGGAGGAGCCGGGGGGTGGGGGGGGTGCCCGTTTTGAGATGTTTGGGGGGGGCCGGTTTTTTTCCCCACCTCCACAATTCCCCACCCGATTTGTGGGGGCGGGGGGGAACGCGATTGCCCGCGGGTCTGGGAAACCCCTAGGCCCCTCCCC
This sequence comes from Hirtodrosophila histrioides, assembly GCA_037075165.1. NCBI lineage: Eukaryota > Metazoa > Arthropoda > Insecta > Diptera > Drosophilidae > Hirtodrosophila > Hirtodrosophila histrioides. Next base: position 496,710 of record JBAMCL010000177.1, on the reverse strand, counting down.
CCCCCCCATCACCCGCGTGGCAACACAACCCTCTACATTGAGGACCCCCCCCCCCCCATCATTGCGAGGGCCTCGAGGGGGTTTTGCCCCCCCCTGTATATACACATATATTCCATATATATATCTATATATATAAAAGAGTTCATGCTGACTGATTGGCAATCATCGCACAGCCCAAATCGTAAGAGCTAGGATGCTGAAATTTTCACAGTAGGTTCCATCCATGATGAAAGTGCACACTAAGACGGGATTTTGAAAAATTTCACCCACAAGCGTGTAAAATCGCGGAAAACTGTTGTATGAAACTTTTTCACTTTTTCAAGGTAGTATGGGCGAAAGTCTTATTTTAGTTCAATCACCTTCAAATTCATTTTCAAAGCTTTTGACGTAAAATGACGATCTTGACACTTTATAAATTGACGATATACACCATGTGTACCAAGTTTGGTTGCTATAGCTTCAAGGGGTTGAAAAAAAATTGCGTTCCTACGGACAGACGGACATTTCGCAAACCCAATATACTATTTTCCCTTCGGGAACATAGTATAAAAAGATAAACAGTTTCTATTGATGCAAAGGCAAAAAGGCCGACCTGGAGCCATGATTGGTATTGACGCAGTATCCGTACAATTGGAAAAGCGACGTTTGCAACGTTTGCAAGAAGTTGAAAGAAGGGAAAGATCTGATGCTCAAACTGTTATTGCGAACACAACATGAAAATACCAGTTCAAGTGAAATAAGCAGTATCGGCGACGCAAATCTACCAAATGTTGTGAGGACTTGCTATCAGAGCCACAGCCAACACCGTGAACGTCTAGAGGAAAAACTGAGTTTATTAATGAAAGAGTCGCTGCTGCTTTGGATAAATAAAAATAATAAGCGATAGAGACGCCGTCCATGTTATATTGGCGGTTGTTGAAGCATTGGGTCTCAATACGAATAAACCGTTCATCTTTACGAAAAAATCGTGAGCTGCAAAGTTAAAACAAAATTACAAGCTCAACGATTCTGAGCCCTGCGTCGTGCACTTCGACGGAAAAATCATAAAATGGGGTGAGGTGGAGTGTAAAAACGCATTGGATATGAAATATTATTTATTTGTCACTTATTTCCTTCGCATTTTCATGTTTATAGGGACTCTGGACACAACCACCTTCACGACTGCTATAAAAGACGACAAGCTCAATTTAGCTGATGTGTCGGACGAAATTATAGTTTTTTTCAACAGCAATTGGTAATTCAGCACAGTAGAGCAGATTATGCAGAGTTCCTTAATTATAATTGTTTTGGGCGGAATACCGCCGACCGGGATATCTTTCCGCGCTTCGGGTGCCTTTCATCATGCTCGATAGATGGCAATGGCCATCTATTTCTTAAAAATATATTTGTTTCGTGAACCACACGCGAAATGAATGGAGTACGCGATATATGTCAATTTGTCATTAGAATGTACTTAAAGGCTTGGGTTTCTGCTCCACTGGCGGCCTCAGCGCCAAATCATGATTTTAAGTTTTTGATTGACTTACACAACTATGATAAAATTGATAAAAATGCTTCTCAATGCTTCTGCAATCATATCTGGGCAGCAACACAGATGCCAACGACCATTGCCATTATCGTAATAAAATTCAACCGAAATTTGTCGATTCCCTTAAAGATGAAACTCTTGATTATTTTGTTTCTAAAAAAACCGCGGAATTTTTCGAATTTCATGAAATTTGATCCTTCCATTAGGTCGCAATGCGATAGATTTCAGCATGGTTTGCAATCAACGATATCTCCGAAAGAAAGGTTAAACTTATTGAAGAATTTAACCAAATTCTCACAAATGACGAAGACCAAAAGCAATTTTTGTTACTAACGGTCGAACAGTATCGCAAGGACTTTCCAAAACACACAAAAACCGCACTACTTTCTAAGAACAATTAATGATAAATTGTGTGCAGGCAGACACAAAACATATAATAAAATATATATTTAAAAATTTATATCTCAGCTGTTTCTTAACCGATTTTAATAAATGAGACCACTTTGGATTGGTATTGCTTGTCGCTATGCACTGAAAATTTTAGGGTGTCTTGTTTAGGGTTGGATCACAAACAAAAACTGTAAAAAAAAAAACAACAATTTTTTGTAAACTTTGATACCCCGGTGATGGCTGAAAAATGCATCGATTGGACTGAAACTTTGCCATTAGTATTTTTTCATCCATCCTAACAAATTTTTTGCGTGGCACCGAAAATCGGACACACTTTAAAAATAAGGACCAGTCTAATATATATATGGGCATTTCCACAGAAATGTCCACCGTGACCGAAAAATTAAAACGCATCTACAAATTTCCTTAAATTAAATTAAATTTAGGAAATCGAAGAGTTTTTCTTAGTTGCAATGCGAAGTAATCGTCGACTAAAGTTGAAGCTCATGTTTGGTTCAGCTTTGTGCATTTGTAGGACCATCTTATTTTTAAAATCAAATGTTCTAACATTTATGATGCAGATTCACTCTTATCGCAAAAATCTTGTCCAATCAACAAATAACCACAGAAAAATGAAAGAAGAGCAAACAGATATTAATTAAGGGTACATTTTTGATTTGCTATTAATGCTTTTCTAATGTAACGTAACGTCGCCGAAATAAGCATTTAGTCTCTCTAAATCTGCCTAATGTACCAAAATGCGCGAAATTTCAAATTTAAACAAAGTTTTGTAAAATAAAGTGAATGTAATAAACTATCAAGGCATAGACGAAATATTAAATTTTTTGGACAATTTAATAAGTGTGTAACGTAACGTCATTGTAAATGCTTTTCTTGCAAATGGGCATATTCATCGAAAGTCCATCGGGACCGAAATATTAAAATTCATCCAAAAATGTTTGAAAGTGTCTTCAATTAAGTTGATGTTAATATTGAACCCGAAAAAATGTATTATTTGCGTTGAATAAGTTTTAAAGAACAATCATTACTAAAAAATATACCATGGAAATTTAAGTAACGTAACGCCATGTAACGTAACGTGTCATAGTACCAAAAAAAAAACCTACAAAGATTTTTTAATACTTTAAATTGGAAAATTAACATATATTTTTCCAAATCATACAAAAAATAATAACTTGCCAAAAGGCTTCCTCACTTCGCTGAATTTTGCGTGCTTACAACTTCAAGTCGAAACCAATTTCTGTTTTTGTAACGTAACGACATCGCCTATTTTGGCTTATATCTTTAATAATTTATATAATCGGAATGTTCGATTGTTTTCATCCCTTCTGGCTAAATATAGTCCAATTGAATTGCTACTCAGATATAAAAAGAGCCTTACACAAATATTACTTTCTCTTTGGTTTTTGTCAAATTTTATCGTACGATTGTCACGTAACGTCACATTTCTACATATGTATATATATATTTATATATATATTGAAATTAAATTCTTGCGACTAGGTACGTTTTTGTTAAAATTACTACCTCTTTGGGGCTTCCGGCGAATTAATTATGCAGAATAAGTCGACGACCAACTGTCACATCAATAATCGGCAGACTTAGTTCCACGTTAATTACTATAACGACCCCAAACACACAAGTGGGCTGGGTAAGGATTGGTTTGCGTCCAAAGAGATCGACGTCATGTCATAGCCAGCATAGTCCCCAGAATCAAATCCGATCAAAAACTTATGGGGCGTTGTTAGGAGAGTTGTGGCAACTGCAAAACCATCGAGCAAAACAAAGCTGTGGCAAGTTGTTTAGGAGGCGTGGCAACAAACTCCTCTGAACCGGTACCAGGACCTCATCGATGTCATTACACCCAGGTGCCAGCCAAGCCGTAATAAAAAATAATGGATATACAATTAAGTATTAGACCTATAAAACATAAAATATGAAGTTAAACCAATGTTTTAGTTTTTTTTTTTTTATTAGCCACTACTATTTTTATGAACGGCCAATTTTGAAAGCATTTCCCTAAAATAGTAAAAAAAAAATTAAATTTGATAGAAAGTCGAGGGATTTTTTCATTATTCTCTGCGCATTCTATTCTAAAAAAGTCATACTATTATTTTACAGCGCAAAAAATACCTTTAAATTTGATTTTAGTCCTGTGACGAGCAGCACTACTATTTGCATAAACACAACTGTATATGTGCCAAAAATATTTGAAAAACATAATGTTTCCAATGATTTCAATGGTATTTATGGGTATAGGGAGTAATGACAAAACGACAAAACTTTGCGTCGGCAGCATTCCAGCTGGCAAAGGATATTATATTTTAATGGCGAGGCATCAGTGCGCAATTGGATTGCCAATTCGATAGCATTGCCTAACTTTACAAGCTAACTGATATGAAAACTGCACTGTATTGCCAAGCAATGCATTGTAGTGGCTGCATGTAGATCCCACATAAGTAGCTGTGGTGCTCGGTGGAAATGTCGCTAAATCTGAGTTTCAGTAATCAAACCAAAATGCAGCAGGTATTCTCAGGAGTGATTCTACCAGCGAAGGATACTTCAATAATAGCACTGACACACCGACAAACAATTACTTTCAAAATGCCTCATAAACTCGGTCGGCCCTATATCTTTTGTTAAGATGAGGGGCGTTCCTGAAGAAGTAAATCTCCGACCACATGAAATGGCATATTTTGGACCAAATGGAAACCAATTAAGAGTGTTTGGAAAAGTGTTGTGTTACATTTTAAGACATAAGAAAAAATACATTGTCAATTAATAGTTGTAATTGACGAGTCTGTGGGCTGGTGGTGGCGCTTGGAAGAGATTTCATGAAATCATGTGATTTGCATATAGATCCAAGTGCCCTTATATTTATGTCAATCTTAGAGTGTATTGAAAGCCAGAAAAACGATGAAAAATATATAGAGCCAATGCAAGGTACTAATATAGCAAAAGACATTAGAGGGAAACGAAGAAGCTTAAACAAGTAAACATGTTGGACATTACAGTATTGGAGGGTTAATTATTAAAAGAAATAGCGTTAGAGAGTAAATTGTTAGTAGAAATCTTAGTCCTCATTTAGACGATGATTTAAAATCGCGGGTTTAACTAACGAGTTTTCTGCTTGTAGGGAAGAGGTGCAGCGGAGCAAGCGAGTCGAACAATACAGTACAATTCGTGACCACTGGTCACTTACCAGCCATGTGTTGATTTTTTTGGCGCAATTTTGCTCTCTTTCAGATATTGCGTACATTTTGCTCTTTATTTTTATGAAATTGTTTTGCGATAACTTCAATCAGAATTGCAAGACAACAGACAATTAATTGAATTTTGAAATTTAAAACTCACCGTCTAAATGCAAGTGATGTTTCTATTAGTTTTCCAAGAAGAAGAAAGTAAAAACTCGCGATTTTAAATCATCGTCTACATGCGAACTTAGATGATACAGTGCTAGGTATTGAAACGTTAGAGAGCAGAATGTTATTGTATAGATGCGTAAACAGTTAATCGTTAGAGGAAAGATTACTAGAGACAAAAACAATTAGCAGTGTTAGAAGACAACCCTGGGAAGAGAAAAAAGAAAATAAACATACTGAATTTAAATACAAAAGATAGGGTATACATCATTGGGGAACAAGTAGGGCATATATTAAGACAGTAGTTTATACATATGCTAGAAAACACGTACCTAAAGGGTGTGAGGCCAGAATATTCCAAAATTTGGTTTGAGATAAAAATTAGAGTTGAGAAAGTAAAACCATTTAGTTGCTCATCTAGGCGATTGTCATACACTGAGAAAGAAATTTTGCAGGTGATGTTAGACAAATACGTGAGAGGTGGTATAATTCAACCAAGTAGTCTAGAATAGGCGTAAGTCGATTGTTTGTGAAAAAAAAAAGGGAAGCCTGATAAAGATAATATTCATTGCCCTTACTCAATGATATATTACAAAAACAGTCGAAAGAGAATCGGTAAAATATACGTCTTTCGTGACTCCCTTGGGTCAGTTTGACTTTTTTGAAATTTGAAATGGTGAAGTATTTAGGAAGACTAATAAAAATAGATTGCTTTTTAATGTTCCAGAAGGCATGGAGGTTCACATTTTGTATAAATACCATCAAGAGCTGCACCATATTGGAAGATACAAAATGTTAGACGTCATCGGGAAGACTGGTTCTTTGACATGAAAGCCAATTCCCTGAGTCACATTGTGAATAGTTTGAAATGTTTAGCATTTTCAGCTAAGTTGGGAAGCAATACGTTATATTACAAAGTATAGCTTAGGGTACGCGTTCTGAGTTGGTACACATTAACCATTACGGGCCGGTGGTCAACAGTAACAGTACACAAAGTTTGTAAGACTGTATACAACAAAATAAATAGCAAAATAAGATAACAGGCTTCTCGCAAGCTAACGGCCAGGTAAACATGAGCCTAGGCCCTATGATAGCAAAGCTTACGGAAGCGAAGACTTGCCAGCATTGGGATGTAGTCATCGTAAAAGTATAATATATTTTGAATAATACGCAACATCGTGGCACCTAGCAATATCCTAGCGCTATGTATATTTGTATTCTTTCTGTTTAACTGTACTTTGGTAAACATAAATCAATTAATAAATAAAATGTTGTTTGGACTGGTGCCAAATTGAAGGAAAAGTTAGAAGAGGCATTACGGTTGGACTCAGTTAGAAAAAGAACTTTAGAAGAGATTAGAGAACAGGCGAGACAAAAGCAATCACTGGCACAGGCAAGCAATGAGAAGCGAAGATATCCTTACAAATACAGATCCGGAGTTTATGTGATAGTGAAAAATCACTGCAGGAGTTTCAAGGAAGCTAATACCCAAGAACAAGGCACCATTTGTGATAGAAAATTTGTTGAAGAATGACAGGTATTTGAATGAAGATATTGACGGCTTTCCGTTATCTCGAAATCCTTATCATGGCACTTAGAGTGCTCAGAACATAAAATAAATTAAAAATAAGTAATTTTAATAATAAAATAATCTTAAAATAAATATACAAAACTTTATATGATAAGCGCATATGCAAATATTAATTTGAGAAACAATGTACACACATAGATTAAGAATGATTGTAATGAAATAATTATAAATTCAGATGTATAACTGAGATTAGGGGTATTTGATGCTCAGGATGGCCGATAGCTCAACAGCTATGAGACTGCGCTCCCACCACTAATCAGCTGTTAACCATATGATCAGCTATTTGACCATTTGCCGACGAGGATCGGGAGGCGAAGTTTGAAAGCGATACTTGAATAAAGTCGACATACACTTAAAGTCGAAAACTGTTTTTTCTCACACATACATACATACGTATAAATGCAATTGTTAATCTATATATATATATAGATCCCGTTTAGGATGCCCAAATGTCACAATTCAGTCAGTCGGGACGAACTCTTTTACGTATTGGCAATCATCGCACAGCCCAAACCGTAAGAGCTAGGATGCTGAAATTTTCATAGTAGGTTCCATCTATGATGAAACTCTACACTAAGACGGGAATTTGGAAAATACCACTATTGTATGAAAATAAAAAAAAATAATTTACCATCCAGTCGGCTTCGATCTCATTTTCAAAGATCTACACAAAAATTCATTTGACACATTTCACCGATTTCCAAAATCCACCTCCATGGGCGAAAAATTGTGGTCCCAAGTCTAATTTTAGTCCGATCACCTTCAAATTCCTTTTCAAAGCTCTTCACGTAAAATAATTTGACACGTGTATCAGCGATTTTGGGAAATCCAGCCCTATGGTCGGAAAATTCGTAGAAACTGTTGTATGAAACTTTTTTGATTATTGTCCGATTGGCTTCAAACTCATTTTCAAACTTCTGTTTATCATCCAATTATTTTGAAACTAATTTTTTATTCGACAATAATAAAATAAATAATTCGACACATGTGCTACCGGTTTTGATGAACGTCCACGGTAGGATAAGAGGTGAAGTCTGGAATTCAGCATTTTCGTTTATGCGAATGGCTTCATATTAATGGAAATGCAAGTCAAGGATGAGTGGAACATATTTGTTTGATATTTTCATAGCCCTACAAAAAAAACATTAGTCACGTGGCTCAACTATTTAGTTGTATTTTTTACGGATGACGAAAATAGTCAAATTAAAAAAAAAACCCTTTCATCTAAGTATATCGCTGGGCAAGGCCGGGGTATTACCTGCTAGTATATATATATATGTATGTGTATATTTTAAATATTACTTCCATGCACTATTACAAAAATGAATATTTATTTTCGAGTATGAATTCATTTTCATACAAATAAGAATTGACCACGTATATGTATTTTGTATTTTGATCGCTTTTAAAATTGAGCGATATTTTAATTAACCTCGATTATTCAATGGTTGTAACCAAATATCTGTATATTTTCTGCAGGTTCCAAAGACACTTTCCTTAAAAGTGATGAACTGCGGTGAACGATGAATTTTAAAGACGCACGAAAATCACACCATATATAATTAGTTGTGCAAAAAGTAAAGGTTTATGCCGACATTAATACCGAGGTGGCTGCTCAGGAGCTAATAAAAAATCTAGAAGGGGTTTCTTAGATCAAAATATCGAAATTATCAGAAACTACTATAGTGAACGTGGTACTTAGTACAACTAAATTGGTGGATTAAAATTTAAGTCAATTTGTTTAAGCACCTAGGTCTTCTGATGTTCTTCACTTAGCACTGAAAACTCTTGAGTAACGTTAGCAGTCGAAAGCCACTACAAAGGCCCGACCGTCAAGATGCATTTACAAGCAGTGGTAGTGTTCGGGAGTTTGCACAGAGGCCCGAACATATAAGCTGCACTTAGAAAGTACAATTAAGTTAACATACGAGTTGGTGCTCTTTTGCACTCTCACGGCCTTATGCAGCAGCTGGCGTAGATGTATATACAATTTTCAAATGTTTATAAAACAACAATGTTGTCCAACTTACATTTTCCCGAAAGGAAAAAAAGAATATTGAGCTTGCAAAATGTCTGTCTGTCCGTATGAACGCAATTTTTCCACACCCTTCAAGCTAGAGCAACCAAACTTGGCACACATGTTGGTGTATATCCTCAATTTAGGAAGTGTCAAGATCGCTCCCTCACACCCACCCAAACAATTTGAGGAAAACCTGTATTGTCCACATTTTTAAAGCTACAGTCACCAAATTTGGCATACACACTTATGGTGAGATTCCTGACAGATCTGCAACTGTTGACACCCCAACCCCCTCCCCCGCAAATCGGCACATGCTATCCCCTACACACGTTTTTTACAGGGCTATATCGCCTACAGTTTTATATCTAGTTTCATGACACCCTGGACAAATCTGCATCAAAATATTTTTGACCACACACCCCCTTTCATGACCAAAATCTATATCTCCCACCATACAGGTAGAATCACCAAACTTGGCATACATACTAACGTTCACCCCCTTTTGTTGACCCCTCCACCCCCTCCCCAGCAAATCGGCACATGCTATCCCCAAAACACCTTTTTAAGAGGGGTTTATCTCCTACAGTTTCATAGCTAGATTCACCTAATTTGGCATACAGACTAATGTTGACCCCCTGGACAAATCTGAATCAAAAAATTTTTGACCCCTCAACCCTCGACCCATACCTGTACAAGTAGTCACAAAATTTTGCACACAGACTACTGCTTTTTTCACGTCTCTTTCCGAACCCACAATTAACAAAATTATACAGGACTGGGAACAGAGTATTCTGCAGTCGGGCGCACCGATTGTAGGAAATTCAGCCCTATGGTCGGAAAATTTATGGTAAACTCTGGCATTTGACATTTTTGATTTTAATGCGATTGGCTTCAAACTCATTTTCAAGGTTCTATAGAAAAACAAATTAGGTGCAGTGGTCAAAGATCTACACCGAAGGTCGGAAAATTCGCGGAAAACTGTTGTATGAAACTTTTTTGATTACCGTCCGATTGACTTCAAACTCATTTTAAAAGTTCTTCACATTAAATAATTTGACACGTGTATTTGCGATTGTGGGATTTTCAACCCTACAGTCGTAAACTTGGTGGAAAACTCTGGTATTCGACAATTTTAACTTTCATGCGATTTGCTTCAACCTCATATTCAAAGCTCTACACAAAAAATTAATAGTCACGGTGGCCAAGGATCTTAGAAAGCCTACCCCCAAAATTCGTATTGAATCAAGCTTTTTTATTATCGTCCTATTTGCTTCAAACTTATTTTCAAAGCTTCACCTAAAAAAATTGATACGGGTCTCACCTATTCTGGAAATTTCAGCCCCATAGTCGGAACATTGGCGGAAAACCCTGGCATTAGACATGTTTAATTTTCATGCGATTGGCTTTAAACTCATTTTCAAGGATCTACACAAACATAAAAGGCACGGTGACCAAAGATTTTGAAAAATCTACCCCCAAGGTCAGAAAATTCGTGGAAAACTGTTGTATGAAACTTGATTATCTTCCGATTGACTTCAGTCATTTTCAAACTTTTCTGTTTATCATCTAATTATTTTGAAACTAATTTTCAAAGCACCTCACATTTAAATATATCGGTACATGTGCTACCGGGTTTGAAAAATACAAGCCCACGGTCGGAAAAGGGGTGCAGCCTATAATTCATCATTTTCGTTTTTCATGCGAATGGCTTCATACTAAATTCCAAATATAAATTCAAAAACATCGATAAAATATTTGCATTCATACGGGCATACATACGGATAGACGGACATTGCACAAACCCAAAATACTCTTTAAAAAAAATATTAAGTTTTTTTGAGCTCCCTTGGCATTAATATCGGCCTTTAGGCGTCTGCAGAGACGTCTATGCCTGCGCTTTCTTCACAGTATATTGTGATCGAAGATCATATAATACCAAGACGTACTTATAACATTTTTGCTCTTCATTGCTGGGCGCGCTCTAGCTCGCAGTTCCTAAAAAAAAAAGATCTCGCAGCAGATGATGTTTGGTTTTGTTGTGGATTGCGCACACCTATAGGGTAAATTAACACGTTTTGTTTCATAAATTATTAACGAAAGACAACTGAATATTTTGGATGTAGTTTCCTTGTTATCATTCGATTTCTCATTAGAAGTCTTGCTGAAAAAGTGGGAGGTGACTCCATACATTCCTTAAACTTAACAAGTAAGAATGCTCTAGTCGAGTATACCCAACTCCCTGTATTGTCGTCCACATACAAGTTAAGATCGTCAACACAGTTTCCTGCACACGCCAAATAAAACAAATTCTAAGAAGCCAATTTCCTGCACACGCCAAGTGGAAAATTCTAAAGAAGCTCGCAGTTCTGGACAACACGTTGCAACATTGTCCAGAACTGCTGATGAAGCTAATTCCACAACGCTGCCAACGCAGCCGCTCCCGCCGTCGCTGCCAGCAACGCCAAGCCGCCTGATGCAGCTAATTCCACAACGCTGCCAACGCAGCCGCTGCCGCCGTCGCTGCCAGCAACGCCAAGCCGCTGCCTCCGATTACCCACAGCTAGCTAGGGACCCAATTACCTTTTTATAATTTAGTCGTAAAATATCTTTGAATAAACGAGCATTCTGTGCGGAATAAAGTAATTCGTTTTAATCAAAATTAACTGGCGCCCGAGCAGGGACCAACGTGAAGATAATCCGATTCAGTTCGATTAAATACAAAATTAAGTTTTTGTAACTCCGTTGGCCCTCAACGTTTGTATCCGGATCGACTCTTCCCATTTTGGGAACCTTATACAAACCCTGGTCGGTAAAATATTACTGATCCATCGGTGGACTACAAGTCTTGTCAGGTCAGCCCGCAGGACACCCTCTATTTGTGTGGTTGCAGGATCCCTAGTAGAAAGCGAACAGGAGACATCCGGACTACCAGGAGGAGAAGCCACATCACACCATAAGTTATGTAAGTTAGTGAATAAGTGAAACCAATAACACAAATATCAAAATTAAAAGTGGAAAAACGTAACGTAACGTAAATGCAAGCGAATAGAATTTAAATTAAATTAAATGAGTGGATACAAAATACAAAATAAAATAAAAATATAATAAGTGAAAATAAAGGTAAAGTGATTAAAGATTATTAAAATTATTTAAAATACTAAACTTAAAGTCAAAATTGTGACCAAAATATAAATAAGCGTAAAGCGATCACAAATAAAACCACACTGCACTGCAAAAAAAATTTAATTTAATAAAGCAATTGTTTAATTGTGCAGTATAACTAAACCCAGTCTTGCGAATCCTATCTAAAAGGACCATCCAAGGTAAAAGGGTAAAACCAGACACTGGTTTTCAAGATAAAAATAATAAAGTAAATAAAATACAAATAAAAAAAATAGTTTTGCCAAAATCACAATAATTTTAATTAAAATTTATTCATTTTTACACATAAAATCTTTTATCACTATAACTTCAGAAATTTAAATTTTACATTTAAACAAAAAAATATTTTATTATATTTTTAAGTACTTTCAATTACACTTTAATTTACACATAATTTAATTTACACACAATTTAATTCACTCACAAATTAATTTACACACAAATTATTTTACACACATATTTTACATAAGATATTTCCACATTTTATTACAAAATATAATTGATTAAGATTCAACTTTAATGTTACCTTCTTAGAAAGACATTTCCCAATTGCTAGTTAAGTTGATAGTCAAGTTATTTATGGCTAATCCAAACAATTTAATTAGACCCGCATTGATTAATCAATCACAAGAACCCCAACCAGTACAACTAAACGAACAAAACCAATTATAACATCAACAGCAACTCAGACAATTACATAGACAAGAGACACATCAACAAAACAGAACCATGGCACAACAAGATATGTTAGAAAATACTATTCGTACGATTTTATCTGCACAATTGCAATCTTGCTACAACAAGCACAAAATCCAACTTTCGACTTTGCAAACGCAGAAAGTCAAGGGATTTCTGAAGAACACCTTAGAAACTTAGATGATTTAGATAAAGTGCCCGATATCGTGAAATCTCTACGCGAATTTTCCGGTGATCCATCTCAGTTTGGTTCATGGAAAAAGAGCATCGATAGAATATTACAAACCTATGCTCACTGTAGGCACAGCAAAATATTTTGGCATATTACACACTATCCGTAATAAAATCATAGGTATTGCAGATACTGCCTTAGAATCGTATAATATCCCTTTAAATTGGACTGCCATTTTCAAATGTCTCACGTTGCATTATGCAGACAAACGAGACTTAAGCACCCTAGAATATCAAATGACCACGATACTACAAGGTCCCAACCAATCTGTAGAAGAGTTCCATCAGGCCGTCTATAGGCACTTATCTTTAATATTGAATAAGATAAACTGCATGGAACTAAACAGGGAATCAGAACAACTTATGACTAAGTTGTATAGGGACAAAGCCCTAGACACATTTATTCGAGGACTCCGTGGAGACCTCTCACGCCTTCTCGGCATGAAAGAACCTACAGATTTATCCTCTGCACTGCACCTATGCTTAAAATTAGAAAACCGGACATTCCGTGCCGTCCATGCTTCATGAGGACAACAAAACACCTTTGGGAATACATCTCAAAAAATACAGGCACAACCACCTCCACGCCAAATGCAAATACCCAGTAATTTTAACGTTTCGCCCAGACCATTACTTCCACCAAGACTAGCTCCACAACAAACTCCATTCTTTAACCCCAAACCACTCATTAACAATTCCGGGCAAATACCACAAGGACCATTCATCCCTATGTTTAAAAATCTCATGGTTCAACTACCAGTATACCAACCACCTCGTCCGATCGCAACTAAACCACAACCGCGTCCAGAGCCAATGGACATTGACAAAAGTTTGCAAACTAGGCAGATAAATTATATAAACAGGCCCCAAGTCGAGGGAGGTAAAAGACCTCCGGTACCAATTGCCGATTTGGCCAAACGACAGAGAAACTTCAATATTCAGATTGACAACCAACAAACAGACAGGGAGCAACAAGAAGAGACAGAACAACAACCAACAACAATGAACGAGTACGAACAACTTTTAACAGAACAAGAGGAACAGGCAGACTATGATTATAGCCTTCAAGAATACACCGAACTTGTCGAGCAGAGTGACAAAGAGCCACAATCAAGTACACTTATCTTAATTTTTTAGAATAACCGACTCCGCTTTATCATATTTTGAATGCAAAATAAGTAACGGAGTCGTACTAAAAATATTAATCGATACTGGCTCTAATATATAAACTATATCCAACCGAAATATGTCCCAAATCCAATGCCAAACGAAAACGCGTTCAATGCTGTCTCTGTTGGAGGCAACGTTGAAATTACGCACTATAAAATGGCCAATCTTTTTAACGACACAAATTTAAAAGTTAAATTTTTATTATTACCCACGCTTAAAACATTTGACGCAATATTAGGAAACGATAGTTTAAAAGATATGGGAGAAATTATCAATATCAAAAGAGGAATAATGCTACTTAAAAATGGCAAAAAAATTCCGATAAAAGAAAAAAAATTAATCAGTAAATATAATTATACCCAGATCAGAACATTTCACACATCTTCAGCGAGTCGAAATAAATCGACTACTAAAAAAATATCCGAAACTTTTCGCAGAGCCCAATGATAAATTGACCTACAGAACTACCCTTAGAGCAGAAATACGTACCAATACAGATACCCCAATATATTCAAAATTTTATCAATATCCAATGTCATTAAAAAGCGAAATAGATAAACAAATCAAAGAACTTCTAGAGAACAATATAATACGACCATCTCGATCCCCATACAATTCACCCGTGTGGACTGTACCATAAAAATTAGATGCCTCCAATATAAAAAAATATAGAATGGTCATTGATTATAGGAAGCTTAACAGCGTAACAATAGCGGACAGATGCCCTATACCAGACATTAATGGAGTACTTGCACAACTAGGAAACAACAAACTGTTTTCAGTATTGGACCTAAAGAGTGGGTTCCATCAGATTTTATTAAAAGAAAGCGATATAGAAAAAACTGCCTTTTCTATAAATAACGGAAAATATGAATTCACAAGACTCCCTTTTGGACTGAAAAACGCCCCTTCTATATTTCAACGCGCCCTCGATGATATTCTTAGAGACCACATAGGGAAAATTTGCTACATTTACATTGATGATATTATTGTCTTTAGTCAAGACGAGGAGTTCACATTGTAAAAATCTGGACATCATTTTTAATACCCTTAACGCAGCAAATATTAAGTGTCAGTTAGACAAGTGTGAATTTTTTAAGAATAAAGTGGAGTTTCTGGTATTCGTTATATCTGACAAAGGTATAGAGACAAACCCGGCTAAGATAGAGGCCATAGCCAACTATCCATGCCCAAAAACCCTTAGAGAATTAAGATCCTTTCTCGGGTTATCAGGGTATTATAGGAGGTTTATAATGGGTTACGCCGCAATAGCCAAACCCCTCACTTCGTTACTTAGGGGAGAAGACGGACGCATTTCGAAAGGAGCATCATCTAAGAAGAAAATAAAATTAAATGATGAGGCCATGAAAGCGTTTGACCAACTAAAAAACGCATTAATATCTGACGACGTAATCCTACAATACCCAGACTTCAGTAAAGAATTCATACTGACCACAGATGCCTCCGATTACGCCATAGGAGCAGTACTATCCCAAGCAGACAGACCAATAGCATTCATATCCAGGACCTTGTCTAAAGCAGAGGAGGGCTATGAAACCGCAAAAAAAGAAATGCTAGCCATTCATTGGGCCGTAAAAAATTTTAAGGGATATCTTTATGGTGGCTCTAAAGTTAAGATATATACCGACCATGAGCCGCTTATACATGACTGTAGTTGGAAGGGAGGCGTAGCAATTAGGAGATGGAAGTCATACTTGGACGAATATAATAAAGAATTACTCTATAAGCCCGGAAAGGAAAACATAGTAGCTGACGCTTTATCCAGAGTTCCCAAACAAATTGAAGCTAATTCAATGGCGGGAACGCAACATAGTGCACAAAGCTCTCCCCAGAATCTTATTCCCAGCGTCGAGGTACCGATAAATGCATTTAAAAATCAGATTTTTATTAATAAAGAACACCCACCTGACTATAAATTTACTCTACCATTCCCCACATACCATAGACACAACATCTCCCAGCCTACATTTTCAGATAACGAACTCATGCAAATATTAAAAAAATACCTAAACCCTACAGTAATAAACGGAAACAGACGCTCAAACTATCACAATCAACAAAGGAATAGGAAAAATACAGACCTCATCAATAAAGTTAATTCATATGATAAACCTACAACAAATTGAAAACGCGCTTCTCGGTATCCGCGAACACACTATAAACAACCTTAAAACAAACTACCTATATCACACTCTCACACACGAAATTACCCAAACATTTTCTGCACTGAATACCCTTACCTTTCAAAATCGTAAAACTAGATCAATAGATTGGATCGGAACAGCCTGGAAATATGTCGCGGGTAACCCCGATCACGATGATCTTATTATGATAGAAAATAATCTCAATAGCCTAATCGCAAACAGTAACGATCAAATTATTATAAATCAACAGCCTAACTACAATCTCAAATATGCTAAAAAACTCTATTAGAAAAGATAATTCTTTTAACAACGAAATAGCTACAAGTTTACAGAATCAGGTCAGACTATTAAAAGAAGAAATAATTAACGTCAAATACGCAATGCAATGGGCAAAATTAAATGTAATAAACACCCTCCTGTTAAACGAAATAGAACTGGAGGAAGTCCATAAAACCTTCAAAAAAAGTAACATAACTTCTCTATCAGTTGAAGAAATGATAGAACTTGTAGATGTCTCAGTCTTACACAATAAAACAGCTATAGCCTACATTGTAAAAATACCCGAACTAGAACCAACCACTTATCAAAATTTGATCATAAAACCTGTTGTTAAAAATAAATCAATAATCCACTTAGAAACAAACGAAATATTTTTGTATGAAAATAATATGATAAAAATACCTGAAAATTGTAAACTAGCTAATAATATAAAAATTTGTGAAAAACAGAATACTATTAATCTAAATGAATCAAAATGTATCTCAAAGTTAGTGCAGGGCAAGG
Organism: Hirtodrosophila histrioides; assembly: GCA_037075165.1. NCBI lineage: Eukaryota > Metazoa > Arthropoda > Insecta > Diptera > Drosophilidae > Hirtodrosophila > Hirtodrosophila histrioides. Next base: position 479,591 of record JBAMCL010000177.1, on the reverse strand, counting down.
AATCGCTGTGTGACTTCAGTAATGCGGAACACATTCAAGACATCGAAACAATTGACAGCAACCTAATATTGCTTAACAACTTTAATGGCACTATACAACAGAGCAATACAACCCAACGGCTGGAAGGAACATACCTTTTGCATTTTTGGAACGATACCATCAAAATCAATAATAAAGAATTTAACAATAAAGAAAAAACTATTGTTAAACCCGGGGTTCCAATTATCCAAATGTCTCCAATAATGGCAAAACGGATTCAGATATTATCTTTGGAATCTCTACAAGCACTAAATATAAAGAATACCGAACACATAGAGCAGATAAGCACACACACATCTCTAAACCGCATGGCTACACTTTTTCTAATTGCCACTATAATAGCAACAACTATAGCAGTCAAAATTTTTATTAAACCCAAAGAAACAATCATTTTACAAATCAAAGAAGATCCCGAAGACATGTTAAACAATAGACACAAAATGAATAATATCCAACCAAAACACATTCAACCACAATTCAACAATATACCATATTTCTATGACCTACTTGGGACAAGTAGGATTTAGAGGAGGGAGAGTTAAGATCGCTGCCAGCAACGCCAAGCCGCCTGATGCAGCTAATTCCACAACGCTGCCAACGCAGCCGCTGCCGCCGTCGCTGCCAGCAACGCCAAGCCGCTGCCTCCGATTACCCACAGCTAGCTAGGGACCCAATTACCTTTTTATAATTTAGTCGTAAAATATCTTTGAATAAACGAGCATTCTGTGCGGAATAAAGTAATTCGTTTTAATCAAAATTAACTTACACACATACATAAAGCCGCACACACACGAACCACAGCGTAAGCGAGGCGTTTTAAGAGGCTGTACTTGTGCTCCCCGCTATGCGGCACTAAATCTTCTATAGTGAATAACTTCCTTGTTTATTATCCTATCAACTTGAAATTTATATTTATACGGTAGATTAAGAGTGATGAAAGTTTTTTTTTTCCAAAGCTATATCTTTAAAATTATTGGTATTAAGAGATTTTGTCGAATTGCGGGGGAAGGGGGGAAGATATCTGAAATTGGAAACAAACTTGATCTGCGAATGGTATACAGGAACCTACATTCCAAATTTGGTGTCTCTAGCTCTTACAGTTGCTGCGATGGACGCGTTCATACAGAAGGACAGACGGGCAGACAGACGGACATGACCAAATCGAAATCTATTGTGATACTGATCAAGAATATATATACTATATAGGGTCGGAGATGTCTCCTTCAGCCTGTTACATTTGCACAGATTTAGTACCCCCTTTTCACTCATTTTATGGGTACAGGGAGTAAAAACCAAAATTTTTTATAGTGTCAAGGAAGATTCAATTTTTTTGAACACTTACATGCTGCATTCCGAAATGAAAACTACCCTGTACCTGTATCCTTACATAAAGTGCAGTCATTTGTATGGAGTATAATACGCAAAATTCTCAAAAAATTGTTCGGGTCAATAAAAATTTTTTATTTTATCGGACGACATGACCATAGTATAAGAAACTAATGAATAGATCCAGGATACGAATATGACACCAAAAGAACATATACAGCCAAAACAAAATCAACAACAAAATGCATAGGCAGATACATGCAAACTTGTACGCGTGCGAGTCTGCGACTGTTGTCTATGTGTAAAGATGCGAGGAATAAGATACACAACAACATATCGTATGTACATGCACAGGGCATTTTACATTAATTAAACTTAGATTAGATCTTATGTTATTAGATTTATGAGTTATTGTAAGAAAATTCATGCAACTTTGTAATACCAAGTTGGGAAAATGTAAGACTTGCACTGAAACTGAAGTGCATTGTGAATAGCTGGCTGATTTCCAGAGGCCAAAGAATCTTTGAGACGCTCTCAAAATTGTGCGACTGAAAGCGTTACCTATTTATTTTTTAGAAAAACAAGCCTTTTGCGATTATTCTGTAATATGTTACAAATTTTAGTATCTTTTATGGACTTTGATGTTATGCGATGTTTGTGAATTTTTTTTCGAGCAAGTACCACATATGTCAAAGTGTCAGGCGCCTGTGAAAGCATTTTAAATTAAGTACAATGGTACATTAGCCATTTCTGAGATAAGGTGAACAACCATTGCCTCAACAATTTTTATTTTAAGAATTTCATATAGGCTCTTTTTTATTTATTTATCGTAAAAAACAAGTAAGAATGCTCTAGTCGAGTATACCCGACTACGAGCCTCGTTGTAAGTAAGTCACAAATTCCGAACACCTCTTCGTACACTTACACATATGTACATACATATGTACATTCATACAAGCGGCGGCTGTGCTGCTTCTTCCCCACGCTGAAGCTAGTTACTTGAATAACTTGCATGTTTATTATCTTATAGACTTGAAATGTTCACAGTAGAACAAAAGGAACCCAATAATCATACATGAAAAATCTCTCATCCATTGCTGTCAAATGGTTTTATTAAATTGCGGTATCTCTAGCGCTTATAGTTTCTGAGGTCCTTGCGTTCATACCTATGAACAGTCAGACCTACAGGGCCAGATCAACTCGGTTATTGGTACTGATCAAGCCTATATGTATATATGTACTTTATAGAGTCTGAGATGTTTCCTTCTGCCAGTTGCATACAATTGCACATATTTGGTCTACTTTTAGAATTCACTTAAAGCTTATAAAACATATAATACTTAAATACAAATATAAATGTAATGATTATAAATTATAACTATTTAATAATATAAAACATACATATATACATAACTGTAGGTGACTCAGAAAATATTTCGACAACAAAGTATAAATTGATGAATATATATTGGTAGTAAACTCAATAGCTGACAAAATCTAATCCATGTGTACCTTATAATTATATAAAAAAAAATTTTGAATACTCACTTTAAATAGTAAATTTGTCCATCATTAGTTTTAGCTTGTTCCCAACCAGGCGGCAATGCTCCTAGTTGACTTTGTAATTGAATGGGACTTACTACGTCATATGATCTCTGCTTTTTATGGATGGTTTGTGTAGATAATAGAGTTTCCGATCCTTGGCCCATACATGTATCTAATTCAATATTATTTGCTGTACTACTTGTAAAGTCTACACTGTTCTCTGGGTATGCAGGGCCTTGGTTACTATTTGCGGTTGATTCATTTCTAGAACGAACGTTGTAGTTTTGTTGAAGAGATGCTGGGCTGCTCCGGGCTCGAAAGTGATGTATTGTTAGACGGCTTTGTGATGGCTGGTTCTGTGAGAGGGATGACTGTAAATCTGACTGAGGAGTCTTGTTGATATTATTTTGCGAGCCATCGTATGTAGAATCTGCACTGTTTGCTCGAGAATGTAAAGGTGCAGGAGGATTAAAAAATGAATTTGGAAGCTTGCGCATACGAAAAGGAAGCTGCAATGGTAACTTTGCGTCCCCTGGATTCAGTACACTATCAAATAAGGCTTGCAAATTGTCATCAGAATCTTGATTTACTCGAACAACAAGATTGGTGGATAGTTTAGTGGGTGACAGCATGTCCTCATCGTCGATTTCTTTTTCGTTTATGTTGATGCTTTTATTGCTTAATGACATCGTTAACGTAGATAAAAAAGATTTAGTATTTGTTCAAATGTATTAAACCAAAGCGAATAGAACCTCAAAAAGTTTCATATGCGTGCTCATATGGACATTTTCCTAAGTCACTTCATTTCTTAAGTCAAGTCAATACATTCCAATTCTTTAATTTCTTTTTAATATAAATAATATGTCGGGTTTAAGCAACATTTATTTTATATTTGTACATATATTATTCCATAAGCAACAGAACTGCCAACATAACAAAACAAATTATATAAAGGCAACCATCCCTTATCAATCTAACTCAATGTAAAGAAATATCGATATATATCGATATATGCTGTATACATAACTTTTACAGGAGTTATATAGGGTATTCACACTGAGCAAATCATCATCAGGGAACGAATTGGAAAATGGTGAATGGTGGAACACCGATTCACAATGCCACCATTTACCTTCAAATCAACCTTTGGCGTCAGCAGGCGGGAAAATTTGTAGAAATAGTAAATAAATTAATTTTATTAAGAAATTGGATGCGACTGTTGCTTTTTCGCAATATAAAAATGATTTATTTGGTAAACGTATGACGGAACTCGACATAACACACGAAATGTTATCTTCAGAGCAGCAAGCTGACGACGACGATTACTTCAAGTCATTTCGGCAATTTACAACTCTCTTGGAGATTGTTACTTTTTAAAATATGTTCTTCCTAGACTTCAATCTACCACAACTTTGTCAAAACCGAATGATTTTACTCCCTGTACCCATCAAATGGGTAAAAAGGGGGTATTGGATTTGTGCAAAAGTATGTAACAGGCAGAAGGAGACATCTCCGACCCTATAAAGTATATATATTCTTGATCACTATCAAAATAGATTTCGATTTGGCCATGTCTGTCTGTCCGTCCGTCCGTCCGTCCGTCTGTCCGGATGAACGCATCGATCTGAGCAACTATAAGAACTAGAGACACCAATGTAGGACAGAGACAGAATGTAGGTTTCTGTATACCATACGCAGATCAAGTTTGTTTCCAATCTCAGATATCTCCACCCGTTCCCTCGCCATTTGATCAAAACATTTTACAGCCACACTTTTAAATATATAGCTTTGGGATTTGGCATGTACACTACTTCATTCACTCTTAATCTACTGTCCAAATTCAAATCAAGTCGATCGGATAATAAACAGGGAAGTTATTCCATAAACAAGATTCAGTACTGTAGCGAGGGGGGAAGAAGCAGTACAGCCACGACTTAAAATGCCTCGCCTGCGCATTCGCGTGTGTGGGCACGGCTTTGTGTATGTGCACGCAGATGCGATCGGAACCGTAAGAAATACACATAAATAGAGTATCACAAAGTTCCCTCACGTGGACACCAAATAGTTGTGTCAAATATCTAATGATTTGTTGTGTAGGGCTGTGACGATGACTTTGAACACGAAGTAAATAAATAATCTCACTCATTTGACGTTGACCGCTATTTCTCGCTCATGGCGACGGGTGGTCGCAGTCCTTTTAAATTATTTTTATGAAGTAAGAAGACTATATATATATATGGTACTAACAAATATCGACCGACTGCCAAATTTATGGAAATGCGATCATCAATCCATAATGTGAATGCAGCTTTTCGATTTACTACATAATAATAATAATGTTATTGTGTAGTAAATCATCCAAGCAACATTCACATTATATTAACTAAAAAGGTACATATTTAATTAATAAACTTAAATGATTCAAATAAACCAAATCGTAGTGCCATAATAAAAATAATTGACTCCAGCAGCAGCGCGCCATTATGTAGCAGCTGGCGCATACCGAGATTTTCAAACAATTTTTCAAATACAATTTTCTTATACTTTCCAATATATATTTAACCATTTTTTTTTTTTTGGCAGTTTCACCTAACTTTATAATAAGAAGATACTGTAAAAATTGTCACCAATTAGTCAGTCAGTCAGTCAGTCAGTCTTAACTCCTTTATATATATATACAAATGTACCTTTGAAAGTGAAAAAAGTTAGCAATTCCATGAAATCATGGTTCAATAAAAATAAAATGTATATAATAAATGTGTTAAGGCGTAGATTACTCATTATATAAAATTAAATATTTCGAATAATTAAAATAAAAGAACAAACTCTTTGTACAACCCACGCTCCATTTCAGTACCAGACCTAATTGTAACAATTGTCACTTGCTGACATATGAGAAGATGCTACTTGAAAGGGTCACTTTGCGTTGCAAGGAATCATGGCATTTTCTAGGAATTACAACGGCCGACCGGTAGGGGAAATATCAGGCACACAAGCAAAGATGCACATGGTATTTACCAAAACCATGTGTCTCCTCAACGACGCGACATGTAACTCCTTAGTACATAAGTAAAAATTTACCTATTCTAAGTATGTTCCGTATTGTAAACTACTGAAAAATACATAAGCTAGGGTAAATGAACCTTAGCTTGTTGGAATAAAAAACAGTTTCGAACAGAACCCCACCAGTAGTAATTCTTTTGTTTGACTCTAGGGAACTCTCCTTAGCTGCCTAACTAGTTCAAGTGGTAGTTACGGCGATCAAGCCCGAATTCAGTTTATGTGCTTAAATTAAAATTCAAAATATCTTTGCATAAACATATTTGCTCTTTGAATAAACATTTTGGTGACCCCGACGTTGGAATAACTGAAGTCAACAAGGCGACAAAGGATTCCTCATCGTTTCCATATCCGATCCTGAACCAAAGTGTCAACTAGGCAACACCAGCATCATAAGAACACAGAGCCCGCTGGCACAATACAGTTGGTACTGTATCCAGTTCTGAATTATCAACCAGGCGACACCTCTGGATAACAACAACGGCATTCACTACAGTTGGTGCCATTTGTATTCAAAAACTCAAGCCGAGCCAATACACAACAACAGATTTGGTATTGCGCTCACTCTGAAGTTGTCCACTTGGCGACATCTCAGCATTTTCCGATCGACCGTCGTGGAGTCAATCTCCGACTCTCCAATTGCTGACTATGCTAATTTGGCTTCGGATGATAATTTAAAATCAACTACGAAGTGTGCTGTCGTCAGCTAGACGTTCAACCAATCCAGATTCTCGACGTCCTCCACGCGAGTAACTTGAGACTCAACCTTAAAAGTGGCACCAGGAAATGTAAACATGGAGGAACTGTTAGTAACTTAGGAGGAAATCAGTCAAGAGACTTCAAGGCTAATTTCCAACTACAAATAGGATTCAGCTGAGAGGCCGGTTATCACAAGATAAACCCCTACGCTCTCACTGAAAAATGGAACGCAATCAAAAGGATTCACGATACCATAAGATTGAGCGGCGAGCTATATGATTACCAGCAATACTTCGCCTTTTATGAAGACATAAGATCCACGGTGTTAAAATATCTAAAAGGCCTCAATGAAGAAGACAAAAATTCAGAACAATCTGGATGCAAGGTAGCACCTACGGACGATAGGCAGCTTCAACAAACAGTTCCAAGTTGAATACATTGTGCCGTCGACAACGAGCATGATAGCGTCATTAGATCGCGCATTGCAACAAACTCACCCAAGGGGCACACATCAGCCGACTTCATAAAAGGTCTTTGGTCCCAGATCCAGGAGGTTCACTTTCGGATTCACGAGGATATCGTGGATCCTGGAGGAGAGGGATACGATGCTACGGAGTAGTTAAATAACAATTCCAAAATTTGATGGAGACGTCCTTAAATGGACACAATTTTACGAAATGTTTGTGTGCATGGTTCTCGACAACCTGCCCACGATTCGCAAAATGTGGTATCTAAAAACCAGCGTGATCGGCGAGGCAGAAAGAATGATACGCCATATCGATTTAAAGGAAGAAAATTATCTTCACACCTGGAACATCCTAGTAAACGCTTACGAGAATCCGAGGGACATAGCGTCAACGGTATTAAACCGATTCCTGATGCAACAGGCTGTTAATGACAATGTCAAATCCCTAATGGAATTATACATAGTCACAATGGACTCTCTTGCATCTCTGAAGGAACTCGGTTTGGACATCTCAACGTGGGAACCTATACTAAAAGCAGTCCTACGAGTCCTAGAGTTCGTGTTATGGCCACTGGAAACAAAACATATGGAAATGATAAAAAAAAATCGAAAGGAGCAACATGTGCATCATCATTGATGACCGGAAAAGCAAGCCCCTATTGCAAGAAAACTAATCACTTGCTATTTTGGTGCGATGACTTCTGCGCCAAACCAACGCCTTAACGCTTAAATTGGGTGCAGAAAATGTGCGAAAACTGCTTCAAAGAAGACCACATGTCAAAGGCGTGTCCAAGTCGCTTCAAATGTTTCAAATGCGACAAAAAGCAAAACACGCTGCATTTGGAAAATGGACCCACGGAACTACAAACTCAAATTGTAGCATCTCCAAATACTCAAAACATTAATCTCTTTGCCACAGCAAAAGTAGCACTCCAAGGAAACAACGGGCAACAAGCCACATTTAAAGCTGTACTATATTCTGGATCACAACACAACGTGATCTCAGAAATGTTGACATCCCTGCTGTCCCTAAACGGCACTATACCACACTGCGAATTGAAGGTATCGGTGGACAGCCCAAAACAAGAAAGGCGCAAGTCAATGTGCTGGTGAAATCGCTGCACAATGATTTACAATGCGGAGCCTTTATATTACCAAACATAATCACCGATCAACCATCCCATGCCATAAGCAAGTCCAGCTGGAACGTACCTGACAACTTGCCTTTGGCGGATCCACAATTCAACAAGCTGGGTTAAATGGACATGTCGACCGGCTTTGAGCCATACTTTTCATTATTGCTCCCACAACAGCATAAAATACCCGCTGGTCAATTATGCAAAAGACCGAGTTGGGATGGGTTGTGGCTCGAAAAAAAGGCTTCAAAAAAGTCAGCAGCCCTTTGTGCAGTTGCATTAGAGGTTGAAACGAAAGCCATAATGGAGCGTTTTTGGACGCTGGGAAAATATGGAGAAGCAGCGAACGCCATGTGAAGAAAGATGTGATAAACACTTCATCGATAATCTGTAAACCGCTGCCGATGGCCGATTCACAGTCAAATGACCGTTTTTAAACACTCTTATGCCCTGGGGCCCTCGGTGAAGATCGCAGAAAAAATGCTTTTCATTAAAAAAAGAACCGAGGAAAAGATTTGGAATGGATATGTAGAGTTCATGATGGAATATGAAAATTTGGGACACATGACACAAGTACCTCGCGAGCTCCTTCCATCAAAGAACTACTTCAACCCTCATCATTGTGTGCTAAAACCTGATAGCAGCACCACAAAACTAAGGGTGGTCTTTGTCGCATCATACAAGATACCAACCAGAAAATCCCTGAATGACATATTGCAAGTTTGACCCACTGTGCAAAGCGATCTGATCTCGATCTTGTTACGATTCAGATCGCATAAAAATGTTTTTACTGCGGACAGAAAAAATGTACCGCCAACTATGGATAAATCCAGAAAACCAATGCCATTAGATAAAAGTCTGGAGAAATAGTCCCAATGAGGAATTAAGATACTACCGTCTGGCAACTTAAAGCTTAGATCACCTTGCCGCACTAAACATCAACAAGCTATCTCTAGGATCAGCGGCATAAAAGAATGATTTATATTTGGACGATTGCCTGATAGGAGCAGACTCAACTCATAATGCAGTTCAAATCCAACAGGAGCTAAACCAAATACTGCTTCCATCAGGATTCAAGCTGCGAAAATGGTGCTCAAATAAAAAACCAAATCTTAAAGGAAATCCCAACGGAAGATATCGTCAATGATGTCCATCTGGGTGAAGCACTGTAATAACACAGTGTTAAAACTCTGGGGCTTATATGGATGCCCAAAAATTACCAGCTTCGTGGGTGGGCACAAGGCAGTCAAGCATCTCAAATTACCAAATGAGCTGTGTGCTCCGAATTAGCCCAAATATTTGATCCATTGCACAGTGGTTGGACTTGTACGGAGCCGCGTACATAAATATTTCGCAAATTTGACATAGAAAACAGTAAGACAGCTTGAGTTTATTCACGATATCACATATCGCAGCTACACCTAGCATTTTTATTACCTTAACACATTGACAAATACACTGATAACACTCATAAAGGGGGGATCGTGGAGTAACATAACTAAATGTCTATGTAAACATGAAAATGACGTTAAAAAAAATACACAAAAAAAGTATAATCAATCAAAAATACAAACAAATAATAAATCAATCAAATTAATTTTCACAAGATGAATTTATTAAAGTAAATACCTGCAACAATAAAATTCATTTTAAATAATCGAAGTCGGACCTCTCTAGCAAACGTTTGACCACTTTGAAATGCAATTTTGTTTTGACAAAAAGCTAACTTAGCGCAGCTGCGCTGCAAAATTGAATACGTATTCACGTTTTGCATTCTATTTTTAGAAAGTCCCGTTAGATTTCCAGGAAGAACCGGTTTGCCATGAAGAAGCTTGGACATTTTAGAGGCGATTTGGTTAGGTTAGGTTAGGTTGCGGTGGCTGGAGCAGAGACCCACTCCACACTTGGGCCAGGAATTGGCCCCTTGTGATACCACATAATGTCTTTTAAACATTTTGTTCCCCCTTAAACCAATTTGATGATTTTAAGAATTTAAGGATACTGTAAATCCCAACCTCTGATACGTCCGATAGGGTATCAAAACTGTAGTGTCCCAAGTGATGGAACCTTCTCCTGCTGAGTGCAGGACAGTGACAGAGCAGATGTTCTACGCTCTCTATTTCTTCTACAATACCACAACTTCTGCAAAAGTCATGGTGTGGTACTCCCAGTCTGTTAGCGTGAGTCCCTATAAGGCAGTGGCCTGTGAGAGCCCCTATTATTGTCGAGATGTGGGATCTCCTATGTTTGATTAAAGCAGATGTGCGCTTTGTGTCAAGGGTGGGCCAAGTGAGTTTGGAGACCGTGCATGTAGTGAGATTACTCCAGCGTTCGGCGGTTAGACGCCTGGTGTCCTTACTATGCAGCCTGAAAGTGGACAGAGGCATGCCGACGCTGCTCCTCTCAGCGAGGAGTATATCGTTGGTGCCTTGCCTGGCCAGTTCATCTGCCAATTCGTTTCCTTCTATATTACGGTGTCCAGGCACCCATACGAGGTTGATACTGAGCTGTTGGGCTATCTCGTTTAGAGATTGGCGACACTCAGTGAGTGAGACTGCGTTGTTGGTGCATGAGTCAAGCGCCTTTAAGGCGGCTTGGCTGTCTGAGTAGATGTAGATATTCCCTACACTGATGTTGAGCGTACGCAGGCAGAGGGTGGCTTCCTGGATGGCCCTCACCTCTGCCTGATACACGCTACAGTGGTCGGGAAGACGGAAACTGGTTCTGATTCCTAAATCGGGGGAATATACACCGCCGCCCACACGTTCTTCCAGCTTCGACCCATCAGTGAAGATTCTGATCGAGCCTGGTACATGTTGAACCGGCTTTTCCCAGTCTAAACGGCTAGGTATGCACACTCTGTATAACTTGTCGAAAGTCAGTTTAGGTGTGCAATAGTCTGTAAAGGGGGGAATCCGAGGTATGGACTTGAGAACTACGGTATGCCCCGTGGTGCCTGTCGTCCAGTTGTTGGATTCCCTGAGTCTAATGGCTGAGTTTTTAGCTAATTCTTTGGACAATAGGCCCAGCGGTATTAGATGAAGCATGATGTTCAGGGCTTCGGTTGGAGTGGTGCGTAGGGCACCGCTGATGCAGATTTCTGCACTTCTTTGAACTTTATGGATTGTTTTGAGGTTGGATGGTAGATCAAGTGCGGGCCACCACACTAGCACTCCATAAAGTAGGATGGGTCGGATGACTGCTGTGTACAGCCAGTGGACTATGCGTGGAGAGAAGCCCCATCTGGTACCAATGGCCTTCTTGCAAGCAAAAAGAGCAGTGGTTGCCTTGCATACCCTCTGCTTTATATTTTCTTTCCAGTGTAGTTTGCTATCCAGTACTACACCTAAGTACTTCGCCTGAAAGCTCTGGGTAAGAATCATGTTATTGATTCTAGGGGGGTTTAAGCTCGGTGGTTTATATTTCCTAGTGAAAAGAACGAGCTCTGTCTTGCTCGGATTCACGCCTAGTCCACAGGTCTTGGTCCATTTTACTAAAGTATTGAGTGCTGATTGCATTCTGTCGCAGAGGGTTTGCGGAAATTTACCTTGGGTTAGGATTGCAACATCATCCGCGTAGGCTACCGCCATATGCCCCTCCTCCTCCAGCGTACATAGCAGTTGGTTTATCGCCAGTACCCATAGATGTGGAGATAGGACACCTCCCTGAGGAGTGCCTCTACTGACGCACCTACTGATCGAGGACTCTCCTAAGCATGAGCTCACTGTCCTGCTGGTGAGCAGCAGTCCTATGAGCTCTACCAGGGGGTCCTCAACCCCCAGACTCGTCAGTGCGGAGGTGATAGCTACTGGAAGAATGTTGTTAAAAGCTCCTTCTATGTCTAAGAAGGTCACCAGGCTGTATTCTTTGACACTGAGCGATCTCTCGATGCGAGAGACTAAAGAGTGCAGAGCTGTCTCGGTAGACATGCCCTTGGTGTATGCGTGCTGTGTACGCGAAAGTAGGGAGGGGTTAATGAAGTTTCTAAGATGTACATCTAAAATCCTTTCGAGGGTTTTTAAGAGAAAGGAGGAAAGACTGATTGGTCTGAAATCATTCGGTTTGACGTGGGAAGGTTTTCCTGCCTTGGGTATAAAGACTACTTTCGTTTCCCTCCATGCTAGAGGAATATGGTTTGTCGTAAGACATCCTGTGAAGATGCTACGAAGCCACGCTATGATGCAGCTGAAGCTATGTTAGAGTTGAGCCGGGTATATGTTGTATAAACCGGGGAATTTAAAGGGCTTGAAGGTACTGATTGCCAACCTAATTTTGTGATCGGTTATTATTTCGTTAGCCCTGTTTGTTTGGCTACGATAGATCTGTATCGCTGGTCGCGGTGCTTGAGAACACCCTGGAAAGTGGGTATTTAGTAGAAGTTCGAGTGTTTGCGAACTGGATTCTGTCCACGATCCGTCGTCCCTTTGTAGAAGCCCTGGGGGGGTTGGGGAGGAGGCTAGAATCTTCCTTAAACGTGATGCGTCAGAGGTGGATTCAATAGTACTGCAAAAATGGGCCCACGAGGCTCTCTTTGCCTTTCTTAAAGCTTTTATGTAACTATTTAGCTCGTTCTTGTACTGGGCCCAGGTAGTGTCAAGCGTCGTACTTTTTGCATGATTAAAAGTTCTCCTGCACTTTGTTTTGAGTGTATCGAGATCTGAGGACCACCATGATGGCTTGAAGGATTCTTTGGGGGTTATTTTTGGGCAAGATTTGTCTAGGGCGTCGTTACAAACCTTTGTTAGGGTGTCGACCAAGGAGTCTACCTCTGCTGCATTTTTCGGAATAAGGGGCGGGGTTTGAGCCAGGTTTTTCCTAAGTAGTCGCATGTATTTACCCCAGTTGGTTTTTCTAGGGTTTTGGGTTTTCTTAAGTGGTGGACGAGATACGTCAAAGCTAAATTCAATGTGGCGGTGGTCTGAGAAGGAGTGTTCTGGTAGAACTTTCCAGGACGCCACCCGCTGTGAAATACAGTCTGAGAAAAGGGTAATATCCAAGACCTCACTTCTGTTTTTGATGATAAAGGTGGGGTCGTTACCTCTATTACATAAGTTTAGGTTAGTACTAAGAAGAAAGTCAAAAAGTAACTCACCCCTCTCGTTGGTGTTTGTACTTCCCCATTGTGTGTGATGCGCGTTTGCATCTCCTCCCATGATCATACTCGTTCTCGTGCCTGCACTTTGTGAGACCAGGTCACGGAAATTAGTCGATGGAATACTTCCCTCGGTGTCGTGAGGAAGGTAGAAGGAGGCCAGCCTGTAAGATTTAGCCCCCAGTTCAAGGCTGGCTAATGTGATGTGTCCATCACTCAACTGGGGGAGTAGAAAAGCATTGTAACGTTTTTTTATTAATAAGCAAGTTCTTATTTTGCCCTTACCGGAGCTATAAAATAGGGTATATTTTGGAGTCCTCAAGCCACAGACCCTGTCAGCAGCGATCCATGGCTCTTGGACCATCACCACATCCACCACGCCAGGTGCTAGGCGCAGCAGAAGCGCAGCCGAGGCTGCCCTACTGTGATGCAGATTTATTTGGAGTATCTGCATCAAGTAGGGCAGCACTCCTCTCCGTGATCGTCCTATCCGCTTCATCGGCTGATGTCTCGCCTAGGAGCTCTTTTTCGGAATACTGCAGGCCCAGTGTCCCACCGTAGTCCGAGCCCGAGGAGACGTAGCCGTCGATACTGCCCTGAGGGGCAGCATCTTCGACCTCCATCTCCTCGGCCTCCATCTCCTCGGCCTCGCTCGGTGGGTCCACCGACTCTGCCTCGACGCAGCTGGCCAGGTCCGCCTGCGCACCGGCGTCGGATTTGTACACCTTCACGCCAACCTTCCCGAACGAGTAGCAGATGCTACCGCCCTTTCTCTCCAGATGTATCGAGCTCTCGTTGTCTATCTGGAAGACAACCTGCATGGAGGCACGGTTTGTCTTCTCTATCTTGAGAACCCTCCAGTTGGACGCATGCATGTCCGGATTGCATAGCCTGACCATCTCCAATATGTCATTTGGCTCCGAAGGTTCGCACGGTAGCCAAGCCCTTGCTCTGGGTCTCGAGGGGATGTCCTTTGCATCCACTGCCGCAAGTTTCGCGCCGGGGTATACCTCCCCAAGTTTCTCAACAGCAGCCTTGTAGAGCTGCGCCGACCTTTCGTCCCCGCAAGCGATCAGCTTGATGGTCCCTTGGAACCAGCCAGCATCCTCGCATGCCGGTGGTGGGCCTGGGTTTTCGCGCAGCATGGTGAGGCAGATTGGCGCTAGAGCCACCTGCACCCAGTGCTACTGGTGTCGTGGGATGCGCCCTTCCTGACAATTCTTGTCGATGACCCCAATGAGGATCTTGTCCTTCGCCACCTCCGCGAAGGACCTCGACAACGGTGCTTGGCTCCTCCATGGAGCGATTCCGTTTGGTAGCGGTGTGCTGCGCGGTATCCTCCAGTTTAAAATTTGGCAGGACGGCCTTTGCCCACTCCAGATCCTGTTGGATCTTAGCAAAGTCCTCCTCAGACGCCTGTTCCCTGGTTATTGGGGCGGTTGCATTGCGCGTCAATATTCTTTTGGCCGTCCGCTTGTCGTTCGGACGGGCTTTAGACGGGTCCGGTCGAGTGAAGTCGACCGCCCTTTTGCTCACCACTGTGTCTGTTCCCGATTTGCAGCCAACTGACACGCCAATGAGATTGGTGGCTATGTTGGAACAAACCGGGGCAGACACAGTAGGATTCTGCTCTGCTGTAGTGCCGCCTGTCACAGCACTCCTCACCTTTGCCGTTTCCGTCTTCTTGCCAGCTGACACGCCAGAGGCCGAGGGCCTAATGCCGGCGGAAGACGGGCGTGCTCCAGTCGAAGCGCTGGAAGCTGCTGGCTTCTGCGTGCTCATACGGTTTGAGACACTCTTTTTTTGTTTATGTTATTTTTGTTCATCTTGCTTTGATTCCCACGAGTTGCGGAGAAGGGGAACGGTCCACCCGGGCAGAGATCCGCAGTACCCGGGTAAGGCAAGAATAGAACAGGTGTTTGCCAGGCACCTGAGCCCTCCGTTCACGACTGAGATATATTTGTTAAGCCTGGGCCCCCAGCCAGTCTGACCATCAGCACGGGTCGGATGACACCTTGGTCCGGCCCAGGTGTGAGATGTGAGGGGTAGGATTGGGTAGGAACATGTGTAGGGATGGTGGTGTGTGTGATACTATAATTTTAGAAGGCGGTCAGACAAACGCCTCGTCAGTACAGTAACGTCCGCAGTACCCGCTGGCTGTCCGGGACTGCTTATTTGAATATTCGCAGCTGACCCCCTACAGGAGGCCGTTCGCTATCCGCAACCTGCGACCCGTCCGGTGGCCTCAGCTAGGCCGCCCTCAGAACCACCTCACCAGCTCTAAAGGATACTTCGGATTGACAAAAAGCTAACTTAGCGCAGCTGCGCTGCAAAATTGAATACGTATTCACGTTTTGCATTCTATTTTTAGAAAGTCCCTTTAGATTTCCAAGAAAAACCGGTTTGCCATGAAGAAGCTTGGACATTTTAGAGGCGATTTGGTTACTTTTCTCAAATTTTTGTTGTTATGAATTTTTTTAATTTTGGCCTAGGGGCGCAACCACTGTGCATTGGGCTTATTTGCCCCTGTCGTTGTACGGGCAAAGATATTTATGCAACTCCTCTGGGAAGACAAATTCGACTGGGATGTCAAGTTGCCAACGCATTTGCGCAATGGGTGGAAGGGCCTTAGAGAAGATATTCATGAGCTGAACGAAATGCAGATTCCCAGGCACATCTACGATGGAAAAACACCTTCGAGCAAAGAAATACACACATTTGAACATGCATCTGAAAAGGCTTACGAAGTTGCAGTTTACATGCGAGCCACGTACAAAAACAAACAATTGTATATGTTCGACTACTTTGCTCAAAGTCGTGAGATGCACCAACATAAAAACAGTCTTTGCCACGCTTAGAACTGTGCGAGCACTACATGTCAGCATTGCAATCGCTCCATCAACACTAGGAGAAGACATATATAATTGGAAGCATAGCAAATTGCAACGAATCGTAGCCTACATGTTGCGATTCTGTTATAAGGAAAGAAGAAGTTCAACCACCGCCCTGCATGTGAAAGAATTGGGCGACGCGGATGATCTAAAAAATCATCGTAGTCACTACATGGTAGAAAAAAGAGCTCTATCATTTTATTGACACCACGAATAGCGAACAGTGGCCTCAGTCGCGTCGGAGGCAGACTGGAACATTCAGAACTATCTAATGACGCCAAACATCCGATCTTGTTAACATACAACAATCCGATTGTTCAAATTTTACTAAGAGAGATACATGAGGATAACATTGCGGGGCTCAAGCACTAAGAGCAATCGCAAGGCAGCAGTTATGGATTCTAAAAGACAAGAACATGGCCAGGAACGTCATACATAGCTGTGTGCAATGCACCAGAGCCAAACCCAAGCTAATGCAGCAAATTATGGGCAAATTACCTGCTGATCGAGTCACACAGCACTGGCGTGGACTACTGCGGACCTTTCTGGACTCACAATAAGATTCGTGAAAAATGCCTGAAAAGGCATACATAACAGTATTCTGTTGCTTCACCGCAAAGGCGGCACATCTGGAGTAAGTGAGCGATCTAACTACAGATGCATTTCTGGAAGCCCCTTGCATTTTTTTGAGTCGTGAAATTTTAAACAATCCATTGTGACAATGCAACGAATTTCATTGGCGCCAATAAACAACTAATGGAGCTGCAAAGGCAATCTATTCAGACAAGGCTGCAACAGAGATTCTTTAAGACGTTGATCTACTAAAACAGCACGGGCTTGTTAACGCGCGGACCCAGGAAAAATGCAACCCACCTCCCGTCCAACCGAGCGAGGGGCGCACCGCATAACGTGCGGTAACGAAGATCGCGGAATAGATAAATAAGTACAAACTAAATAAAAGTTCTACAGAACTTAAACAATAGACAAAAAACTATAGATTACACAGATACCATAAAAGTGAAGTTCTGAGTAAGGAAATAGATATAGCATTACATATTAAATGATAAAGATTGTTATAATTAGAACATAGAATTCGAAAAGGGTTATGGATAGCATAGTTAGCATTACAAGCTTGAAGTGAAAGAGGAAGATAGTTTCTAGAATTTCTGATCGGAACTGCAAAACTAATTTGGCTGATTAACTCAGAAGAATCAATTTCCCCATTAATTAGTTTGTGTATGAAAATTACACCAAGCATGGTTCTACGATCAGAAAGAGAAGGAAGATTTATTAGTAAAAGTCTACTACGATAAGAAGGCAAGCGAGTATTAGGATTCCAGTTAAGACTACGGACTGCAAAGAGAAGAAATGGTTTTTGTACCGATTCTATTCTATCATGATGAACCTTATACTGGGGGCAACAAATACAAGACCCATATTCAAGAATAGGTCGAACAAAGACTCTTGAGCGTCTTAAAAAACCAGATGATAATCCAAATCTTGTCTATCTGGACAACATCGCTTGTTTATTCAATTTGCCGAATATTGTACAGTCAAATGGGCAACATTTGCGCTGCCTTATTGAGAATGCAACGGCACTGTTCAACTTGTTATCTCTCGGCAATGAATCCCAAATCACGCAGGCAATGCTCATCTCCATTGTCATGAACAAAGTCGATCAAGAAACCAAAAGGAAGTCGAATGAGTCATGCGTCGATATTATAAAACGCCATTGCCAATTCTTAGAATCTATTAGCATATCGAACGATATTGCTAATGCGAGCCTGCAAACTGCTAGTATGCTTCGCCGTTAGCGGCCACATCGAGGTTTCATCTTTACTTGCTCCACACATATGTGTCAGAATTGCTTTAGCACCGAACACAAACCGTTTAAATGTTCTCCGCTCGGTAATGATTCTGCCCATCATCGCTTCCAGGTCATAAAACGACTGAACCTATGCATTAATTGTCTTGGCAAGGGCCACCACGTGGCCACATGCTCGTCTACGCAGAAGTGTCGTACTTGCTCACGAGCACATCACACGATGTTGCACCGAGGTGTCGGTGAAACAATCACTCCGCCACCGATGGCGGCACAACCACGCTTCAATACTGCACAGTCCTCGGATATAATTACTCACATCCATATAGACCTCTAGCATATTTCGATTGCAAACGACTACAGAATGCACCACAAACCGGCGGAATGATGGCATTGTGCAGGCGCTTAGCACTTGCCTAGCCGCAAAGACGGCGTTACCTGAGCAGCAAGCGAGAATGCTTTCTCCAACTATGCGACTCAGTGGGCCACGAGCCGTCGTGAAAAGCGTATAAGTTGGTTGTCAAGCGAATATTCGCCAACAGACACGAGTCACCGTCAGACCCAGTACGTCTGAAAGCGATTGTAGAGACTCTGTTTCCACACCGTAAAGATCGCCTGGCGGCGGATCCAGGGGCGGCGTATCAACTGGCAGCGGTTTTCTGCCAGCTATTGAGGTTGAGTCAATGACTTATGGTGACTCGTTGGGTGGCGCCCAACAAGGCACAGGGACCAGACGCCATCCCCAACAGGACCCTGAAACTGGCCATCTCGCTGCAGCCAGGCGCTTTCGCGGAGCTCTACAGCAAATGCCTCGAAAGAGTGTTCCCAGACCGATGGAAAATACAGAAGCTGGTGCTTCTTTCAAAGCCAGGTAAACCACCCAATGAAGCCTCCTCCTTCCGGTCAATTTGCCTGATCGACACCATGGGCAAGGTCCTTGAAAAGATAATCTCCTCGAGGTTCGAGGAGGCTATAAGCCGAGGTGGTGGCTTGTCGCCTCGGCAACATGGCTTCCGTAAGGAGAAATCCCCGCTGACGCCATCGACAGAGTGATCACGCTTGCATCAGAGGCAATAGAAGATCCCTTTGGAAAGGTTTCGCAAAGCAGTACTGGCTCATTGCGACCCTGGACGTTAGGAATGCGTTCAACACAGCCGATTAAGGATGCATTTTTGACGCTCTATCTCTATTTGGAATCCCTCCGTACGTACTTGCATTGGTGAGGGACTGCTTTGCTGAACGACTTCTGCGCTACACTACATCGCGCTACACTACATCGCGACGCACCATATTTCAGCGGGATTGCCCCAAGGCTCCGTCATAGGGCCCTTGCTGTGGAACGTCGCTAATAACGGCATCCTTCGGCTGACGCTCCCCAGCGGCACACACATAGTCGGCCAATCACCTAAATGCAGCGGAGCATATTTGCAGTGCGGCCTAAGAGTCGTCACTCAATGGCTAAGCTCTGTGGGCCCTGAGCTGGCCACCCAAAAAACGGAGGCGGTACTGGTAAGCAGTCGGAAGGTGGTGGAGACTGCTCGCATCCGCGTCGGGGATGACACCGTTCTATCGAAAAGGGCCATCCGTTAACTAGGTGTGATGATTGACACACGGCTAAGTTTCCGCGAGCACCTGCAGTTCGTACAGGGAAAGGCAGCGAACTCGATCCGAACATTGCTCAGAATTATGCTCAACACGAGAAGTCCCAAGCTAGCGAGGAGGAGGCTGCTAAACAGCGTTGTTCGGTCGACGATTTTATATGCTGCACCAGTTATATCCTCTTTTACTGTTGGCGGGTCGAAGTAGAAAGGCAACAGCTTCGCTGGGCAGTGGGTCTGACGCTCGCCAGTCCAGAGGTCTGGACGGCAGTATGCAACTTCTCAGCGCTTGCAGTGTAAGAGCTACGTAGAGTGGAGCGGTAGAGAAGCAGAACCATGTAGAGGCAGCACGCGCCCCCACAAAAAAAAATGTACGGCCGTACCACAAGGGCAGCCACGCATATAGATATAGATGCGCATGTAGATCATGTCTTATTGGTCACGGCATTGAACTTGGATGCATCAGGATGGTACAAAATCGGTCGCGCTCTGCTAGACTCGTGCTCACAGGTTATCCTTATTGCCGATGAGTTTGCACAAGCACTTCGCATACCACATATAAGGCGCCACCTTCGAAGTATTGGAAAGTATTCAAACTCAAATAAAGCATGGCGCTTCCACCACAATCAAATCACGTTTTAATGAATTAGAACTTGCGCTACAATTTTGTTTTACGTCGCATATTGCATACCACCAAGATTCGGAAATAGACATATAATCGTGGAATTTTGCTAAAAACACCTTACTTACAGATGATAAATTTAATTAATATCGTCGAATTGATTTGCTGCTTTCAAAATCCGAAACTTTCAAAATCTTGTCAGTAGGCCAAATTAGGCTCGGCCCACACTTCCCAATACTGCAAAAGACACTTTCTGGTCGTTGCCAAACAAAGCCCGCACAATTACAGAGTTACTCGTTAACTCGTTAACGTTCAGCAATTGTGGCGCATCGAAGATGTTGGAAAGTCAGCTGACATGTATACACCAGAGCAACGCAAGTGTAAGGCGATCTTTACCGAAACGGTTCACCACAAAGGGATGGACGCATTGTGGTTCGGCTTTCATTTAAAAATGATCCCCGTCTGCTTGGCTGCTCATTTGATAATGCTCGTAGAAGCTTCCTAACACTTGAACGCCGACTCTGCCGCACACCAGATATAAAATCAAAATACGTAGAGTTTATGCAAGAATATGAAAACTAAGGACACATGAGCTTAGTAGATATCTCTCAGGTCGATGTGCCACATTTCTACATTCTGCATCATTGCGTGCTTAAACCAAAAGGATCCTCAACCAAGTTAAGAGTTGTCTTCGATGCGAGCTGTCAGAGAACGACCCGAATATCGTCAAATGATTTGCTCACGGTCGGACCGACAATTCAATCCGATCTATACACACTGCTCTTACACTTCTGCATTTAGCGCTACGCAATAACGCTTATATAGTCAAGATGCTTAGGCTGATTCTCGTCGGCGCTGAGGACCGCAAGTTTCAGTACATTCTCTACAGAAGCACTCTTTTTGAACTACTTCACACCTTTGAGCTCAACACACTAACCTATGGAACCGCTACAGCGCCATATCTCGCGATACGCAGTATGTGATATCTGGCGGATCAATATTTGGATAAAATCAAAACCGGAGCGGAGCGGACACAGCTGCAACCCTCTCCGCAAATCAAATCAGAGGTCTCGGAAATTCTCAATAGTGGCAATTTTGAGCTTGCCAACTGGCGTTCAAACTACTGCCAGTCGACGATCGCACTACTAATGATTTAAACCTTACGCATGTTCAAGTTCACATTTGCATCAACACACTAATCGGATGTCGTGTCAAAACGGACAATATTGTCAATCGTATCATCCTTGTTTGATCCATTGGGACTGACTAACCCCAATCATTATAGTTGCTGAAATTATTCTGCAGAAGCTGTGGTTACTCAATCTGCAATGGGATGACTCAGTCCCACATACTCTTCTCGATGCATGGATATCATTTATCTCATCACATTCGTCGTTTGAATCGCTTTCAATACCGCGCTATTGTTTGCAACCAAAGCTTCGGAGTTTACAGATACACGAATTATGTAACGCCTCGATTATGGCTTACGGTTGCTGTATCTGTGCACTTACGATTGGAGCAGATGTGTTTACCAAGGTACAACCCATACCATTTAAATCAATTGTCGCACCAACCAGGAAGTTGTCGTTGCCAAACTTCGAGCTGTGTGGTGCGCATCTGTTGTCAAAACTCTATTACAAGATATGTGAGATCTTTGTAGACAAATAGGCAACCAAGCTTTTGTGGAGTGACTTGCAAATTGTCCTTCACTGGGTTCAACACCGCTCTTCCACACTTTCTACGTTTGTCGGCAATCGTATTTCCAAAATCCAGGAAAAAACCTCCAACTATCACTGGATGTACGTGTCAACACACTGCAACCCTGCAGATCTACTATCTAGAGGCTGCACTGTAGGTGAATTCCAGCATTCGATATGGTTCGATGGGCCTGCATATTTACTACAAGTTATGTAATATCGACTTGGACGTGGTACAATTTGAAAAGCGCAAATCAGCTTTTATGATACCAGCTGTGTACAAGATCAGCTCTTACAATCGCTGCCTCTTTGTTATCGCATGACCACTTCGTTTCGTCCACCTCACCGGAAAGCTGCCGTCGGTTTGTCGCCTTCACCGCAAGAGTTGTCACGCGCATTGTACTGCATCGTTGGAAATTTGCCGGCCAAGCACTTTGCCGAAGACATAGGACTGCTGCCTCGTACTAACATAAAAAACGATAATCCCTTTCTACAGGTAACAAAAGGCTTCGGCTGTTAAGAGTTAGAGGACGTCTAGAATTAGCCAATGTTCTTGACACCCATAAGCATCCGATTTTACTGCCAAGCAAGGTTTTTTTTGTACATCAATAAATGCAGCACGTTCACCTTTAGAACTATCACGCCGGTCCGAAGGCACTACGATTCTGAATCGTCAATGCACGGGATATGACTCGTCGCGTCGAACTGCGTACGATATCGACCAGCTCTAGAAAAACAAATTATGGGCCAACTGCCAATTGAAGATACGCCATCAAGACCATTTATGAGTTGCGGAGTAGATTTCTGAGGACCAGTCAATATCTACTTGCGCATTCGTGGAAAGACACCTTGCAAGGGATAGGTTGCTGTCTTCGTATGTTTCGCTACCAAAGCGGTGCATATCGAAGTAGTGGCAGATCTGTCGACTGACGCTTTCATCGCCGCACTGAAACGCCTAATAGCTAGACTCCCTTCCCACATATGCTGTGATAATCCCACAAATTTCACAGAAGCCAATAACAAATTAGAAGCACTCCTATTTAAAGATGAAACGACTCGCGCAATCACAAATTTTTGTCGAAATGAATTTATAAATTTTCATTTTATTCCTCCCAGGGCAACCCATTGTGGCATTCTATGGGAAGCGGCCGTTAAAAAGGGGTGCTCAATCGCACGCTGAACAACACTCAATTTACATTTGAAGAGCTAACCACTGCTGCTGTTGAGGTTGAGGCAATACTCAAGTCTCATCCTCTGTCGTCACTTTCGTCAGACCCAAGTGATCTTGCTGCCCTTACACCAGGCCATTTTCTTATCGGTGATGCACTGCGCGCATTGCCTGAACTTCCAGTATCAGAGGCCAAGATGAACAACCTGGAGCGGGTCACTGACGTACGCACCGCCAAGGGAATATATCAACGATCCATACACAAACTTGCCTTGTTACACCAGTATCTTGAAAGTTCCATTCATACTTTCAATGGGGCCGGGATGTTGGGTCAATAACCCAATAGTTTAGCAGTTCGTAAATATTTATTAATGTGAATTTTTAAATATCTGAACATATGGAGAATGAAAGCAGTTGCACTCATGCTCACTATATTTTGCTAAGACCGCTCCAGCCCTTTCTCTGTTAATAATTTCCCTTTTTGACAGCCGCCTGCATAGATTACATACAGACCGAACAGAATTGAATTGTGCATTAAACAGTGAAGTTGAAATAAAAAAAAAAAAATTCCATGCTCGAATATACGAAGAATTGTCTTTTAGAGCTTGCAAGTTTGTTCTACAGTTAACAATGTTATTTTCTTTGTGAGGAAGCCAAGCTGAGCGCTTCGTATAAATATTCAAATTGTCTTGTAATTAACATTTTATGTACGACAAGCAATATTCTGAAAAAATATGGTGGTCCATCCTATTTACATTATATATATATCTAGTTACACTTTTATATGGAACATTAATCTTGAGCTGGCTGGCTGAGTCACAATTCCCGAATAAATCTACTCCGTTAAATAGTGCAGATATATCAAAAACATTATCAATTGTAAGCCGTATATTTTTTGGAAAGCTGTCGCAGTAGTCCATACGTTTTTCCAGTTGTATTTATATTTTCCTTGTATATTAAAAGACACTTAGCTTTCGAGTGGCTTAAACTCAAACAGTTTATCTAGTTCAGTCATTACCATTTTCTAAATTTGACATATTTACACACTCATTAACTTGATTAACAGCACGACTGACATACATTTGGACATCATCTGCATACATATGGACGTTAGACACCGACAATACACTGCACAGGTCATTAATATAGATGGTAAACAGCAACGGCCCTAGGACGAATCCCAGCGGTACACCACGATTAACATTAAATAAATTTGATTCTCTAGACTGAACAGAAACAGCTTGCTTTCTATTAAATAAATACGACTGCATTAGCTTAATGGCGCTATCAGAACAGTTGTACATTTTATTTAGCTTTGTCAGTGGATTACAGTATCAAATCCGTGTTAAAATCAAGCAGTGTCTGAAATGTTATTCTGCTATTATCCACTTCCCTTCGGAAGTCTTCTACTAAATTGATAACAGCAGTCGTGTGCGGAAACCAGATTTAATATAATTCAGTAAAGAATTGCTGGTCATATAGCGAGCTATTTGCCCAGCCATTAGCTTCTCAAATATTTTGGAAAGTATGGTAGTATTGAGATCGGTCTATATTCATTATTGGCCTTCGTGATTGGCATGTTAATGTTGTTATGGCAGTATTAACTAAGTACGTCAAGTAATTCATTAGTAGTAGTAGTAGTAGTAGTAGTAGTAGTAGTAGTAAGTAGTAAGATTTATTTTCCATTGACATAATACTAGTAATTATTTCGAGAAAAATACTGTCGGGAGCAGAACTAGTGAAATATGTTTTCCTTCATTTAATTACATTAATTTGTTAATCTTGCCCAATGTTACGGTCCAGCTTTAATTTGCATATGTAATCAGTATAACATCTTATCAACATTAAGCTTTCGGCGCAAGTCAGTCTTTCGCTGATACTCATTGAAAATACACGCGTGCACGCATCGCAGCAAAACTCAAATCAACTCGCTTAATTATTTCTAAAATTAATAATATAACTAACTAATTGGCAGAAAGGGTTTCACAAAATAGTCTTCCCTCTAAACATTGGTGACCCCGACGTGAATATTTATACTTTGTTCGTGAAGGGAAAAATAGTATATTAGGTTTGCGAAATGTCCGTCTGTCCGTCTGTCCGTATGAACTCAATTTGTTTTCCTTTATCTTTAAGCTAGAGCAACCAAATTTGGTACACATGTTGGTGTATATCGTCAATTAATAAAGTGTCAAGATCAACTTGTTGGTGCACCGTGGGTGCTAACACATACATTTTGGTATAAATACAGTTATCTGGTGCAGTGTCTTTTCGGTGTATATGTGTGTATACTTTCGTGTAAAACAAGTTCGTGGTATATAACATTTACAGTACAGTGCACTGACTAATTAACACGCATGCATAAATTGCAAACGCTTCGATTTTAGTGCCGTTTTCACTCAACATTCAACTGTTAAAATAAATTCTGAGCCATCGGGACATGCAAAGCCTTCGGTGGCTTCAAATGACATTGCCTTTCACAAGGAAAAATCTAGCTCAGTCTATCGGCAAGTTCAGGAGTTAAATGACTTTCTGAAATCAGAAAACCTGTCCCACTATGATGTGTTTGATCTCGAGGCGCACATGGAAATGGCTGAGCGTATGCTGTCCGAGATTGACAAATCAAGGAGCGCCTTAGAGAAACTTGACCTAATGGAATTGGCTTCTGACGCGCGAACCGAATTTGGTCTCTTGTTCTGCGAAATAAAATCTAGGTTATCGCGCGAACTCAATCAAATACGCAAATTGTCAGTTGTTGACTCAGCTATTGCACACGTAAGGTTGATTTTTGGGCTGACAGGTGTTGAGAAAGGCTCTGCATGTAGCTGGCGCGATTTGAGTGACAAGATCAATTCGCATTTACGTGCGTTAAACACGATGGCCTTAGCTCAGGAAATAACCGATGGTATGCTGATCTCGTCGTTTCAAAATTGGATCACGCCACTCAGGAGAAATGGGAAGAGGTGCTGCCAACAAATAAGCTGCCTAAATGGAAGGATATGGCTTTGTTTTTGAAAAAGAGATGCCGAATGATGGAAAATTTTGAAAATGCTGCGGTAAAGCCAACACCCAGCCCTCAGGTGGAAAAATCCAAAATATATCGCAATGCCCTCATCTCTTCATCTAGCTATAACTGTACTTTATGCAACGCCAACGATCATTACATTTTTAAATGTCCAAGATTCCTGGATTTGACTCCAAATCTTCGTTATAAGGAAGCGAAACGGCTACGCCTGTGTTTAAATTGCCTGCGCAAGTCTGGGCAATGCAGGCATCAAAGGACCACTCCTTGTTGCATATGGACTCAAATATCGGTCATATTGTTGCGCAGCTTCCACTCGATTCGCAACATCAGTTAACTTCGTCACTCGTCTCAACGGCTTCACCTGCAACTCCGCTTAAAATCCAAAATCAGACCGAATACGTGTTGCTAGCCACATAAGAAATCTATCTGTTGCACTTGTTCCTTGTTGAGCCATACTTGATTCTGCGGCTCAACTTAATTTGGTCACATCTCGTTTCGCAAATTTACTTCAACTTAAGCCTCATCGCTTTGGCATTTTAATAGCAGGCCTTGGAGAACCGGCTGTCTCGTGTGACAATTCTATTGAAGTTCAACTGCAATCTCGCAACGCAGCTTATGAAACTTCGTTCACGGCTGCAATAACAAACACTAGTACAGGGTATCATCCCACATTGATATTAAGTCTGCAGAATCGAATATTCCCAATAATATTGACCTCCCCGATCCACTTTTCTTCAAAAGCCAACGAATTGACGTGCTCATTGGTGCTGGTGTATTCTATGGCCTTCTTTGTGTCAGTCAGATTAAATTAGCTGATAATCTGCCATTTTTGCAAAAAACACAACTCGTCTGGATCGTAGGTGGAAGCATTTCTTATGCAAATACAAGTAAATTTTAAACCTTGGTTGTCTCTAGTGTAGAATCAGCTTATCAGTCGGAGAGCGACGCATTGTCTGATATCATCAAGCGCTCTTGGGAAATTGACCACTGCTGCGGCTCCGACACTTTTGCATCAGATGACGACTTGCTTTGCGAGCAGCTGTTTCAAAAGGGAGTTACTCGACTTAGTTCCGGACAGTACTCAGTTCGTTTGTCAACCAAAACTAGCTTCGATTCCCTTGGAGAATCTTACGAGCGTGCTTTGCATCGGCCAAAGGCACTTGAGAGCAAATTTGCAAAGGATTCAGTTCTAAAATCAGAATATTCAGCCTTTCTCAAGGAATACCTTGATCTGAGACACATGTCTTTGGGCAACAAACAGTCTATTCTACCTCAGTAATATCTGCCATATCACTGTGTGCGAAAAATGGATAGCACAACAACAAAATTGCGTGTCGTCTTCGATGGCTCGGCAAAATCTACCTCCGGCCTTTCTTTAAATGATCTTCTTCTTGCTGGACCTTCTATATAACCTAAAATATTCTCAACAATTCTTCGATTTAGATTTTTTTGAATAGCTCTGTGTGGCGACATTTGTAAAATTAACCGTTGCGTACGCGTATCACATCCTGATGAATATCTTCAGTGAATCTTGTGGCGAGATAATTCTGTTGAAGAAGTGAAGGTCTACACTCTGGACACGGTTACGTACGGAACAAAGCCGGCCGCTTTTTTGGCCATACGAGCCATGCAACAGCTGGCATATGATGAGGAAGCCGAACTGCCACTTGCAGCGAAGATCGTTCGTCGAGATTTTTATGTTGACAACTTGACATCTGGCGGAGACTCTGTCGAAGAAGTCAAGGAAATTCGAATGCAAGTAAAGGAGCTGTTGCGAAGAGGTCACTTTCCAATTCGCAAGTGGTGCTCTAACAAACCAGCTGTGTTGCAAGGCGAGTCTGAAGATGAACGAGAAAAGCTGCTGAAGTTTCACGATGAAACTGACGTTGCAAAGACTTTGGGCTTGGTTTGGGATCCATGTTCTGACAACTTGATCTTCAACTTTTCAGAAAGTTTGCTGAGATATCGGCAACCAAAAGATCTATCTTATCGAGTATCGCGAAATTTTACGATCCCCTCGGAATAATAGCACCAATTATCACGAAGCTGAAAATATTCCTGCGGGAGTTGTGGAAAACTAGGCTTGATTGGGACGAAAGTTTACATCTAGCCCTGCATTTTTTGGGTGAAGCACAAATCGCAATTTGCAGCTGTCCATTGCCTCAAATTTCCTCGCTTTGTTTTGATGCCACATGCCCCATGGGAGATACATGGCTTTTGCGATGCTAGCATGTCTGCTTACGGTGCCTGCATATATATTCGTTCGGGACTACAAGGAGAATTTGCAGCGCACCTTCTTTGCTCTAAATCAAGGGTTTCTCCTTTCAAAACACTCACAATTCCCAAATTGGAGCTGGCTGCAGCGCACTTGTTGGCTGAACTCATTTCAGACGTCGCTGAAATGGTGTCATTTCATTGTAGCTTCCATTGTTGCTCAGATTCCACTATAGCTCTCTCCTGGATACGTGAAGCTCCATCTAGCTTCAATGTATGTTTCCAACAGGATAGCTCAAATACAGGAACGCTCTAAAGGAATGACGTTGCGGCACGTACCCTCCCAGATGAATCCCTCAGATAAACTCTCTCGTGGATGCACACCACTCGAGTTGCTTGGATCGAGTCTGTGGTCCGAGGGACCTGCCTTCCTTCGCTCAAGAACCTCTGGCTGGCCAGCAAGCGTACCACCGTTGACAGGGCTATCTGAACGCCGACGTCGAGCATTGGTTTTGGTCAATCAGCTGGACATCTCATTCAGCTGCAAATACCAAAATTCGTTTGGAAAGCTGCAGCGTGTCTTTGCTTGCATTCACCGCATTTTACAACTCAAGCACAAAGATCAGCCACGCTCAAGAGGCGCTCTAACGGTAGACGACATCAGGAATGGCACACAATAGCTGGTTAAAGTCATACAATTGGTTCATTTCGCCGACGAAGTCAAAGCCCTGCGTTCGAAGAAGCAACTCTCATCAAAAAGTGGATTGATCTCGCTGAATCCGCTTATTGATGAATCTGGATTGATGCGAGTTGGTGGACGATTGCAGAACTCGCTGTTGGACTTTGATGCTAGACACCCAATGCTGTTACCAAAACGACATCCTGTAACCGATTGTCCTTTTTCATCACCAAAAGTTTTTGCACGCTGGTCCACAAAGCCTTCGCGCAACCTTGCAACAAAGATTCTGGCCAATTGGTGCACGGAAAGCTGTTGCAGCCGTCATCAGCAAGTTCATTCGATGCTTTCGTTGCTTTGAAGCCGAACTATTGCGAGCACATCATGGCTCCATTGCCAGCTGATCGTGCGCTGCCGAGTTGCCCATTTCTCACCACAGGAATTGTGGTTCTGCGGCCCCTTCTTTTGCAAATCGGAAGTGAGGAACAGGCCATCAACAAAATGCAACATTTCGGTGTTTATTTGTTTCGCCACCAAGGCAACACATCGTTGTTTATTGCTGCATTGAAGAGATTTATTAGCATCAGAGGCAAACCAAACGCCATTTGGTCAGATAATGCAACGAACTTTGGTTGTGCAAGAAACGAGCTCAAAGAACTGCGACAGCTTTTTCTCGGCTACCCTCAAGCCAATGAGATTACTAACGCCTGCTGCTCAATCGAAATAAAATGGCACTTCATTCCACCGCGCTCTCTTCACTTTGGCGGTTTGTGGGAGGCAGCAGTGAAATCTTCCAAATTTCCCTTTTATCGCATTGTTGGGAAAACAATTCTGACGTTTCATGAACTTCGCACTCTAGTGTGTGAAATCTCTGCAATGTTAAATTTACGATCACTTTGTCCCATTACAGGGAATCCCAGCGACCTGGATGTCTTGACTCCGGGCCACTTCCTAATTGGGTCAACCTACGCAACGTTTGATGAGCCGGACGTTACACACCTTGACATCAATCGTCTTAGTCGTTGGCAACCCGTTTGCCAGATGCAGCAAGTTTTTTGGTGAAAGTGGAGCTCCAACTATCTCTCGCTCCTGCAAGAACGTGTCAAATGGTGCAAATCTGCGCAAAACGTGGAGCCGAACAGCATCGTCGTTCTTTAAGAAGACAACCTTCCTCCACTTCAATGGCGCATGGGGAGAATTGAAGATACAATCGCTGGAGAAGATGGCACAGTTCGTGTTGCTATTATTCGCACTGCTTCTGGCTTAGTCAAAAGAGATGTTAGCAAGATCGCTGTTCTGCCCGTCGATACTACTTCGGTGGAAAGAATACCTCTTCAACGGAGGGAGCATTTTGAGATCAGAACTAGTGAAATATGTTTGCCTTCATTTAATTACATTAATTTGTTAATCTTGCCCATTGTTACGGTCAAGTTTTAATTTGCATATGCAATCAGTATAAGAGATGCACTCTGTAAATGCGCTCTTATCAACATTAAGCTTCCGGCGCAAGTCAGTCTTTCGCTGATACTCATTGAAAATACACGCGTGCACGCATCGCAGCAAAACTCAACTCAACTCGCTTAATTATTTCTAAAATTAATAACATTACTAACTAATTGGCAGAAAGGGTTTCACATAATAGAATGTTGAGGTTGTCTTTAAAGTAGTTTAGTTAACCTAGGTCGTACTTTAGCAGTTTATAGGATGACCGTGTGCTGCTGGCTCGTGCCCGTGTCTCGCACTCGTTTCTAATCCTACTGTCATCAAGATTTTGCAAAACAGCTGTATGACTTTGGTTCCACGTGCTGGGTTCCATAAAGTCTAGGGTGACGTTGAGCTGCGATGCCAAAGACTCCCATTTGGCGAAAAATTGTAATTTGGGGCGTAGTAGGTGAGCTGCAACGATTTTTGGTAGCCGTCCGCTTGGCATATTCATAACTTTGAGGATATAGTCTAGGTGCAGGGTGAGTTTATAGATATATGTACATAGTCGATAGGCAATTTCCAGGTGAATAGTGTAATCGGGGAGGTACTTTTTTATGTAGAAACGCAGTAGCTTGTTTATGTCTTCTAACTCCAAGTGTCCCCATACTTGCGCGGCGAATACAGATTGTATTTTAAGCTATGGTTCACCTGTCTCTTGCCGAGTATTTGTATCCAGGTGGAATTGATTAATCATGGCTTGAAATGATTTGGCGTTATCCGATAATAAGACCATGTCGTCTGCGTACATAAGCACTTTGAATCGTCCCGCACCCAACTGGACTCTACATGGCAGCGCAAGCACTATGCCATCGACATACAGGGTGAGCAGTAATGGGCTTAGAAGACAGACCTGTTTGACACCCAGATTTGGCGTGAACTATTGTGATAGATCATTGCCACCACACACCGCAACACTATTCTGCTCGTACATACTACTTAAGATGTTTAGCAGTTTGGTTGATATTCCGGTGTAGCTCTGTTTCCGGAAGAGACTGCGTCCGACTTTGGCGTCGAAAGCTGCTTTGAAATCAATGAAGAATATGAAGAGCTTTTTTTCCGGAGGAGAAAATCATTGGCAATTGAGGTCAAAACAATTATACAGTCCACAGTTGAGTAGCCTTTCTTAGAATCCTCCTGGTGTTCGCTGAAAATCTATTATCTTTCCACCCAGTTGGTTGTGCGCGTCAGTAAGATGAATGGGTATAATTTCATAGCCACATTTAGAAATGAGAGTAGTTTCTGCTTCATATACACTCTCTTTCTTGAAGATAGGGTACAGTAAAGCATTTCTAAAACTGTTTGTGGCTTCGCTGTTCTCGAAGATAATATTAAATGCCACAGTAAGATTTTCTATGAAGGTTGTTGTAGCGATCTTAAATAACTCTGCGGGGATTCTATCCACACCTGGTGTCTTTCAATTTTGGAGCAAAGTATCGCCATCCTTACTTCGGACTCGGAAATGGGTCTGTCCAGTTCTGGAACACGTAGGAAGGGTAGAGCAAAACTGTGTTTTGTGGTTGGTTCTTCTATGAAAAGGAGCCTTTAAAAGTGGTTTGCTATCTGTTTGAATCTCTGGATCGAGTGACATCTTTTAGAGGCGTTTGCCATTCAGGTCTCTCACGAAGTTCCAGAATGATTTGCTGTCGTTTACCCTGTTTATTGCAAGTTCCAAGTTTTTGAAATAATCTTGCTGCTTATGACCGCAGAGAGTCTTATAGGCTTTGTTTGCTGCGGAGTAGATAAATTTATTTGTTACAGTGGCTTCTTATTGGACCTCTGCGAGCAGTTGCATGGATTTTTCCTGGCTACAAAACAATCTTTGTCGAACCAAGGCCGCACATTGCATCGACTGGGGGGTTTTGAAATACATTTTGACTCTCAAATAATGCATATTGCGAGTTCTTCCATGTATGGCGCCGATGAGCTTAGGTTCATAAGGTCTCCATCGAGTTGTTTTGCATATTCTTCAGCATCTCGGCTATCCCAAAGTGGCTTTATTTCATTTCCTTTGGTATCATGGAGTTGTGCCAGCATCTGTTAATCAGATATAGTCAATAGCCGAAGTTGCTTGTGACCTAATATATGTAAAATTTCCATAATTGTCGCTTTCGGTTCTTCCGTTGAGTATTGTTAGACTGTTGGTAGTCTTTTTCCATTTGAGTCTAATTTCGAGTCTTTGAAGCCCGTGTCGTGAGTGCGTAGTCGGATGCAACCTCATTGTTATCATTTTGGGCTTGAGTAGTACCGATTCTGGCGTTCAAGTCTCCAGCCACCATTATATTGTCAAACTGGACTTGCAGAAGGATATCATCCAGGTTTTCGAAGTCTTCGTTCCAGTGATTACAGTTGAGAAAAGAGCGAACGATAAAGATCCGTTCGTTTTTCAGCAATATCTCTATCGTAACGCAACTCTGAAGATGAACAAATGTCCAATTTAGGGAGTTCTTTAGGTTCTTATGGACTCCAAGTAGCACATCCCCACTTGCTCGTTCTCTGGTATGAATCCTGGTGGCCGGCATTTATACGCTTTTATACGCCCATTTCTTTAAGTTCATAAATTCACATGACATATTCTTCCTATTTGAAGCCTTCGTGGAGAGCTATTTCGAGAGATTTTAAACTTATTTTGATCAACACAACCTATATTGGCAAGCGGCCACTAGGATCCATGCCAGAGGACGAGCAAGTGGGGGTGTGCTATTTGGAGTCCATAAGAACCTAAAGAAGCTCCAGAATTGCACATTTGTTTATCTTCAGAGCTCGTATTATAATAGCCTCTTTCCACTAAACCACATATACCACATTTTTTGTCATCATTCTTTTTTTGGGAAGGTTGGCGAAAACCCTCTAACTGAACCGTCCAAGAGGATGCTCGCCGGGCAAGTGACATTGTATTTACCTCGGAGTAAGCGGGTTTTACTTCGTGTCACTTGCTCGCCTATATCCCCAGGTAGTGCAGTGTCTAGCAGAGGTGAAGGCACAGTATTCCCTATCGGCTTTGCCAATATAGGGGTCCTGCGACCGGAGCCATGGTTCGAGGTACCTGGCGGCAGGTATAAAACGCTAAGGGAGATTCCCAGACTGAAAAGTCAGCATGGAGGAACCGAAGACTGGGATGTCAGTCCAAACGTCGGTGGGAAGCATGTCTGCTACCTCCGGCGGGCACGGGGAGGAGCAATCCTCTCTAGCATTGTTGGAGCACGCCATGGTAGTTGCAAAGTTATTGCCACCACAACTAACGCTAAGCTGTGGCACAGCGATGCCGTAGTTGAAACAGACTCGGACTGCGAATCGCACGGCGAAAGTATAACGACGGACACCGAAAATAAGCTTCTGCTCTCCCCTGTTCAGGCAGGTGCCCGTACCTCTAGTAAGGTCGGGCCCAAGCGGACAAAGGAGGGTATGATAGCCAAGGCGCAGTACAAAGCGGTTCTAAAAATCAGGGCTCGGCTCGGCTCAGCGGAAGCGGCGATCTCGATGGTGCAGGTTGGAGTCAAAATTCTCAGCTGAGAACCCTCAATGGCCGCCCCGTGCAAGGACTCCAAGCTGGAGGTAGTGAACAGAACTAGTATTCCGTTCGTAATAAAGTCTACTGTGCTACTTCCGAGGGTTGCGCCTAAAGAGCAGGCTCCTGACCGCCGAATGGCAGGTTATCCATGTTGCTAAGCCCGACAAAAAGGGACAGCACATGATCCTGCAAATTAAAAATGAAGCCGAGGATCTGCTTCATCCGAGGTACGGGAAGAAGGCGCGGGGTGTGGATAGCGTGTAGCTGCGTTTCAAGAAACGCTACTCCACGACAACAACGCCACACGCTGATGGCTGGTGAGGTGGAGCAAGACCTGGACCTTGTGTCCATGGTGGAAGCTACCCACAGCTTGAAAATCGGAGAAGTGGCCATAGAAGCCACGCCTGAGGACCCTAAGACGGAGGACAACGAGGATGGCGAAACGAGGATGGCGAAACGACGTTGGTAGTCGAGCCACCGCGAGTGGAGGAATCCAACAGCCATAAAGCTGAAGGTCCTCCAGCATAACATAAGAGTAAGCTAGCATCGGCGGAGCTCTTTCTAGCCCTGGAGCAAGGGCCCGCCGATTTTGGTCTAGTCCAGGAACCTTGGTTGGCAGCGGGCAACAAGGTGTCTGTGCTTAAGTCCGCTAACTTCAACACGTTCCAATAAGTAGGAACAGAACAGCTAACATAGTAAGAAAAGGCATTTACTCTTACCTTATGTCTAATTACAGTACTGATGATCTCACAGTCGCGACGCTGGAAGATGATAAGGATGAGCCCACGCTCATAGCGTCCTGCTACATTGCGCACTACTGGGAGGCACCACCCATTGAACTAAGTACACTGATCGCGGAGACAGCCCCTTATTGTAGGAACGGACGCCAACGCTCACAATACTGTGTGGGACAGTCCGGACCATGATACAATAAGTATACGGTAGTCTCGTCGGCAAAATCTTTTTCTTAGCATGTGCTAGCAATAAGTGCGAGTGAAAAACTCATAGTGTAGTGAGTATGAACGAAACGGCAGTAGAGTATGTTTTTTAACCCATAACAGGTCCGTGGGGTTTAAAATATCCTATTGTAATGCAAAGAGGTGAAGTTTGTTTTTAAAGTTTTATTTTAAGTAATTTTGAATTTGCAATTAATCGTTGTTTTTGATTTTGAATAGATATTTATACTATGTTCCCGAAGGGAAAAATAGTATACTGGGTTTGCGAAATGTCCGTCTGTCCGTATGAACGCAATTTTTTTGCCTTTATCTTTGAGCTAGAGCAACCAAATTTGGTACACATGTTGGTGTATATCGTCAGTTTATAAAGTGTCAAGATCAGCCCCCACCCCCACCCACTCCCCCAAAATTTGGGGAAAACCTGTAAATTCCACATTTTTAAAGCTAGAGTCACCAAATTTGGCATAAAGACTAATGTTGACCCCCTGGATAAAACTGCATCAAACATTTTTGGACCCCACCACCCCCACCCCCCAATGGAGCAAAACCTATATCTCCCACACCAGTAAAGCTAGAGTCACCAAATTTGGCATACAGACTAATGTTGACCCCCTGGATAAAACTGCATCAACAAAGGAGTAAAATCGCGTTTCTTTCTGAACTCACAAATAACCATATTATATAGGACTGGGAACATAGTATTCTGCAGTCGGGTGCGTCCGCCGTCGGACGCCGCCGCCGACGGCAACGTTCTTACTTGTTTTTTGTTGAGGTTCTTAATTCTAAAATAAATTTTAGTTTTAAAATAAAAAGTTTTTACACATAGATCAATATCTATATTTTCCGCATCCATTATTAATTTTTCTTTTACCTTACTAATTATATTAAAATGTTACCCAACATAACTCAAGAATATAAGTTCTAGCTGTTGGAGCTTATTTATAAGATGCTCAGACGGTTTTAGTAGTCCTCCATGTGATACCTCATCCACGTAGGTGAGTCTCGAACTTTTTGAGTGCTCATTGGACAGTTTTAACTTTTTAATAAGATAACCTGCAACGTATTCAACGGCATCGTCCGTCAACTCATCGATGTTATTGTGTGTAGGTATGTTGATTGCGATTTCTAGCTCAAAATCTTCAGGCTCGTTCTCTTTATTTGGTTTATTAGGTTAAGCCAATTTTCACAATTGCCTTCAACGTTGCTACTATTTGACAAAAATTCGGTATTCTTAGCTGAATAAAAAAATACGAATTATTAATAAATGATAATTTAAAAAAAAAAAAAAAACATAAAATACAAAATACAGAACATAGAACATATCTACCAACATTCACGATCAAAACTTTGCTGAAACATAAAGCTAAACATTTGACAATTATTATTATTACAATCAATTATTTGTTAATTGATTGTTATAGTTTTGTTATACCTGTTATATATTTTCTTAATCTATACTTATAGCCTGTTTCCACGACATCATATTTTCACATTTTTCGTCATTTTTCGTCATTTTTTTGATTTTGGAAATATGACACATATTTCCTGTAGAAAATCCCATAAGAAAAAAAATGACAAATTCGTCATATATTAAATATGATGCCATTCGCCCCGGCATTTTTTAGTATTTTCCTATCGAACACACGATGTTTATCGCTGAACTGGGGAAAAGGTAAACAATGACGAATTGTGCGCCAAAATTAATTTTTGAAATAAAATGTAAATTGCTTATATCTTAACATTTTTGTATTTAGTAAGGATGAGGTTAAAAGGGAAGGTTTATCCGGAGGTTTGACCTTCGAAATAGCAAGATTTTGACAAGGTACACCGCCTTTTGGGAGCAGTGATATTTGTGCACTTCACAGGTGCGCACTCGCAATTTCATTGTAAATTTCTGCCATCTCCGCATCACAGTCATTCACCAATGGATCCAAATTGTACAAACTTATTGCAACTATCTGCCTATTGATATGCAACATTGCTTCTACTACTATTCTGCCATTTTCTTTCGGACGTTGATGTACTAACGAACAGTACATACAAGTGGCCCAACGACATCAAGCACGGGCTTGTTAACGCGCGGACCCAAGCATAAATGCAACCCCGCCCAACCGACCGAGAGGCGCACCGCATAACGTACGGTAGCGGAAGATCGCGGACAATAAAAATACAAACTAAATACAAAAATACCATTATACAAAAAGACTCTAAGGATTACATAAGTAGCGTAAGAGTAGAGTTCTAAGTGTAGAAATTGAAGTAGCATTACTTACCAGATGAAAAAGATTGTTATAGTTAGAACATAAGATTCGAAATGGGTTATGAATAGCATTATTAGAACTACAAGTTTGAAGAGAAAGAGGAAGAAAATTTCTAGAACTTCTGATCGGAACTGCAAAACTAATTTGGCTGATTAATTCAGAAGAATCAATTTCCCCATGAATTAGTTTATGTAAGAAAATTACACCAAGCATGGTTCTACGATCAGAAAGAGAAGGCAGATTTATTAGTAAGAGTCTACTACGATAAGAAGGTAAGCGAGTATTAGGATTCCAGTTAAGACCCCTGAGTGCAAAGAGCAGAAATTGTTTTTGTACCGATTCTAATCTATCCTGATGAATCCTGTATTGGGGACACCAAATACAAGACCCATATTCAAGAATAGGTCGCACAAGGGAAGTATAAAGAATTTTAGTAA
This sequence comes from Hirtodrosophila histrioides, assembly GCA_037075165.1. Classification (NCBI taxonomy): domain Eukaryota; kingdom Metazoa; phylum Arthropoda; class Insecta; order Diptera; family Drosophilidae; genus Hirtodrosophila; species Hirtodrosophila histrioides. The sequence goes on along the minus strand of JBAMCL010000177.1, from coordinate 441,871 downwards.
TGTAGGGATCGTTAAATTCTTTCGACCAACGCTTAATGAAACCCAGGACACCAAAGGCACGATTAGCGGTGGAAAAGCTATGCTTGTCAAACTTAAGTTTGGGATCTAAAAGGATACCCAAATCATCAACCGACTCAATTCGAACAAGGGGCTTACCATAAAGAATATAATTGTTGAAGAAGGGCATTCGCCTGTAAAAGGACATTACGTTACACTTGCCACAATTAAGATTTAATAAATTTACCCGACACCAGGCTTGAAAACTGTCAAGATCAGTTTGCAACCTTTGACCAGACAGGAAATCAGTAGATGACAGACAAAGTTTAACATCATCGGCATACATCAGCACCCGAGAGTAATTTACAACAGAAGGAAGGTCATTGATGAACAGAGTAAATAATAAGGGGCCAAGATGACTTCCTTGTGGTACTCCAGAAGTAACTTGAACAGACTTAGAGACTAAGCCTTTGAAATAAACCTTTTGGGTTCTAAGAGTTAAATAGTTGGAGATCCAAAGAATTAAGTTATTTGGAAATCCCAGAAGATGCAGTTTGTGAAGTAAAAGAGAATGATTAACAGAGTCAAAAGCCTTGCTGAAATCAGTGTAAATAACATCTGTTTGCATTCTAGATTGAAATCCTTTAATAACAAGAGAAGTGAATTCCAATAGGTTAGTGGTAGTAGATCTATATTTCACAAAGCCATGCTGGCAGGGTGAAATTATAGATCTACATAAATGTTGAAGTTGAGAAGTTATTAATTTCTCAAAAATCTTAGGAATAGCAAACAGCTTAGAAATACCTCTATAGTTCTCAACATTGGACTTGTTTCCTTTTTTATGGAGAGGAATAATAAATGACTCTTTCCAAATATTGGGGAAAGAGCACAACTCCACGGACAATTTAAAAAGAAAATATAATGGCTTAAAAATACCTTCAGCACAGTACTTGAGCACGCAGCCTGGTACTCCATCAGGTCCCGGTGAAAATACGGGCTTAGTAGCCTTCAAATCACGTTGAAGCGAGCTTTCAGTAATTAAAGGCCCAAAAATGCAATTGGAGTTAATTACCTGATAAGGATAAGGCGAAACCAATTGATAAGGTTGTGAACTGTAAGTCGTTTGAAAAAATTCGGCAAAAAGATCGGCGATAGCCTGATCTGAGTCAGCTGTCTTTTTATCAAAAAATACAGTTGATGAAAGTGTTGATGACCTACGCTTCGCATTAACGAAGTTATAAAACCTTCTAGGATCCCGCTGAAACTGTAACCTACAGCTCCTGAGGTAGTTGTTATAACAGTGTAAATTAAGTGCAGAGAAGTTAGATCGGGCAATCAAATAGCGAGAGAAGTCCGAGGAAGAGCCAGATTCCTTGAACTTTTTGTACAATCTCGACTTTCTATTTTTCAAATTTATCAAACCACGTGTAAACCACACAGGTTTGTTAGACCTATGAGGGTTACAAAACGGGACACAGGAATCAAATAATGAATTTAAAGTAACATAAAAATATTCGATTGCACAATCAATATCTCTACACATGTACAGCTGGGACCAGTCAGTCTGGGATAGGAGCTGAGCGAGTTTAGTAAAATCGGTTTTCCGAAATTGACGAACTCGCTCAACAAGTTTTCTACCTGTGCTTGGCACCCTGGCTGGTAAGTCAATCAACACTTCCAAGGATGGGTGGTAAGGATCTTCAGGAGTGGACATGGGTACAGTACGGGAGACAGAATAGAAGGAGGAATCCAAAACAAAAATAAGATCAAGCATTTTAAGTAAAGAATTTGGGATACCATTGATTTGACACAATGACATCCCAAACAAATTATCAATAAAATCGTGCTGAGTCGTGGGAGTCAACACACTGGAATCAGGACTAGAAATCCAGGTAGCTTCGGTAATATTAAAATCACCAAGAACTACAAGAAAATCACGATCAGAAAGCATAGATGAGACAGAATGTATAGCAGAAGCATGGGAAGAATAAACAGATAGATCTGAAGAAGGTGGTATATACGAACAAGTAATAAAAAAACAAGCACCACAAAAACTAAGTTTAACAGCAACAAATTCAATATCTACAGAACTATCAGTTATTACTATCTCGGAAGACAAATCAACGTCAACAGCAATAAGTACACCACCACCGCGACGATGAGTGCGATCTTTTCTATATATAGAGAATTTATTACAAAGAATTTCAGAATTTAGAATGTCGGGCCTTAACCATGTTTCAGAAAAGGCAACGACATGGAAAGGAAAAGTTAGGCTATTTAGATAAAGATTACTAAGTTTACTACAAAGACCTCTTACATTCTGATAGCCAAGTGAGAGGGAGGATGTTAGTTTTTTGAACTATCAGATACTGAGAGAGGTGGATTCGAACTACCACCAGAAGAAGGAAGTGAAACCGGAGGCCGATTTTTCTTTTTTACAGTGTATTCTTTAATTATTAAGTGATCCGGCCAAAATTCTTTAGAACAAATATTGTTAAAGTTTTCGGCCGGAACACTTATTTTGAATGACGAAATTTCCCGAGCATATGTGAATTTAAATTTTTCCACCGTAATATGGGCTTTAGATTTGGCCTGTATAAAGGCCTTAACATCGTCAGATGTAGTATCAGGGGCAAGCCTAGAAACAAAAATTTGTTTCCGTGGTGGAACTCCTACAAGGGTCGTATTAGCAACCATAGCATGAGCATCCAATGGAGCCGTAACAATGGTTGAGTGACCAGATAATTCGAGTGATTCACTGGCACTATTGGCACTAGGTTGTTGACCTGCATCAACAGTGCCAGCAATCACAGAATCAAGAACTTCTTCGGGGTCAGAAGGAACAACATCCATGGGCGCGATGCTGTTCTCGTCACTTCTGATTGAAACATAAGTAGAAGGGGACGATAAATTAATAAGTTCAACATTTCTATCAGTAGCGGATGTAGTGGATATGTGTGTGGGAAGTGTAAGTTCATTTGGGCCAATAGACAACCTAAAATTGGCTTTTTTACGTTTTGGAGACTCATTTAAAAGTTTCATACTTTTAAAATCTCTCTCCAAATCTGAGAAACCTTCGAACAGTTTTTTAAACCGCGCGAAAATATCTCCAAAGCCTTTTTTAGTATGCCGCATGAATCCCATAATATCCCTTTCCACCTCCCTACACGATACGCATGTCCACTTTAGACCAGATTTTGACTCAATCTGGTCTATAATTCGGCCGTTAAGGCCAGCACATTTTTCATGTGACACATTGTCACATAGCCAGCAGCAAACAAAACCCATTTTAACGTTAGCTCTAACCTGGCAATTTTTATTGCAACAGACAACCATTATTGAATTTAAAAGGAAAAAATGTAATTAAATAAACAAAAAAAAAGAACAAAAATAAAAACACTGCAAAAAAGAAACGTAAAAACAGAAAAGAAGGCACTCTAGGGTTAAATTTGTTGACGTTGATCTGTACTTACACACAACAACACCAACTAACAAAAATTCTAAGCGCGGGCGCGGCGACCGAAATCACAACGGAATCAAAACAAGAGATTAACCGTAACCAATACCAACGATACAGAACGCGCGAGTAAAAGTAAGCGTTGAGAGCGCGAAATGAGTAAAAACACAAAAACAAAGTATCAGCACTACAAATGCACAAAACAACCACCAGTCTGCTTGTGCTGCTGTTTGTTGTTGTGTTTGAACAAATTTTTGAAAGTAATGATATTTATTAACTTTTAAGGTCCAACTTATGTTCCACACAACCGATGTATAACACAAGATAAAAAAAAACACAATTTATATTTTAAAATCACGAGGAAAAACAAAAAATCTAAAAATACGAGGCGCAAGAAAAAAACACGTCCGTTGCGAATGACAAGCGAAAGCGTTTGCCATATTTTTCACTTTTCGTAAAAAATTGCATCAAAACAAGCCGACCAGCTGATTTATTTCGGGCGAATGGCTAATTCGTATACCGTTTCACATTTGACCGTGGAAACACCATCATCCACATTTTTTATATGTTACATATTTTGGCTGTCGTGGAAACAGGCTATTAAATTGAAGTGGAGTCGGATGGTCAAACTGCCCGCATGGCTCCAAAAAAATTGTTCACAATGTCTTGGTTTAGACGACTTGTGAGGATATATTCCAGTCTATACTTCTCACGAAGATAATCATAAAATGCATTAATGGAAGCATTATTCAGAAGAATCCCTTTTTGGAATGGAAGCATATTGGATTTGCCAATGATTTGCGAGCGCGCTATCTGAGACATTTTTTTCAATACATCTCGTTGGAACTCAAACTGTTTTCCATAAGCTTGCGTTGACTGAATTGTGTTTGACGTGGACAATTTAGAATTAAAAACGTCGAACCAACCGTTAAGAATTTTAAACAGATCGGCAGTTTCGCAAGCTTGTCGACATCATATCCCAACGAATAGCAGCGTCTGATGGCGCTGGCGGTTGTATTAGACAAAAGTTGCGTTGCCAATTTTACTTTCTGCTTAGCGAGCGAGCGAACATTAATATGATTATCGGTTAATTTAAACGTTATTGACAGATCTGACTTAGAACAGTTATTGAGTGTCTGTTGGTTTGTCGTCTTAGTCAATTTTTTTCCGTTTATAATTAATCTACAATCCACATAGTGGTTACGGACCAGCTTTATTAAATGTGGTGTATCAGAAAAAACAAAAATTTTTAAATGCTCATCCGCTTGATGGCTATACCAGGTTTTTGCTGAAAACAAAATAAAAGATACAATAATTAATACTTCTTTTGATTTCATTTTTGTAACACACTTACTTTCCGATATACCAAGCTCTCTCCACAGTCTCTGGTTTCCAGCACCCAAATCAGAGACAATTGCTACAACTGGATATCCTCTTCTGTGTAGTTTTTTTTATTATAGTGTTGATTGTATCCACGTCCATTATAGTCAAAAAAAACTGGTTGCTTCCATGACTTATTCAAGCCACGAACAATAATTGCTTGGCTCGTATACTACGTCAGCTGAGCTGTCATATTCAAAAGCAGCAGCAACCTTCATCTCGTCGAAAGCCAAGACGCAAAGCTTATCGGCATCATCCAGTTCCTCATTTTCCATCAGGTCAATGACCACATCCAGGGTACCAGTCTTAATTTCCACATCTGATAGCCATCTGTATAAGGTTCCACGACTGGGTAAAGGAAATCCTTTCTTATACAGGTGGTTATACGCCCGAGGGCCTGCGGTATAAAGGCAAATTGCCTCAGACATGTCATCTGAATTGAATGCTGCTCTTTTGCCACCACTTTTCAATATTTTTATACTATGTTCCCGAAGGGAAAAATAGTATATTGGGTTTGCGCAATGTCCGTCTGTCCGTCTGTCCGTATGAACGCAATTTTTTTGCCTTTATCTTTGAGCTAGAGCAGCCAAATTTGGCACACATGTTGGTGTATATCGTCAGTTTATAAAGTGTCAAGATCAAGATCTCCCACATCAGTAGAGCTAGAGTCACCAAATTTGGCATAGAGACTAATGTTGACCCCCTGGATAAAACTGCATCAAAATTTTTTGGACCCCCCCACCCCCACCCCCCAATGGAGCAAATCCTATATCTCCCACACCAGTAGAGCTAGAGTCACCAAATTTGGCATAGAGACTAATGTTGACCCCTGGATAAAACTGCATCAAAAATTTTTGGACACCCCCCACCCCCACGCACCCAAAGGAGCAAAATCGCGTTTCTTTCTGAACTCACAAATAACCATATTATATACATAGGACTGGGAACATAGTATTCTGCAGTCGGGTGCGTCCGCCGTCGGACGCCGCCGCCGACTGCAACGTTCTTACTTGTTTTTATTTTTTTTATTAATATTGATAGCTTAACTTTAAAATTAAACTAACAAGTAGTTTTTATAGCGCTGGCTACCGAGGCCTTCGGCTATTTGTTACAATAATTTTGGTCTAGTGTGTGCTCATACATATGTGTAACTGTAATGATGTGTATGTGTAAAGTAAAATTAATAGGTGTAGAATGGTATATACAGAAATGGTAATGTTATTTGTTGATATGTTATTGTGCGTGTAAGGTAAAATTAATAGCAATAGAAAGATATATACAATGTAATGTTAATAATTTTGATATTACCAAAAGTATTTTATATATGTAGTTAGAGTGTTGAGATCTGGTATTTTAAAGAGTTTATTGTCTGTTTTGAAATTTTAGTTAAATTTCGTGGTAAATGTTAGATTTTTTAAAGAATTCTATGATTTTATTAATGTTTTCTTTATTTGGATGGGATAGAGTGGAAGTGGGTTTAGTATTGCCAAATATTTTGTCCCTGGCTTGACTAAGTGTTGGACAATGATCTAGTATGTCTTCTGTATTTATGTTTGTATTGGAATTACATAGTGTACAGTTGGGTGAGCAATTTTTGTCTATGTAGTGTTTATTTGTTATTTTTGTGTGACTCAAGTGTAACCTAATTATCTTAATTTGGTCAAGCCTGTTTATTTCGTTTTGATGTAGCTGAGGGATGTAGTCTGTGATGTTTAAGTGGTTATTGTTAATTTTTTTATACCAACTAGAGCAAAGTGTTATAGTTTGTTTTTGTCTGTCAAACATAATTTTCTTTAAGTATTTGTGGATTTCAATGTAGTTAGTGTTTGGGGTTACCACAAGGGGCATTTGTATGGCAGCCTTTGCAGCTTGGTCTGCGAACTCATTGCCTTTAATGTCGCAGTGTCCTGGTACCCATAAAAGTTTAATTCTTGGATAAAAGCAGATTAGTTGTGATCTAATTATTGATGGATAACTATTTGTGTTGTTTATGTTTGCTATTGCGTCAATGGACGACGAGAGTCAGAGCAGATAATAAAATTCTTTTTTTTTTTATTTTATTATATTGATGGCTTGCAGTATTGCTATGATCTCTGCTGTCATTACTGATGTGTAGAAGGGAAGGAGTCCTGATAGCTAATTTTGTCATTAATTTTTGAACCATCTGTATAAATAAAGGTGTGTGTTTTGTTTTCGTTTTTTATATTTTCAAAGACTTATCTGTAGATTTGTGGCATAGTATTTTGTTTGCTAAATTTTCGAAGATCATTAAGAATAGTGTTCCTTGAGAAGTGCCATGGAGGTTCTATATTATAAGCTCTATGTGGGGTGAATGGAATTTCGTGAGTGGTACAAAAGTCGATAGTTCTGGCTAAGGTGGATGGTATTTGTTTCTGTTTAGTTTTTTTTATAGTTTTTTATAAGTTCAAAATTTGGGGTGTTACGGGAATTTAGTAGGTTTTTGTAGATTGTTGTTGTAAGGTAATTTCTTTTAATTTCTATTTCAGGTATATTGGCTTCGTAAAGGAGATTTTTTATTGGGGTAGTGCATTAAAAGGAGTTTTTATTTTTTTATAGTTGCTGTGTGTGCATTTCCATATAGGAAAAGCGTATAGTCAATTTTTGAGATCAGCATTGCCTTTGTTACATTTATAAGTGTGCTCGTATTGCAGTTGAATTTAGGGCTTGCTAGACATTTTATAATGTCTAGTCTTTTAGAGAGTGATTGTCTTAGTATGTCGATATGTGCGTTCCAGTTGTATTTGTTATTAATTATTAGTCCCAGTATTTTTGAGGTACATTTGGGATTTGAGTGTTGTTGCAGGATATAGTGCATCTGCAATTTTTTTTTTGCATATGTGAAGTTGCTTGCATTTACTTAATGATAATGAGCCACCTGAGTAGGTGCAATTTTCCATATTTGTAAAAAGTGTATCTAAATTGTAGTTAGTGTGTTTTTGGTTTTTTTTAAATGTAACAATTAATTGAAAATCGTCTGCGTAGGCACAAAATTGTATGTCTTTTTGGATAGAGATTATGTTTGCTAGTCGGTTGTAGGCAATAAGAAACCATATTACTGACAATGGAGATCCCTGAGGGATACCGTTATCTAGTGGGTAAGAATTAGACAAATGCGATCCTACTCTTACAATTATTTTGCGGTTCGTCATAAAGTTTCTTATGTAGTTTATTATTTTGGGGCCTAGCCTCCATTCATAAAGCTGTTCTAAGATGGCGTATATGCCTATTCTGTCAAATGCCTTCGAGAAGTCAAGTGATATGATAGATAGGTGTCTTTTATTTTTTAGTGTTTTGGCTATTAAATGGTCTGGGTATATCAGGACATCTGTAGTAGATTTCCCCTTTTTAAAGCCAATTTGGTTTTCGTGCAGCATGTTGTTTTTTGTGACTAACCACCATAGTCGTTTCGCTATAATTTTATCTAAAGTTTTTGCGAGGCAACAACAACTAAGTTGAAGTTTGTCTGCTTGTGGTTTTAAAATTGGAATTGTAAGGTTAGTTTTGTATGTTTGTGGCATAATTGTGTTAAAGATGCTATTGTATAGTTTAATAATTCTATTTTGGAGATTGATGGATGAATTTTTACTCCCTGTACCCATAAAATGGGTAAAAAGGGGGTATTGGATTTGTGCAAAAGTATGTAACAGGCAGAAGGAGACATATCCGACCCTATAAAGTATATATATTCTTGATCAGTATCAAAACAGATTTCGATTTGGCCATGTCCGTCTGTCTGTCTGTCCGGATGAACGCGTCGATCTCAGCAACTATAAGAGCTAGCTTCACCAAATTTGGAATGTAGGTTCCTGTATACCATACGCAGATCAAGTTTGTTTCCGATCTCACATATCTCCTCCCGTTCCCCCGCAAATCGATCAAAACGTTTTACAGCCACAGTTTTAAAGATATCGCTTTGGGATTTGGCATGTACACTACTTCGGTCACTCTTAATCTACTGTGCAAATTTCAAGTCGATCGTATAATAAACACGGAAGTTAATCAACGAACAAGATTCAGTACTGGAGCGAGGAGGGAAGAAGAAGCACAGCCACGACTTAAAATGCCTTGCTGTCGCTTGTGAGTGTGCGGCTTTGTGTATGTGTGCGTGCGTGTATGTGTAAGAGACGAACATATGATTGGAAGTTTTAGACTTGGGTACAGGGAGTTTCGTAGTCGGGTATACTCAACTAGAACATTCTTACTTGTTTATCATTGGGTATGCTATTCTGTTAAGACCGGGGGTTGTTCCTTTGAGTGATTGGATGGCTGAATGAAATTCGGAGTAGGTTATTTGTTTTTCTATTATTGAAGCATTTGGTCAGGTTGGATAATTAGGTTAGGCGTTATTGAATTTGTGATTTGTAAATGTTTGGCTAAAGTTTATGTCTTGTGATAGTTCTGACCAGTATTGTGCAAAACTGTTGGCTATTATTTTGTTTGTTGTAGTTTTTTTGTTATCTATTGGGTTATAAATGCAGTGTATGGCTTTTGACGGATTTAGTCCACAAAATCTTCTAATGTTGAACCAAATTTGAGATGTGGGAGTGGATGGATGTATTTCTGACGTGAATTCGATGGTGGATTTTCTTTTACTTTGTTTTATATTTAGTCTAATATTTTATATATTATATTTAGCCAACGCACTATGGCTTTTTTAAAGTTTACTAAGTTTTCTTGGGTTATATTTCTTTGTAGTTGTCGCCAGGCCCTAGTTTTGTTTTCCGTAAGTTTTGTTAGGTTTTTATTCCACCATGGAACTTTGCCTTTATTATATGTTTTTGTTTTGGTTTGAGGTATGTTGTAGTGTGTACTTTGTAGAATTGTTTTGCATTTTCCTTATTGATGTTGGCACTGATTGTTAATTGGTTGCTTAACTTGTCTGTGAGTTCATCAAATTTGGCCCAGTTTGCTTGTTTTATTTTAAAGTATGGTCGGCTGTGGTTTTGGATACGGTCTATTTTAAATATTTTGATAATTATGGAAAAATGATCACTTCCGGAGAGATCATTTATTGTTTTCCAGTTTGTATGCGGTGTAATTTCTGGTGAACAGAATGTTAGGTCAATGTGTGTAAAAGTATTGTGTGTGCTGTGGTGTGTTGGCGATTTGTTGTTTAACAGTGTGTGGTTTGATTTGTCAAGAAATTTGGCTATGGTTTTTCCTCTGCTATTGGCAGTAGATGAGCCCCATCTGGGGTGCCAGCTATTGAAATCTCCGGTAATAACTACTGGAGAGTTTTGAATGTTAAAGGCTCGTTCTAAGTTAGAGTAGGTAAATGGTGTTGATGCTGAGATGTAGGAGGGAAATATGGTAATTTTTTGAATAAAATCTATTTCTATTGCTATTGTTTCAAAATCTGTATTTGTGTTTATTTTATTGTACTGAATGGATTTGTGTCTATTTGTAGCAATGTTATTGATAATGTTGTAGTTAGTGGGTATGGGAATGTTGTTGAGGTTGTTAATGTGAGTTTCTTGTAAAGAAATTATGTTAGGTAATTGTTCCTTAATTAGTATTAACAGTTCACTGTAATAATTTAGGTAACCTTTAATGTTCCATTGAAGGATAGATATAGACATTTTGGAAAAAATATAAAATATAATAATAATTTGTATGTCAAATGTAAAATGCGCCTAGGCGCACGCAAAATTTTTACAGTGAACATTTTTGTTGTGTTTCGTTTTGGTCTCGCCCCGACTGACGGAGAGTGAGAGAGGTAGGTTATACGTTTCGGCTCATTGAGTACAGAGAGGGAGAGAGAGAGAGAGAGAGAGAGAGAAGTTCGAACGAACTCTTTGTCTCTGTCACTCTACACCAAGTGTTAACACTCAAAAGGCTTGGCCCTAAGAGCGGCCGAAAGCGTCACACTCACCGTCAGCCGTGTCGAGACCGAGGTAATGTTTTTAGTTGATAATAGTCTGATCTGAGTCAGAATCTGGTTGAGTGTTTAGTTTTGTTTTTGAGTTTGATCTTAGTGTTTTAGTTTTAGATGTGTGTTTTAATTCATTTAGTTTACGTTTTAGTGTGTTTTTGGGGAGTATTAATAAGTTACATATCTTGTCTGGTGTTGCTGATGTTGATGGGGTCATCTTAGCGGCGTCTTCCAGGTCGTCGTAGGATACCGACTCCCTCTTCTTGTTGCTTGCTTTTGTTTCTTTAGTGTTGGTGCATGTTTGAGTGTTTTGTAGTGACGTTTCGGCAAAAGTTGTTGCAGCGTCATTGCTTGTCATTTTGTTCTCATTTGGTGTTGTTGGGATTTTGTGTGTTGTCAATTGTTGGGAAGTTATTGATGCAAAAGTTTGTTGTCCAACTTGGTGTCTAGCGTTGTATATGGAGTATGCTGTTTTCAGGTCGGTTTTCTGTGTAATTTGTATGGCAATTACTTCTTGCTTTTCGATAAAGTCTGGGCATTTTTTGTCAATTGATGAGTTTTTGTTGTTGGTGTATTTTTTTGCTGTGCAGTTGACGCAAGCTAATTCATTTTTGCAGTTCCTCATATCGTTAGGTTCTGTGTGTTGTTCTTGGCCGCAGAGTACGCATGTTTTGTCGCCCTTGCAAACTTTTTGGGTATGTCCAAATTTAAGGCTGTTATTGCAGCGCTTGGGTAATGGTATATGAGGTCTTACTTGAGTTATTTCATATCCAATAGGTACGTGTGCTGGAAGTGTATGTGTAGCAAACGTCAGAATAATCAGGCCTGTTTCTATGAGTGTGTTGTCTTTCTTCCTTTTTATTTTTCTTATTTCGCAGACGGCATGTTTTTCCAGTTCCTTTAGTATTTCTTCCTCTGGTATATTTCTGAGTGCGTTTGAGTATATTATACCTTTGCTTTGGTTGAGTGTGTTGTGTTTGGTGACAATTACAGAAATTGTATTGGAGAGTGAGGTTAGTTTGAGTAGTTTGTTTGCTTGCTTCTGGTCTTTAGTTTTGATTAGCAGTGTGCCGTTGCGTGTTTTTTTACATTGGTCTACTTTACCATTGCAAGTGTGATCAATCATTTTCTTGATGAGAAATGGTGAGACATTTGCTAGTGTTTCGTCGTCGTTGTTGTTGCGTTTCATAGTTAGGTATTTCGGCCCGGTGATTTGGATGTTTTTGTTGGTGTACGCTTTATACGGATCCGGAGGATCCGGTGGATCCGGTGGCTGTCCCATTGTAGGTGCTTGGCTTAAGTTTTTGGCTGTTGTATTTATTAAAAAAAAAATTGAGTAATTTTTTTGACGTTTGGAGAAAACGATGCGCTTTGCTGAAAAACACGTCCTCTTGCTTTGAATGTCCGTCAGAGACTGCTTTTCAATATTTTAATTTGGGTCTATGTAAATATTTTGCCCAAAAACTTTTCTAGTTTCTGAAAATCTTCAAGCTGCTCCATAGCACAAATCTTTTTCCTCAGGTTCTCATTTCCCATGAACATTGCATGATTTAGCACTTTTACCCTACAACATAGTTACATAATTGTTAAATATATTTATATATTTTCATACGGTAAACTTACTCTGTTTGCGTGCTCGAGTTGGCGTAGCCTTCTTTAATACACTCCGGTACACTTCTATCGGGAACGGCATCAGCATTTAATTTTCTTCTTTTATAAGTCTGCCCTTTGTCGGGTGCAGATCTCCACTGCGAAGCTTTAAAATTGGTATCGCAGATTTTTGAATTTACACCAAGGCTGCACCCCAGGCTTTCCTCCCACAATTTTCGCTTCACTTCACATTTTGGTGCATGAATGAATTTGACACTTGGTACATGCTTGCGGCAAAAATTGCAGTAACTAATTTTTTTGTTGTTACTTAAGGGTTAAGCAAATGAGAAAAAATCGTCCGCACACAATCTTCCGCGTCAACAAGCAAGCATACACTGAAGCTAAGGGACAAACACGAGCGAGCTTCGGCTGCCGACGAGACTACCTTATACTTATTGTATCATGGTCAGGACATCAACGACAGAGGTGAGTATCTCTTTAACTTTATACTACAATCTAGCTTAAGGATAGCAAATGTTGGGGGTAAGCCTACATATGTGGGACCGACCTCCTCCGACATTCTAGACCTAACACTTGCAGCCGGAAATAGTACGCAAGTTTCGCAAGTTTTAAATGTAGGGTTCTCGGTAAACCTTCCTTCTCGGATCACAAGTACATGCAATTCAAAGCGCTATTCGGTTATACTCCCCAGATAGAAACCCCCGGAGCACAAACTGGGAGAAGTTTGTAACAACGATAGGAAGAAAGTTACCCACACCACCCGCAATCTCATCAGAGGATGATATAGAAAAGTTCCTCAAGACACTCACACATCACCCCATGACGGCGTATCACACCGTGCAAACCATCAAAAAGCAACAGGAGGACCAGGCCACCCTGGTGGACTCCAGAGCTAAAAGCACAAAGAAAAGATGTACAGGATCTCTTCAAGCTTGCAAAACAAGACGAAGAAGAGATTATATGGAAAGAATACAAAATATTACTGCGTAACATCAAAAAATAAGTTCGGAAGCCAAAGAGGAAGTCATGGGGAACCTTATGCTCCAGTGTGGAGAAGGTCACAGAAACGGCGAGACTCCGGAAGCTGTTTTCAAGACAGCTAACCATACAGAGTCAGCTTAAAACAAATGATAGACGATGGGCGGAAATCAGCAGGGAAGTAATTTGCGTTCTCATTGATGCACATTTCCCTAGGTGTACAAAAGTCGCAGAGCCTGACACACCTCAAACTATCCGAACAATAAACTCGGACCTACCCGCAGACACAATCACACCGAAAAAATCCAGTGGGCAATCGACTCGTTCACGAGCAAATCCCCTGCATTGGACGGAATCTTTCCAACGATGCTACAGATGACCAAGCATTGTTGGCACTGTTTGCGGCATGTCTGCAACGCGGCTATGTGCCTGTGGCCTGGAGAACTGCACGGTTGGTGTTCCTGCCCAAAGCACGCAAGGTCAGTCACGTGCAGCCGAAGGGGTGCAGACCCATAAGCCTAACCCCATTCATGCTAAAAAAATTGGAAAAGTACTATAGCTCCACATTAGCGAGAGCGCAAGCTCATTACTGGAGCCCAACCAACATGCCTACGCAAAGGGAAATCGGTGGAGACAGCGCTACATTACCTGGTAGCAAATTTAGAAAAGGCCCTTCACCACCAAAAATACGCACTGGGAGCATTTCTAGACATCACCGGTGCATTCAACAACGTATCAACTGAAGCGATAATGCGAGGCCTTTTCTACAGAAAAGCCCCAAAGTTAACTGCCTATAGGGATGACATTACCATTATTATCACGGGAAAATGTCCAACGACCCTCAGCTCCGTCATGGAATATACGTTACAGGAAATATTAAGATGGGCCACCGGAGCCGGACTTAGCATCAACGCGGAAAAGACGGACCTCATTCTCTTTACTAAGAGATACAAGGTACCGCGGTGGATCCCGCCAAATTTGAACGGAATGCCTCTCACGCTAAAAACAAATGTCAAATACCTCGGAGTAGTCCTGAATAGCAAACTGACATGGACTCAATGTTGAAGAAAGGGTGAAAAAGGCAACAATCGCGCTTTACGCATCGCAGAAGATGCTAAGCAGTACTTGGGGCCTGTCACCACGACTGATGCATTGGATCTACATCTCAATATTGCGACCGATACGGTGTCCTGGTACAGTGGCAAGCTACAAAGATAACATGGCTCTGACGGAAAGGACCCAACGACAGGCACTTGTCTATATCACGGATACAGGAGTAGGTGCGGACTAAATTCCTGCTATATCTTCCAAGAAAAGATTGCAGACTTATGATAGGAGTATTGACTGAACATTGCCTAGCAGCAGCTCATGCTAAAAAGCTGGGGATATTAACGGAAGACGGCTGCCGGAAATGTAAGGAACCAGGAGTTTTGGCAACCTTGGAACACCTTATGTGCAGCTGTCCAGCACTCTCAACACTTAGATATCGATACTTCAACAGACACCGGCTCGCATCACTAGAAGAAGCGGCCAGACACACTCCCAATGCGCTGTTGGCATTTGCCATGCGAACACGAATTTTATAGGATCAACAAACCTCCTAACGACCTTCAGTATCCGGCGACACTAAGGATCTGCTCAGTCTAATGGGACCATCTTGTTGGGGTCAACCGGTTCTACCTAACCTTGATTTGGGAAAAATGTCACATTTTTCCTGCAGAAAATCCCATAAGGAAAAAAATTACAAATCCGAAATTTTTTTTAAAAGGATGCCATTCGCCCCGGCAGTTTTTAGTATTTTCTTATCGAACACACGATGTTTATCGATGAACTGGTGCAAAGATTAACAATGACGAATTGTGCGTCAAAACTAATTTTTAAAATAAAAGTTAAATGCCTATATCTTAAAGTTCCTGTATTTAGTAAGGTTGAGGTTAAAAGGGAAGGTTTGTCCGGAGGTGCACCCTCGAAACGTCAACATTTTGACAATATACACCGCCTTTTGGAAGCAGTGAAGTTTGTGCACTTCAGAGGTGCGCACTCGCAATTTCATTGCAAATTTCTCACATCTCTGCATCTCAGCCATCTTCCAATTATTCGAAACCGTACGAACCCATCGCAAGTATATGCCTATTGATGTGCAACTTTGCTTTTGCTACAGTTCTGCCATTATTTGCCATATTATTCACTTTTTGTGAAAAGTTTCATAAAAAAAAACCCGAACAGCTGATTTATTTCGACAAATTGCACATTTGACCGTGGAAAGACCATCATGTTAAATTTTAAAATGTGTCATTAATTTGGACGTAGTGGAAAGAAAAAACAAGATAGGAGGTTAATATTAAGACTGTGAGATTTTTTATTTTGGCTCCGGTTTTTTCGCATTTTTTGATCTTTCCAAAATCAAGGTCTATGACATTTTTGCCCAGTCGAGTGCATTACCAAATGCAACTTGAATAGCGTATTTTCCTGGCTGGCCTTTCGACATTAGGATTTTATTGCCGTTGAACCGTGACCATTTTCAGCTTATGTTTATTTCATCGTCCTTAACAAAAACTTTTATATCCTTGTTAGCATTGGGTAGTTATTTTTTGAGTTGCTGCAGTACAATTGTTTGCTCCAGTTTTTCTAGGCTTAGATTTCGTTTAATGTAAATTGACGTACCTGCCAATTTTTCCCCGTTTCTAAGCACATCCATTGCCACTTCCACTGTCTCTTGTTCCTCTCGACATCTTTTTGTTGGCCCTCTCTTTGTGCAAGCCCCTTATGATTAAAGTTCGGATGTTGTTTTGGTCGGCTAATCGATTTAATCGATTTCTTGCTCTCTATCAATTCTAAGTTGTTTGATTTCTTTTCTAAGGGCAAGATTTTCTTCTCGGAATGTTCCCAAGGACTGCGACGCGGAGCTAATTTCCTTCTTCAGTTCACCTATGTCCTCTTTGGAAGCCAATTTTGCCAATTGCGATCCAAAGTTAGTACTCAGAATTGCCATATTCGATTCGAATTACCACGCTCTGGGTAGCAGAGCTGGAAGGCCGCGGGGTTCTCTTAACCGACATCATCGTGGAGTTTTGATTTTGAGGACGATAGCAGAGGGACACAAAAACGGGGTGGAGGTCAATAGTGTTAGGCACCTTAAAGTATGCTTTGTCACTCACCCGGACAGCAGCGCTGCTCTCTAGTGCTCTGAGAGACGGCATGTGAAAAAAAAACTCAGTCATTCGGGGTAGCGGCTACGTGGGCACCCACAGGACCGGTTCTCAGTGCATACCACCGGTCACCAGGCATTGCGTCTTAGCGGTTACTTTATTTTGGGCATGTCATAGGCGTTTGTACGATGGTACGGCGTTCGATACCAAGTAGCCGCCACCGTAATTGCTACACTTAAAAAAAACTTACTTTCCATATTTCATCGCACTTTTGTCACATTGTCTCTTGAGCTGAAAGCATACCTAATTTTTTTGTTTTATTTTTGTTTTATGTTTTAAGTAAAATTGATTCTCTTTCAAAGAAAATAAGCTATTATTGATGCAAATCCAACAGTAAATGGCGAAGTAATGCATTTTTTCGGTATCCGCATGAGGCGACCACACGCACTTGTAATAAGTAAGTTTTTGTCAGATAAGACGAAAAACTGTTAAAATTTGTGATTTGACTACTGTGCCTTATATTTAAAAGTGTTTACAATAGTAAGTGAATGTGGAACTTATGGTCTTATCGATTCCTTGTAACCTGGACTTCTTGGCTTCGTTTTATTAAGTTAATAAAATTCTTGAAAATAAGACGAGTGTTTAAGTACATAAACAACTCACGATTTCTGCAATGTGTGCGGTAAGTTCATGGTCGAAAAGAACATACGGAAATTTACCGATCACATACAACAAATATATCTTAAATATTTTGATATGTAACCAAAACTCACCGATCCATGGACAGCAAAGTTTCTATGTGCTCAGTGTCATTGTATTCTCAGCTACTGGGCTATTGACCAAAGGTTTGAATTTGTAACTTTGAATTTGTAACTTGGTGTCTAGCGTTGTATATGGAGTATGCTGTTTTCAGGTCGGTTTTCTGTGTAATTTGTATGGCAATTACTTCTTGCTTTTCGATAAAGTCTGGGCATTTTTTGTCAATTGATGAGTTTTTGTTGTTGGTGTATTTTTTTGCTGTGCAGTTGACGCAAGCTAATTCATTTTTGCAGTTCCTCATATCGTTAGGTTCTGTGTGTTGTTCTTGGCCGCAGAGTACGCATGTTTTGTCACCCTTGCAAACTTTTTGGGTATGTCCAAATTTAAGGCTGTTATTGCAGCGCTTGGGTAATGGTATATAAGGTCTTACTTGAGTTATTTCATATCCAATAGGTACGTGTGCTGGAAGTGTATGTGTAGCAAACGTCAGAATAATCAGGCCTGTTTCTATGAGTGTGTTGTCTTTCTTCCTTTTTATTTTTCTTATTTCGCAGACGGCATGTTTTTCCAGTTCCTTTAGTATTTCTTCCTCTGGTATATTTCTGAGTGCGTTTGAGTATATTATACCTTTGCTTTGGTTGAGTGTGTTGTGTTCGGTGACAATTACAGAAATTGTATTGGAGAGTGAGGTTAGTTTGAGTAGTTTGTTTGCTTGCTTCTGGTCTTTAGTTTTGATTAGCAGTGTGCCGTTGCGTGTTTTTTTACATTGGTCTACTTTACCATTGCAAGTGTGATCAATCATTTTCTTGATGAGAAATGGTGAGACATTTGCTAGTGTTTCGTCGTCGTTGTTGTTGCGTTTCATAGTTAGGTATTTCGGCCCGGTGATTTGGATGTTTTTGTTGGTGTACGCTTTATACGGATCCGGAGGATCCGGTGGATCCGGTGGCTGTCCCATTGTAGGTGCTTGGCTTAAGTTTTTGGCTGTTGTATTTATTAAAAAAAAAATTGAGTAATTTTTTTGACGTTTGGAGAAAACGATGCGCTTTGCTGAAAAACACGTCCTCTTGCTTTGAATGTCCGTCAGAGACTGCTTTTCAATATTTTAATTTGGGTCTATGTAAATATTTTGCCCAAAAACTTTTCTAGTTTCTGAAAATCTTCAAGCTGCTCCATAGCACAAATCTTTTTCCTCAGGTTCTCATTTCCCATGAACATTGCATGATTTAGCACTTTTTCCCTACAACATAGTTACATAATTGTTAAATATATTTATATATTTTCATACGGTAAACTTACTCTGTTTGCGTGCTCGAGTTGGCGTAGCCTTCTTTAATACACTCCGGTACACTTCTATCGGGAACGGCATCAGCATTTAATTTTCTTCTTTTATAAGTCTGCCCTTTGTCGGGTGCAGATCTCCACTGCGAAGCTTTAAAATTGGTATCGCAGATTTTTGAATTTACACCAAGGCTGCACCCCAGGCTTTCCTCCCACAATTTTCGCTTCACTTCACATTTTGGTGCATGAATGAATTTGACACTTGGTACATGCTTGCGGCAAAAATTGCAGTAACTAATTTTTTTGTTGTTACTTAAGGGTTAAGCAAATGAGAAAAAATCGTCCGCACACAACCTTCCGCGTCAACAAGCAAGCATACACTGAAGCTAAGGGACAAACACGAGCGAGCTTCGGCTGCCGACGAGACTACCTTATACTTATTGTATCATGGTCAGGACATCAACGACAGAGGTGAGTATCTCTTTAACTTTATACTACAATCTAGCTTAAGGATAGCAAATGTTGGGGGTAAGCCTACATATGTGGGACCGACCTCCTCCGACATTCTAGACCTAACACTTGCAGCCGGAAATAGTACGCAGGTTTCGCAAGTTTCAAATGTAGGGTTCTCGGTAAACCTTCCTTCTCGGATCACAAGTACATGCAATTCAAAGCGCTATTCGGTTATACTCCCCAGATAGAAACCCCCGGAGCACAAACTGGGAGAAGTTTGTAACAACGATAGGAAGCAAGTTACCCACACCACCCGCAATCTCATCAGAGGATGATATAGAAAAGTTCCTCAAGACACTCACACATCACCCCATGACGGCGTATCACACCGTGCAAACCATCAAAAAGCAACAGGAGGACCAGGCCACCCTGGTGGACTCCAGAGCTAAAAGCACAAAGAAAAGATGTACAGGATCTCTTCAAGCTTGCAAAACAAGACGAATAAGAGATTATATGGAAAGAATACAAAATATTACTGCGTAACATCAAAAAATAAGTTCGGAAGCCAAAGAGGAAGTCATGGGGAACCTTATGCTCCAGTGTGGAGAAGGTCACAGAAACGGCGAGACTCCGGAAGCTGTTTTCAAGACAGCTAACCATACAGAGTCAGCTTAAAACAAATGATAGACGATGGGCGGAAATCAGCAGGGAAGTAATTTGCGCTCTCATTGATGCACATTTCCCTAGGTGTACAAAAGTCGCAGAGCCTGACACACCTCAAACTATCCGAACAATAAACTCGGACCTACCCGCAGACACAATCACACCGAAAAAAATCCAGTGGGCAATCGACTCGTTCACGAGCAAATCCCCTGCATTGGACGGAATCTTTCCAACGATGCTCATCTGTAGCATTGTTGGCACTGTTTGCGGCATGTCTGCAACGCGGCTATGTGCCTGTGGCCTGGAGAACTGCACGGTTGGTGTTCCTGCCCAAAGCACGCAAGGTCAGTCACGTGCAGCCGAAGGGGTGCAGACCCATAAGCCTAACCCCATTCATGCTAAAAACATTGGAAAAGTACTATAGCTCCACATTAGCGAGAGCGCAAGCTCATTACTGGAGCCCAACCAACATGCCTACGCAAAGGGAAATCGGTGGAGACAGCGCTACATTACCTGGTAGCAAATTTAGAAAAGGCCCTTCACCACCAAAAATACGCACTGGGAGCATTTCTAGACATCACCGGTGCATTCAACAACGTATCAACTGAAGCGATAATGCGAGGCCTTTTCTACAGAAAAGCCCCAAAGTTAACTGCCTATAGGGATGACATTACCATTATTATCACGGGAAAATGTCCAACGACCCTCAGCTCCGTCATGGAATATACGTTACAGGAAATATTAAGATGGGCCACCGGAGCCGGACTTAGCATCAACGCGGAAAAGACGGACCTCATTCTCTTTACTAAGAGATACAAGGTACCGCGGTGGATCCCGCCAAATTTGAACGGAATGCCTCTCACGCTAAAAACAAATGTCAAATACCTCGGAGTAGTCCTGAATAGCAAACTGACATGGACTCAATGTTGAAGAAAGGGTGAAAAAGGCAACAATCGCGCTTTACGCATCGCAGAAGATGCTAAGCAGTACTTGGGGCCTGTCACCACGACTGATGCATTGGATCTACATCTCAATATTGCGACCGATACGGTGTCCTGGTACGGTGGCAAGCTACAAAGATAACATGGCTCTGACGGAAAGGACCCAACGACAGGCACTTGTCTATATCACGGATACAGGAGTAGGTGCGGACTAAATTCCTGCTATATCTTCCAAGAAAAGATTGCAGACTTATGATAGGAGTATTGACTGAACATTGCCTAGCAGCAGCTCATGCTAAAAAGCTGGGGATATTAACGGAAGACGGCTGCCGGAAATGTAAGGAACCAGGAGTTTTGGCAACCTTGGAACACCTTATGTGCAGCTGTCCAGCACTCTCAACACTTAGATATCGATACTTCAACAGACACCGGCTCGCATCACTAGAAGAAGCGGCCAGACACACTCCCAATGCGCTGTTGGCATTTGCCATGCGAACACGAATTTTATAGGATCAACAAACCTCCTAACGACCTTCAGTATCCGGCGACACTAAGGATCTGCTCAGTCTAATGGGACCATCTTGTTGGGGTCAACCGGTTCTACCTAACCTTGATTTGGGAAAAATGTCACATTTTTCCTGCAGAAAATCCCATAAGGAAAAAAATTACAAATCCGAAATTTTTTTTAAAAGGATGCCATTCGCCCCGGCAGTTTTTAGTATTTTCTTATCGAACACACGATGTTTATCGATGAACTGGTGCAAAGATTAACAATGACGAATTGTGCGTCAAAACTAATTTTTAAAATAAAAGTTAAATGCCTATATCTTAAAGTTCCTGTATTTAGTAAGGTTGAGGTTAAAAGGGAAGGTTTGTCCGGAGGTGCACCCTCGAAACGTCAACATTTTGACAATATACACCGCCTTTTGGAAGCAGTGAAGTTTGTGCACTTCAGAGGTGCGCACTCGCAATTTCATTGCAAATTTCTCACATCTCTGCATCTCAGCCATCTTCCAATTATTCGAAACCGTACGAACCCATCGCAAGTATATGCCTATTGATGTGCAACTTTGCTTTTGCTACAGTTCTGCCATTATTTGCCATATTATTCACTTTTTGTGAAAAGTTTCATAAAAAAAACCCGAACAGCTGATTTATTTCGACAAATTGCACATTTGACCGTGGAAAGACCATCATGTTAAATTTTAAAATGTGTCATTAATTTGGACGTAGTGGAAAGAAAAAACAAGATAGGAGGTTAATATTAAGACTGTGAGATTTTTTATTTTGGCTCCGGTTTTTTCGCATTTTTAGATCTTTCCAAAATCAAGGTCTATGACATTTTTGCCCAGTCGAGTGCATTACCAAATGCAACTTGAATAGCGTATTTTCCTGGCTGGCCTTTCGACATTAGGATTTTATTGCCGTTGAACCGTGACCATTTTCAGCTTATGTTTATTTCATCGTCCTTAACAAAAACTTTTATATCCTTGTTAGCATTGGGTAGTTATTTTTTGAGTTGCTGCAGTACAATTGTTTGCTCCAGTTTTTCTAGGCTTAGATTTCGTTTAATGTAAATTGACGTACCTGCCAATTTTTCCCCGTTTCTAAGCACATCCATTGCCACTTCCACTGTCTCTTGTTCCTCTCGACATCTTTTTGTTGGCCCTCTCTTTGTGCAAGCCCCTTATGATTAAAGTTCGGATGTTGTTTTGGTCGGCTAATCGATTTAATCGATTTCTTGCTCTCTATCAATTCTAAGTTGTTTGATTTCTTTTCTAAGGGCAAGATTTTCTTCTCGGAATGTTCCCAAGGACTGCGACGCGGAGCTAATTTCCTTCTTCAGTTCACCTATGTCCTCTTTGGAAGCCAATTTTGCCAATTGCGATCCAAAGTTAGTACTCAGAATTGCCATATTCGATTCGAATTACCACGCTCTGGGTAGCAGAGCTGGAAGGCCGCGGGGTTCTCTTAACCGACATCATCGTGGAGTTTTGATTTTGAGGACGATAGCAGAGGGACACAAAAACGGGGTGGAGGTCAATAGTGTTAGGCACCTTAAAGTATGCTTTGTCACTCACCCGGACAGCAGCGCTGCTCTCTAGTGCTCTGAGAGACGGCATGTGAAAAAAAAACTCAGTCATTCGGGGTAGCGGCTACGTGGGCACCCACAGGACCGGTTCTCAGTGCATACCACCGGTCACCAGGCATTGCGTCTTAGCGGTTACTTTATTTTGGGCATGTCATAGGCGTTTGTACGATGGTACGGCGTTCGATACCAAGTAGCCGCCACCGTAATTGCTACACTTAAAAAAAACTTACTTTCCATATTTCATCGCACTTTTGTCACATTGTCTCTTGAGCTGAAAGCATACCTAATTTTTTTGTTTTATTTTTGTTTTATGTTTTAAGTAAAATTGATTCTCTTTCAAAGAAAATAAGCTATTATTGATGCAAATCCAACAGTAAATGGCGAAGTAATGCATTTTTTCGGTATCCGCATGAGGCGACCACACGCACTTGTAATAAGTAAGTTTTTGTCAGATAAGACGAAAAACTGTTAAAATTTGTGATTTGACTACTGTGCCTTATATTTAAAAGTGTTTACAATAGTAAGTGAATGTGGAACTTATGGTCTTATCGAGTCCTTGTAACCTGGACTTCTTGGCTTCGTTTTATTAAGTTAATAAAATTCTTGAAAATAAGACGAGTGTTTAAGTACATAAACAACTCACGATTTCTGCAATGTGTGCGGTAAGTTCATGGTCGAAAAGAACATACGGAAATTTACCGATCACATACAACAAATATATCTTAAATATTTTGATATGTAACCAAAACTCACCGATCCATGGACAGCAAAGTTTCTATGTGCTCAGTGTCATTGTATTCTCAGCTACTGGGCTATTGACCAAAGGTTTGAATTTGTAACTTTGAATTTGTAACTTGGTGTCTAGCGTTGTATATGGAGTATGCTGTTTTCAGGTCGGTTTTCTGTGTAATTTGTATGGCAATTACTTCTTGCTTTTCGATAAAGTCTGGGCATTTTTTGTCAATTGATGAGTTTTTGTTGTTGGTGTATTTTTTTGCTGTGCAGTTGACGCAAGCTAATTCATTTTTGCAGTTCCTCATATCGTTAGGTTCTGTGTGTTGTTCTTGGCCGCAGAGTACGCATGTTTTGTCACCCTTGCAAACTTTTTGGGTATGTCCAAATTTAAGGCTGTTATTGCAGCGCTTGGGTAATGGTATATAAGGTCTTACTTGAGTTATTTCATATCCAATAGGTACGTGTGCTGGAAGTGTATGTGTAGCAAACGTCAGAATAATCAGGCCTGTTTCTATGAGTGTGTTGTCTTTCTTCCTTTTTATTTTTCTTATTTCGCAGACGGCATGTTTTTCCAGTTCCTTTAGTATTTCTTCCTCTGGTATATTTCTGAGTGCGTTTGAGTATATTATACCTTTGCTTTGGTTGAGTGTGTTGTGTTCGGTGACAATTACAGAAATTGTATTGGAGAGTGAGGTTAGTTTGAGTAGTTTGTTTGCTTGCTTCTGGTCTTTAGTTTTGATTAGCAGTGTGCCGTTGCGTGTTTTTTTACATTGGTCTACTTTACCATTGCAAGTGTGATCAATCATTTTCTTGATGAGAAATGGTGAGACATTTGCTAGTGTTTCGTCGTCGTTGTTGTTGCGTTTCATAGTTAGGTATTTCGGCCCGGTGATTTGGATGTTTTTGTTGGTGTACGCTTTATACGGATCCGGAGGATCCGGTGGATCCGGTGGCTGTCCCATTGTAGGTGCTTGGCTTAAGTTTTTGGCTGTTGTATTTATTAAAAAAAAAATTGAGTAATTTTTTTGACGTTTGGAGAAAACGATGCGCTTTGCTGAAAAACACGTCCTCTTGCTTTGAATGTCCGTCAGAGACTGCTTTTCAATATTTTAATTTGGGTCTATGTAAATATTTTGCCCAAAAACTTTTCTAGTTTCTGAAAATCTTCAAGCTGCTCCATAGCACAAATCTTTTTCCTCAGGTTCTCATTTCCCATGAACATTGCATGATTTAGCACTTTTTCCCTACAACATAGTTACATAATTGTTAAATATATTTATATATTTTCATACGGTAAACTTACTCTGTTTGCGTGCTCGAGTTGGCGTAGCCTTCTTTAATACACTCCGGTACACTTCTATCGGGAACGGCATCAGCATTTAATTTTCTTCTTTTATAAGTCTGCCCTTTGTCGGGTGCAGATCTCCACTGCGAAGCTTTAAAATTGGTATCGCAGATTTTTGAATTTACACCAAGGCTGCACCCCAGGCTTTCCTCCCACAATTTTCGCTTCACTTCACATTTTGGTGCATGAATGAATTTGACACTTGGTACATGCTTGCGGCAAAAATTGCAGTAACTAATTTTTTTGTTGTTACTTAAGGGTTAAGCAAATGAGAAAAAATCGTCCGCACACAACCTTCCGCGTCAACAAGCAAGCATACACTGAAGCTAAGGGACAAACACGAGCGAGCTTCGGCTGCCGACGAGACTACCTTATACTTATTGTATCATGGTCAGGACATCAACGACAGAGGTGAGTATCTCTTTAACTTTATACTACAATCTAGCTTAAGGATAGCAAATGTTGGGGGTAAGCCTACATATGTGGGACCGACCTCCTCCGACATTCTAGACCTAACACTTGCAGCCGGAAATAGTACGCAGGTTTCGCAAGTTTCAAATGTAGGGTTCTCGGTAAACCTTCCTTCTCGGATCACAAGTACATGCAATTCAAAGCGCTATTCGGTTATACTCCCCAGATAGAAACCCCCGGAGCACAAACTGGGAGAAGTTTGTAACAACGATAGGAAGCAAGTTACCCACACCACCCGCAATCTCATCAGAGGATGATATAGAAAAGTTCCTCAAGACACTCACACATCACCCCATGACGGCGTATCACACCGTGCAAACCATCAAAAAGCAACAGGAGGACCAGGCCACCCTGGTGGACTCCAGAGCTAAAAGCACAAAGAAAAGATGTACAGGATCTCTTCAAGCTTGCAAAACAAGACGAATAAGAGATTATATGGAAAGAATACAAAATATTACTGCGTAACATCAAAAAATAAGTTCGGAAGCCAAAGAGGAAGTCATGGGGAACCTTATGCTCCAGTGTGGAGAAGGTCACAGAAACGGCGAGACTCCGGAAGCTGTTTTCAAGACAGCTAACCATACAGAGTCAGCTTAAAACAAATGATAGACGATGGGCGGAAATCAGCAGGGAAGTAATTTGCGCTCTCATTGATGCACATTTCCCTAGGTGTACAAAAGTCGCAGAGCCTGACACACCTCAAACTATCCGAACAATAAACTCGGACCTACCCGCAGACACAATCACACCGAAAAAAATCCAGTGGGCAATCGACTCGTTCACGAGCAAATCCCCTGCATTGGACGGAATCTTTCCAACGATGCTCATCTGTAGCATTGTTGGCACTGTTTGCGGCATGTCTGCAACGCGGCTATGTGCCTGTGGCCTGGAGAACTGCACGGTTGGTGTTCCTGCCCAAAGCACGCAAGGTCAGTCACGTGCAGCCGAAGGGGTGCAGACCCATAAGCCTAACCCCATTCATGCTAAAAACATTGGAAAAGTACTATAGCTCCACATTAGCGAGAGCGCAAGCTCATTACTGGAGCCCAACCAACATGCCTACGCAAAGGGAAATCGGTGGAGACAGCGCTACATTACCTGGTAGCAAATTTAGAAAAGGCCCTTCACCACCAAAAATACGCACTGGGAGCATTTCTAGACATCACCGGTGCATTCAACAACGTATCAACTGAAGCGATAATGCGAGGCCTTTTCTACAGAAAAGCCCCAAAGTTAACTGCCTATAGGGATGACATTACCATTATTATCACGGGAAAATGTCCAACGACCCTCAGCTCCGTCATGGAATATACGTTACAGGAAATATTAAGATGGGCCACCGGAGCCGGACTTAGCATCAACGCGGAAAAGACGGACCTCATTCTCTTTACTAAGAGATACAAGGTACCGCGGTGGATCCCGCCAAATTTGAACGGAATGCCTCTCACGCTAAAAACAAATGTCAAATACCTCGGAGTAGTCCTGAATAGCAAACTGACATGGACTCAATGTTGAAGAAAGGGTGAAAAAGGCAACAATCGCGCTTTACGCATCGCAGAAGATGCTAAGCAGTACTTGGGGCCTGTCACCACGACTGATGCATTGGATCTACATCTCAATATTGCGACCGATACGGTGTCCTGGTACGGTGGCAAGCTACAAAGATAACATGGCTCTGACGGAAAGGACCCAACGACAGGCACTTGTCTATATCACGGATACAGGAGTAGGTGCGGACTAAATTCCTGCTATATCTTCCAAGAAAAGATTGCAGACTTATGATAGGAGTATTGACTGAACATTGCCTAGCAGCAGCTCATGCTAAAAAGCTGGGGATATTAACGGAAGACGGCTGCCGGAAATGTAAGGAACCAGGAGTTTTGGCAACCTTGGAACACCTTATGTGCAGCTGTCCAGCACTCTCAACACTTAGATATCGATACTTCAACAGACACCGGCTCGCATCACTAGAAGAAGCGGCCAGACACACTCCCAATGCGCTGTTGGCATTTGCCATGCGAACACGAATTTTATAGGATCAACAAACCTCCTAACGACCTTCAGTATCCGGCGACACTAAGGATCTGCTCAGTCTAATGGGACCATCTTGTTGGGGTCAACCGGTTCTACCTAACCTTGATTTGGGAAAAATGTCACATTTTTCCTGCAGAAAATCCCATAAGGAAAAAAATTACAAATCCGAAATTTTTTTTAAAAGGATGCCATTCGCCCCGGCAGTTTTTAGTATTTTCTTATCGAACACACGATGCTTATCGATGAACTGGTGCAAAGATTAACAATGACGAATTGTGCGTCAAAACTAATTTTTAAAATAAAAGTTAAATGCCTATATCTTAAAGTTCCTGTATTTAGTAAGGTTGAGGTTAAAAGGGAAGGTTTGTCCGGAGGTGCACCCTCGAAACGTCAACATTTTGACAATATACACCGCCTTTTGGAAGCAGTGAAGTTTGTGCACTTCAGAGGTGCGCACTCGCAATTTCATTGCAAATTTCTCACATCTCTGCATCTCAGCCATCTTCCAATTATTCGAAACCGTACGAACCCATCGCAAGTATATGCCTATTGATGTGCAACTTTGCTTTTGCTACAGTTCTGCCATTATTTGCCATATTATTCACTTTTTGTGAAAAGTTTCATAAAAAAAACCCGAACAGCTGATTTATTTCGACAAATTGCACATTTGACCGTGGAAAGACCATCATGTTAAATTTAAAAATGTGTCATTAATTTGGACGTAGTGGAAAGAAAAAACAAGATAGGAGGTTAATATTAAGACTGTGAGATTTTTTATTTTGGCTCCGGTTTTTTCGCATTTTTAGATCTTTCCAAAATCAAGGTCTATGACATTTTTGCCCAGTCGAGTGCATTACCAAATGCAACTTGAATAGCGTATTTTCCTGGCTGGCCTTTCGACATTAGGATTTTATTGCCGTTGAACCGTGACCATTTTCAGCTTATGTTTATTTCATCGTCCTTAACAAAAACTTTTATATCCTTGTTAGCATTGGGTAGTTATTTTTTGAGTTGCTGCAGTACAATTGTTTGCTCCAGTTTTTCTAGGCTTAGATTTCGTTTAATGTAAATTGACGTACCTGCCAATTTTTCCCCGTTTCTAAGCACATCCATTGCCACTTCCACTGTCTCTTGTTCCTCTCGACATCTTTTTGTTGGCCCTCTCTTTGTGCAAGCCCCTTATGATTAAAGTTCGGATGTTGTTTTGGTCGGCTAATCGATTTAATCGATTTCTTGCTCTCTATCAATTCTAAGTTGTTTGATTTCTTTTCTAAGGGCAAGATTTTCTTCTCGGAATGTTCCCAAGGACTGCGACGCGGAGCTAATTTCCTTCTTCAGTTCACCTATGTCCTCTTTGGAAGCCAATTTTGCCAATTGCGATCCAAAGTTAGTACTCAGAATTGCCATATTCGATTCGAATTACCACGCTCTGGGTAGCAGAGCTGGAAGGCCGCGGGGTTCTCTTAACCGACATCATCGTGGAGTTTTGATTTTGAGGACGATAGCAGAGGGACACAAAAACGGGGTGGAGGTCAATAGTGTTAGGCACCTTAAAGTATGCTTTGTCACTCACCCGGACAGCAGCGCTGCTCTCTAGTGCTCTGAGAGACGGCATGTGAAAAAAAAACTCAGTCATTCGGGGTAGCGGCTACGTGGGCACCCACAGGACCGGTTCTCAGTGCATACCACCGGTCACCAGGCATTGCGTCTTAGCGGTTACTTTATTTTGGGCATGTCATAGGCGTTTGTACGATGGTACGGCGTTCGATACCAAGTAGCCGCCACCGTAATTGCTACACTTAAAAAAAACTTACTTTCCATATTTCATCGCACTTTTGTCACATTGTCTCTTGAGCTGAAAGCATACCTAATTTTTTTGTTTTATTTTTGTTTTATGTTTTAAGTAAAATTGATTCTCTTTCAAAGAAAATAAGCTATTATTGATGCAAATCCAACAGTAAATGGCGAAGTAATGCATTTTTTCGGTATCCGCATGAGGCGACCACACGCACTTGTAATAAGTAAGTTTTTGTCAGATAAGACGAAAAACTGTTAAAATTTGTGATTTGACTACTGTGCCTTATATTTAAAAGTGTTTACAATAGTAAGTGAATGTGGAACTTATGGTCTTATCGAGTCCTTGTAACCTGGACTTCTTGGCTTCGTTTTATTAAGTTAATAAAATTCTTGAAAATAAGACGAGTGTTTAAGTACATAAACAACTCACGATTTCTGCAATGTGTGCGGTAAGTTCATGGTCGAAAAGAACATACGGAAATTTACCGATCACATACAACAAATATATCTTAAATATTTTGATATGTAACCAAAACTCACCGATCCATGGACAGCAAAGTTTCTATGTGCTCAGTGTCATTGTATTCTCAGCTACTGGGCTATTGACCAAAGGTTTGAATTTGTAACTTTGAATTTGTAACTTGGTGTCTAGCGTTGTATATGGAGTATGCTGTTTTCAGGTCGGTTTTCTGTGTAATTTGTATGGCAATTACTTCTTGCTTTTCGATAAAGTCTGGGCATTTTTTGTCAATTGATGAGTTTTTGTTGTTGGTGTATTTTTTTGCTGTGCAGTTGACGCAAGCTAATTCATTTTTGCAGTTCCTCATATCGTTAGGTTCTGTGTGTTGTTCTTGGCCGCAGAGTACGCATGTTTTGTCACCCTTGCAAACTTTTTGGGTATGTCCAAATTTAAGGCTGTTATTGCAGCGCTTGGGTAATGGTATATAAGGTCTTACTTGAGTTATTTCATATCCAATAGGTACGTGTGCTGGAAGTGTATGTGTAGCAAACGTCAGAATAATCAGGCCTGTTTCTATGAGTGTGTTGTCTTTCTTCCTTTTTATTTTTCTTATTTCGCAGACGGCATGTTTTTCCAGTTCCTTTAGTATTTCTTCCTCTGGTATATTTCTGAGTGCGTTTGAGTATATTATACCTTTGCTTTGGTTGAGTGTGTTGTGTTCGGTGACAATTACAGAAATTGTATTGGAGAGTGAGGTTAGTTTGAGTAGTTTGTTTGCTTGCTTCTGGTCTTTAGTTTTGATTAGCAGTGTGCCGTTGCGTGTTTTTTTACATTGGTCTACTTTACCATTGCAAGTGTGATCAATCATTTTCTTGATGAGAAATGGTGAGACATTTGCTAGTGTTTCGTCGTCGTTGTTGTTGCGTTTCATAGTTAGGTATTTCGGCCCGGTGATTTGGATGTTTTTGTTGGTGTACGCTTTATACGGATCCGGAGGATCCGGTGGATCCGGTGGCTGTCCCATTGTAGGTGCTTGGCTTAAGTTTTTGGCTGTTGTATTTATTAAAAAAAAAATTGAGTAATTTTTTTGACGTTTGGAGAAAACGATGCGCTTTGCTGAAAAACACGTCCTCTTGCTTTGAATGTCCGTCAGAGACTGCTTTTCAATATTTTAATTTGGGTCTATGTAAATATTTTGCCCAAAAACTTTTCTAGTTTCTGAAAATCTTCAAGCTGCTCCATAGCACAAATCTTTTTCCTCAGGTTCTCATTTCCCATGAACATTGCATGATTTAGCACTTTTTCCCTACAACATAGTTACATAATTGTTAAATATATTTATATATTTTCATACGGTAAACTTACTCTGTTTGCGTGCTCGAGTTGGCGTAGCCTTCTTTAATACACTCCGGTACACTTCTATCGGGAACGGCATCAGCATTTAATTTTCTTCTTTTATAAGTCTGCCCTTTGTCGGGTGCAGATCTCCACTGCGAAGCTTTAAAATTGGTATCGCAGATTTTTGAATTTACACCAAGGCTGCACCCCAGGCTTTCCTCCCACAATTTTCGCTTCACTTCACATTTTGGTGCATGAATGAATTTGACACTTGGTACATGCTTGCGGCAAAAATTGCAGTAACTAATTTTTTTGTTGTTATTTAAGGGTTAAGCAAATGAGAAAAAATCGTCCGCACACAACCTTCCGCGTCAACAAGCAAGCATACACTGAAGCTAAGGGACAAACACGAGCGAGCTTCGGCTGCCGACGAGACTACCTTATACTTATTGTATCATGGTCAGGACATCAACGACAGAGGTGAGTATCTCTTTAACTTTATACTACAATCTAGCTTAAGGATAGCAAATGTTGGGGGTAAGCCTACATATGTGGGACCGACCTCCTCCGACATTCTAGACCTAACACTTGCAGCCGGAAATAGTACGCAGGTTTCGCAAGTTTCAAATGTAGGGTTCTCGGTAAACCTTCCTTCTCGGATCACAAGTACATGCAATTCAAAGCGCTATTCGGTTATACTCCCCAGATAGAAACCCCCGGAGCACAAACTTGGAGAAGTTTGTAACAACGATAGGAAGAAAGTTACCCACACCACCCGCAATCTCATCAGAGGATGATATAGAAAAGTTCCTCAAGACACTCACACATCACCCCATGACGGCGTATCACACCGTGCAAACCATCAAAAAGCAACAGGAGGACCAGGCCACCCTGGTGGACTCCAGAGCTAAAAGCACAAAGAAAAGATGTACAGGATCTCTTCAAGCTTGCAAAACAAGACGAATAAGAGATTATATGGAAAGAATACAAAATATTACTGCGTAACATCAAAAAATAAGTTCGGAAGCCAAAGAGGAAGTCATGGGGAACCTTATGCTCCAGTGTGGAGAAGGTCACAGAAACGGCGAGACTCCGGAAGCTGTTTTCAAGACAGCTAACCATACAGAGTCAGCTTAAAACAAATGATAGACGATGGGCGGAAATCAGCAGGGAAGTAATTTGCGCTCTCATTGATGCACATTTCCCTAGGTGTACAAAAGTCGCAGAGCCTGACACACCTCAAACTATCCGAACAATAAACTCGGACCTACCCGCAGACACAATCACACCGAAAAAAATCCAGTGGGCAATCGACTCGTTCACGAGCAAATCCCCTGCATTGGACGGAATCTTTCCAACGATGCTCATCTGTAGCATTGTTGGCACTGTTTGCGGCATGTCTGCAACGCGGCTATGTGCCTGTGGCCTGGAGAACTGCACGGTTGGTGTTCCTGCCCAAAGCACGCAAGGTCAGTCACGTGCAGCCGAAGGGGTGCAGACCCATAAGCCTAACCCCATTCATGCTAAAAACATTGGAAAAGTACTATAGCTCCACATTAGCGAGAGCGCAAGCTCATTACTGGAGCCCAACCAACATGCCTACGCAAAGGGAAATCGGTGGAGACAGCGCTACATTACCTGGTAGCAAATTTAGAAAAGGCCCTTCACCACCAAAAATACGCACTGGGAGCATTTCTAGACATCACCGGTGCATTCAACAACGTATCAACTGAAGCGATAATGCGAGGCCTTTTCTACAGAAAAGCCCCAAAGTTAACTGCCTATAGGGATGACATTACCATTATTATCACGGGAAAATGTCCAACGACCCTCAGCTCCGTCATGGAATATACGTTACAGGAAATATTAAGATGGGCCACCGGAGCCGGACTTAGCATCAACGCGGAAAAGACGGACCTCATTCTCTTTACTAAGAGATACAAGGTACCGCGGTGGATCCCGCCAAATTTGAACGGAATGCCTCTCACGCTAAAAACAAATGTCAAATACCTCGGAGTAGTCCTGAATAGCAAACTGACATGGACTCAATGTTGAAGAAAGGGTGAAAAAGGCAACAATCGCGCTTTACGCATCGCAGAAGATGCTAAGCAGTACTTGGGGCCTGTCACCACGACTGATGCATTGGATCTACATCTCAATATTGCGACCGATACGGTGTCCTGATACGGTGGCAAGCTACAAAGATAACATGGCTCTGACGGAAAGGACCCAACGACAGGCACTTGTCTATATCACGGATACAGGAGTAGGTGCGGACTAAATTCCTGCTATATCTTCCAAGAAAAGATTGCAGACTTATGATAGGAGTATTGACTGAACATTGCCTAGCAGCAGCTCATGCTAAAAAGCTGGGGATATTAACGGAAGACGGCTGCCGGAAATGTAAGGAACCAGGAGTTTTGGCAACCTTGGAACACCTTATGTGCAGCTGTCCAGCACTCTCAACACTTAGATATCGATACTTCAACAGACACCGGCTCGCATCACTAGAAGAAGCGGCCAGACACACTCCCAATGCGCTGTTGGCATTTGCCATGCGAACACGAATTTTATAGGATCAACAAACCTCCTAACGACCTTCAGTATCCGGCGACACTAAGGATCTGCTCAGTCTAATGGGACCATCTTGTTGGGGTCAACCGGTTCTACCTAACCTTGATTTGGGAAAAATGTCACATTTTTCCTGCAGAAAATCCCATAAGGAAAAAAATTACAAATCCGAAATTTTTTTTAAAAGGATGCCATTCGCCCCGGCAGTTTTTAGTATTTTCTTATCGAACACACGATGTTTATCGATGAACTGGTGCAAAGATTAACAATGACGAATTGTGCGTCAAAACTAATTTTTAAAATAAAAGTTAAATGCCTATATCTTAAAGTTCCTGTATTTAGTAAGGTTGAGGTTAAAAGGGAAGGTTTGTCCGGAGGTGCACCCTCGAAACGTCAACATTTTGACAATATACACCGCCTTTTGGAAGCAGTGAAGTTTGTGCACTTCAGAGGTGCGCACTCGCAATTTCATTGCAAATTTCTCACATCTCTGCATCTCAGACATCTTCCAATTATTCGAAACCGTACGAACCCATCGCAAGTATATGCCTATTGATGTGCAACTTTGCTTTTGCTACAGTTCTGCCATTATTTGCCATATAATTCACTTTTTGTGAAAAGTTTCATAAAAAAAAACCCGAACAGCTGATTTATTTCGACAAATTGCACATTTGACCGTGGAAAGACCATCATGTTAAATTTTAAAATGTGTCATTAATTTGGACGTAGTGGAAAGAAAAAACAAGATAGGAGGTTAATATTAAGACTGTGAGATTTTTTATTTTGGCTCCGGTTTTTTCGCATTTTTTGATCTTTCCAAAATCAAGGTCTATGACATTTTTGCCCAGTCGAGTGCATTACCAAATGCAACTTGCATAGCGTATTTTCCTGGCTGGCCTTTCGACATTAGGATTTTATTGCCGTTGAACCGTGACCATTTTCAGCTTATGTTTATTTCATCGTCCTTAACAAAAACTTTTATATCCTTGTTAGCATTGGGTAGTTATTTTTTGAGTTGCTGCAGTACAATTGTTTGCTCCAGTTTTTCTAGGCTTAGATTTCGTTTAATGTAAATTGACGTACCTGCCAATTTTTCCCCGTTTCTAAGCACATCCATTGCCACTTCCACTGTCTCTTGTGCCTCTCGACATCTTTTTGTTGGCCCTCTCTTTGTGCAAGCCCCTTATGATTAAAGTTCGGATGTTGTTTTGGTCGGCTAATCGATTTAATCGATTTCTTGCTCTCTATCAATTCTAAGTTGTTTGATTTCTTTTCTAAGGGCAAGATTTTCTTCTCGGAATGTTCCCAAGGACTGCGACGCGGAGCTAATTTCCTTCTTCAGTTCACCTATGTCCTCTTTGGAAGCCAATTTTGCCAATTGCGATCCAAAGTTAGTACTCAGAATTGCCATATTCGATTCGAATTACCACGCTCTGGGTAGCAGAGCTGGAAGGCCGCGGGGTTCTCTTAACCGACATCATCGTGGAGTTTTGATTTTGAGGACGATAGCAGAGGGACACAAAAACGGGGTGGAGGTCAATAGTGTTAGGCACCTTAAAGTATGCTTTGTCACTCACCCGGACAGCAGCGCTGCTCTCTAGTGCTCTGAGAGACGGCATGTGAAAAAAAAACTCAGTCATTCGGGGTAGCGGCTACGTGGGCACCCACAGGACCGGTTCTCAGTGCATACCACCGGTCACCAGGCATTGCGTCTTAGCGGTTACTTTATTTTGGGCATGTCATAGGCGTTTGTACGATGGTACGGCGTTCGATACCAAGTAGCCGCCACCGTAATTGCTACTAGTGGATGATGTGGTGGTATCTCCTAGTAGCCGCCACCGTGGATGCTACCAGTGGATGCTCTGGTGTTCTCTCCTAGTAGCGCCCACCGTGGGTGCTCCGGTGTGAACATTAAAAGACTACTATTTCATTTTTTCATTTTATTTTTATCTTTTTAATTTATTACTAATAATTAACTAATTGTCTTAAAAGTAAATTTTTACATATTTTTTACACTTAAAAAAAACTTACTTTCCATATTTCATCGCACTTTTGTCACATTGTCTCTTGAGCTGAAAGCATACCTAATTTTTTTGTTTTATTTTTGTTTTATGTTTTAAGTAAAATTGATTCTCTTTCAAAGAAAATAAGCTATTATTGATGCAAATCCAACAGTAAATGGCGAAGTAATGCATTTTTTCGGTATCCGCATGAGGCGACCACACGCACTTGTAATAAGTAAGTTTTTGTCAGATAAGACGAAAAACTGTTAAAATTTGTGATTTGACTACTGTGCCTTATATTTAAAAGTGTTTACAATAGTAAGTGAATGTGGAACTTATGGTCTTATCGAGTCCTTGTAACCTGGACTTCTTGGCTTCGTTTTATTAAGTTAATAAAATTCTTGAAAATAAGACGAGTGTTTAAGTACATAAACAACTCACGATTTCTGCAATGTGTGCGGTAAGTTCATGGTCGAAAAGAACATACGGAAATTTACCGATCACATACAACAAATATATCTTAAATATTTTGATATGTAACCAAAACTCACCGATTCATGGACAGCAAAGTTTCTATGTGCTCAGTGTCATTGTATTCTCAGCTACTGGGCTATTGACCAAAGGTTTGAATTTGTAATTTTTCTATATTTATTGAATATGCATAAGGGGTCATGTGTATTTACTTTAGCCGATAGTTAACATTCGACACGCCAATGCTATGGCGAAATTCATCTTGTGGAGCGGCGGTATCACGACTTTTGGGATGAAGCCATGATGGACGACTACATTTGGTCTCTCATACGAGAAACGGAGTGATAAAATAAAAAAAAGCAAAGGAAGAGCCACCATTTTTTTTTTTTAACATTCATATTATTAATTGTTTACATAAAGAAAGAAAAAAACGTGAAAAACTTAAAACAGCTGATTTTTGTTCTTTCACTGAAAGACGCATTACTTCGCCATTTACTGTTGGATTTGCATCAATAATAGCTTATTTTCTTTGAAAGAGAATCAATTTTACTTAAAACATAAAACAAAAATTTTATTTTTACGATTTCTATTTTTTCCAGACCCATATGTGAGCTTTCGAACTCAAAAAATCACAAAAAAACCTAATTTTCGAACCTTCTGGAATCGCTATCATCTCAACTACTGAGCCGATCTTAATAGTGTACGAAAGAAAGCTGTAGAGAATTTACTTACCTTTAATTTAAGTGCTTGTTTGCCCAAATCGGTTAAGTAGAAATGGAAATATATTCAAAAATGTTGGAGCAACTTCGAAAATTCGAGAAAATATTGATATTTCGAAAACGCTTCCATGAAAAAAAATTTTAAGTGCCACTTTCGTGTTCAGTGAGTCAAAGTCCTTAAGAAAATCAGTCTAAGATTTGCTTTACAAAAAAAATTTTTGATTTTGTAAACTAGTGTTCTCAGTGATTGATTGTACATGACAAATTCTTAAGAAATTTAGGACTTAAACCATCCATTCGCATTCCCATTCGATTTAATTTGCATTATAGCTTCTAAAACATCACACAAACAAAATCAAAACAAATATTATTTATTTATTTATTAACGAAGGAAAAACAGTGCTGCCTCGAACCAAAAAATATAATATAAAACATAGATATAAGGGAAAAAAATTTAAAAAGCCTACACGAAATTACAATTGAAAACTAATAACGACACCAGCACGTTGGGGGATGTTTATTTGCCAGTCCGGCTAGCTATGCCCCTATTCACAGCAAAGAATTGCCGGTGGCGTTATTAGAGCCTATAGCAAGATAGAATAGAGTTAGTTATGAAGAAAAAACTTATAGAATTTAAGATTACTTAAGGCATAAGACTAGAAGAATAAAGAAAGACAATAGGAATGAAATCTCCAACCCGGTGGGGGAAGTTTTAGTAGCCAGTCCAGCAAGCTGTGCCCCAACTCACAGCGAAGTTGGTTAGAGATTACATTAAGGAGGGAAGGACCTAGAAAAGAAAGGGATGGAAAAGAATATAAAAGTTGTAGAGTAGGAAATAGGAAATAGAGTGGAACATAGAGTGGGCAATCACCGACCCGATGGGGGAAGATTATTTGCCACGCCGGCAAGCTGTGCCCCTGCTCACAGCTGGGATCGGCCAGAGATTACCCGTAGGTGATTTAGAAGAGAAAGTTTAATAGAGGGAAGAGAGAGTTCAGAGGAGAAAACATGAAAAACAGAATTATACTGTGTGCATAGAACACGAAAAGGATTGTGTAAAGCATAATCAGTAGTGCATGTAGGAAGAGATAAGGGAATAAAGTTTCTAGTAGGTCTACAAGGGACAGAGAAATTAAGACGACTTAAAAGAAAAGGAGAATCTATGTCGCCACTAATCAACTTATGTATAAAAACCACACCAAGAATTATTCTACGGTTAGCTAAAGTCGGAAGATTTAGAAGTAAGAGTCTACTGGGATAAGAAGGCAGACGAATATTAGGATCCCAATTTAAGCTTCGTAGGGCAAATAAAAGAAATTGCTTCTGGACTGACTCAATACGGACCTCACTATTTTTGTATTGGGGAGACCATATACATGAGCAGTATTCCAGAATAGGGCGTACAAGCGACACATAAAGCAGTTTTGTGGTGAAAGGATCATTAAATTCCTTCGACCAACGCTTGATGAATCCAAGTACACCCTTGGCAACATTAACAATAGAGGAAACATGCAAGTTAAAGTTAAGTTTAGAATCAAAAGTGACACCCAAGTCCTTAACAGAGGTAATACGTTTTAAGGGAAAGTTATCAATAGAATAGTTACCAAGAAAGGGCTTAGATCGACTGAATGTCATAAACATGCATTTACAACAATTGAGAGGAAGATGATTAGCCAAGCACCAAAGTTGCATAGAGTTTAGGTTACGTTGAAGTAGTCTAGTTTGAAGAGGATTATAAAATGATAGAATAAGTTTTACATCATCTGCATACATGAGTATACGAGAGTGTAATAAAGTAGATGGAAGATCATTAATAAAAAGTGTGAAGAATAAAGGACCAAGGTGACTTCCTTGGGGTACACCAGAAGTTACGAAAACAGGTTTAGAAATTGTAGATCTAAGTAGTACTTTTTGGGTTCTATTTTTTAAATAAGAAGAAATCCAAGACAGAAAAGAGATATGAAAACCAATACTATTAAGTTTAAAAATCAAAAGATCATGGTTTACAGAGTCAAATGCTTTACTGAAGTCAGTGTAAATGACATCAGTTTGCATTTTCTTTTGGAATGCATCATTTATTATATATGAAAACTCTAGCAAATTGGTCGTAGTAGACCGACTCTTTATAAATCCATGTTGGGATGAAGAAATTATAGATTTACAGAGGTGCTGCAAAGTTTCTGTAATAATTTTCTCAAATAATTTTGGGATAGCAGACAACTTTGCAATACCTCTATAATTAGAAATGTCAGACTTGCCACCTTTTTTATGAAGAGGTATGATAAATGAGTCTTTCCAAAGAGATGGAAAGACTCCAGTAGTAAGGGAAAGATTAAAAAGTTTAAGTAAGGGAAGAGTTAAAGAAGAGCTACACTCCTTTAACACACAACTTGGAATATGATCAGGCCCAGGAGAGTAAGAAAGTTTTACGGACTTAATAGCAGAAAGAAGGGATGACGCGGAAATAGTGGGAGCGAAAATATTATTAGAAGAAGAAATACTGTAGGGATATGGTGTGTTAGAAATAGGAATAGATGAATAGGTGGATTGGAAAAATTTGGCAAATAAATTCACAGCAGTTGAGTCACTGCATGCTTTTTCAGTGCCAAAAAAGAAAGAAGAAGGAAGACGTGAAGATTTACGTTTAGAGTTAACAAAAGAATAGAAAAGTTTAGGATTGTATGCAAATTGACTTTTGCATCGGGCGATATATTCCATATAACATTGTGAGTTAAGAAGAGAGAAGTTAGATTTAGCAATAGAGTATTTAGATAAGTCAAGACTAGAACCAGACATCTTAAACTTTTTAAAATATTTAGATTTAATATTTTTCAAGTTGGAGAGTCTGGGTGTAAACCAAGGGGGCTTAGCACAACTAGATTTGCGAGAAGAGTTAGGAATACATATGTCTAATAGAGAGTTAAGTGTTGCATAGAATGAGATAAGAGCGTTATCAACGTCAACTGCGTTATCAAGCGAGGACCAATCAGTTGCAGCGATCAGTTGATTAAGCAAAGTGAAATTGCCTTTGCGAAAGCAACGGTATGTCTCAGATGAAATGGAAGGTGAGCAAAAAGGCTTAGGAAAATAGAGAGCAATTTCTAATGTAGGATGGTATAAATCTTCAGGCATAGATAAGGGAGTTGACCTGGAGATGGAAGCATTTAGATAGTCGTTAGTGAAAACAAGATCTAATATTCTATCTAAGTTATTAGTGATAGAGTTAATTTGGAAAAGAGGAAAGTCTAGTAGGCAGTCTTAGAAGTCATGCTGAGAGGAGGGAGTAAGATAATTTGCGCAGTTGACAAATGACCATGCTATGGCAGGCAAGTTGAAATCACCCAGCACAACAATTGCGTCAATGTCACGCGCCTGGGAACATACTTCTTTAATACAGCCTATATGTTGCATATAAACATGTAAATCTGAAGCAGGAGGAATGTAAGAGCAGGTAATATAGAGAACTGATGATGGAAGAGTAACTTTAACAGCAACTATTTCAACATCAGCAGAAGAACTTAGGGATAACAATTCCGACTGTAGTGTGGTATTGACGGCAATAAGAACGCCACCACCTCGTCTAGTCGGTCGGTCATGCCTAAAAATTATAAAATTATTTGACAATATTTCGCAGTCAGAAATGGTAGAGTTTAACCAAGTCTCAGAAAAAGCGATAATGTCAGATTCAAAGGCAGTACTACTCAAATACAAGTGTTGGAGTTTAGAAAGGAGGCCCCTAACATTCTGGTATTGAATAGTAACACAATCGGACGAAAAGTTTAGTTTTTTGGAGCTGTGTTAATAGGAATAGTTATGGAAGTATTAGGAAGAGACAGGGTTACAGGTGGTGGTTGCGTTCGTTTTTTTGGCTTAAACTCATGAACAATCATGTGAGGAGGCCAGAAATTAGAATCGCAAATAATTGCAAAAGCATCATCGGGAACACTAATTTTAAAAGAGGAAATTTCGCGAGGCGCGAACTATGTTTTCTGATGTCAGGCACAGATTGCAAGTAGGTACATTAAATTATTAGAATTTTTTCAAAGGTCAAATCTACGCCATTATTTACCACAGGTTTCGCATTGCCTTTCCCAGGTTTCTGAACTCTTTGCAGATTTGTCCACTTTTAGTAGCACCAGTAAGCATTGAGCTGAAATAGTCCCGATTATTGTTAAAGATAAGTTTGTTAACCGAGTGTTTTCTAATTTAAACAGCCCGTACAGGTAATCAGTCTTATACGTTCTATATTTATCTATATATATATTTGTATCTTTTTCTGGTATGACATATTTAAATTATTATTGAACCATAGTTTCAGGGAATTGCTAACTTCTTTAACACATGTACTTCATGTACCTCAAAGTGCGGTCGTGTTTTTCTCGCTGTGCCAAAAATTAATGCTAAAATTAGCAATTTCATAGGCAAGTCCACAATTTAGTGGCACAAATCAGTGTTACTTGTTACCAGTGCTCTAACAACTTTCAACAGGAATCGGGAGTGATTTCAGTTAAAAGCCCTCAGCGCATATGCGCTATATACATATAAAATTGGTGCTCCACTAACACATTCATAGTGTGGTTTTGCACCGTCACGTCAAAACCAGTGTTGTGAAACACCGTCATCTTCGTCGTGCTATTTAGCTAGTACCGATACTACTTGATACTTCGTGTCTGTTATAGCAGCTGAACTAAATCGTAAACAAACCAGTGTCGTCGAAACTCTAGGATGGAGGATCCTAAGCCCCCTGACCTTGGTGGCCATGGGCCCGATATAACACCACTAAATCAACCTAACCTTCAGTTAATGGCTATACCTGGACCTTAATATTTAATTATGAACCGCTTAAACAGTTTCGAAACATTAGCTAATGTTTCCCCCTTCCTGATTAAAAAAAATATGGACTACACTCGAAATGTGCAAAAAATTAAAGAATGGAACAATTTTGATTAAAACAAAAAACGTAATCCAAGCGAAAAAGCTTTTGTCCCTGCGCGCGCTCTCTCCGTCTATCGAAGTTGAGCTTACCGAACATAAATCGCTCAATTTTTCTAAGGCAGTTCTGTATTCAAACGATCTACGCGGAATTGAAGAGCACGAAATTCTCTCCGAGCTGCAAGACCAAAAAGTAAGCGACGTCAAGAAAATTCTAAGAAAAGTTGGTGACAATCTTATTGAGACTGGTTTGATCATTCCCACATTTGCC
Organism: Hirtodrosophila histrioides; assembly: GCA_037075165.1. Classification (NCBI taxonomy): domain Eukaryota; kingdom Metazoa; phylum Arthropoda; class Insecta; order Diptera; family Drosophilidae; genus Hirtodrosophila; species Hirtodrosophila histrioides. Next base: position 400,070 of record JBAMCL010000177.1, on the reverse strand, counting down.
ACACCTACAACCCCAACCACATTGAATATTGGCTACGAAACAATCCGTCTTCGTCCCTACATACCACAACCACTAAGATGCAACAACTGCTTCCAATATGGACACACTTCAACATCATGCAAAAATAACAAAATCTGTCCAAATTGCTCGAAGACCTCCCACATCAACAAAGACAACAATGAAATATGCACACTCCCAAAATCTTGTGTCAATTGCAATTACCACAAACTGGATAAATTGTAGCCATGCCGCTTTTGACAAATGTTGCCCAATCCTATTAAAGGAAAAAGAAGTACAAGCTATTATTACAATTGAAAAAGTCGACCGGAAGAAAGCAAAGGAACTCTACTCAACCAGACACCCAACAAACGGCATTTCGTATGCCAATGTAGTCAAAACTACACAGAAGCCGACTTCAACACCTGTCAACAACGAGACCACTCCCTTACCAAACGCATCATCAAACAACAACAACATGGACACCATTGAAGAAGAAGCCCGCTCGCCGATAGACTATTCCGAGATAGTCTCAATATTTGACGACTGCAAGCCCCCAGCTGAACACGCTACGCCAAAATTATTGGACGCTTTTTTGATGATTTATCAAAAAAGCGTCCAATAATTTTGCCAAAAAAAACTAGCGCTAGAGCTAGACAATTAGCAAAAAAAATCAAGCCTGCTCTTAGTACTGGCACACAAAGAAAATTAAAAAAAAAAATCCTCACCCGACGCCTCAGATTTCTCATATAAAGATTTGACATAATCACCTTACTAGTATTCTCTACAGCCCGCGTGTGCCGGGGTCATCTCGCAGACTCACTCCACAGCGATGTGGTCTGTGGGATGATCCCGGTACGCGCGAGCACATTAATATAAATGTGTGTGCTTGTTAATGGAAGTACCCCCCATTCGAGCGCACACATTTCCTCACAACATGTGACTCTTTACTGCCGACGCTATGTCAGCATTAAAGCGTTACTCACACTCACCCAAACTGATCAACCCCCACTTTTAACACTACACACTCAATAAAACCTTTAATATTCTCATCATCTTATGTCTATCAAAGTCCTCCAATGGAATATAAATGGTTACCGTAACAATTACGTTCAGTTACAAATTTTAATAAAAGAATCACTCCAAGAAACACATATACACAAACACCACATATTCCCCACCCCACTAAACTACTCCCTGTACCACAACAATACATCACCTAATGCGTATGGAGGTGTTACACTTCTCATACACAATTCACTACAACATCAGCAAATAAGTCTCAACAGCTCTAACAATATTGAGCTAATCGCAGTAACAGTCCACTCAAAAATTAAATTCAATATTTACTCTACCTACATAGCTCCGACCAAACCGTTCACTACCAACCACCTACACAATGCATTCAACACACTTACCTAACCTACCCTAATAACTGGCGACCTTAATGGTTGCCACAGCTCATGGGGCTCTCCACACAACAATCGGAGAGGAAACGATATCGCAAAATTTATTACCCAAAGCCCACTAATCGTACTGAATGACAACTCACCCACCCACTTTAGCACCCACAACACCTTAACCCACATCGACATCTCACTTGCTACTCCCAATATAGCCATCGACTCGTCTTGGCATATTGAGAACAATCTTTCTGGTAGTGACCATTTCCCAATTATCATTTCACTCTTCCCATCTATAGTCTCCCCTCCCACTCCCTACTACCAAATTAAATTCAAGTTAGATCTTGCCAACTGGAAGAATTTCACATCTTACTCGCAAGACCTCAACCTCAACAAACCTCCAGCCAAAATATAAATAAAGAAACTGCGAAGATCTGCAAACTTATACGGCAATCAGCCAATACATCTATCCCACACATCTCCCCTAACTGCATTAGAAAATTTAAAGTACCTTGGTGGAACACCAAACTCCAGGAGTTAAAAACCACAAAAACCTGCACTGGAACACCCTTAAAACTTCAATCACTACACCTAACATCCTCAACTACAGAAAAGCAAACGCCCTTTTAAAAAAAATTTAAAAATTTCCAAGCACACCTCGCTTAAAAACTTCACAGCTGAAATTAACCCATCTACCCCAACCGCCAAAATATGGTCCAACATCCGAGCATTCTGTGGAACTAAGCCCTCTCAACGCATCCACTGCTTAAACCTACAAAATTCCACCCAAAATATCACATCCCGACATAAAATGGCTGATGCTTTTTGTGGAACACTGGTCAAACGCATCCAACGACTCTAACTTTACTTCCGAATTTCGCTCCCACAAACATGACGCCTTAAATACCAACTTTACCCACACCCCCTCTCTTTCCGCTAATATAATAGATGATCCCATTTCGCCACTGGAACTGCATATTGCACTATCCAAGCTCACTGGCAAAACACCTGGCATTGATCGTATATCCTACCCAATGATCAAACACCTTCATCCCTCTGTGCAACTACGCCTCCTTACTCTCTACAACAACATTTTCGACTCTTATATTCCCCATCAATTTAAACTCAGTAAAATAATCCCCATCAATAAGCCCAATAGCGACAAGAATCTTATCCTATCTTATCTTATACTCGTACCGACCTATTTCACTCAACTCTTGTCTAGCCAAACTCCTCGACAAAATTATTGCTAGCCGTCTGTGGTGGTTTGTGACGCGTCACAATTCAATTGACAGTCGGCAAACCGTATTTAAAAAAGGCAAATCGATCTCTGATTCTTTAATTACATTAGATTATCAGATATCGAACGCTTTGTCGACTAGAAACCACACCTCAATATTCAGCCTCGACTTTACCAAAGCTTTCGACAGAGTTGGCATACACGCCATCGTCGACGAACTTGTAAGTTGGAAGATCGGACTTAAAATAATAAATTACATAATAAATTTCATGACCAACAGAACCATAACCGTATCTATAGAACCTTACCTCTCCAAAATCCTACCCCTCCGTAACGGTATTCCCCAAGACTCACCCTTATCCGTCATTCTTTTCCTCATAGCTTTCAACAAGCTTAACAGAACTATTGCCATCCACAAACAGTTCTCGTTTTGCGCATACGCTGACGACTACCACATATTTAAAAAACTTGGCAATATAAATACTACTAACATTGACCCTCTCTTAAAAGACATTTTATCTTGGTGCATTTACTCGGGAGCCAAGCTCTCAGTACAAAAATGTAAACACATACATATATGCAGGAAGAAACACTGCACTCCTAACATCATATCATCTTTTTCACCAATTGAAAATGTAACCGAATTAAAAATCCTAGGGGTAATATTCAACAATCGTTACAATTGGAACTCCCATATTTTATACCTCGTCAAATCGCTATCCAAAAACCTAGATGTAGTCAAATGCCTATCCAGTCAAAAATTTAACTGTAACCATATCACTCTTATCAACAGTATCAACTCCATCATCATGTCAAAAATAGACTATGGCCTTTACCTTTACGGTAAGTCTCCCAAATCCGTCACAAATAAATTAAAACCTATATACTATTCTGCCATACGCCTCGCTCTCGGGGCTCTCAGAACCACACCAATACACAATCTCCTCTTTGAATCCAATGTCACACCACTTGAAACCCGCTACAAACTTTCCACAGCCAAACTCAATAAATTCATTCTGAACTCAGCCGATTCTCCCCTTAAAACCCCAGTCTCAAAAATACTGAAGTCCACTAGAACCCCAAAAATAGCATCAGTCATCCATCTTGCAATTTCGATATCAAAATTTTTGTCCCTCCCAACAACTCCTATTAAAATTCTTAAACACCAAATTAAAACCAAGCTGGGAGTATAGCTTGGTTGCTAAGACCGACACAAATAATTACTTCTCTGCGCTCCCTTCCTAGACCACTAACTCCACCAACAATCTACATACAAAAATTCTTATCCCTCAAAAACGACCTTGAGTCATACAACTTTGTTTTCCTTGACGGCTCCAAATCTCAATACGGTACTGCATTCAGTGTTACCACAGCAAACTCAATCCTTCACCAAGCTATCCTACCCGACTACTCATCAATTTTCTCTGCTGAGATCATTGCCATCTACCACGCCCTAACTCTCATATCAAACTCAACCCGACATTACTGTATTTGCTCCGACTCTCTTTCTTCAATAGATGCCATACTCAATCCTTCAAATAACTCCTACTATCCCTCAGCTATTCGCCAAATACTTATGGCGCACCCCAACAGGATCCTCCTTATGTGGGTCCCGGGTCACTGCGGCATAACTGGAAACGAATTTGCTGATCAAGCAGCAAAAGACGCCACTAAATTCCCTTTTATACTACACCCCAATCACAACATCCTTGACAACCAAAAACACATAAAGAATCACTTTCAAACCCCCTCAAATGATATTTGGAATAAGACGAACCACCACTACCTAGCAATAAGCCACAGAAAGCTCAACCTCTCAAATTTTGACAATCTCCAATTTGACGACTTACTCTCACGTACAGACCTTACGAAGCTAATTCGCCTACAGTTTGGGCACACATTTTTGACCCACAAACATATATTTGACAAAGCCCCTCTCCCTAACTGCCACTACTGCAACACAGCCGTCCCCATATCTATCCAGCATATACTTGCTGATTGTACCCACTTTATCAATGCACGAACAAAATACTTTCCCAACTCCAACGCACTAATCCCTCTATCTACACCCACCAAACCCAACATCCTATCCCTCATCCAATTCCTCAAAGAAACGAACCTCTATCCCCTCATCTAACACATAAAACACTTTACACTCAACATCATCTTCATACACAATCAAAATAAACTGAAAACTGTTACATTACAGTAACCATTCTATACGCCAATACACTACACACCCACAAAAACAACACCATTAAAATTCATGTATATAAATAATTGTAAACAAATCTAGCTTAACCCGGACCATACACGGGCCAATTCAGTTGCCCAACTTGAGTGAGTTTTTCGGGTGCGGCAACCGATTGCAATGTAATTGGGACGGTTGGTACAATGTTGGGTCAACTGAATTCTGTATCAAAACCTTTTGATACGAGCAGCGAGTTGCCACAACTGGTTGTGGTGTAGTTGGACAACGCACAACTCGATTGGTACAACTCGTGGACATTTCCCTTTGGTTTTGTACTTTCTTGCTACTGTTTTCGCTGATCGCCTGGTTCAAATGCTGTTCGTTGTATGCAAAACACTTGCAGAGCTCTGCTTCAGGTTCAGGGGTGGGTTTGCTATAGTTGGGCTATAGTTGGGCTATAGTTGTGCATAGTTGTGTACATCTTTGTGGGCGTCTCCCTTTTCGTTTTGGTTTTTCTCGCTACAGTTTTTTTTGTTCGCCTGGTACTTGTCTGTTGTTTTGTGCGAAACATTTGAAGATCTTTTGCTGCCGTTGATAAGCGGCATTGTTTCGCAGAAAATAGTTAAATTAATAAAAATTCAGATATTCCTTTTATTGTTATTATTAACAAAATTCAAAATTTTAAATAATTGTTCTGAATTTTTGTATTTTTGTTTTACTAATATATTTAAATAAACCAATTAAATGCAATATTTAGATTATCAATTATTTATAAATTCGGCACTTGCCGACGCCATTTCTCGAGTTTTGCTACGAAGTTGGCTGATCTGATTGCAGCGTGCGAGGCAAAGACCCAATTTGAGTGACAATTGGTTGCCGCAACCGATTGTGCTAAAATCGGCGCGTGTATGGTCTGCATAAGGCCTATGCTATAGCTTTAATTTTAGTTCGTATGTAGTTTTTATAATGCATAGGAACTCGTAGTAAATAAATAACTTCTTTAACACATGTACCTCATGTGTATTATATAGATATTTAATTTTAAAGTGTAATAAAATGGCGCGTGAAAAGGCTAAACGGATGGACTGGCTACTTAAGCCTGGGAGTGGGCTTTCCCTCGCAGCTAAAATCCGCCTCTTTAAGGCCATCATTATGCCCACTCTCAATTGGGGCATTAACCTTTCGGGCACAGCCTGTAGCACATCAATCCAACGGATTGAGTCGTGCCAAAGCAAAATTCTCCGGAGAATTGTGGACGCTCCATATTACGTACGCAACAACACCATTTACAATGACCTTGGAGTATTGCCAGTTTGCGCTACAATCAGCAATTTTGCTGATCGATACAGGGGAAGGCATCTGGCCTACACCAACTCCTTGGCTACTCGCCTAGCAAGGCCGTATTTAAAAAGAAGGCTTGTCCGACACCATCCATCGGATAATTGAATATTTGGGAGGACGCCTGCAGGAAGGTTGTTAGAATTAAGCTAAGCTTTACTAAATCTCGTAAAGGCTTGCCTAAAATTCTGCCGAATGATTTAATACACTGTTAGACTCCTACATTTATCTGTTCCTTGCCCGAGATATTTATGAAAGTGCTTTAATCAACACGCAGCATAAAAATAAATAAATATGTTTATCAAAAAAAAAAAAGTGTAATAAGCCCAACTGAGACGCGACCGTCGCACAGTGGCTCCTTTTGTCATTTTACTTTGCAAAAATCATATGTTCTGAACGAAACAAGATATTATCAAAATGTATAAAGTGTTTAACAGGGATTTCCCGTAGCTTTAAAATGAGTGTAAGATCTTTAAAATCGGATGAATTCTTCAGAAGATTTGGCCAAAGTTTAAGTTTCTTTTCATCGAAATTTACACCATAGAAATTCATTGGAAACATGATATTTTCAGATGTATTCGCTATAAAACTTTTTATTTTCACATATAATGTGAATATATATCTATATACTTTCACATATATATGTATTAATGTAATATTTATATACAAATATAAGTACATATATATATCGGAGTAATATCGGGAACTACACCCAAAACAGACTTCTCACGACTTTGGCTTTCCGTAACAAACTATTGCCAGGCAAAAAGTGCAGCGAGTCTCAGCGTATGTGTTGGTCTTCTCTCTTTCCACACGACAACTGCCAGTCATCTCTGCTTGTGGAGTTGCAACAGACGCTCCGGTCTATGTTGCCATATCACTTACTCAACAACACCTGAGCCACACTCGACCACAGCCGCAGCTGCGGTCCCACTCTTTTCTGTACAATGCAACTCTCACTTCGCGTTTCGCAACACTGATACCTTCGTTTCTAATAAGGCGCACAATTCAAATTGTGCATAAACATATGTATAAAAAGTTGCATATATATGTAGTTCAAATGTGGGATATATACATATAATTTTAGTGAACTTACAATTTCTTGTGCAAGTAATTTACACCATAGAAATGCATTTTAAACATGACATTTATTAAATATTTTCGCAATAAAACTTGATATGGGCATTTCCACAGTGGCGTAACGTGACAATCGTACGACAAAATATTACAAAACCCCTAAAGAAAGTAATATTTGTGTAAGGTTTTTTTATATCTGAGTAGCAATTCAGTTAGACTATATTTAGCCAGAAGGGATGAAAGCAATCGGACATTGCGTTTAGAAGATATAAACCAAAATAGGCGATGGCGTTACGTTACAAAAACAGAAGTTGGTTTCGACTTGAAGTTGTAAGCACGCAAAACTCAGCGAAGTGAGCAAGCCTTTTGGCAAATTATTACTTTTTGTATGATTTGGAATTATGTATGTTAATTTTCCAATTTATAGTATTAAAAAATCTTTGCAGGTTTTTTTTTTTTTTTGGGACTATGCACTATGAGGAATTTGCCAATTTTTTTGGAATTAATTAATAACTCGAGAACGAAGCAAGATTTTTTGGTCTAGTTTTTTGCATTGGGCTTATATCAATAGGGAGTAGGGCCGAGAAAGTTGGGCGTGGCAACGCCTTTCTCCTTAATACCGCCATATGTTAATTTTTTTTTTCAAGCTATGCGGACCAAACTGGCAGGCTTGGCGTATTATTATGCTTTTAACATTATTCCAAAAAATTATCCAACTCGGACTACTATATCATATAGATCCCATAGGAACTTTCTGTCAAAAAGAGACATTCGTATGAAAAAATAATTTTTTTAAAAATTATTTATTGTACCAAATTAATATATATTCCTTTATAAAAAAAAACAGAAATTATTATAAATATGCGTTGAAATAAGTCAAACCGCCATTTTCTCCATTCTCTTGCCGTTTTTGTTCGCGTCAGACTTGTTGTTCATTGCTCAAAATGTTACCGGGAAAAGTGCACAAAAGTGCATGTTAGGCTTAATAGCCCGGATTCAGAATTGATTACTCTAAAAAATGCATATAGTCACACTGCTAAAAAATTTTAAAAACATTAGTTATCTCCTTTCAAAGTTGTTTTTTTTTTTCGAAAAATTTACGTTTGAGGCAAGTTTTTAAAATACGGAAAACTACACACAAAACATATAATATCATAAAAACAGATATATAAACACAAAGTAGAAGCCACACTGAATTTTATCCACCACAAATCAATATATATAGTCTTTCCGATTCTTGTTGTGAGGCCCTTGAACTTAACCTAAACAAAAGTGTACAGCATTAGCCCGTTTGCTTTGTTTCAAACAGCCCTGTTTAAGAGCTGTTAACTTAACAGTGCGCGGCAATGTTAACATTCTGAGTATGTAACATTAATGTTTCATGTATTTCTAATGTATTGTCATCAATATTTCGTTAATTTTAACAACTTTAAAAAACGACTTTATTCCAAAAAAATGGGCAAATTCCCCATAATGCTATGACACGTTACGTTACATGGCGTAACGTTACATAAATGTCCATGGTATATTTTTTAGTAATAATTGTTCTTTAAAACTTATTCAACGCAAATATTACATTTATTTCGGGTCCAATATTAACATCAACTTAATTAAAGACACTTTCAAACATTTTTGGATAAATTTTAATATTCGGTCCCGATGGACTTTCGATGAATATGCCCATATGCAAGGGAAGCATTTACAATGGCGACGTTACACACTATTGAAATTTTACAAACAATTCAATATTTCGTCTATGCCTCGATAGTTTCATTTCATTTCATTTATTTCTCCATTTTAATATACAGGTTTTTTTGAGTATTGAAATTCTTAACTAAGAGTTCAGGCAACCTGGCCTTTGCTACTTTAATAATGGTGTAAATTAATGCTATATAGGAACATTATCAGATGGGGAAAAATTATAAAACCCCTTAGAATTAGGAAAAAAAAAGGAGTTAAAATAAGGGTCAGGGCAGGAAAGGAAGGGAAGAGGGACAGGGACAGGGAGCTTAAGACTAAAGTGGTTACGCCAGATCATTAATGTGAGGATATACTGACTGCATACATCTCGAGTTGAAGATTTGCGTTAGGCGCAAGGTCCTGGCTGCAACAGTTTCAATATTTGCCCTACTATGCAAATCAATCGTAAAGTGATGCCAGGGTAGGTTAAGCATCATTTTTAAAATTTTGTTTTGGGTAATTTGCAATTTATTTAAGTGGCATTGTGCTACATCTGCCCACACCGGTGCACCATAAAAAATTATTGCTTGAAAGATTGATCTAAACAGGAACATTTTGTTTTCTATATTTAAGCGCGAATTCCTATTAATAAATGGATACAATGTGCGAATTGTCATGTTTAATTTCTTGTTTGTGGCATATATATGATCTTTAAATTTCAATTTATTGTCTAATATTATTCCTAGATATTTAACACATGCTTCCCATTTAATGTCTACGTTCCCTAACTGGATATCGCCACTTGGAACATAGATGTCTTTACGTTTTTGTGTGAAAAATATAGCCTGCGTTTTCTCCTGGTTGACTAGTATTCTCCATTTTGAGAAGTATTCATTTAAGTGTTCAAAGGATACTTGGAGTTTATTTGTAATGTCTGATGCAAGGGTTCCTGAGCACAAGATGGCTGTGTCGTCTGCGAACATCGAGGCTGTGCAATGTCTTAGAGAAGGGAAGTCTGCGGTGAAAATATTGTAAAGCAAGGGTGAGAGACAGGAAGGGGTGGAAGAGTATTATTTCGTTTATTTCCATGAACTGATAAATCTTTTCTTTCAAAATCTTTACAAGGATTTTGCGAAAGTAGGCTTATTGGTCGGTAAGCGACCGGAGTTGTTGTATGCAAGCGCTGCAAAATGTGCTGGAATGCCTGAAGAACGAAATAAAACTACAATAAATGAATTAAATACTACCCGTTTGACTTGTTAAATAGCTTTGCCATCAAAAGTGCATAAATTTTTCATACAACAAATCAAGTTGCAACCGACCGCTCCCACGGCAGGAATAAGATATATATGTCCGATTTTGATGAAATTTGGTGAGCATATGTAAAACATGATTTAACTTAAATTTGGTGAGTTTGGTTACATTATATACAAAAACAAAAAAGTTTTTCATACAAGAACATAGTTGTCAACCTATTATTCGTATGGGAGCTGTATGATATAGTGATTCGATCCGGCTGGTTTTCAAATATGTACTGCCTGCACCGAAAATAAAAACTTGTGCCAAGTTTCATAATCATAGCTTTAAAATTGAGCGATAAGTTTGAATGCAAACATTCGGGCTGGCAACATTTTCTAAGTTTAAATACGTATTATTTAATAAGTATTGAACCTACAGAGCACCAAGACCACTCAATCGATGCGCAATATAGTTCTCTATCAGATTCTGAAGTGGATTTGACATCTGACTTAATTTACAGGCACAGACTAAGGTCTTCCAAACAAAGTCCCTAAATTTCATACATTTTTTAGGCGCGTTGGGCCATGTGACGTCACGCGCTCGCTCGCCGAATAACGGCGCCTAACGGACATGCGCATGGCGTAACCTACTGTCTCTCAACCGTGGCCCTGACCCAAGCAAATTTGTCGACTCGATGCCGTCGTACCATTTAAAATATCTATTGACACTGTATGATTAGTGATATAATGCATTTTTTACAGTGGAAACGAACCAAGTTTCCGAAACGCAGACATCAATATTCGAATTAACCAATAAGTACCTGAACTCGTCCATTTGGTGATCTACCCGTACAGTTGTTTGAGAGATACATTTTATTCATTTGCGGGGGAGTGGGTGGGACAACCAAGGTTGATTTTGTCAAATCTGTCAAGGGCGCTAACAGTAGTAGTAGCGTGCTAAATTTTGTGAGTCTACCTCTACAGGTGTGGGAGATATAGATTTTGCTCGTTTGCGGAGGAAGGGGTGCGGTTTGCAAATATTTTTATAACTTAATTGTGCAGGGCGTCTACGGTAGTGTGCATGTCAAATTTGGTGACTCTAGCTGTGAAACTGTATATCTCCCCCAGTGAAAGAAGTGTTTTGGCGAAAGTTCTGTCGGTTTGCGGGGAAGGGGGTGGCAAACAAATTTTGATGCAGATTCGTCAACATCAGTCTATATGTCAAATTACAAAATTTTTTAAGATTTAGGTTTCCGCGAAATTGCGAAGGAGAGGGTGGTGTTGACGGGTCGATCTTGACACTTCATAAATTGAGAATATACACCAACATGTGTAACAAGTTTGGTTGCTCTAGCTTCAAGGGTGTGGAAAAATTGCGTTCATACGGACAGACGACATTTTGCAAACACTTTGTTGCAGTGTTTAAGTCAAGTGCAAAATTTAGCACACGACGGCCGCGCTCTGACCATATGCACATAACACACCATCACTCAGCACTGCTCTCAGTGCTGATACCAGCAGGTCATACCCCGGCCTTGCCCGGGAATATATTTAGATAAAAGTGTATTTTTTTTAATTTGACTACTTTCGTGAACCGTAAGATATACAACTAAATAGTTGAGCCACGTGACTAATGTTTTTTGTGCCCTATACATATGAAAATGTCTTTGAAGCAAAACAACACAGTATCCCACTCATTTGTCCATAACTTCCATTTCCGCGTGGCAACGCGGAGTATATTTTCCAAAATCATTTGGCATTTGAAACCACTTTTAAGAATACTAAAAACCCACATTAAAACTTTCCAACTATTTTCCGCCCATTTTCCAACTATTTTACTGCCCGCAAAGTACCGAGGTTTTTGTGTTTATAATTGGAAATTAGTATGCTTCATACTTCACGTGCATTTTTCGAAACCGGTAGTATATGTGTCAAATTTAATGTGAGGTGCTTTGAAAATTAGTTTCAAAAGAATTGAATGATAAACAGAAAAATTTAAAAATGAGTTTGAAGTCATCGGACGATAATCAAAAAAGTTTCATACAACAGTTTTCGGCAAATTTTGGGACCTTGGGGGTAGATTTTCCAAAATCTTTGAGCACCGCGCCTATTATGTGTTTGTGTAAAACCTTGAAAATGAGTTTGAATCCAATCGCATAAAAATTAAAAATGTCGAATTCCAAAGTTTTCCACCGATTTTTCGACCATTAGGCTGAATTTCCCAAATTCGCTGATACACGTGTCGAATTATTATACGTCAAGAGCTTTGAAAATTAATTTGAAGGTGATTGGACTAAAATTAGACTTTAGCTCATACTACCTTGAGTCCCCCATTTTCCGAAATACGTGTCAAATTAATTTTTGTGTGGATCTTTGAAAATGAGTTTGAAGCCAATTGGATGGTAAACAAAAAAGTTTTATACAACAGTTTTCCGCAATTTTCCACGTTTGTGGGTTTTTCCAAAATTCCGCCTTAGTGTGCATTTTCATCATAGATGGAGTCTACTGTGAAAATTTCAGCATCCTAGCTCTAAGGGTTTGGGCTGTGCGATGATTGCCAATCAGTCAATCAATCAGTCAGTCAGCACGTATTTTTTTATATATATAGATCTATATATATAAAAGAGTTCGTGCTGACTGACTGACTGACTGACTGACTGACTGACTGACTGACTGACTGACTGATTGGCAATCATCGCACAGCCCAAACCATAAGAGCTAGGATACTGAAATTTTCCCAGAAGCTTCCATCTATGATGAAAGTGCACACTAAGACGGGATTTTGGAAAATTCCACCCACAAGCGTGGAAAATCGCGGAAAACTGTTGTATGAAACTTTTTTGTTTACCATCCAATCAGCTTCAAACTCATTTTCAGAGATCTACACAAAAATTCATTTGACACATATTTAATCGATTTTGGAAAATCCACCCCCATGGGTGGAAAATGGGGGTCTCAAGGTTGTATGGGCGAAAGTCTTATTTTATTCCGATCACCTTCAAATTCATTTTCAAAGCTCTTCACGTAAAATAATTCGACACGTGTATCAGCGATTTTGGGAAATTCGACCACATGGTCGGAAAATCGGTGGAAAAGTCTAGCATTCGACATTTTTAGTTTTCATGCGATTGGCTTCAAACTCATTTTCAAGGTTCTATGGGAAAAAATAATAGGCGCGGTTGTCAAAGATTTTGGAAAATCTACTCCCAAAGTCGGAAAATTCGTGGAAAATTGTTGTATGAAACTTTTTGGATTATCGTCCGATTGACTTCAAACTCATTTTCAAAGCTCTTCACATTAAATAATTTTACACGTGTATCAGCGATATTGGGAAATTCAGCTCCATGGTCGGAAAATCGGTGGAAAAGTCTGGCATTCGACATTTTTAATTTTCATGCGATTGGCTTCAAACTCATTTTCAAGGTTCTATGGGAAAAAATAATAGGCGCGGTGGTTAAAGATTTTGGAAAATCTACCCCCAAAGCCGGAAAATTCACGGAAAACTGTTGTATGAATTTTGTTTTTATTATGTTCCAATTGACTTCAAACTTCTGTTAATCATTCAATCATTTTGAAACTAATTTTCAAAGCACCTCACATTAAATAATTCGTCACATGTGCTACCGGTTTTGAAAAATATAAATAAATACTAAAACCTCGGTACTTTGCAGGCAATACAACGGGCGGAAATGAGTTGGAAAGATTTAATCTGGATTCTTAGTATTATTCTTGAAATTGGCTTAAAATGCCAAATGATTTTGGAAAATCTACTCCGTGTCGCCACGGGCGGGAAATGGAAGTCAAGGACAAATGAGTGGGACATTTTTTTGTTTTTTTTTTTTTTCAAACACATTTACATAGCCCTACACTAAAAACATTAGTCACGTGGCTCAACTATTTAGTTGTATATCTTACGGTTGACGAAAGCAGTCAAATTCAAGAAAAAAATGCATTTTCATCTAAATATTTCCCCGGGCAAGGCCGGGATATTACCTGCTAGTAAGCTAATATATAGTGAAGCGCGGTTTGACTAAAAATGCCACTCTCAATAATATTAAAGAGAACGTTCAAATAACACCGACCTCTGCTCCAGTGAAAGCAATTAAAAATCAAATCGAATTATAACATACCTTTATTTTAATTACAAAACATGTTCTTATCATACGCTAGTGATTATTATATATGTAAGGTTTTATTTTGATTTATAGCCAGGGATGCCAAGCTGGATCCATTCGGCAAAGGTTATCAATATTAGTGGCAGACTGAATAAGCGCAGAAACCTTTTTTTTCTCAATATTATCGAAATATGAGATTTTATTAAGTCTCAATAAAATAACATCGACAGCCGAATTCACAGTTTTGACGATATGTTCCATAGAGTTATTATCAACACATGGCTCATCAGATGTATCTAATAATTTACTTTGCCGAAATCCTTTTTTTTGTAAAGTAATGATTTCATCTCTGAGAATAGTTTGTAAAATTGAACTTAGTTTGTAGTTTGGCTGAATAAAACAACGGGCTGTTGCTACTATTGCCGCAGATAGTGGCCCAGAAATTCCAATTTTTGTTATGAATTCTCCAATATTTGGGGTTAGACGAAATGGCACTGGTCTGTGTTGATTAAACTGTTCTTTGTCATCGTTTATATCAAACTTGAAATATGAAATGTTCATCAGTCCAGAGTCCTGATGAAGGTACATCATATCTGGATTAAGACGTGTCAAATTTAGAGCATGTTCACAAAGATATGCCAAAGCCAACTGGAGTGTTAACTGAAAAGAAAAACACATTTGAAATTATTAATTTTATAGTTGAGGTGTTTGTTAAAAATATTTTAAGCTAAGTGTTACCATAAAAGGAAGACTATTATCAAATACAATAACTATGGTCCACAACCAAAACTGGACAAATTATTATCAGCGACAAGCGCGTGTCACCATTTTGGCAATCAGCCCAACCGTTTGTAAAACACGCACAATACATCGACTTCAAATGCACAATTGCATTCCCATAAACAGAACAGTGTCTGATTACTAAGCGTCAGCAGCGAGGTATTGAAATGCTCCGCCGAATGCCAAGAAAATTTAGTATTAAGCCTAAGCAACAGTTTGCCCGTAAGGAGCAAGAGATAAGATAAAACAGTGCTGCCTCGAGTCAAGAAATATAATTTAGTTAATAGATTTATGAACAAATTTTAAAACCTTACACTAAAGTACATCTGAATCTAAACTACTTTTTGACAGAGGTATACATATTCGTACATACTTTTACGTAATCACTTTTTCGCCCTTTTTGATATGATAAAAAAAATGGTGCAAAGAGGTTTTTAGATAAATTACATAATTATATGTAAGGACCCTCTCCCCAATATATTTGGAAGTTGATGTACTAATGAGCAGCATATTCAAGCGAACAAACGATACCAAGGGTTGGTAACGCACGCAACCGACCGAGGGCCGCGCATTAATGATGATCACTAACAAATTTAACACAATTTATATTAAACATTAAAAACCTATAAATTAGCCATCTTCGCAAACTTACACATACACACATATGTATGTACATACACGAAGACCCACAGACATAAGGGATAGCGCAAACCAGGCATTTTACGACGTGAGATTTTTTGCAGCAGGTTAAGAGTGACCCAAGCATTATACATGCTAGATCATAAAAATTGTGGGTGTAAAACTTTTTAATGTTTCCGTGTTTGCGAGTTATTAAGGCGGTTGTAGTTCACTTTAATAAAAATAATATTACATTCTTTATTAAAATTGTCCTCCTACGCGTTTCGGCGTTTGTTACGCCTTCTTATAATTAATTAGCAAATATTTCGCTTTACATTCATATACTTATTGCATCTACTAATGCTACAGTGTCCTCATTGTTCCTAAGTCTAAATTGCACATATGTTTATATTTTTCCATCGTCTTTGTCTTGTTTGTTTGTCAACTGCTATTACTGCCGCGTAAATAAAGCTTGTCTTCTTCATGTCTTCTTTGTGGTTTACACTGTTCTCCCCTTATTGTTGTATTCGAAGGCTCTCTAGCGTCAGTCTCGTTCGTTCTCTTCTCTCAATGTCTAATTATTTGGTGTTGTCGAAAATCAAATCAATTATTAATACAAGCAACATTTGATCGCCGGTATAGCGCACGAAGCGCTCAAATTAAATGTGTACGAAGCGCTTGACTATCATCTAGTTTATGTTGTAATTTCATATAATTAAGAGATAAATTAAAATCGACCAAGCACCACTCTAATGTTGACAATCAAACTACGCTGCAGCAGCGCGGATAATAAAAGTGTTACCGGAATAAGAAGTGATATATTGGGAGTATTTACAATTAGTAATTACAATTGAAGGTGTCAAAAATAGACTATTTACGAACATAGCGCAACGTATAATTTAAACATAGATCGTAAAGTTAGTGGCCAAAAGATAATGGCGAGGCTGTACCCGTCTGACAGTAAAGTGACAAAAGACAGAAAGAATAAATTGATAAGATGACAATTGCACAGCTTTATTTAATTTTGGATGTGTGCAAATATACAGTCAGGGTGGCACGAGTTTTATAAATATATCCAATTGGCAAAAATGTTCGTTTCCCTTTCTTTGAAAATATACTACGCCCTATACCGTCTTACATCTTACATCTTTGCAGTCGAACGTACCCGACAGCAAAATACCGGTATAATTTGTTTACTTGTGGGGTCGGAGCGTGAAAATAAAACAGTAGTCTATATTGTAAATTTGGTGACTCTACCTGTAGAGGTGGGGTAGACCTTGACTGTTAAATCGAGGGAATCCACTAACATGTGTACCACGTTTTGTTGCTCTAGCCTCAAGGGTATGCAGAAAAATTGTTCATACGGACAGACAGACAACAAAAATACAATTTAAAAAAAAAAAAAAAAATGTAACAATATAAATAGTAGCTTTATCATATTTTTCACACCAAATAAAACAAGCAAACAACACTCTTTGTTTTGTTACATGTGTTTCGCTTGGTGTGGGTTGGAACAAGAGATTTTTTCTTGATTTACGAAGCAAAAACGTTTTGTCTGATCCGGGGAGGGTACAACTTTAAACGAGATTACGTTTGCAGGCATCCGCACACAAAGAGCGCATCGTAGCGAAAAAATGATAAAATATTTTAATAGTGATATTTCTTTCTACAGTTGGTAAAAGGTAGGCTGTTAACGAGCTAGAATATAGTATTCTGACTTATTCTGTTTTCAGCTAAGAAGTTTTTGAGCACGCTAAGCTAGGCGCTTTCTGGTTGGTTTGACCGTGAGATGCCTGAGCTTTGTTAAGTACTTACTAAAAATAACAAATAAATTTTAAGTTGTCTTACCATTTTTCTAAATTGCCAAAAATCTGTAGCCGCAGCAAATGTGTTTAGAGCCCATTGCCTCAAAAGTGTTTTCGAAACCATAGTCCACTGAACTTCAGAAAAAATCTCTCTTAAAATTGTATGTGAAATCTGAGTTCCTTGTGCCTGAACTTCCGAAAGGCGCTCGTAATATTTAACAATCGGCATATCGTAATCCATTTTTACATTAAGACAACACTTTTTAAATATCTTCAATAATGAGACGCTGTTAGGGTTATCTTCAGCTAGTCTCATTTGCGGTGAAATTGGCACCACTCGAGGCACAGTAATATTTAAGAATCGACGGCTAGTTTCCTTTTGCTTTTCTAAATAGTAGTTAAGCATCCGCTTAAGTTGAAGTACTCGTTCTTCACGGCGCGCATCACCAAGCCCGGAATCAAGAACTACTAAGTATGGGTATATTTTTCCATTTGTACCTCTGATGTATAACCTACGAGCAGCTGTATTATTTTTCTGAACGATTTCAACACGTGGCATAAATCGCGCAATTCGCACATAATAATGAGATGAGGAAGGAATCAGCAGCTCCCCAGGCAGTTCAACTTCAGCTGTTTTCTGACTGAAGTTTGATAAAAACCTACATTTGTCTTCAATTAAGAAGGATGTAGGTAACTTTTTTACTTTTGTTTCCAAAACTTTTATCCACGTTTTTAATTTTGATATCAAATTGTGTAATTTCATAGCTCCTGGCTTCGAAAAATCAAAATCATTTGTAAATTGTTCCTTCATTTTTTGAAAAACCGGATCTTGAAATGTTACTTGTGCCCGTCGTGCCAGCGACTCAGATGCGGCAGAGTGAGATATTGCAGCAGTGACAGAACCAGGCACATTTTCGATTCCGATACCAAACGTAGATCCTAATTTTTTGACAAAGTGTAACGTGTGTGGCGTTATGGTTGCATTCACAACAGTGCTTCTATTCTCAAAAGCTATAGCGTAACATTTAATTAAACCCTGGCGTAACTGACGCAGAACCTCTTCCGTCCAACTCTCTCTAAACCAAACCATTTGGTCCACAATTCCTTCTAGTGAGCTGAGAATAGTGGGATGTACTTCACGTTGTAGTTGCATAACTTTTGAACATCTCCACATGGGTGGGGTAGCTTTGATTGGGTTAACGGATGCAACCGTTACTTGATTTCTTCCACAAACTGAAGCCACATTTTCCAAATTCTATAAAAACAATTTGCACGTGTAATAAAGAATTAATAATGATTTAAATAAATTTAAATGTTTAAAAAAGAGTATACGAGTATCTCTATAAAAATTGTAGTACTTACAGAAGCTGTAAATTTACCAGCAAATACCGCCTGTTCAGCAGATTTGTGTTTTTCTCGTTGTTCAATCTTTAAAGTAAGGTACAGAGTCCGAATTGGAAAGTACACCGCTTGAGGATACAGTCGTCCAATCTACAATCAAATAAGATTTAAAAGCAACTTTAGAAATGATTACGATTTTATTATATTATATTATTGCTTATTAACAACTTTTTAACGATTTCTGTAGAAATTGTAAAGCAAAACCCCTTATGTTCCTGCCAAAATATCGGCCAGGAAGACTTTTTTGCACAATCACCGTAACCACAGCACATTCAAGTGCCCCAAGTACACCAAGAACGGGCTTGTTAACGCGCGGACTTTGGCAAAATGTAACCCACCTGTCGCCAAACCTAACGAAAGGCGCGCCGCATAACATGCGGTAACGAAGATCGCTAAATATATAATTTTGTAGAGCAATGAGCGGCGACCGGCGACATATTAAAGATGAAAATGCACATCCGCAATGCAATTATTAGATAGTTTTGTTGCCAATATATGTTATTTATGTCACTTATTTAACAACAAAGAAACACCATTTATTTATTAAATACATATTTCATTTCTTAGATCAAATAATCTTAAGCGCTAATTATGTTAAAATAATAATAATATATGTCATGAGTTCGAAAGCCAGAGTAGGCGATCGTGTTTGATACACGAAACTACGCATACACGCTGCTGCAAAAACTGCTCGAAAATAAGCAAAATCTACATCTCCCACACCTGTATAGGTGGTGTTATATTTGATATACAGACTACTGTTTTTTTCACGTCTCTTTCCTATCCTATATACTACCAAATTATACTAGTCTTGAAACTGAGTATTTTGGTCTTGGGTACGTCCGACTGCAACATTTTTACTTGTTGTTTCTTGAGATAAGTAACAACTTTTTTTTTGGCACGCAGTTAAATTTAACGTAAATCATAAAGACGCACAATCGTTTCGATCATATAAATATTGCAAGGCTGAACAAAATGATAAAGTAATTAGCTGTGCGTTGATCTAAAGGATCATGTTTGTGAATCGTGTGCAAGTCTAAAATACGAATTGTGCGTGTGGTGAACGGTCTTTGGCCATATATGTATGTACGTGTATTCAAAAATGTTGTGTCGTAAGATAAAAATTGTAGTAGTTTAGTTAAACAAATAATAATAAATGTCTTATTAACTAGCTAGACCCCAAATGCAAGTGATCTGTGTTTTGGCTGTTACCAGCCGGTGTGTAAGGAGTGCGGGGAAACGGAGTGTGAACTGAAGCTTCGGCCCGGCCACTGTTAGGCAGAGTGCATTAGAGGTTCTAGCCCTGCACTGTTGGGTGGTGTGGCATCCCAGTGCCTCAGTGATTTACAAATATTATTCGGATTTGTACCTCGGCCAAAGAACTTCTTTACAAGAGTCAAAACGAAGGGGCAGAGCGCGCGAACGAATGCTGATGACGCGCATCTTGATTGTACATGCTAGTCTCGATTCTGATTCTGGGCAGAAGCGTTTGACACAGCAGCGTATCTGCGTAATTTCCCAGACGCGTCAATACTGCCATGATACCCGCGAAAGTGACAAATTAAAGAGCTTTCACAACTATTTTTTCTGATGACATGAGGGTTATGGAATGAAATAAATAAAATCAGGTTTTTTTTTTAAAGAATGACTTTGGTTTGGTGATGACATGAAACAGCTGTTTCCATAGCTTTACCACTAAAATATACCAAATATACCAAATATCAATTGATATCGAATATTTATCGTTATTTTACGCATCTTTAGTTGAGGAAAAGTGCACGACTATTCGTAGTCAAGGGACTGGGGTCTCGAAGGGTTTCATACATTTTGTAGTACAAATTGTTGTTGCCAAAACTTACACTTCTGCTCATCTACAACACTGCAACGTCAAGTGAATACCATACTTCGGTCTTCTCTTGGCATTTTCTTGTAGTTCTTGGTGATTTCAATAATTTAAATATTGCTGGAACTGAATGGAATTCTAGTCCCGATTTAAGCGTGTTCACTTCCACGGATCACCACAATTTTTTTAACAATTTATTTGGGATGTCATTGATTAAATTTAATGGCAACTCAAATTCCTTACATAAATGCTTGATCTGATTTATATTTTGGATCCCTTCTTTCCTTTCCATTCCTTAAAATCCTTATTACCCAACTTTGGACGTGTTAATTGACTTACCAGCCAGGGTGCTAAGCCCATGTAGTAAACTTACAGAGCGAGTTTGTCAGTCAGATTTTACTAAGCTCGCTCAGCTCCTATCCCAGACCGACTGTTCCCAGCTATACATGTGTAGAGACATGGATAGTGCATTTAAAATTTACTCTACATTAAATTCACTATTCGATACATGTGTACCATTTTGTAATCCACGTAGGATTAAGAAACCTGTAGGGGTTACGCGGGAACCAATAACTTAAAGATAGAAAGTCGTGATTTTACAAGAAAGGTTAAAAGGCATCTGACTCTTTCTTGAATTTCTTTCGCTATTTGATTCATGAATCTAATTTCTATGTACTTCATTTATTTATTTTATTCATTTATTTACTAAGGCAGAACAGTGGTGTCTAGCATTAAAAAATATAATTGAATACATAGAATATGGAAAATATTTAAAAACCTACACGAAATTATAACGGAATCTAATAACAACACCAACACTTTGGGGGATGTTTATTTGCCAGTCCGGCTACCTAAGAATTGTCGGTGGCGTTATTAGAGCCTATAGCAGATATTAAAGAGTTAGTTATAAAGATAAAAATTATAGAAAATATAGTGCTCGTAAATAACAATTGACCATTCTTTGTTGTCCCTAAATAAGTCATTTACAGACGCTTTGAGCAAAAAGTCAGAGATGAACCGTTCACTTCGTGACTTAAGTAAAACGGTCTGCGCTAAACGAAAAACCGAAATGGTTGTTTCTCTTTTGTTTGGGGAATTCGCTGACCGTTTGGACCCAAGCAAGTCCTTTGCATTTGTATGCGTGTGTGCGAGTAAGGCGTCTTTTTAAGCTTGTCACTTGTCATATTGGTTTAAGCGCGTTGGGTAATTTGGAAAGTTTGGGCTGTGAACAAATTTAATAAGTAAGAACGTTGCAGTCGGACGCACGCGACTACAGAATACTCTGTTCCCAGTCCTGTATTATTTGTGGGTTCGGAAAGAGACGCGAAAAAAACATTGGTCTATATGTCAATTTTGATGACTCTACCTCATTTGCGGGAGAGGAGGTGGGAGGGTTAAACATTTTTTGATGCAGATTTGTCCACGGGGTGAACATCTGTCTGTATATCAAATAAGGTGACTCCAGTTATGAAACAGTAGGAGATATGGGGTCGATCTTGTCACTTCATAAATTGAGGCTATACACCAACATGTGTAGCAAATTTGGTTTATACTGTTCCCGAAGGCAAAAAGAGTATATTGGGTCTGCGAAATGTCCGTCTGTCCGTATGAACGCAATTTTCTTTTTAACATAAGCAGTCTTAAGCATATTTCGGCTGCAAATGTGACATGATCGTACAAGTATGCCACAGACGGAATAAATGCAGCGTCAGCGGCTCCCAAATAAACCGACTGCGCAGTTAATACAATACATAAATGCGCATAACACACACTCTCTCAGCGCTGCTCTCAGCGCAGCATACATAGATAAGTACACAATGCAGTTGCTCCGCTAGCGGCGTTTCAGGCAGCGCAGTTGCGCGGCTTAAGTTTTACTTAACTTTATGAAACCATGTATGAAACATTGAATAAAGAGATGTCGACTCAAAGAGTTGTTGTGGTCAATATACAGTAGTTATAGAGTGGGACCTATGGTGGAAAACCTCAGACCCGATGGGGGATGATTATTGCCACGCCGCACAGTGGTCCAAAGTACCCCATTTTTACGAAATAATTCAACCAAGCATAAACCCAAAGATTGATTGAGATTCATAAAATGGATAATAAGAAAGAGAACAAAACAATTTGTACGGTATACTTAAAGAAGAATCGTACGAATTTCTTTAAAACATCACAATATTGAAATGAAATTTCAAACTTTATTTTTTCAAGTAATATAAGTAATATAATATATAGATTGTTCTCCAAGTCTGCATATTACATATATAACATATAGATCCCATAGGAACGATCGATCGATTTTTCAAGAAAACTGTTTTATTTCAAAAGATATTGCAAACAAATCCTAACATTTATTAATTCTGCGTACTACTTAACAACTCAGAAAAGTTTTATAAAAATTATGCGACTCAGTGAAAAAGGAAACAAAAAAGAACGGATATCTTGGACGATGCTTATACCCTGACAGCAATGTTTTCCATATACTAGGGCAGCTGTTGTCAAATTTTGATAAATTTTTAGTAAACTATGTAAGGTATGATAAAATTCGCAATTGCTGAGTTTGGCTTAAATACCTGTATCCAAACAAGTAAGAATGCTATAGTCGAGTATAGTGTAGTCAGTAGTATACTCAGTATACCCGACTAGAAATCTCCCCTGTACAGATCACTGATCAAGACTATATATACTTAATAGGGTCGGAGAAGTCTCCTTCTGTCTGTTACATACTTTTGCACAAATCCAATACCCACTCCTATCTACCCATTTTATGGGTACAGGGAGTAAAAAAGTTTTCCATCCAAAAACTTATTTTTCAACCGGATATGCGAGGATGCTGGTTGGTTCCAAGAAACCATCAAGTTGAACGCTTGCGGGGATGAAAGGTTGGCGCAGCTCTACAAAGCTGCTGTTGAGAAACTTGGGGAGGTATACCCCGGCGCGAGACTTGCGGCAGTGGATGCCAAAGACATCCCCTCGAGAACTAGAGCAAGGGCTTGGCTACCGTGTGAACCCTCGGAGCCGACGGATATACTGGAGATGGTCAGGCTATGTAATCCGGACATGCCTGCTTCCAACTGGAGGGTTCTAAAGGTTCTAAAGATCGAGAAGACAAACCGTGCTTCTATGCCGATTGTCTTCCAGATTGACAACGAGAGCTCGGTGCATGTGGAAAGAAAGGGCGGTAGCATTTGCTACTCGTTCGGTAAGGTTGGCGTCAAAGTCTACAAGTCCCACACCGGTGCGCAGGCGGACCTGGCCAGTTGCGTTGTGCAGAGTCGGTGGACCCACCGAGTTAGACCGAGGAGATGGAGGCCGAAGATGTTGCCACTCAAGGCAGCATCGATGGCTACGTCTCCTCGGGCTCGGACTACGTTGGTACACTGGGCCTGCTGTATTCTGAAAAGGAGCTCCTAGGCGAGACATCAGCCGATGAAGCGGACCGGACGATTACGGAAAGGAGTGCTGCCCTACTTGATGCAGATACTCCAAATAAATCTGCATCACAGTAGGGCAGCCTCGGCTGCGCTTCTGCTGCGCCTAGCACCTGGCGTGCTGGATGTGGTGATGGTCCAAGAGCCATGGATCGCTGCTGACAGGGTCTGTGGCTTGCGGACTCCAAAATATACCCTATTTTACAGCCCCGGTAAGGGTAAAATAAGAACCTGCTTATTAATCAACAAACGTTATAATGCTTTTCTACTCTCCCAGTTCAGTGATGGAGATATCACGGTAGCCAGCCTTGAACTTGGGGCTAAATCTTACAGGCTGGCCTCCTTCTACCTCCCTCACGACACCGAGGGATGTATTCCATCAACCACTTTCCGTGACCTGGTCTCACAAAGTGCGGGCACGAGGACGAGTATGATCATGGGACGAGATGCAAACGCTCATCACACACTATGGGGTAGTACAAACACCAACGAGTGAGTTATTTTTTGACTATCTTCTTAGCACTAACCTAAACTTATGTAATAGAGGTAACGACCCCACCTTTATCATTAAGAACAGAAGTGAGGTCTTGGATATTACCCTTATATCAGACTGTATTTCACACGGGTGGCGTCCTAGAAAGTTCTACCAGAACACTCCTTCTCTGACCGCCGCTACATTGAATTTAATTTTGACGAATCTCGTCCACCACTCAATAAAACCCAAAACCCCAAAAAAACCAACTGGGGTAAATACATGCGGCTACTTAGAAAAAACCTGGCTCAAAACCCGCCCCTTATTCCGAAAAATGCAGCAGAGGTAGACTCCTTAGTCGACACCCTAACAAAGGTTTGCAACGACGCCCTAGACAAATCTTGCCCAAAAATAACCCCCAAAGAATCCTTCAAGCCATCATGGTGGTCCTCAGATCTCGATACACTTAAAACAAAGTGCAGGAGAACTTTTAATCATGCCAAAAGTACGACGCTTGACACTACCTGGGCGCAGTACAAGACCGAGCTAAACAGCTCCAAAAAAGCTTTAAGAAAGGCAAAGAATTTTGGCAGTAATATTGAATCCACCTCTGACGCATAACGTCTGAGGAAGATTCTAGCCTCCTCACCAACCCCCCCAGGGCTTCTACAAAGGGACGATGGATCGTGGACAGAATCCAGTTCGCAAACACTCGAACTTCTGCTAAATACACACTTTCCGGGGTGCTCTCAAGCACCGCGACCAGCGATACAGATCTATCGTAGCCAAACAAACAGGGCTAACGAAATAATAACCGATCACAAAATTAGGTTGGCAATCAGTACCTTCAAGCCCTTTAAATTCCCCGGTTTATACAACATATACCCGGCTCAACTCTAACATAGCTTCAGCTACATCACAGCGTGGCTTCGTAACATCTTCAGGATGCCTTACGACGAACCATATTCCCTTAGCATTGAGGGAAACGAAAGTAGTCTTCATACCCAAGGCAGGAAAACCTTCCCACGTCAAACCGAATGATTTCAGACCAATCAGTCTTTCCTCCTTTCTCTTAAAAACCTTCGAAAGAATTTTAGATGTCAATCTCAGAAACTCCATTAACCCCTCTCTATTTTCGCGTACACAGCACGCATATACCAAGGGCATGTTCACTGAGTCAGCTCTGCTGCTCACCAGCAGGACAGTGAGCTCCTGCTTAGGAGAGTCCTCGATCAGCAGGTGCGTTAGTAGAGGCACTCCTCAGGGAGGTGTCCTATCTCCACATCTATGGGTACTGGTGATAAACCAACTGCTATGTACACTGGAGGAGGAGGGGCATGTGGCGGTAGCCTACGCGGATGATGTTGCAATCCTAACCCAGGGTAAATTTCCGCAACCCTCTGCGACAGAATGCAATCAGCGCTCAATACTTTAGTAAAATGGACCAAAACCTGTGGACTAGGCGTGAATCCGAGCAAGACAGAGCTCGTTCTTTTCACTAGGAAATACAAACCCCCGAGTTTAAACCTCCCTAGAATCAATAACACGATTCTTACCCAGAGCTTTCAGGCGAAGTACTTAGGTGTAGTTCTGGATAGCAAACTACACTGGAAAAAAAATATAAAGCAGAGGGTATGCAAGGCAACCACTGCTCTTTTTGCTTGCAAGAAGGCAGATGGGGCTTCTCTCCACGCATAGTCCACTGGCTGTATACAGCAGTCATCCAACCCATCCTACTTTATGGAGTGCTAGTGTGGTGGCCTGCACTTGACCTACCATCCAACCTCAAAACAATCCATAAAGTTCAAAGAAGTGCAGAAATCTGCATTAGTGGTGCCCTACGCACCACTCCAACCGAAGCCCTGAACATCATGCTTCATCTAATACCGCTGGGCCTATTGTCCAAAGAATTAGCTAGAAACTCAGCCATTAGACGGGGCATACCGCAGTCCTACGTCCATACCTCGAATTCCCCCCATTACAGACTACTGCACACCAAAATTGACTTTCGACAAGTTATACAGACTGTGCATACCTAGCCGTTTAGAATGCGAAAAGCCGGTTCAACATGTACCAGGCTCGATCAGAATCTTCACTGATGGGTCGAAGCTGGATGAACGTGTGGGTGGCGGTGTATATTCCCCCGATTTAGGAATCAGGACCAGCTTCCGTCTTCCCGACCACTGTAGCGTGTATCAGGCAGAGGTGAGGGCCATCCAGGAAGCCACCCTCTGCCTGCGCATGCTCAACATCAGTGCTGGGAATATCTACATCTACTTAGACAGCCAAGCCGCCTTGAAGGCGCTTGACTCATGCACCAACAACGCAGTCTCACTCACTGAGTGTCGCCAGTCTCTAAAAGAGATAGCCCAACAGCTCAGTATCAACCACGTATGGGTGGAAACGAATTGGCAGTCGAACTGGCCAGGCCAGGCACCAACGATATACTCCTTGCTGAAAGGAGCAACGTCGGCATGCCTCTGTCCACTTTCAGGCTGCATAGTAAGGAGTATACCAGGCGTCTAACCGCTGAACGCTGGAGATATCTCACTACATGCACGGTCTCAAAACTCACTTGTCCCACCCTTGACCCAAAGCACACATCTGCTTTGACCAAACACAGTAGATCCCACAATAATATAGGAATAATATAGGAACTCACGCTAACAGACTGGGCGTACCACACCATGACTTCTGCAGAAGTTGTGGTATAGTAGAAGAGATAGAGAGCGTAGAACATCTGCTCTGTCACTGCCCCGCACTCAGCAGGAGAAGGTTCCAGCACCTGGGACACTACAGTTTTGATACCCTATCGGACGTATCCGAGGTTGGGATTTACAGTATCCTCAAACTCTTTAAATCGTCAAATTGGTTTAAGGGGGAACAAAATGTTTAAAAGACATCATGTTGAATCACAAGGGGCCAATTCCTGGCCCAAGTGTGGAGTAGGTTTCTGCTCCAGCCACGGCAACCTAACCTAACCTAATCTAAGTAAAGCTTTATACCTGTACGAACGATATCCATATTACTTCAGTTATTGGCGTTTATTTTAAGTACGTTGTTTATGTTGAAAGATGGGATTTACCCTCTGCAAAATCACAACGCACTGAAGTGCGAAGCACGTGGCTTAACTTTAAATGTTTTTTTTTTGCAAAGAGCGCATAAACATACTGAAAAAAAACATTGGATTCAATAAGCCAATTTATCTATGAGACGATCAACACGATTCTAATTGTAAAACTTAGATTTCTGTTTTTGATTTTTGTTGTATGGGAGCGATCACTATGCGGTGGT
Source organism: Hirtodrosophila histrioides (assembly GCA_037075165.1). Classification (NCBI taxonomy): domain Eukaryota; kingdom Metazoa; phylum Arthropoda; class Insecta; order Diptera; family Drosophilidae; genus Hirtodrosophila; species Hirtodrosophila histrioides. The sequence goes on along the minus strand of JBAMCL010000177.1, from coordinate 372,147 downwards.
TGCGTTCGCTTTTTTAAACTCTCAGATAATCTCAGATAATTAGAAAAACATGTTCGGAAACACTAATTTTAAAATACATTTCGTGAATTGCGGAAAATTTAAACTTCAAGAGTTAACTTATGAGACCCATACATAAGCCAACTCAGTTGCCCAACTTAAGTGAGTTTTTCGAGTTGCGGCAACCAATTGCACGTAATTGGGACGATTGCGACAATGTTGTGCCAACTAAATTCTGTCCAAAACCTTTTGATACGAGCAACGAGTTGCCGCAACTGGATGTGGAGTAGTTGGTGCTTTTTTCGCTGATCGCCTGGTTCAGATGCCGTTCGCTGTATGCAAAACATTCGATGGCCTCTAGCTAGCTAGTGCATAGTTGCGCTTCAGTTGTGTACATCTTTGTAGGCGTCACCCTATCCGTTTTGGTTATTATCACTACTGTTTTTCCTGTTTGCTTGGTACTTGGCTGTTGTTTCGTGCGAAACATTTGAATATCTTTTGCTGCCGTTCATAAGCGGCATTGTTTAGCAGAAAATAGTGAAATTAATGAAGATTCAGATATTCCTTTTGTTGTTATTATTAACCAAGTTCAAAATTTGAAAAAAAATTTCTGAATTTTTGTATTTTTGTTTTATCAAAATATTTGAAAAAACCAATTAATTGCAATATTTAGTTTATCAATTATGATCTTGCCGACGCTATTTTTCGAGTTTTGCTACGAAATTGGCTGACCTGATTGCAGCGTACGAGGCAAAGACCCAATTTGAGTGACAACTCGTTGCCACAACCGATTGTGCTAAAATTGCCCCGTGTATTGTCCGGGTTAGTAACTGATACGTTGCAGCAGTTCTACTAGTAATATAGGAAGCTACAGATTCACAAGTCGTTTCAAAAGAAAGTCTAGACACAAATACTTGTCAACGGGGCGCAACAACAGAAAGCGTAAGAAGTGTAGGAGAAGTCCAAGGTTCTGTATTTATAATAGTTGGAGTGAGAGCAAAGGTAAGGGTGGGTCTACCTTTACGACTACAGGCTCTTACCGCAGCTCCAATAGCACTAGTTTACAAAATCAAAAAATTTTTTTGCAAAGTTAATCTTAGTGGGACTTTCTTAAGGACTTTCGCCCACTGAACACGAAAATGACTCTTAAAATTTTTTTCATGGAAGCGTTTTCAAAATATTTATTTATTTCGAATTTTCGAAGTTGCTCCAACATTTTTGAATATATTTCCATTTCTATTTAATCGATTTAGCCAAACAAGCACTCAAATTAAAGTAAACATTCAACAACTTTCTTTCATACACTATTAAGATCGGTTCAGTAGTTGAGATGCTAGCAATTCCAAAAGGTTCGAAAAAAGGCTTTTTTTTAATGATTTTTTGAGTTCGAAAGCTCACATGTCGGCCTAGAAAAAATAGAAATCGTATAAATAACATATTTTTTATGTTTTACGTAAAATTGATTCTGTTTCAAAGGAAATAAGCTATTATTGATGCAAATCCAACAATAAATGGCGAAGTAATGCATTTTTTCGGTATCCGCATGAGGCGATCGCACGCACTTGTAATGTGTACGTTTTTGTCAGATAATACGAAAAACTGTTGTAATTTGTGATTTAACTACTGTGCCTTATATTTAAAAGCGTTTGCAAAAGTAAGTAAATGTGAATTTATGGTCTTATTGAGTCCTTGTAACCTGGAGTTCTTGTCTTTGTTTTGATTAAGTAATTAAGACTTGTGAAAATAAGTCGAGTGTTTAAGTGCATAGACAACTCACACGATTTCTGCAATGTGTGCAGTAAGTTTATGGTCAAAAAGAACATACGGAAATTTGCCGATCAGATACAACAAATATATCTCAAATGTTTTGATATGTTACCAAAACTCACCGATCCATGGACACCAAAGTTTCTATGGGCTCAGTGTCGATGTATGCTCAGCTACTGGGCTATTAACCAAAGGTTTCAATTTGTAATTTTTCTATATTTATTCAATATGCATAAGGAGACATGTGTTTTTACTTTAGCCGATAGTTGACATTGGACACGCCAATGCAAAATAGAAATTCATGTTGTGGAGCGGCGGTATCACGGCTTTTGGGATGAAGCCATGATGGGCGACTACATTTGGTCTCTCATACGAGAAACCACCATTTTTTTTTGTAACATTCATATTATAAAATTGTTAACAATTAACATAAAAAAAGAAAAAAAATGAAAATCTTAAAACAGTTGATTTTTTGTATTTCACTAAAATGCATTACTTCGCCATTTATTGTTGAATTTGCATCAATAATAGCTTAATTTCTTCGAAAACGAAAGAGTTTTACGTAAAACATAAACAAATTTATTTTTACGATTTTAAAAAATCATAAAAAAACCTACGGAACCTAGAAGGTTAACTTACCTTTAATTTGAGTGCTTGTTTGGCCAAATCGATTAAATAGAAATGGAAATATATTCAAAAATGTTGGAGCAACTTCGGAATTTGAAAAAAAAAATTAATACTTTGAAAACGCTTCCATGAAAAAAAATGTTAAGTGCCATTTTCGTGTTCAATGGGCCAAAGTCAATCACACTAAGATTTACTTTGCGAAATGGCTGTAAGCAAGTGTAGTCGGTAAAGGATCTATGGGAGCAGCGGGTACAGCCACAGATGATGGGGCAATATACATATTTGTAAAGGTTTTCGGAAAAGGCGAAAGAGAAAGTAATAGAGAAACATATAGTGGAGGGGGAGTAGATAGGATATTGGATGAAGGCAAAGTAGAAGAGGAAGGTAGTGGTGAAGGGACGTATAATAATGTATTTTCTAAACGGCGATTTAGTGGCGACGCAAACTTGAATTGACTTAGCAACTCAATACTTGAGTCAAAATTACCGAAAAAGAGTCTAAACTACTTTAATCAATTTAAGGAATTAAATTGCGGACAGTATTATACATATAAGAGCAAGACCATATTCTCACACAACAATCAAAAAATTGAGGCTGAGTGGAATCAACCGCCGACTTAAATGAGCAGGACTTACTGCAGCACGACATGTCTACTGGGTTAAACAAAAATGTATGTAGTAAGAGCGAAAGAGCAAGTTTCAAGCACTCAATTTAGTTAAACGAAATTTAGGAAGTAAACAAACAAGGTTTTATTTTCCGAATTTTTTCAAACGACTTATAGTTCACAACCTTATAAATTGGTTTGGCCTTATCCTTATTATGACATTAACTATAACTGCATTTTTGGGCCATTGATAACGAAAAGGTCGCATCTACGAGTCAGTGATCTTAAGTAATAAGGGACCTGATGGAGTACCAGCCTCCGAGCTTAGGAACTGTGCTAAAGGTATTTTAAGGCAATATATATACTATTTAAACTATTCGCCGAGCTACTAACTTTACAACTTCAACAAATGTGTAGATCTAAAATTTTGTGAAATATAGATCAACTTCATTTTAAGGGCTGAGTATGTTCAAGTCATTTCCGGTGTACCGCAAGAAAGTCAAATCACTTTCGGGTGCTGATGTATGCCGATGAAGTTAAACTATGTGTGTCATCTACTGATATTCTATCTGGTCAAAGGGTTTGAATCCGGTATAATTTTGTTATTGTATGTTCGGAAAGGGACTTGAAAAAAGGAGTCGCTGTGTCAAATTTTGTGACTCTGTACAGGTGTGGGTGATATATATATTGTTCATTTGCGGCGGAGTGCGTGGGGGTGGGGCTTGCAAACATTTGTATGTCAAACCCTAATAATTCGGAATACATAGCAACATGTGTACCAGGTTTGGTTGCTCTAGCTTCAAGGGCGCGAAAAAATTGGGATCATACGGCTATAGTCGATACTGATCAAGGTTTTTTTTAATTTTTTTTTAAATAGGATAGTAGATATCTCATTCTACCTGTTATGTACATTTAATACCAGCTTTTATGAAATTTGTTTAAGGGTAATGAACTTTTACGAAAAGAGTTGGGTTAATGTTGTATCTTCAAAATATCCAGAACTAAAGCTTATCAAGAAAGTAAGTAATAATTATCTAGTCGAGTCAGGTAGACAACGGGGTACTCTGTACCCAGGTCTGATATTCTATACCACATTTTCGTACATATACTCTTGCATCAAGCAGTTATGCGGCAGTGTAAATAGCAGATTATTTTACGTGGTGGTTGCGATGCAGTATGAAAACTGTTTCTTAAATAACCTCAGTCGTTGTTGGACGATTTGTACAATAGATGAATTTAACATTAGGGCAAGTCATTACAAATATATAGACTAAATATTATAATGTCGACTTACCTGACTCAACAAATTTAATATAACATCACCTTCTAGCTGCTCCAGACAACAAAGGAGTTGAGGTATCCACGGTAGCCAGTAGGATGGCGGAATCCCAGATACGTATTTTTCAAAAGTGGTTATAAGAGTGTCAACCGAATTGTCATACGATAAAAACCACAATATCTTAGCGATGTATTTTCTGGTTTTACTTTCGTTTTGATTTCGGCACGCATGTAGGTAACAGATTAATGCATTGACACCGAGAGAAATTTGCTTTTCTTTTAAATAAATTTGTTCCATATAGTCTCCCCACATAGCCCAAGCCTTAGTAAGCCCATCGTGAAGCTGAACTGCTGCACTAAATGATTTGCCAGCTTCATCTGAGCGGCCGATTTGAGCCAATAAAAGGCCTTTCAACGCGTAAAATTCAGCATTCATTTCACCAGTAAAATACTTTAAATTGGTTGATTCTATTACTTCAAGCGCTTCGTTGATTTCATTTCTTCCAGATGTAGATGGCATTTGTAAGTAGCATTTTACTTGTTGCCGTATTTTCTGTGAACAATAAAAAATGATTATTATTATGTTATTTTAATTACAATTATTATATTACGATACTAGTTGGTAACACCCGTCGTTGCCAGGCCATAAAATTTCTTGGAGTATATTAATTTGTGAAATGTCCGTCTGTCCGAATGAACGCAATCTTTTCCACACCCTTCAAGCTAGAGCAACAACACTTGGTACACATATTGGTGTATACCCTGAGTTTGTAAAGTGTCAAGATCTAATTATTCTTATTATTTTTATTCTTTTATCCAGTTCTGTTTCGGTCTCGTTCAGAAATAGTCCTGGCAGCTGTAAGCTGTAGCTACGTTTCAATTATTGCTTGCTTTGGGTGTTTTGCTTTGAGCATATCTTTGAAGATGACGTTTTTATTTTTGATTGGCTAATGAGTCAGCATTTCAATTCAGTCCGATTGTTGATCTAGCTTAGTTTGCTCCAGATCAAGTATAAGTTTGATACAAGCTTTCAAGCTCGATGGCCTCAATATGGAAAGAGAACTGCCATAGCTTCTTCTTTACCACTTTATTGCTAAGTTTAAGAGTTTAGCATCCAATACACTATGGGAAATTTGCCCATTTTTTTGGCATTAATTCAAATTTTAAAAGTACTCCAATGAACGCATTTTATTTATTAATACATTAGGAATAGGTCAAACTAAAATGTTACATACCAGAAATGTTAATATTGCGAACAGCTGTTAAGATAACAGCTGTTAAACACAGCTCTTTCGACAGAAAATTACAATGTTAAGATGTGTACATTTTTAGGTGGTTTTCAAATGCCAATAACTTCAACGGATATAGTTTTTAGTAAACTATTATTGATTGAATTTCATCTGTGACTATGGTATTATGTATGAAAAAAGGTAATTTGTCAAAAAGTAGCTTGCTCTATAATCAATTTATCGAATTAAAAACTTCTCTCCAAAACATGTTCTGTGAATATATCTCAACTTTGGATAGAGCTACAAAATTTGGCAGCATTTGGCAGCATTGAGACTTTTTTGACTGTGTAGAGCAATCAATTTCGATTCGAAGGCAGTTAATGCCAAGGTCCACTTTTCGCCACATTTGGAAAAATTCAAGTTCTTAGCGGATAACCTCACTTTTCCAATTCTGAGTTTTTTTGTGTTGTGTAGACAACAAGATGGTCGATCCAATAGATAAAATTTGTCTTTCTTGTTGTTAAAATGTGCTTACATAAGTAATTATAATTATTTTAGACAAAAAGCTAATAAACATACAAGCAAACACGCTTCATGAAAAATGTTTTCAGCAGTGTCAGGCATTCGTTTCCCCTTGAAAGCAAATTGATGCTTGAATAACTTTTGTTCTAATTATCCGATCTTCATGAAATTTTCAATATAGTTGGGAGACGTGATAATTTACACGTAGTTCGATAACCAATGTTTTAACTCTTAAATTGTGGCTGTTATATTAAGAAGAGGGTGTAAGTGGGCGGTGCCACGCCCACTTTTCTTAGCCCCACTTTCTATTGATATTATATGCCCAATGCAAGAAACCAGACCAAAAAATCTTATTTCGTTCTCGAGTTATAAATTAATTCCAAGAAAATGGGTAAATTTCCCATAGTGCAACATAGACTCCCTTGTTTTCTGCCTTGCCATCTGCTTAGACTTTGGGGACTTCTAGTGCTTCTCTAATTTTTTGTTTTCCACTTGGATCGTGTCTCGTGCTCACTATTCTCAACAAATTATTTTACTTTTTTTTACCGGCTAACCTACAGTTTTAACAGCGGTGTCGTTGGTGAAAAGCTGATGGATGAGTCGTTGCAAATGGCTTTTGTCAGGCGACACTGCAGCTCTTACAGTCGATTGAAAACAACGTTTCCAGTTTATTTATCATCTATTTCCATTTATGACGTGCGCACTAAGAAGGAACTTTACAAAATTCCGCTCAACATCATTTTTTGTTTACCATCAATCGACACAAATTTCAACGATTTTGGAGAATCCAACCACGCCCTCCAATGGGTGAAAAATGGGGATCTCAACGATCTACAGAAAGAAATTAGAGATAACTTACCCCTACGGGTGGGATTTTCTAGGTGTCAAGGTTAGTTAATGTCATGAAATTATAGATAGCTCCTGCTTAACTTTATTGGGGGTGAAATAAATATATGAAGCTGAATTCTACCAAAGAATATAAAGTCATACAGAAGGCGCATCACAAGCAAAAATTTCGTCGATTTGTTTTCACGTTTGATGATGCAGGCAGGCGGTCAACGGGGTAAACATTCTAAAAATAGATTCCGTTTTGCTTCGTTTCAAACGAGCCAAGCCTCGGCATGCACAGTCCAAATCACAGTTTTCATTCTTTTTTATGCTCGAGATTGCTCGTTGCTTACTTATTTGCCATTTGCCACCATAAGTCGTTGATGACAGTAGTGCAGTGAGATTAGATGCAGTACTTTGTCCTTATGCTGCTGATGGTGGACCTGTGGTTCAAACCTGCCTGCGATTATGACTGGGAACAATATTTTTTTTTAATATTGGTTTTTTCTGTTAATTTGTATTGTTCTTGTATCATCTGATTTGATAAATTTTCTCTTATTCTGATTTGAGGTTGATAGAGAGGGACAGATTTATAAACATTTAAATGGATAGACTGACAGGCAAACGGACGAATCGACAAAGGACGGACGGACGGGCAGACGGACGAAAAAAGAGATTAAGACCATATTGCCCTGCAATTGTTCTTTTTTTTTTTTGCAGAGACCAAATGCAATACATTTTTGCCACCCAAATATTTTCAAGACCAAAATTTTTTTACATATCTATGAAAAGTGTGCGTATAAGCTCCACTTTAAAGCACCGAAACGTAAATACTCTTCTAACCTCACAGTCAAAAGTATATATACAGCCAGTTAATTAAAATGGTGGCCATATACGCATAGTCAAAAATAGAATGAAAAATAAGTTTTACATTAGTTATTAAAATTTTTGATGCAGTTTTATCCAGGGGGTCAACATTAGTCTGTCTGCCAAATTTGGTGACTCTAGCTCTACTGGTGTGGGATATATAGGTTTTGCTCCATTGGGGGGTGGGGGTGGGGGGGTCCAAAAATTTTTGATGCAGATCTGTCAGGAATCTCAACTTTAGTGTGTATGCCAAATTTGGTAACTCTAGCTTTAAAAATGTGGAAGATACAGGTTTTCCCCAAATTTTGGGGGAGGGGGTGGGGGTGGGGGGCTGATCTTGACACTTTATAAACTGACGATATACACCAACATGTGTGCCAAATTTGGTTGCTCTAGCTCAAAGATAAAGGCAAAAAAATTGCGTTCATACGGACAGACGGACAGACGGACATTGCGCAAACCCAATATACTATATTTCCCTTCGGGAACATAGTATAAAAACCTTTGTCAAGTGCTCACCAAGCAAAATATGGGTACGTTGAAATGGGTCCCCTCATAGAAAATTTTTCGTTGTATGAGATGCGCCTTCTGTATGACTATATATTCTTTGATTCTACATAACAAAAAAGACTTTATAAAAAGATTTGGTTCAACCGGGCAAAACCTGGAAGTATTGTATTTTACAATACATATATTGCATTATACAAACCAACGTTTATAAATATAAAAAAATTAAGCTATCAGCATTTTAATTTACCTGAAAACAATCCACAATCGGAACGGATGGTATGGTGTATATTCTAGATAATGTTTCTTGGCAGACTCCCGTCAGATTATGTTTTCGAGCAATTTTACCAAATGAAATTATAGCTTGCGCTGAAGCATGAACTCCCAACATTGTACTTCCTTGATCTGATTGTTGCTCCAAGTGCTGAGTTATAATTTGGTAGTGATGTTGTCTCCAAGTAAAAATATCGCTCCAATGTGATAAATCATCCGAAATTACGGGTAATCTATTGCGCCATGTCTTAACTATGGCTTTCATGTCATGTAAGGAAGAGTTTCTGGACTGTGATAATCCTTGATGTATTTGGCTTGCTTCATGTAATTCCATAATTTGTTGAGAAGCTTGAAGATATGGCAAATGGATGTGTGATACAATTCTAGGTAAACGCCGCCACTCTCTTATACATAAGCTGGATGCAATTTCAACATACCGCTCGACACTAGTTACTTGTCTGTCCTCTTGATACAAAATAGATAAATACCCTTTATACAAATTTAATTTAAAACCATAGTGCTTTGAATAACACTGCTCTGTTTTTGATAATGCGTTTTTCATAAGATTCCAGTCAGGGACTCGCCAGGAGCTTTCTAGAATAAGAAACATATTCTTTTCTCTATTTGTTTGAGCATAGTCCAATAGAATATCCCACTGATTAAGTTCCTTTGCACACCGCATCCAATGTTTTTCCCATAACAATAATTCGCTATTTATATCTATATTTATTAAACCATTATTTAAATCTTGTTTAAATTTTGTCATAGCAAGGTCATAAGCACCTTGTGCTTCTTCAAAAAATCCCATTTGTTCATATGATATAGCTATGTTTGTTTCTGGATAGTGCGCAAATTTTATCCAAAGGCCTGCCCAAAGATCTTCTTCGTGCATAGCCGAATACATTTTTGAGAGAGAATCATAAATATTATTCAAAGCTTGCACGTCAAAATCTACTTGACTAACTTCAGCAATATTTAAATTACTTCGTATCGAAGATGTCAGTGCCAAATCTTCCAAAACTAAGATGGCTCTATGCCAAAGGTTATGAGATTTACCCAAGTATGTTAAAAGGTTCGGTGGAATGTATATTGAGGGAACACATTTGGTTAAACCCTCCACAAATGTATTTAGGGTACTTGGACTACAATCTTTCTGATTGACATTTGTTCCAGATGAAAGAAATGGGATTAACTCCTTTGAGATATTCATCCTTTGATCTTCAGTAAATATATTCCAAATGCTTGGAAAAATGGCAAGCCAAACGCTTTCGGCCAAATGTGTATCCATGTGACATAGCTGTGATGTAGCTACAAGAATTTGTTCGGTGCGTATATTTCGATTTGCTTCTAAGAATTCCGCTTGCTTATAAATGAGTTCAACCAATGTATCGCGTCTTGTAGAAAGTATTTGGTGAGAATCTTCCTTGCGAACAGATGTGAATTCAAGTTTCAAGTCAATATCGAATACATCGTCCTTGTCATCAACACTTTGCACATTTTCAAATGATTCTGATTGCGAAGACAAAAATGATACAAATGTATTTTCTTGAGAATCTGTTGCGTTTGTTGGAATCACTGATGTAATACTAGGAATTTTAAACGCTTCATTTGAACATTGAATTTGTGTCATCGTATTAGCAGTTAAGATAAGGAGTTCGATGCATTGCTTTATCCAATAATGTGATCCGATAGTATCCCATGCCTGTGAGCATATTATGTACAAAAGCCTATCATGCAGCCTACGTCGCATTGATGCATCTAAAATTTCAAAGAACTTTGCTCGAATATGTGGATTTTGAAAGCGAAGTCCATTGAGAAAGGCACCTTCTAATTTGCTTGTTAGCTCCGTTTGCTTCAGCACATCGTCTCGATATATAAAGTTAATTATTTCTAAGAATTGAACATTTAGTTCAGTTTCGTCGGCAAACTTTTTTTCAACATACTGCATTAATTTTACTAGCAATGCAGACTTTTCTCGGATAGATGGAACGTGTGATGTTAAATGAGACTCCTTGTTTTTTACCCAATCGTCAAGCATTTTAATTATACATTTGATAATTTTAACTTCAGAGCTTTTTTCTATTAGGCTAACTAAGATAGTTCCGACAAAAAGTTTGCGAATTTCGACACTCATTATTACAATTCTGTTTTTTATTAACTCCAATGATAATACCAAGAGTTCTAAAGCTAAAGAGCTAGAATCAGTTGGTTGGGTGTTTATTGTACTATTCGTATTGATATTAATGTGATCCTTGGTAAGGCGGTTCAAGACTCTAATGAACTGGACCAATATGCGGTCTAAATAGCTTGGATTGTTAGTGGTACAAGCCTTTAGAATCATTAAAGTTCCAAATAAAGACGAGGCGTTTGGTTGTGGGCTTTTTTCATAAAATGTTAGATTGTCTGTTATCATTTTGCTAATCGCGCCATACAAAACATCAAGTTCGTTATGTTTATGTTGTGTATCTGGTGGAAAAATGGCCATAAGTCGGGTTAAAAATATGTGCATTAAGCGAACAATGCGTGTATTCTGATGTATTATACATAAAGAAAGCCCGCGCTGAACGGGTCGTACAATTGCCACCAACTGCTCCGAACTTAGTATTGTAGTTAGGAACGTAAGGAAATCTATAGCCGTACAAATGTTATTTAAGTTATGTTGTGGCGTTTCAATGGTAGTAAGCACTTTATCAAGCCAGTTGAGCTTTATGTCGAATGGTTGAGGCCAAATTTCTGGACGCATAGCCAATTTTAATAGCATGACGCACCTGAAATAAAATTAATATCCATTTTTGAGATTGATAATATATCCATAAATATATAAATATACTAGTTGTACACAGGCACACTTCGCTGTGGCACATGCATGGATGAGAAACTAAAAAATTATCAAAATTAACTTACCACTCATTCCCTCCGGTGCCATTTCGTATAGGGCATGAAAAAGTTAGAACACAAACCAACAAAAACCTTTCCTCACACATTTCACGTTTAGCCCATTTCTGTTCGTAGTGACAGGGGGGAGTAGATTGATCAAGTTGCATACAACAATTTCTGGCCGTGGGGGTATGTTATTGACGCGAAGTGTATATTAAAGCAATCCTATATTATTCTTTTATCGTATATTGTGTCAGAATTTCGGGTCAATCTGTGCAGAACTTTTCAAGTCTTGATGTTTGCTGGAACCAACATAACATCTATATATATAAAATTCTTTAACCTGATTGATTGAGGACACATGGGCACCCAAAATCGTTAAAGTTAGATACCTGCAATATATATCTTCCTATTATATCGTATGGGGGAGCTCGAAAATAATATCCCGAAAATTCTATCCGGAAGTGGGAGAAAAATGCATTTGAAAATTTATTGAAAACCTGCGTTAGTAGTTCGTTTTTTTTGCCGAAGTCGCTTTGGGGCGCTACGTTCAGCAAAGCATCTGGCCTCAGAAAAATGTTAATTTGTCTTTGTAATTGTTTAGTTGGTGATGGCACGTTTTTACCATAGAAATCTTTGATTTGCCGCATTGTGTGAGAAAGTATCCTCACCATATAGACTGATTTCGATAACGATATTATACATATGTGCCAAAATGCCATATCGTGTGACTCCGGCTTTAGATAAGGCTGATAGGAGTTATCACCTTAATAGTTTTGCTCTTGTTTCTTCGCTTTATTTTCATTCCGTTATGCTGACACGGTCATCGCGCTCGAGCTTTAATATTTTGTTGTTGTTATATGTAAGTACAAATAAGCGGCTGGAGATTTTAAGATTTTAATAATAGTGAGCTTTCTTTTTAATCTCGGTTTAAAAAAAATTTGGGTTTAAAGAAAAAAAATTGGGTTTATGAATGAACGCAATTTTTCCACACCCTTAAAGCTAGAGCAATCAAACTTGGTACACATGTGTTTATCTAATTTGGTGTCGCTAGCTCTTAAAATTGCTGAGTACGACGCGTTCATACGGACAGACAGACAGATAGACGGACATGGGCAAACCGACATCAATATATAATTTATAGGGTTGAAGATGTCTCTTTATCTTTTATGTAACAGGCACATACATTTGCACAGACTTAATACCCATTTATGGGTACAGGGAGTAAAAAAGGGACTGTGCCGAACTATTCTTTTCAAAATGATCTTAAAGCTAATCGGATGAATAAAAAGTCTCTCCCCAAACAGAATTGAGACACTTATTTTCTCAGGGGTGGATTATCCGAAATCGGTGAAACATATGTGGAATGATGAGTGAGATAATGATGAATGAGATTAAATCCGATTGACCAGTAAACAGAAATGTTTCATACAGCACGCGTGGGTGAAATTGCCCAATATCATGACTTTCGTCATATATGAAAACTACATTGAAAATTTCAGTGTGCTAAGGTTATGTGAAGATGCTATACAATCAACTTGCATTATGGTGCAATTTATGTGTTGGTTATATTCAAAGTCGCTATGTTGTCTTGAAACGAAAGGGATGTGTTGCGCTGGAAAAATCAAATTGCCTCAACTTGAAGCACCACCAGGGCCATTAAAAACTCTACTTCCTGGATCTACTGTTGAATCGAAGCAGAATATATAACTCCTGTGCGAAATGACATCTTTTGGTGCGGAAATTGTGACTACCCATGTCTTTTCCCTTGACAATTGTGGCCTGCTTAAGGTAACGAATGTTTCTATCTACTGTATCTTAAGAATACAATTTAATTGGAAAACAGCACCAAGACTTTCTTTTATTTGACATTTGATTTGATTACGGCAGCTAGAATAAACTGATCGACTGACCGATTAACAACGGGCCCGGGCTCGGAACTTTTAAAATCTACCCCCACGGTTGCAAAAATGTTGTATGAAAGTTGGAATATCTACTCCCACCCGTTTCCACGGACTGGATGTGGGCTTCTGGCGAATTGTGTGAGAGAAGGTATTTGTTAGCTCGGTTTCATAGTTCGTCATGCTCTAAACAAAAATTCATAAGGCATGGGAGAGAAAAAAGTGGTAAGTTATGTTTGTTTATTTCTTACTTTCTCATTTATGCAACCATATATTTTCAAGCGAACCCTGTATATGTCAAACACCAAGCATGGCCTTTGGAAGTTGTCAGAGTTCGTATTAGATGTATACACTATGGAGTCGGAAAAAACGCTTTCAAATTGTAGAGATCTGGAATATCCTAATACACATTGCTTTAAGCAATGGCGATAAGAACAAATTTTCAATCCGGCCTATGGGGAAGATTAAATACTGAGCGCTAACAAGAAACGCATTGAAATCGAAAAATATGAAAAAGAATTGAATACTTACCGTCTTGACAAATTTTCTCCTGGGGACATGATTCCGGGTTGAGGATCATTAACTTGACATGCTAATCGCACAAGAAAATTTAGTACAGTATCGCAAAACGATTTGTCTATTGATCGAAGAATGTCTTCAGTTTTTGTATGGGCTCCCATCCCTATAGAAGTATACATCAGTTATTATGCCATTTTATAAATTTTAAATATACTTTCCTTGTACTAAGGTTTGGTTCAAGTTCTCAGCTGCCTTTTTTCGATGTTCCGATGCTTCGCTTCCCAAACGCTTAACATCCCTTAGATCCTCCTCAGAATCTTCAATTTTTACATCTCGCTCATCCTCTTTTATTCGATGCAGTTCCCATTTTATTATAACTTCAGCTAAATCGACAGCCAATTTTTTATGTTCAATGGACGCACTTGGAGGAAATCCCAATCGCTGCATATAATTAATAAGATGTTGCACCAGTTGATGCCTAACAGGGAAGTAAACCTATTTGGAATTGGGGTTAAAGTACGTTTGAAAATTATAAATTGATTATATATACCTTATAGTGACGAATAATTAATTGAAGAATATGAAATAGCTGTTGTATTGCGTGGCCTTCTTCAACAATAATTTTCTTTGTCCAGTGCGTTAACATAGTGTTTCCGTCTTCCATGCGAAGTGGCATTGCTGGTGTTAGTACGTCAAGAGCCTGTTTGACAATTGGCCTTGCCTCAAGGGCGTGTCCTTTTAGTAGAGAATGGAACACTTGCAGCACGATTTTCTTATGAATTGCAAGTCTTGCTATTATATGCGCAAGTAGTAAATGACCATGGTATCTCGCAGTAGGATCTACACAATTCTTACTAAGCAGGCAAGGCCATGCAAATGTCATTAATCGTCTTAATTTATTTCCTTGCCTTTTATTATTGGCATCGCCATCATGTATATGCTGAGAGGCGCGTTCCACAAGTAAGCAAGCAAGTTGTAATAAAGCGATTCTTACTGCGTCATCATATTGTTTCTCGGGATCGAAAACTTTATTGATGAAGACCGAAACAATGTTCTTCTCATCCTCTTGATAAGGTGTTGGCGGAGCCCCAATCAACTTATTTCCTTCACCTTTATCAAAACTCACAGTAAAACATGGAATTAAAACTGCTGTTATTACTTTCGCTTTTAATTCTTCTGAAAACGAATTATTATTGAAATTTTCAACAAAATGGAAAAATGCATTTCTTTTCCAGTTTACGGTAAAGCTTTGAGCCACCGTATTTTGCAAAAATTCGCGCAAAAAGTAGACATCCGGTATAAAGTGTAAGCATAATGCTCTCAGAAGTTGGAAAAGTAAATCAATATCATTTGTGTTATTTGAAAAATATAGCAAAAGTATTTTTCCGATCAAATGCCATAAATCACAAACTACATTTTCCACACATGTTGAATATAAATTATTGCGCCACATGTTTTTTAAGGTATCGACAATGTCCGGTCGGCTTGGAATCCATTGGTCATCCAGTTCCATAAGAGTAAATATAATAAGAACTGCTTGGTGTTGCACATCATATTTGTGTGCGTGGCCGACATCTGTAGTCCAATTCAAATAATCCAATAATATTGTGTATTTTGAATTCTTTATAACAGCTCGAAATGATTGACCTTTTTGATGCTTTAATATAAATATAAAAAATCGATTCCATTGAGAATCAGTCATAAAAGAATCGATCATAAACAGGTCCACCGTCTCTGATGGAAAACGTTGAAGAAATAGTAGTAATGCTTCCCGATATGGACTGGATGCTTCTATCATGAGGTTTCTTTCCGTTTGTAAGACGAGTTGGCATAATTTTTCAATATACTTTGATGATGCTGTGATATGGTAAAACATTTCAATAAGTGTCACTATTTTTTGTTCGTACTCTCCGCCTTTCGAAGTGGCAAAGAAATTCATGTTTTCGTTGGTACATTTATATTGACCAACAAATATTTCAATTATTTTTGCACAATGTTGCAATATTTGCTCACTTAATTTTTCATTAAACATTTGTGGAAAAAGTTGAGTAAAATACGATAATCGTTTTATTGCGGGAATAGACAAATTTCTGTGGTCTCCCAGTTTTAACAGTAACGGCCTCATTGCAGTTTGAATCTGTAAAATACAAAATTGTATATTGTTTATTTGAATTACCATTCATGAAAACCACTTGGTATTAACTGAAATGCTTTTAATCGGAAGTACTTTACAGCTATTGGGAATGGCAGTAAAATGGATATAAGTGCAATGCTAAGGTAAATTTTTTTCCGAAACAGAAGCGTCATTTATTAAGAGATAATTTTTTTTTGTTATTCATGTAAGTTAATACTATTAAAGTAACAACAACAACTCCAAATTATTGTGTGATCAATTATAATTAATTATCTCACATTTCCTTCGCGAAGCTTCGTAGCAAATGGGTATACAAGCAAAATCTTATTTTGTCAAATATTTGAATATATTAAAGAAAATACCTTACACTACATTTATTTAATATGGAATTAAGTTGGTTTTGGAGATTTTAACCAATGACAGTCGACGTGGCATTGAATTACCTAAGTTAGTTAGTATGGACTGGTCAATCTTTGACCATTCCACCAAAAGGACATGATTAATATGTTTTATATTGCTTCACGGAGTCGAAAATCTTCTGTGAGAGGATGCCCCACAAACATTCTATAGGATTGAGGTCCGGGCTTAGAGCAACCTATTGCAGTAAAGGTTATCAGCTCATTCTCCAGAAACTCCGTGTATACTTGGGATTTCATTCGACCTGGTACAAAATAGATGGAAGACTTCCCTTGGAGGAAATGCAGCCCTTACCATGAGAAATCCGCCTCCATGGTTGCGCTTATAGCAAGAGAAGTTTGTAACAACGATGGGATGGAAGCTATCCACACCACCTACAATCTCATCAGAAGATGATATGGAGAGGTCCCTGAACACACTCACACATCACCTCATTACGGCGTACCAACAGGAGGACCAGGCCACCCAGGTGGACTCTAGAGCTTTAAAGCACAAAGGAAAGATGTACAGGATCTCTTTAAGCTTGCAAAGCAAGCCGAAGAAGAGATTATCAGGGACGAATACAAAATACTGCCACGAAACTCCAAAAAAAATGTTCAGAAGACAAGGAGGAACACATGAAGAACCTAGGTCTACCATAGAGAAGATTACAGAAACGGCGAGACTCCGGAAGCTGCTTTCGAGACAGTCAACCATACAGAGTCAGCTACGAACACAGGATGGACGATGGGCAGAAAACAGCAGGGAAGCAATTTGCGCTCTCATTGTTGCACATTTCTCTGGGTGTACAGAAGTCACAGAGCCTGACACACCCCAAACTATCCGAACAATAAACTCAGACCTACCCGCAGACATAATCACACCGAAGAAAATCCAGTGGGCAATAGACTCGTTTACGAGCTACAAATCCCCTGGATTGGACGGAATCTTTCCTGCGATGTTGCACATGACCAAGAATTGGATCATCCCATGGCTGCATCCACTGTTTGAGGCATATCTGCAACGCGGCTATGTGCCTGTGGCCTGGAGAACTGTGGCGTGTTCCTGCCGAAAGCAGGCAAGGTCAGTCACGTGTAGCCGAAGGACTACAGACCCATAAGCCTAACCTCATTCATGATAAAAACATTGGAAAAAGTACTAGAGCTCCACATACGGGAGAGCGCAATCTCATTCTTGGAGCGCAACCAACACGCCTACAGCAAAGGGAAATTGGTGAAGACGGTGCTACACTCCCTGGTAGCTAATATAGAAAAAGCCCTTCACCACCAAGAATTCGGACTGGGAGCTTTTCGAGACATCTCTCGTGCATTCAATAACGTATTAACAGAAGCGATAATGCAAGGTTTAAGAGCCACAGCATCCCACTGGGTAATACACTTGTGGATACAGGACCTGTTGAGCTGAAGAAGAGTCAAAGCCGAGCCACCACCATAACAAAGAAAGCTCATGGAGGCACGCCACAAGGCGGAGTCTTGTCTCCTCTGTTATGGAATCTAGTGGTGGACAAACTACTTAAAAAATGTCCATCGACCCTCAGCTCCGTCATGGAATACACATTACAGGAAATACTAAGATGAGCCACCGGAGCCGGACTTAACCTCAACGCGGAAAAGATGGACCTCATTCTCTTTACTAAGAGATACAAGGTACCGCGGTGGAACTCGCCAAAGTTTAACGGAATGGATTTTGAGCAATTGGTAAGTACTCAATTGGTGTTATTTAAAATTTTTCAATCATATGTATTCATTTTCAGTTGAGTCTGGTTAGACCAAAAATTACAAAAAGAGACATGCCTTGCGTCTTCCTATACCGGCAAACAACCGGCTTATAATAACGCTAAGATTTTTAGCAACAGTTGACAGTTTTAGGTCCTTATTTTTAAAGTGTGTCCAATTTTCGGTGCCAAGCAAAAAATTTGTTAGGATGGATGAAAAAATACTAATGGCAAGGTTTCAGCCCAGTCGATGCATTTTCTAGCCATCACCGCACCCATCCTAATGTGAAAACAAGACACCAAAATGATATGAATACGTGCATAGCTACAAGCAATACCCATCAAAAAGGGGCTCATTTATTAAATTCGGTTCAGAAACAGCAAAGATATAAAATTTTTAGTGACATAACCATGTGAGCGTATCAGTTATTGAGTTTCGATATCATGACATCGTACGATATTTGAAACCAACTTAGACTGGAGCCCACTTGATGCTGGTTGCTTATTGCAAACCTGCGACATCGCTTGATATTTGGAAACATTATCGTTCTTAACATTTGTGAATGTTTCTTGCGCTGTTAGTTCTTATTTATTTTCAGAATGAGTGTATTAACGTGTGCGAGTTCAACAGAAAAAAAATTTTTCCACGGAAGATGGAATCATTAAAAGATAAATTGATATTTGTTTGAAATAGGTTAAGCGAAACAACACTAGACTGGTCCCTGCTTGTATGGAGATTATGAATGTGTCCGTGGCTTAAAATATCCGAGGACAACTTATCAATGTGGAATTTTCCAAATTGCATCGGTGCAATAGATGGCAAACATATATTCATGAATGCTCCTTCCAAGTCTGGCAGCGTTTTTTACATTTATAAAGGTACTGACATTTTTTCAGAGAAGTTCGTCAGTATCTCATTATGTTATTATTGGTTTAGGAACGGATAGCATCGTCCTAATGGGTTTGGCAGACGCACGAATTATTTACCTTGATATTGGCTGCAGTAAGGAAAAAAATGACAAATCCGTCATATTTTTAATATGATGCCATTCGCCCCGGCATCTTTTAGTATTTTCTTATCGAACTCAAAATGTTTATCGATGAACTGGGGAAAAGGTAAAGAATGACGAATTGTGCGC
This sequence comes from Hirtodrosophila histrioides, assembly GCA_037075165.1. Taxonomy (NCBI): domain Eukaryota; kingdom Metazoa; phylum Arthropoda; class Insecta; order Diptera; family Drosophilidae; genus Hirtodrosophila; species Hirtodrosophila histrioides. The sequence continues at coordinate 352,947 of JBAMCL010000177.1, read as the reverse complement.
CAAAATTAATTTTTAAAATAAATTGTAAATTGCTTAGATCTTAATATTTCTATATTTAGTAAGGATAAGGTTAAAAGGGAAGGTTTATCCGAAGGTGCACCTTCAAAATAGCAACATTTTGACAAGGTACACCGCCTTTTGGGAGCAGTGAAATTTGTGCACTTCACAGGTGCGCACTCGCAATTTCATTGCAAATTTCTGCCATCTCCGCCTCCCAGTCATCCACCAATGGATCCAAATTGTACAAACTTATTGCAACTATCTGCCTATTGATATGCAACTTTGCTTCTACTACTATTCTGCCATTATTTGCCATATTTTTCACTTTTCGTAAGAAATTGCATCACAACAAGCCGACCAGCTGATTTATTTCGGGCAAATGGCTAATTCATATACCGTTTCACATTTGGCCGTGGAAACACCATCATCTTGAATTTTAAAATGTGACATTTTTTGGCTGTAGTGGAAATAGGCTATTCCTTCACATCGTGCATATTTGGCGAATGATGTGCTGGACTATTGAGATTTGGCTTGCTGTTCAGGCTCCAAAAAATCTACATTTGACAAAGTTTACACAGATTTGGTCTAGCATTTGTTTTGTAAGAACAAGCATACTGTGGTCAGTCAGGAGCAAATGCAGTACAAATTTTTTGCTACAAAATGTGGCAAAACCAATTTCACAAAATTTTGTTAAAAATTTTAGGTGGTCAGACGTTTGCAAAGGAATTTGTTACAAAATTAAAAAAAAAAAAATTGGCCAGTCTGACCGTAGCTTTAGGTATCTTTGCAGAACCCATCTGCATGCTCTGTATGCTGGACGTAACCGGCAAACTCTTTGATCGCATCATATCCAAAAGACGGGAGTACTTTCAGACTGAGAGACGCAAGACATTGTAGTTGTGTTACATCATATGAGAATCTCCGATTTTCTCATAAATCTGTAATGCATAAACCGGGAACGCCTCGCGCTCAAGCAACGTGGGCATTGCAGGCGACTGATTGGCACATAGCCAATTTAAGGGTGTATGTGGCTAAATAAGGATTCCCTTTTAAAGTAGCACGAATACAGACACACCATACATGCAACTCGGCGCACAAACACGTTGAAATCTGCTGCAAAATACTAACAGGGAGCATAGGCTGAACTTCAAGTAACATTGGTATAATCATCTGGGAAACCTCCAAAAACAACAAAGTAAACCAACAGCAAATCAGGTAGCCCACAGTCAATATGATATCTTTAATAATGCATTTGCGCTATAGGGGTTCTGAGTTTTTTTCGCCCGGTTTCGGATGACACACCGACTTAACCATATTGTTTCCGCTTAACCCAATTCGCGGCGGAGACCAGAAGCCGAGATCCTTCAAGTCATAAAAGAGATGTGACCACGGCGCTATGGCAGAGTAGCTACAACAAACAAGCTGCGCCATTCTAGATATATGATCACAGATCAGCCCAGCCGAATTCTAAACAAGTGATTTGGGGAGTTTAGAGTCAAATCATTCTTAATTTAAGCACAGTTCGTGGATCAAAGAAGAGCACACTATATGTTTATTGCTGTTTATTGTTCCAACTCTTTTTACACTCAGCACCCAAAAAAAAAATTGGGAAAAAAAACTCCGAAATATCAGCATCAATAACAATGTTAAGTCGATCTGTCCGTATGTCTGACGCACTTAGCATATTAAAACAAGTGATCCAACATTGCAAACATATATCAAAATCAGGGACCGTAAGTATTATAAGTTGTATAATAATAATTACATGGTAATGATAACATTTAATTTTTTTGCTTTCTTTTCTTCAATGATAATCATTAGTTTTGAGCAGGGACCGTAAAAGAAAAAAATTATAATGAAAGAGAATTTATACATAAACAAGTAAGTCGAGTATACCCGACTACGAAACTCCCTGTACCCATTTTTGCGCATGCTTGTTGCCAGGACTATCCATTGCTGCAATGATTATATAACTTAATCATCAGAAAAGCTAAATAATAAATATTACTTTTCAGATTTTTTTATACCCTAGCAGAGGGTAGTATAATTTTGTCTGAAGGAGACGTTTCCAACCCAACAAAGTATATATATTTTGAATCAGTCTGTCCGTATGTTTCTATACAAACTAGTCTCTCAGTTTTAAAGCTATCGTAATGAAACTTGGCAGAGACCCCTCTTTTTTTCTGCAGACAGTACAAATGTCGGAACCGGCCGGATCGGACCACTATAACATATAGCTGGCATAGGAATGATCGGTCGACAATTATGTTTTGTATGAAACACTTTTTGGTTTATTAGTGTATCCTCAACAAACTTTATCAAACAAAGTCTCTAGAGAGTCTATACAAAATATATATACCAAATTTGGTCACAATCGGACCACTATATCAAACTTTTTGTTTATACAAATATTTTATCCACACAAAGTGAGTTTTATTATACTTCAGCTCAGAGCTCAAAGTGACAGTTAGGGCAATAAGCACTTCCTATAGCGGTATTTTGGATATCTGTCTGCAAAAACGGGAGGAAATGCAAATGAGCAATGAAGTTGTACTTCCCGCGGTTTATTTGGACCCCGCGTCGAATTCGCGAATTGCTGTATAACCCTATCAATGTGGTGTACGCAAGGTGTCCATTGAAAAAACTGACGCAGCAGATATACACTGTTCAAAAGGAAAATGAGGTTTGTGCATGTTTTTTTGTAAACACATATGTGTACATTTTTTTACTTCAACTTCAAGGCAATCTTCTGCGTTCTTATCCTCCCCAAGCTCTGAGATACAAGACAGTTTATTGACTTCGCATGAGACAAATAAGTGTTCTTTGTTAAACTCGATTGACGTTTGCTCAGATAATGAGAGTTCAGATTATGAGCAAGATGAGGATTTGCAGAAGGCTTTATGCGAAATTGATAATTTCAATCCCAAGCCAATTGACTTAAGAGCGGATATCATGAATTATTAGGAAAGTAAGAAATATTTTTATCCACATTTATTTTAACAGACCTATGATATAACTTGTCTAGTGAATCTGTCCATAAACTCCTTTTTGTAAAGTTGAACCTAAACTGAATAAATATTCTTGAAAAAACACTGAATCTATATATATAAAAGAGTTCGTGCTGACTGACTGACTGACGCGAGCCACAGCGTACGCGAGGCATTTTAAGTCGTGGCTGTGCTTCTTCTTCCCCCCTTCGCTCCAGTACTGAATCTTGTTCGTTGAATAACTTCCGTGTTTATTATCCGATCGACTTGAAATTTGGACAGTATATTAAGAGTGACTAAAGTATTGTACATGCCAAATCCCAAAGCTATATCTTTAAAACTGTGGCTGTAAAACGTTTTGATCGAATTGCGGGGGAACGGGAGGAGATATCTGAGATCAGAAACAAACTTGACCTGCTCCCGCTATACACGAACCTACATTCCAAATTTGGTGTCTCTAGCTTTTATAGTTGCTGAGATCCTTGCGTTCATACATACGGACAGACAGACGGACATTTGCACAAATCCAATACCCCCTCCTTTTACCCATTTTATGGGTACATTTTCATCTAAATATTTCCCCGAGCAAGGCCGGGATATTACCTGCTAGTTGTGTATATTTGTTTCGTTGTTGGTATTTTTGGACTTACATGAAAAATCAGTATTTATTCAGTAATTTTCAAAAAAAGGGCAAAAAATGTGTTTACGTAATATGTGGACAACCCCTAATAACAGAATGGGAACAGAGTATAGTGCAGTTGGAAACTTCCGACTGCAACGTTTCTACTGGTTTAAACTTACCTTGTCTCTCTCAAGCGTAATCCCAGTAATAAATGTCTTCATACAGATATAAGATGTTTCTTGCAACTCTGGCTTATCATTCTCCATGACTTTAAAAATAATGTTTATTATTTTTTCCTTATACCCATTATCATTTATATAGTGGCATGCTGCCAAAGCTCGTAAAGCACTTATTCGCAGTGGGATAAGGTTTGTCACATTTTTATAGCAATCCAATTTTGCCAATGTACCATCTTCTGCTTCACTTAAGGTAAGTAACTCGTGAAAGAATAGTTTATGATACGTATTCGTGAGATCTGAAAGAGATGTAAATGTAATAAGTATATAAGTTAACTAACTCTTGCAAGCGCAATGCTGATGAGTGAAAACGTCAGGTCAGCATTTACGCTGCAGCATCTGTTACCGCGCATAATTATGCTTGGTCGGCTTGCCGGCCACGACTTGGCTGCATGTTGTTATGCCTTCAAATTATCATTTTTTGTATTTAGCTCTTAAGAATTTTTGTAATGTAAATTTAGGTCACATTTTGTATGTCTTGCGGCACAACGTTCAAGCTCTTAATAACTCATTCATGATACAAGCAATTCATTCATGTCTTAATAAAACCTTATTATATAATATAAAACAATAAGACTAACTAACGTCTACTTAATTTATACTATGTGCAGCTGCTTCTTACAAGTCTGGCTTGGCGGTTTTTAGAAACATTAGTTAGCTATTATTTTTTCTTAAATTAAATGAATACGTATCGTAATTTAAACTTTTTTGAGGTGGTATATTTATAACACTTAGGCATCAATGCACATACTTTTCCACTTTTATTGTGTCAAAGCACCAAAGAACAGGTTCACACCGTTATAAGTTAAAAATTATGGTAGTGAAGTGTAAGCAATAGGCTATATTTTATATCCTTTCAGAGGGTTAGTCTGCCACGAACTGTTAGACGCACTGTAAGAGACCCCACAAAGTGACATAGCGGTGTCAATCTAAAGATAGCGATGTGAGCTTGTGCGTTTATGGCCACGTTCACCAACATAACTGATCCCTTATAAATTGTAACAAGTGATTTATAAGCTGATAATCAGTAATATAAGAATAAAAGCTGCTTATAAACTTTTACAATTTGTATTAAAATATGATATATTGTAATTGATGATAAGATGTAGAGTTAGAAACCAGACAGTTGCTACAAAAGCTATATTTGGAAAACAAATATATATGTAACAATGCTTTAGTCGATAATACCCGACGACAAGCCTCCGTATACACAGGTTTACAATTTTCAAATACGTACACCTACACACACACAAATACGCGCACATACAAGCAACAGCGCACTGCAGCACAAGCGAGGCAATTTAAATTTTGGATGCGCTACTGCTTCTCCCCGCTCTGCAGGACTGAATCTTCTTTTGAATACTTAACTTCAGTGTTTATTATCCGATTTGCACAGTATATTAAGTATTATACATAGTAAATCCCAAGGCTACCAGACCCAATTCGTCTCGATTTCAAAAAGTTAAAATGAATGAGTTCCCAACGTTTTACGAACTGCTGTTCTCAATTTCAATCGGTTTGGTTTCGTTTTCTGTTTTTCGAACTCTAATTCGAAACCGACTTTCTATAACAATAAGTTACCGATGGCAGCTATGTCACGAAAATGGAATATACATACACAACTAATTTGCACATTAAAAGTGAAAAATAAACATTGCCATAATCCAAGACAATATTCTCCTCTCCTGCGCTGCTCTACTTACCCCTTTAATTGTAGATAAGTTGTTGTTCCAAAATCATTTGGCACTTTAAGCCAATTCCAAGAATAGTACTAAGAATCTAGATTAAAACTTTCAAACTATTTTGAGCCCGCTGTATTGCCCGTAATGTACCGAGGTTTTTGTATTTATATTTGGAAATTAGTATGAAGCCATTCACATGAAAAACGAAAATGCTGAATTCCAGACTTCACCCCTTTACCAACCGTGGACGTGCACTTTTCAAAACCGGTAGCACATGTGTCGAATTATTTAAAGCGAGGTGCATTGAAAATTAGTTTCAAAATAATTGGATGATAAACAGAAAAGTTGTAAAATGAGTTTTAAGTCAATCGGACGATAATCAAGAAAGTTTCATACAACAGTTTTCCACAAATTTTCCGACTTTGGGGGTCGATTTTCTAAATTCTTTGACCACCGCGGCTATTATTTTCCCATAGAACCTTCAAAATGAGTTTGAAGCCAATCGCATTAAAATTAACAATGTCGAATGCCAGAGTTTCCCACCAATTTACCGACCATTCGGCTGAATTCCTAAAACCGCTGATACACGTGTCGAATTATTTAATGTGTAGAGCTTTGAAAATGAATTTGAAGGTGATCGGACTAAAATTAGACTTTTGCCCATACAACTATGACCCCCAGTTTTCGCCCATGGGGGTGGATTTTCCAAAGTGATTCTCCTGCAAAATGTGAAATATGGCTATGAAAATGTCTTTAAAGCCAATCCAACTAAACAAATAATCTCACTCATTTGTCCTTGACTTCCATTAATTTTCCAAAATCATTTGGCACTTAACGCCAATTCCAAGAATAATAATAAAATTCCAGACTAAAGCTTTCGAAGAGTTCTCCACCAACTTTCCGATCATAGGGCTGAATTCTCAAAAATCGGTAAGACAGGTATCGAATTATTTTAGTTGAAGAGCTTTGAAAATAAATTTGAAGGTGATCTGACTTAAATTAGACTTTTGACCACACAACCTTGAGACCCCTATATTCCGCCCAACGGGGGTAGATTTTCCAAAATCGGTGAAAAATGAATTTTTGCGTAGATTGGATGATAAACAAAAAAGTTTCATACAAGAGTTTTCCACTATTTTCGCTTGTGGGTGGAATTTTCCAAAATCCCGTCTCAGTGTGCACTTTCATCATAGATGGAACCTACTGTGAGAAATGTAGCATCCTAGCTTAACCGTTTGGGATGTGCGATTATTGCTAATCAATTAGTCAGTCACCACTCAGTCAGGACGAACTCTTTTATATATATATATATAGTTTGAAAATAAAAGTAAATACTTATTCGGTTTATGAACGAACACTAGGGAATGGGATCTATGAGAGACGGTAAATTCAACATATCAAGAAAAAATAGATGTGGCCTGGGTACTCGTAGCTATTCCAGACCTGTAGAAAGCAATATGAAACTTTAAATTTCTTTTATTGGTTGAGAAGTTTCGAGAATCAGACCAACCAAAAATTTGGAAAGAGTATATGTCCATCTGTCCAGATTATCGCAATTTTTTCCACACCCTTGAACCTAGAGCAAACACACTTTTACACAGGTTGGTATGAACCCTCACCATTAGTGTCGAGATGTATACTTCGTTTGTCGATTCAAGAACACATATTACTGAAACAAAACTGACAAAATATTTAAAAGCATACTTACCAATAGTAAAGAGACGTGGCTCCAAAGTTGTACAAAACGTATTGCCATCCATCAATCCTATTTGTGCATTGGCAGGTTGATGTCTCAATAAATGTTTTTTTGGAGGTATGATATCTGCCAAAACGTCTTTATGTGGGTCCATAACCTCGGACACAGTTTTTTTTTGAATTGAGCCAATGTGTTTTAACAATACCATAGATTCTTCCCGTACAATAGAATTTGGGCTTGTTATATGACGTACGAGCTCATGAATTACTTCATATGTGGCTTTCGCTTGTAAATCTTCGAGTTCATCATTTCGAGAATTTACACTAATGGGGGACAAGCAAATCTCTAGCATGGTTTTCATATAGCTTTTAGTTATATCTAGAGCGCCATTAGAGACATCTCCCTCCAGGTCCATCAATACAAACATAAGGGCTTTTAAAAAATTAAAAAGATGTTGGTATAGAGAACGCAAAGACATGTGCTTGCATAAAAACTGAATAGCTTGGCAACCGCCTACCTTTGCATACCATGGGCGATCATAGCACAATGCTGTCATTTTCTCTGACAGATATTGCATTAAAGGTAATTTGCAAGCCCTATCTTTATTACCCATTATATTTGAAGCAGTGTCTAGTATAATTCCCATGCAGGCTATTCCGGGTTTACATAATTCTTTTTCTTCATGACCCATGCAAGCAGCCAAAGCATCGATTAATACCATCGGATCTATTCCATTTGATGTATAACTTTTTTGTGGGAAGGGCCCCGCCTGTTGGGCAATGGCTACCATAGTATAGTGTCTTACAACGGCAGCCATAACAGGACACACTGAATCACGTAAGTCTTTAGTAGCTGAAGCTACTAACATGCCAATAAGAGCTGTCTGGTGAGTTCCACGAACACTCGATACGTCAAGCTTGTTTTGAAATATTTGCCAATTCATAATGTTACTTTCGACAAAGTCGTTATGAGTAAACAGTTTCAGCAAAGTATGTTTTTCATCATCTAAACTAATGAAGGCGGCTAGAAAACAACGGATCACTTCCCAACTTTGCCGCCTGTAAAACTGATCCGTCGAATTTGAACTTAATGCTTTGAAAGCTGATTCAATCGCATCATCGACAGGAAATTCGATTGGCTTGTCATATTCTTGAAAATAAGTGATTATGGAAATTTTCGTCTTATCGTTTTGAGCATAATGTAGTGTTTGTGGCTCCACCATCATTTTTCGGTTACCACCTCCAAATTTTCCAAGAACACGAAAAGCAACTAGTGCTGCGTTGTCTTGATTTCTTAGTGTTTTCCATAAGGCTTGCATTAATTCTGCCCTGACTGGTTGTATATGATCATACAAAAAGTCAGGTTGCAAATTGTCAACACAAAGTTCCAAAGTTCTCAATCCCTGAAAAGCATATATATTAGTAAAAAAAAATCATTGAATCAGTAAATTTGTCAACATTACCTGGCTTATAAGAGTGGGAGAACCGTTCAATGCAGAAACTAACGGATCCATAAGCATTGGCAGATACGGCAATAAAGATGACAGACGTACTGGCACTGTCAAGCAAAGTTCTACGAAAAGATCTCGCATATGTTGTTTATGAAATCCACTTTGTAAGCGATTTAAGCCTTCTAGTAAATTAGGTAATAACGGAAGAAATTCTTGATAAAGAAGATCATGACTTCCACCTCCAATTGATCTAAAAAGAGCCCTAAGGAGCAAGAAATAATTGTAAGGCTCGTCCGATATTAATGCTAACTCCATTGAACGAATAACTATTTTGTGAAGATGTGGGCGCAACATTTGTTCATTTTCAACAGGAAATAGGCTGACACTTCCAAAAACCAGTTTAAACAATCTGAGATATAAATTAGATCGATCAACATTGGAGCCCATTTCTCCCATTTTCTCCAAAAGATACTCAACCAAGACTGTCGCAAAGAGTGGTGACGTAGTGGGATTAGCTAAAAAAGAGTTTGCTATAACTTGAAGAGATTGATTTTTGTAGATTCTTTCCACTAAAAAATCAATTGTAGTAGCAAATATTTCTTGAAAATTTTGAGAATGCATCATGAGAAACTGAAAAGAAACAAAAATAAGTATATATTTATATCTACGAAATCCTGTTTTATTTTCATTTTTCTTATCTACATTGGAAAATATGGCATCAGATCTTTGTGTTCAATAACACATAGTTGTATGGTCTTTGGTTTAAATCAATACATAATATATTAAAAATAAGTAAAAATGCTCTAGTCGAGTATACCCCACTACGAGAGTATACCCATGTACTCACGTCATAAATTCCTAAACACACCTTCTTACATACACGTACACATGCATTGCCATAAGAACATTTGGCTGAAACTAGTTTCTTGAAGAACTGCTGTCTTTATTATTCGATCGATGAAATTTTCGCAATAGATGCCAAACCACAAGGCTACATCTTTAAAATTACCCTGTTAAACGTTTTTCTCGATTATCTGAAATTCCAAGCAAACTTGATATGCATACGGTATACAGGAACCTTCTTCCAAAATTTGGTATCTCTAGCTATTATACATAGTTCCTGAGATTGACGCGTTCATACAGACGAAAAAGGCCAAGCCGACTGGGCTACTAATACGGATTAAGAATATATGTATGGGCACTTTCTTGGATAGGTCCACCGAGACCAAAGAAATAAAAGTTCTTGAAAATACGTTGTTTTATCAGGAAACCCATCAGAAAACTGTGCGACTATGGAAAACAGCATTTGCTATTAGTGCATCGAAAGTACACAGACATCACCACAGATCCTTGAGACAAAAGATTTGTGGTCTTCGCACATATATAAAATTGATCACGTGTCGCACGTAAGTGTGAAAATTTTAAAATAATTTTTTTTCTTACAAATAAGGTTTTTTGAATAAATGTACAAGCCCGGCGATTAGCGAGACATCTTACTACTTACGAGTATAACAAGACTGAAATGTTCATTGTGATAATAAATAAACATATAAAAAATATGTAAATACCAGAGCTCGCAAATATCTGTCAACATTTTTGGGTTGTCTGCAAAATAACAGTTTTATTCGGACACATCGAAAAATGGGAACAAAAAAAAACATTCAATTCTATTTTCTGTCTTCTGCTCAGTTGCTCAAGCAGACACTTTTCTCGTCGCTTTTCCCACATGTTTTTCGATGAGTATTTGTCGAAAACGGAAATTCCAAAGTATTTTTGTGTTCTTCTTTATGCAGTTGCGCTAGCGCGTGTGTCTCAGTCGATTTGAAGCGGTTCGCATCTATTCGTTTTCTCAACAAGCGTGAATTGTGTATCTCTCTTGCTCCTGGAGAGCGTTGTGAACTCGATGCCAATCAGCTTACTCAGCACCGACCCGAACGACGGAGACGCGCCCAGGTTGAACAAAAATATCTCAGTTTTGAACGAAGGGCTCAGGTATATGGCTAACCACTGTTCTACTCTTTTCTTACCCGAGTTCTGTGGATCTCTGCCCGGGTGGAACTTCCCTGTCTCCACATTTCGTGGGATTTACAACAAGACGAAAAACACTTTAAACAAGTAAGAATGCTATAGTTGAGCATATCCGACTACAAAACGACCTGTTGCCAGATCAAAAACTTTCAATCGCAGCTTCGCACACTTACACATGCACAAAGACACACACACACAAGCGACAGCTCAACCGAGGCATTTTAAGTGGTGGCTGCTTCTTCCCCTGCGCTGCAGCACTGAATCTTCTTTTGTGAATGACTTTCGTCTTTATTATCCGATCGACTTGAAATTTGATCAGTAGATTAAGAGTGACCAAAGTATTATACATGCTAAATTCCAAATTAAATTTAAATTTAAATTATATGTGGAAAACGTTTTTGTCGAATTTCGGGGGAACGGGGGGAGATATTTGAAATTAGAAAAACAAACTTGATCTGCGTATGGTATACAGGAACTAACATTCCAATTTTGTGTCTTTAGCTCTTATAGTTGCTGAGATCGAAATTCATACAGACGGACAGACAGACGGACATGGCCAAATCGAAATCTCTTTTGATACTAATCAAGAATATATATACTTTATAGGGTAGGAGATATCTCCTTCTGCCTGTCATATGCTCAGATTAAGTAGCCCCTATTTACCCATTTTATGGGTACAGGGAGTAAAAATAATACACTCAACAAAAAAGAGTCTGGTCCTCCCAGAACACCGAAAGGAGCAACCAGATTCGGAAATAAAATCGACTCGAACCGTATTAGCGCACCGAGGCCAGCAGCGGTAGGACTTCCAACTGGTACAGGTCATGCCTCCACGGGCATCAAAGCCACCAGCAAACCATCGGTTACTGGCGTGTCAGGTGGTAAGGTTTAGAAAGTAGATCCAGTGAAGACAGGTGATACACGCGGCCTGCCAGAGAGGAACCACCCAGGTAACACAACCGGTTTGAAGAAAATAAATGTTCAGGTTCAATATTTCAACAATATTTGTTGCAAAGAATTCTGGCCGGACTCCGATTTCACTTCCCTCTTTCGGTGGTAGTTCTAATCCACCTCTTGCGGTATCTGATAGTTCAAAGAACCAACATCCTCCCACTTGGTTATCAGAATGTAAGAGGTCTTTGTAGTAAACTTAACAATCTTTACCTAAATAGCTTAGCTTTCCCATAGATGTCGTTGCCTTTTTTGAAACATGGTTAAGGCCCGAAATCCTTAACTCTGAAATCCTGTCTAACAAATTCTCCATTGATAGAAAAGATCGCACCTCTCGTCGTGGTGGTGTTGTTCTTGTTGCTGTTAACGCAGATTTATCTTCTGAAAAAGTAATAACCGATAGTTCAATAGATATTGAATTTGTTGCTGTAAAATTCTTTACTTCCTGTGTTTGCGGAATATAAGAACAAGTAATAAAAAAACTTGTTCTTATATTCCGCCTTCTTCCGATATTTCCTTATATTCTTTGCATGTTTCTACTATACAATCTGTCTCATCTATGCTTTCTGATCGTGATTTTCTTGTAGTCCTTGGTGATTTTAATATTGCTGGAACTACCTAGATTTCTAGTCCTGACACCAGCGTGTTGACTCCCACGACTCAGCACGAGTTCATTGACAGTTAATTTGGGATGTCATTATGTCTAATCAATGCAATCTCAAATTTTCTACACAAAATGCTAGATCTTATTTTTGGCTTGGATCCCTCCTTCTTTTCTGCCTTCCATACTGACCCTTTACCCATTCCTGATGATCCATATCACCCAACTTGGGAGGTGTTGATTGACTTACCAACCAAGGTGCCGTAGATAAGGGGGGGAATTAAGAGGATCAATCCCCCCCATTGAATTTCTGAAAAAACATTACGTCTATATAATCTTAAAATATGAGTTTTCGCTCTGAAATCATAATAGATTGAATCTGACTCGATGTGTTTTAAATTAGCAAATAGTATAAGATTTTAGGAATTTTTTCGATTTTCCTTGGTTAAATTGAGAGCCTCAGACTCCAAAATTCAAAATAATGCCATGATGTTCGAATTTATGATAAGGTTACAAGTCATTAATCTCTTTTACGTCTTTCGCTGCCGTTGAATCATGAAATCAAAAAAGCTAATTCAGACTTAATTTAAACCATGGATCTCTCAATTCTAGCAATTGAGGATGTGTTTTCTAAAATCCTCGAAGATTAAAATAAATGGCTGAAGTTGTTGACATTGAAACCAAATACAAATAATCTATTTCTTGACGTCCGAACCACGAAATTATTTTGGAAGGGTTTTCGGTCCTCTTCAAGGACGGTTCACTCGATTTTAATAACAAATCTAATAAATTTATAAAAAAAAATTGCTAGCTCATCTTTTGCCTTACCAATAACCACCCGGAGACCTGTTCGATTTAATTTTCTCAATAGCTTTTTAGATTGTGAGAAATATATAACAAATGGCGTAACTCAATTTTTCTTCCCGTAGGGGTAATTATCTCTAGACCGATGCTCAATAATTTTTTAAGAAAAACGACTGAAATCAATCTAAGAAAAATCAAATCTTACACATTTGACCTTGAACCTTATTTAACGCTTGTGGTGATGGAAATTTTTTAATATCGGTCCGCATTCTGTTGAATTTGGTTTGATGCAGTCTTGAAAAGTTTAAAACATTGATAACGACTACGCTTAATTTTTTCTTGTGTCAAGCTTTGAAAATAAATTCGAATAAAATCACATGATAACCAAGAATGTTACATTTCAGAGCTCTTCCGCCCACAGGGTGGATTTTCTAAAAAAACATCACCACAGATCCTTGAGTTGGAAGCCGTTTGGATGTTAATCAAAAAAGTTTCACACAACAGTTTTCAGCGATTTTCCACACTTGTGGGTGAAATTTCCCCCAACCCCGTGTTAGTGTGCACTTTCAGCTTTGTAGCACTTTTGATTTGGGCTGTGCAAAGAATCAATAAAGATTGATATTATTCTGCGAAGATACATATAAGTACTTTAAGAATTAATTAAATATGAGAAAAATGGGAAGACCAAAAAAATTCAAAAGAAAATGTTAAATTTTCAGAATTAATACCCCCTTTTCAAAAAGCTATCTACGCCACTACAAGGTGCTAAGCACAGGTAGTAAACCTACAGAGCGAGTTCGTCAATTTCGGAAAACAGATTTTACTAAACTCGACCAGATCTTATCCCCGACTAACTGGTCCCAGCTTTACATGAATAGAGATATGGATAGACCAATTAAATATTTTTACTCTACTTTAAACTCATTATTTGATACTTGTATCCCGTAACAAACCTATGTGGTTTACACGGGAATTAATAATGTTGAAAAATAGAAAGTCGAGATTATACAAGAAGATCAAGGAATCTGGTTCTTTCTTGGATTTCTCTCGCTATTTGATTGTCCGATCTAACTTCTCTGTATATATCAGACCCTGTTGCCGAATTTTCAAACAACTTATAGTTCACAACCTTATCATTTGGTTTCGCGTAATCCTTATCATGTAAATAACTCCTATAATCGTATTTTTAAATTGTGTACTATTCCTAAGATTTTTGAGAAATCATTAACTTCTCATCTTAAACATTTGTGCGCATTTATAATTTCACCCTGCCAGCACAGGTATGTGAAATAAAGATCGACTACCACTAACCTATTGAAATACAATTTGCTTGTCATTATGGGGGATTGATATAAAGCTAAAATGCAAACAGATGTTATTTACTCAGATTTCAATAAGGTTTTAGACTCTGTTAATCACTTTTATAGTTCGCAAATGTCATCTTCTGTAATTTACAAATAACTTAATTACGTGGATATCTAACTATTTAGCTCACAGAAGCTATAAGGTTTATTGCAAAGGCTTAATCTCTAAGTCTGTTCAAATTACTTCCGGAGTACCACAAGGAAGTCATCTTGATAAAATGTCCATAAATGACTTTCCCTCTCGAATGCTAATGTATGCCCCTGATGTTATACTTTTTTATAATTTTTTGTTGCAAACTGATCTTGACCATTTTCAAGCCTGTTGTCGGGTAAAGTTTTATTAAATCTTAGTTGTGGTTAATGAAACGTAATGTTTCTTTATAGGCGAATGCCCTTTATAAACAATTACACTCTTAATGGTAAGCCGCTTGTTCGTATTGAGTCCGTTTATGATTTGAGCAACCTTTTATATTCCAAGCTTAAGTTTGACAAGCATATCTCTTCCACCTTTATTACTAAAACTATTTATACTTCTCTTGTTCGACCTATTCTTGAATATGGGTCTTGTATTTGGTGTCCCCAATTAAAGGTTCAAAAGAATAGAATAGAACCGGTACAACAACAATTTCTGCTCTTTGCACTTCGGGGCCTTAACTGGAATCCCAATACTCGCTTTCCTTCTTATCGCAGTAGACTTCATTTTCTTACACAAACTATTTAATGGCGAAATTGATTCTTCTGAGTTAGTTAGCCACATAAGTTTTGCAGTTCCGATCAGAAATTCTAGAAACTTTTATCCTCTTTCTCCCTTAACTTTGTGACGCCCCATAGGACGCCACAATATATCTTTGTATATATATTTGTTAGATTTAAGTTAGTTATAAGGCTCAAGAAGAGCGAATATTAAGCCGGGAATATGAAACCGGGCATCTCTGATAGCAGCGAGCATCACTAACAGAAACTGGGCATCTCTGATAGCAGTGAGCATCACTGACAAATAAGCAATAGCAAAAGCTCGCGGCCTACGTGACCACAAAAGGAATAGGCAAGGATTAGCGGTAAAAGCCGAGAGAGTGAGTGAACGCGTGCGCAAATGCGGCAGCGGATAAACAGCGAATTGCCGAATTACGCAGGTCAGGGCAATGATCGAAATGAGCAAAAGCTCGCGGCCTACGTGACCACAAGAGTAATAGGCAAGGATTAGCGGTAAAAGCCGAGAGAGTGGGCGAGCGCGTGCGCGAATGCGGCAGCGGATAAGCAGCGAATTGCCGAATTACGCAGGTCAGGGCAATGATCGAAATGACCAAATTAGTCATCGACGGGAGCTTAATTGTAAACGACGTGTGCGCGCAATACAACGCAATACAATCAAACTTAAGCAGCGGAGTAAACGCATCTCACGATAACACCCACACACACCCACGCCACAAGAAGACCAGCAAAAACGGTAAGCGAGCCAACGGCATTATTTGTGTAGAAGCTAGGGAAACAGCGAAGTGCGGCATAGGCAAATTTTGTAGTGTTACAACCAAAGTTAAATTAAGTGAATAAACAGCACCTATTCTGGATAAAAGCGAAGTCAACCCGCTTATCATTTCTTTAGTGACAGTGTTGGCTGTTTTAAGCCTCCACCGAGCGCATCGTCAGAGTTAGGTTGTGTTAGCAGTGTTGGCTGTTTTCAAGCCTACATCGAGTGCGTGGTTAGAGTCAGTCTGTGCTGTCAGTGTTGGCTGTTTTAAGCCTCCACCGAGCGCGTCGTCAGGGCTAGGTTGTGCTGTCAGTGTTGGCTGTTGCTTTAAGCCTTCACCGAGCATACCGACAGAGTCGTGTAGCAGGCATATTTGCATAGCCTGGGCTTTTTCTTCCTACTAGTTATAGCATTAGCGACCCTAATTGTCATCTTTACTAGGGTCCACGATTTCTAACGTCAGTCAGTCCCAGCACTACTATTAATTTTGTTGTAAGTGTAAGAACAGTCATTAGCAAAGTAGTCAACGTTGGAGTCGAAAGCTTAGTTATTTTCGTTCCTCTTTGCACTAGCCGCACACTGAGACACCTAGCTGCAAGCATTTATGCCAACGTAGGGCTGCTTAAATTTTGGTCTTTTTCCTTGTCGAGCAAACGAGGGGACACAAAGCCAGACACGAATAGGCTAGTGTTGCTCATCGTTGCCGACTGACAAAACAGGATCGTCGTTGACGAACGCATCGACTTTAATCATCGAGTTATCAAGGATATTCAACGAAAGAGTCGGAATCATGGGTCTACAGTGGATAAGCTACCGGCGAAAGAACGAGTTACAGGACATTCTCAAGGAGATTTCTCTCGACGTAGGAGGTACAATGGAGGAATTACGAAGTCGCCTCTCAACGTTCGCTAGTCAGCAAGACACAGCGAAACCAATTGGCTTACGACTAGCGGAGTTGGAGGCACTTTTCGGGAATGCACCGACACCGGATCCTAAAGCGACGGGCCTCCGCTCACGGAACGTGTCACCAGCGTCGGGGGAAAGCAGACAGGAACACCGTAACGTTCCGGCGGAACCAGCGACAGCTTCGCAGCAACAACTAAGGGTGCCAGGCAACACGATGCCTGAACCTCAGCTACAGGTTCCACCATACGACCCGAACGCAATACAGGGCGGGAGAACTACATGCAGATCCCACTGAGAGAGTCACCCGTATCTGGCTCAGTTGGCTGACCGGCTACGCAAGTGGGAGGTCTCCTTCGATGAACAGTCAGATCCACTACGCTTCATAGAGAATCTGGAGGAGAAGGCCGCCACGTATCAGGTCGACGTCGAACAAAAGGTTGTAGCCGGACATGTGACCGGACGTGCCCAGGATTGGTTCCGAGTCACCCAACGACCAGGAGCCTCGTGGACCAAATTTAAGACAGAGTTTTTGGATTTCTTACTACCACCGCGATATTTCACTCGCTTGGAGGATGAAATCCGGATACGACGACAGAAACCCAAGGAATTGTTCAAAGATTTCATGATCGACCTACATCTCATGATGCACCGAGCCGGTTACACAGAAGCACAAGAATTGGAGCGGTTATATGAAAACCTACTGCCAGAGTATCAACTTTTCACCAGGAGGCACGCATTCTCGACGTTGACCCAATTGACACAGTTAGTAGTAAACTATGAGATTGTCAGGGATCGAGACGTCACTCGCCATGCACAACTGGTCGCTACCTCGACAGGGCAGGTACGGTTTTCAT
Source organism: Hirtodrosophila histrioides (assembly GCA_037075165.1). Lineage (NCBI taxonomy): Eukaryota > Metazoa > Arthropoda > Insecta > Diptera > Drosophilidae > Hirtodrosophila > Hirtodrosophila histrioides. The sequence goes on along the minus strand of JBAMCL010000177.1, from coordinate 335,298 downwards.
CATCTACGCCTTTTCGCCAATCCCAGCCGCAGACACAACAGGTATTATACCCCAGCCTATCCTCGGCACGGGAAAGGAGCGAGAACGAGTTCCCCACCGGAGCATCTGCACCCAGGAGGACTGATCCCAGTAGCCAATTAGCACTGAAGCAGGAATAAACGGTGGATATACGACGAGCCTGCAGGAATTGCGCACAACCCGGACACTACGCAAGGGAGTGTCACAATCCCAGAATCTTGTTCTGCTGGGATTGTGGTCGCCGGGGACTACGCACCATGGATTGCTGTCGACAGTCGGCCTCGGGAAACGAACAGCGTGCCCGCCCACCGGGGAAACGGACGGAGAACACGCAAACCAGTCCCCACCACTAAAGTCCACACTACGATACGAGGGGCCGCGTCGTCGCCGGGATTACAGTAGAAGGAATCCCACTGGTGGCTACTATTGATACCGGAGCCACACGGAGCTTTGCGAGCGAAAAGATCGCTCAGCAATTAGCCACGGATCAGAATCGCCGCACCGTCCTCACCCGCATCAGTCTGGCCGACGGAACCCGACGAGACGTCACCCACGCATTGATGGTAAAGATTCGCCTTGCGGACCGAGAGGCGACCATACCCATATTGGTTCTGCCCACTATTTTGGATGATGTCATCTTGGGGATGGACTTCCTCTGCGGAGTGGGAGCTATCCTACAGTGTGGCCAAGCGCAACTCCTTCTGAAACCAACATGCGGTCCTGGCACCCCTACAGTCATCACCCCACGGGTAAACACCACGACACCTGCTAATATACAACGAAACACGAGGTCAACAGAAGAAACCTCCAGCATGAGTAATCATGTCAACGACGACGACAAAGACAACTCAGTCTTACCACCAACCGTAGCGTCAGCCATTTGTGCCAACCCCTTTCGTCGACACAATGCCACGCAGCACGGTGGTAACAACTACTTGACGGCACCACCAGGCCCAGAGGAAACAACCACGGTGCCAGCCAGGAGAAACATCGATGCGACGTTAGCCAGTGTGGGAGACAACCCCGCCACATCCCCACTGTCAGAGACAGAAGAGGCAGCGGTAAAACTATTCCTAGAGGAGGAGCTACAACTGTTCGAGGGACTCAAGGGCATTTCATCCATCGCAGAACATACCATCGTTATAAGAGACGACCGTCCCATAAAGCAACGATACTACCCGCAAAGCCCAGCGATGCAACGGATCATCGACGACCAGGTGGATGAATTGCTACGGGATGATCGCATCGAGCCATCACGCAGCCCCCATAGCGCTCCTATAGTACTCGTGGGCAAGAAGACGGGCGATATCCGAATGTGCGTCGACTACAGGCAGTTAAACGCCCGATCTATACCGGATGCTTACCCTTTACCTCGTATAAACCACATCCTAGAGAAGCTTCGGAACGCGAAGTATATTTCAACGTTGGATCTTAAGAGCGGATACTGGCAAATACCCATGGCAGTGGCGAGCAGAGAGTATACAGCGTTCACCGTACCAGGACGAGGGTTATATCATTGGAAAGTCATGCCATTCGGATTACATTCGGCACCAGCGACTTTTCAGCGCGCTTTAGATGGAGTAATTGGTCCCGAGATGGAACCCCAAGCATTCGCCTACTTAGATGACATCGTCGTCGTGGGAGGCTCACTGGAAGTCTTTTGCAGACTTAGAGCAGCTAATCTTCGACTCAACCGGGATAAGTACAAGTTTTTCCAACGTAGTCTTGTATACTTAGGCCATGTGATAAGCGAGACTGGAATTCACACTGACCCTGAGAAGATTGCCGCTATTCGAGAACTTAAACCACCGTCAAAGAACTTCGCCGTTGCTTAGGAATTGCTTCGTGGTACAGACGCTTCGTACCGAACTTCGCCAACATCGTCCAACCCATGTCCACTCTACTAAAGAAGAGTCGTAAATGGGAGTGGACAGCGGTGCAACAACAGGCTTTCGAGGAACTACAAACACGACTCACAGAGGCCCCCGTGTTGGCATGTCCAGATTTTAATGAGAAGTTTTCATTACAATCTGACGCCAGCGATTATGGGCTGGGAGCCGTGTTAACGCAGCAGATACAAGGAAAAGAACGCGTCATCGCCTATGCCAGCCGACGTCTCACTACAGCAGAGGAGAATTATTCCACGACAGGAAAGGAATGTTTAGCCATTATCTGGGCTATCCGCAAACTTCGATGTTACCTGGAGGGCTACAGGTTCGACGTTATCACGGACCACTTAACACTGAAGTGGCTTAACAGCATTGAGAACCCCACCGGACGGATCGCACGCTGGGCGTTGGAGCTCCAACAATATCAATTTGACGTTCACTATCGACGCGGGAACCAAAACATCAACGCACACGCGTTGTCCCGCCAACCAATGGAACTTCTACAGCAGACGGTACAGGATCAAACACAATGCACCTGGATACAGAAGATGCTGAAACGAGTCGACATGGAACCAGGAAAATATACAGATTATGTCCGTGAAATCGACCAACTGTATCGACGATTTGGACAACGTCCCGAAGAAGAAGACTTCATCCCATGGAAACTCTGTGTCCCGAAAGAACACCGTCCACGAGTCCTCAAGGAGTGCCACGACCAATCAGCAGCCGGACACTTAGGGGTGAGAAAAACTTCGAATCGAGTAGCTGAACGATACTATTGGCCGGGCCTCTTCCGCGACGTGACCAAGTACGTCCGTCAGTGCAGCAGTTGTCAGAAACACAAGGTGAGCCAGCTCAAACCACCTGGTAGGATGTGCACACGTCAAGTGCAAGAACCGTTCGACGTCCTCTGCGCCGACTTTGTGGGCCTGCTGCCCCGATCTAAACGAGGCAACACGGTCCTTTTGGTATTCTTCGATCTATTCAGCAAATGGGTGGAACTAGTACCTCTACGAAGAGCGACCACCGCACACCTCAAACGATCATTTCGAGAGAGAATACTAGCTCGATTTGGAGTACCTCGAACGTTCATCTGCGATAATGGGACCCAATTTACCAGCCGCGCCTTTAAAAACTTCTGCAAGCAAGCTGGGATGGCAATTCAATACACCGCACCCTACACACCGCAACAGAATCCTACCGAACGCGCAAATCGATCGATCAAGACGATGATTGCCCAATATCTGGATGGCAGACACAACATGTGGGATGAGCTTCTTCCCGAAATAGACTTGGCCATCAACAGCAGCATATCGGATACGACTCAGTTCAGTCCAATGTTCTTGGTACAAGGAAGGGAACCTCGCCTGCCCGGAGCACTCTACGAAGAAGTCACCGGTGAACTTGGGAAAGAACCAGTCACACCCAACGCCAAAGCACAGCAGCTGCGAGACATCTTTAAAGTCGTCACTGAGAACGCACACCGGGCAGCAGAGGACCAAAGCCGCCAGTACAACTTACGATGACGAGAGTGGAGGCCGAGAATCGGGGACTTGGTATTAGTCCCATAGGACGCCACAATATATCTTCTATATATATGAAAGAGTTCGTGCTGACTGACTGACTGACTCACTGACTGACTGATTGGCAATCATCGCACAGCCCAAACCATAAGAGCTAGGATGCTGAAATTTTCACAGTAGGTTCCATCTATAATGAAAGTGCACACTAAGACGGGATTTTGGAAAATTCCACCCACAAGCGTGGAAAATCGCGGAAAACTGTTGTATAAAACTTTTTTGTTTACCATCCAATCAGCTTAAAACTCATTTTCAGAGATCTACATAAAAATTCATTTGACACATATTTCACCGATTTTGGAAAATCCACCCCCATGGGTGGAAAATGGGGGTCTCAAGGTTGTATGGGCGAAAGTCTAATTTTAGTCCGATCACCATCAAATTCATTTTCAAAGCTCTTCACATTAAATAATTTGACACGTGTATCAGCGATTTTGGGAAATTCTACCACATAGTCGGAAAATCGGTGAAAAGTCTAGCATTCGACATTTTTAGTTTTCATGCGATTGACTTCAAACTATTTTTCAAGGTTCTATGGGAAAAAATAATAGACGCGGTGGTCAAAGATTTTGGAAAATCTACCCCCAAAGTCGGAAAATTCGTGGAAAACTGTTGTATGAAACTATTTGATTATCGTCCGATTGGCTTCAAACTCATTTTCAAAGCTCTTCACATTAAATAATTCGACACGTGTATCAGCGATTCTGAGAAATTCGACCACATGGTCGGAAAATCGGTGGAAAATTCTGGCATTCGACATTTTTAATTTTCATGCGATTGGCTTCAAACTCATTTTCAAGGTTCTATGGGAAAAAATAATAGGCGCGGTGGTCAAAGATTTTGGAAAATCTACCCCCAAAGTCGGAAAATTTGTGGAAAACTGTTGTATGAAACTATTTGATTATCGTCCGATTGGCTTCAAACTAATTTTCAAAGCACCTCACATTAAATAATTCGTCACATGTGCTACCGGTTTCGAAAAATACACGTGGCCTTATACTAATTTCCAAATATAAATACAAAAATCTCGGTACTTTGCGGGCAAGACAGCGCGCGGAAAACAGTTGGAAAGATTGAATTTGGATTCTTAGTATTATTGTTGGCTTAAAATGCCAATTGATTTTGGAAAATCTACTCCGTGTCGCCACGGGCGGGAAATGGAAGTCAAGGACAAATGAGTGGGACATTTTTTTGTTGTTTTTTTTTTTCCAAAGACATTTTCATAGCCCTACACTGAAAACATTAGTCACGTGGCTCAACTATTTAGTTCTATTTCTTACGGTTGACGAAAGCAGTCAAATTCAAGAAAAAAATGCATTTTCATCTAAATATTTTCCCGGGCAAGGCCGGGATATTACCTGCTAGTTGTATATATATTTGTTAGATTTAAGTTAGTTATAAGGCTCAAGAAGAGCGAATATTATAATTTTACCCCATGAAGGGAAGACAACAAACGCCAGGTATTATTATTAACTGATAGAAACGAGCATCACTAGCAGAAACCGGGCATCTCTGATAGCAGCGAGCATCACTAACAGAAACTGGGCATCTCTGATAGCAGTGAGCATCACTGACAAATAAGCAATAGCAAAAGCTCGCGGCCTACGTGACCACAAAAGGAATAGGCAAGGATTAGCGGTAAAAGCCGAGAGAGTGAGTGAACGCGTGCGCAAATGCGGCAGCGGATAAACAGCGAATTGCCGAATTACGCAGGTCAGGGCAATGATCGAAATGAGCAAAAGCTCGCGGCCTACGTGACCACAAGAGTAATAGGCAAGGATTAGCGGTAAAAGCCGAGAGAGTGGGCGAGCGCGTGCGCGAATGCGGCAGCGGATAAGCAGCGAATTGCCGAATTACGCAGGTCAGGGCAATGATCGAAATGACCAAATTAGTCATCGACGGGAGCTTAATTGTAAACGACGTGTGCGCGCAATACAACGCAATACAATCAAACTTAAGCAGCGGAGTAAACGCATCTCACGATAACACCCACACACACCCACGCCACAAGAAGACCAGCAAAAACGGTAAGCGAGCCAACGGCATTATTTGTGTAGAAGCTAGGGAAACAGCGAAGTGCGGCATAGGCAAATTTTGTACAGTTACCACCTAAGTTAACTAAAGTGAATAAACAGCACCTATTCTGGATAAAAGCGAAGTCAACCCGCTTATCATTTCTTTAGTGACAGTGTTGGCTGTTTTAAGCCTCCACCGAGCGCGTCATCAGGGCAAATTTGTGCTGTCAGTGTTGGCTGTTTTAAGCCTCCACCGAGCGCGTCGTCAGGGCAAGGTTGTGCTGTCAGTGTTGGCTGTTTTAAGCCTCCACCGAGCGCGTCGTCAGGGCTAGGTTGTGTTGGCAGGGTTGGCTGTTTTCAAGCCTACATCGAGTGCGTCATCAGGGCAGGTTATTCAGGGTTAGCAGAGTGTACACGGTCAGTGATGGCTGTACTAAGCCCTAGCGAGCGTGTTGTTGAGACAGGTCGAGGGTCTGTTGTGTTTGTGCCGTCAGTGTTGGCTGTTGCTTGAAGCCTTCACCGAGCATACCGACAGAGTCGTGTAGCAGGCATATTTGCATAGCCTGGGCTTTTTCTTCCTACTAGTTATAGCATTAGCGACCCTAATTGTCATCTTTACTAGGGTCCACGATTTCTAACGTCAGTCAGTCCCAGCACTTCTATAAATTTTGTTGTAAGTGGCCTTGGCCAGACTGAGTTATACCCCAGCCTGAGATACTTCCTTACAACTTGTAATACTAATAATCTATATATATAAAAGAGTTCGTGCTGACTGACTGACTGACTGATTGGCAATCATCGCACAGCCCATGATGAAAGTGCACACTAAGACGGGATTTTGGAAAATTCCACCCACAAGCGTGGAAAATCGCGGAAAACTGTTGTATAAAACTTTTTTGTTTACCATCCAATCAGCTTAAAACTCATTTTCAGAGATCTACATAAAAATTTATTTGACACATATTTCACCGATTTTGGAAAATCCACCCCCATGGGTGGAAAATGGGGGTCTCAAGGTTGTATGGGCGAAAGTGTAATTTTAGTCCGATCACCTTCAAATTCATTTTCAAAGCTCTTCACGTAAATTAATTCGACAAGTGTATCAGCGATTTTGGGAAATTCGACCACATGGTCGGAAAATCGGTGGAAAACTATGGCATTCGACATTTTTAGTTTTCATGCGATTGGCTTCAAACTCATTTTGAAGGTTCTATGTGATAAAATAATAGGCGCAATGGTCAAAGATTTTGGAAAATCTACCCCCAAAGTCGGAAAATTCGTGGAAAACTGTTGTATGAAACTTTTTTGATTATCGTCCGATTTGCTTCAAACTCATTTTCAAAGCTCTTCACATTAAATAATTTGACACGTGTATCAGCGATTTTGGGAAATTCAGCTCCATGGTCGGAAAATCGGTGGAAAAGTCTGGCATTCGACATTTATAATTTTCATGCGATTGGCTTCAAACTCATTTTCAAGGTTCTAGGCGCGGTGTTCAAAGATTTTGGAAAATCTACCCCCAAAGTCGGAAAATTCGTGGAAAACTGTTGTATGAAACTTTTTTGATTATCGTCCGATTGGCTTCAACCTCATTTCAAAGCTCTTCACATTAAATAATTTGACACGTGTATCAGCGATTTTGGGAAGTTCGACCACATGGTCGGAAAATCGGTGGAAAACTCTGGCATTCGACATTTTTAGTTTTCATGCGATTGGCTTCAAACTCATTTTGAAGGTTCTATGGGAAAAAATAATAGGCGCGGTGGTCAAAGATTTTGGAAAATCTATCCCTAAGGTCGGAAAATTCGCGGAAAGCTGTTGTATAAAATTTTTTTGATTATCGTCCAATTGAATTCAAACTCATTTTCAAACTTCTGTTTATCATTCAATCATTTTGAAACTAATTTTTAAAGCACTTCACATTAAATAATTCGTCACATGTGCTACCGGTTTTGAAAAATACACGTGGCTTTATACTAATTTCCAAATATAAACACAAAAACCTCGGTACTTTGCGGGCAATACAACGGGCGGAAAACAGTTGGAAAGATTTAATTTGGATTCTTTGTATTATTGTTGAAATTGACTTAAAATGCCAAATGATTTTGGAAAATCTACTCCGTGTCGCCAGGGGCGGGGAATGGAAGTCAAGGACAAATGAGTGGGACATTTTTTTGTTGTTTTGTTTTTTTCAAAGACATTTTCATAGCCCTACACTGAAAACATTAGTCACGTGGCTCAACTATTTAGTTGTATTTCTTACGGTTGACGAAAGTAGTCAAATTCAAGAAAAAAAAATGCATTTTCATCTAAATATTTCCCCGGGCAAGGCCGGGATATAACCTGCTAGTGCTATCTATAACCCTTTTCGTATCTTGTTTTCTAATTATAACAGCCTTTATCCTCTATTATGTAATGCTACTTCCATTTCCTTACTCAGATTTTCACTTTTATGTTATTTGAGTAATCTTTACGTAATTTGCGTTTACTGTTTTAATTTTTGTAGAGCTTGTATATATTTTGTAATTATTTATTTGTCCGAGATCCTCATTACCACACGTTATGCGGCGCGCCCCTTGGTTGGCTGGGAGGGAGGTGATTTGCCATTTGCTTGGGTCCGCGCGTTAACAATCCCGTGTAGATCAATGTCCATACAAGTAAGTGTAAAATAAATACCTGCTTATTAATCAATAATTGATAGAACGCTCTTCTTATCTCTCAGTTCAGTGATGGAGACATCACAGTACCCAGCTTAAAGCTGGAAGAAAGTATTTACAGGCTGCTCCCTTTACCCACCTGACGATCCAGAGGAACGCATACCGTCAACACCTACTGGGACATAGTGGAACTGTGTAGAGGCATGGGACGGGACGCAAATGGGGAAACACAAACAACAACGAACGAGGGCAGTTTTTCGACTAGCTTGATCCTGACCTAAATATATATAATAGAGGTAACGACCCTACCTCTATTAATAAAAATAGAAGTGAAGGCCTAGATATCAACCTTATTTCGGACAGCATTTCCGCGGGCTTAATGGGCTAACTTTGCAGTAATATTGAGTTTACCTCTGATGCATCGCGTCTTTTTCTTTTGTTTTTCTTAAAAATCTTTGACATATTTTTAGACGTTCATCTAAAGATAACATCCTTGTTATCGCGTACACAGAACGCATGTACCAATAGGATGTCCACTGAGACAGCTCTGCACTCCCTAGTCTCTAATATTGAGAGCGCTTAGCAACAAAAATATAGATTAGTGGCCTTTCTAGACATAGGCGCCGTCAACAACATAACTCTAGAAGCTATAACCTCGACACTAACAGATCGGGTATGGTGAACCATCCCTTGGTGGAGCTCATTGGTCTTATGCTGACAAGCAGGACAGTGAGTTCTTGCCTAGGAGATTCCTCAGCCAGCAGGTATGTCAATAAAGGCACTGCTCAAGGAGGTGTATCTCTCTACTTCTATGAGTAATAGCGGATAACAAGCTACTTTACACCCTGGAAGAGGATGGGCATGTGGTTGTAGCCTATGCAGATGATGTTCCTAGCTCAAGGGAAATTTCCACAGACCCTGTGGAATTTAATGCAACGAGCAGTCAATGCTCTCTAAAGATGGACCAAAACAAGAGGACTAGGCGTAAGCACGAGTAAAACTGAGCTTATACTCTTCACAAGAAAATACAAACTTTGAAAACTAAGCCTCCATAGAATCAAAATTATGATTCTCACCCTATCTCAGTACAAAATACCCAGGTGTATTTCTTGACAGCATACTGGCAAGAGAACATAAAGAAAAGAGTTTTCAAATCAACAATTGCTCTCTTCACATGCAAGAAAGTCATATGCTCCAAATGGGGTTTTTCTCCCTCATACAGCCTCCCTGGCTGCATACAGAAGTCATCCGGTCTATACTACTCTACGGTGTACTGGTCTAGTGGCCCGTCCTAGGAGTACCATCAAACTTCAAAGCTCTCCATAAAGTTCAAAAAAGTGCAGAAAAGCAACGCTGGGCACCCCTTCGTGCCTAAGCTCATGCCGCAGATCCAATAAAAATCCCCCAAACTAACATTTGATAAACTATACAATGCCTGCATACCCAACCGATGAGACTAGGAAAAGCCCGCTCCACACGTACCAGGTTGATCAGTATCTACACAAATGGATCAAAGCTTGACGAACGCGTGGGAGGTGGTGTATTTTCTCCAGAATCAGAGATCAGGACCCGGTCCCCGACCATTGAAACGTGTATCAGGCAGAAGTGAGGGCCATCCAGGAAATCGTCCTCTGCCTACGTACACAGAACATACGCGAAGGGCACATTTTCATATATTCACAAGGTCAAGCAGCCCTGAAGGCGGTCGACTCATGCACTAACAATGCAATAACACTCATTAAGTGTCATCAGATTCTTAACGAGACAGCCCAACACCTCAGTATAAACCTCGTTTGCGTGCCTGGACACCGAGACATCGATCGAAACAAACTGGCAAACAAGCTGGCCAGACAAGGCACCAACGAGACACTCGTCGAAAGGAGAAACGTGGGTATGCATCTGTCCACTTTTAGACTGCGTAGAGAAGAGTACTCTAGGCATCAAATAGTTGAACGCTGGTCTAACCTCAATTTAAGCGCAGTAATGATATAAAATTATAAAACGGCTTTCATCTGCAAACCGAAGATAGAGACTCTTGCAGCTCATGATACTTGGAAAACATAAAATGTGTCAAATGGTTGAATTCCGATATGTACTTTGGGTTTTGTACAATTTGTATAGATTTTTATTTTAGTTCAATAAAAAAAATACTTACAATGCCACTGAAGTGTTCCAGAACTTCTTTTTCCTCTTTGCTGCGCGAAATTAAACCAGATGTTCTTTGTTGATTTGGATTTACATTTATTGTATATATATCTAAGGCTTCCATCGCAAAATGAACCAAGTCAATATATATGCATAAAATCTCAGGATTAAATAGCTTTTCCTGCATTTGTAAACTTGGATCCGAAACTTGAGTCTATATATAATAACGAAGTTTCAATATAATATTTATATTGTTATATATTTCAAATATCTTACCTTTGAGTTAAAGAAGCCCCAAGTAATGGTTTTTACACCTCCAACAAGTGTTTTGACTAAACTTCTAAACTCTGCAACATTTACTGAACAAACCAATTGTGTCCCAGTTGGCGATATTTTAGCCTGGTCACTTCCAAGCTGATCCTAAGTGTTAAATAAGTTTAAAAAAATCAAAACAGTTATGAATAGTCTATTCGGAAGGTCAAGACTAGAAGATTCCCTGTACCCATCTCTGAAGTACAGTAACAGTCATACTCACACTCAAAATCAAATACATGTACGACGGGATAAACTAAATATGTTTAGCAATATTCCTTGGATAGTTTGCCGAGCATGTAAGCTATATAGGCAAGACAAGTAAGCTAAATTTTCTCCAATTGTTATACTATACTCCTACCCGACCATTTTTGTCTTATCTGCGTAATTTATATATATATATTTGTTTATGGTTTCAATTTGATTTAAAACTTATATTAAGTTGTCCGCGATCTTCGTTACCGCACGTTATGCGGCGCGTCCCTTGGGTGGTTGACCCCTCCTGCTGCTTTTCTTTGCTCGGTCTTTTGAAAATAGTTTCTTGAATCGGTGTCTCTTCTCGTTCTGAGTAGATCAAAAGAAACCTAAAAATCAACCAAGCTTAAAACAAGACTATATCTTTAATTTTGAGGCTCTTTTATTGATTTTCGGGGATATGGGGACGTATCCAAAGAAATATGAAGCAAACTTAATCTGCGTTTGGTATACAGGAATATTAGTCTGTGAGATCGATCAAATGTATACTGTGTTGTATACAATAACAAAGTTTGAACATAGAATAAGAAGCCAATATGAACAAATGTAGCCAACATCAGGTTATAAAGGTTAGAATTCCGGCAAATCTGCGTTTAAACCTTCGCATTTTATTCGGACAAACAGTCTGTCGTTCATTTGTATGCCAAATTTGGTGACTATAGCTTTAAAAATGTGGAAGATACTGATTTTCCACAAATTGTTGGGGAGGGGGTCAGGGTGGGTGGACGATCTTGACACCTCATAAATTAAGGATATACACCATCATGTGTACCAAGTTTGGTTGCTCTAGCTTCAAGGGTGTGGAAAAAGTTGCGTTCATACGGACAGACAGAGGGACATTGCGCAAACCCAATAACCGCCTTTTTCCCTTCGGGAACAGATTTTTATAAAAATTAAATCAATTATAAAATCCAAAAAGGACCTTCACTACAAGATAATATTAGCCATTTAGCAAATATTAGCCACCAGTGCGTCATAGACATACCACTTCTCACTTCACTGGGCAAGTAATATCTCTATGCCGCCTAATTCCTAATTACAAAAAAATGCAACCCACCAATAAAACAGGTCCCGCCCGATATTCCCACACCCACCAAAATGCTAACGCAAGTATTAATTGCATTTTATCAATGAGAGAACTTTTGCCCTAATCTCGTTAAGAGTATATTCCTGTATGAAGAGCAAAAGCTTATTTAAATTCTATTACACCGAGCCTAGATTTACGATATATATATATATATATATATATATATATATATATATATATATATATATATTATATGCTTTGTAGTGTCGAAAACTTCTAGATTAATGCGGTACATATTTTGTGACAAAATTATAACAGTTCCTACAGTGTGTGGCAAACAGCACCCCAATTTAGTGAAGTTTGCTTGCACATATAATCTTAACATATATCTGCATAAAACAGGCGAACTTTTAAAGAAGAAATTTTTATACTATTTTATTTAGCGCACACGCACTAAAAAAGTGTAGGAACTCGAAATAGTTAACTCTCTAGTTAAAATACTATGTACTACATGTCATCATACACATATCCATTAATAATCAAAAGCTTAAGTAAATTCTATCTTTACATTTCAAACAAAACGAGATTTATATCTTGTAAGGCAATATAATCAAAATATTTACTGAATTTCGAAAACCAATTCTCTGCATGTATATAAAGCATATTCTGCTTGCAGAATGAAAAATATTCCACATACAAAATATTCCACTCTTAATTTAAAAAAAAATGTTGCTCATGTTCAAAAACAGTTATGAACGTTTTCTGCAGAATATCAAATTTTCAGATGCAGCACTTTTGTAGTGCGCAAATAAGCGGTGGAAAATATTATAATTTTTGTACAACAACATTTGAACACCATTTTTATAATATGTTTATGGGTACAGGGAATACTAACAATTAAGGATACATACATCTTTTACTTCTGTTACGTTTAAAACAGGTAAAGTTAACGAACCAATGACGTTTGCCGACGTACCGGTTTGAGCTTGACCCTTGCTGCTTGAATAAAAATGCATTAATCTCATTAATATATTTTATAATGTTTTTAGCAATTACACTAGGCAAAACAAATTTTAAAAGTTTTGATCCCAGAACCGCCAATATCTTTCTATAATTTATTTAGACGTAAGTATTGGGAAAAAATTTGTAAAAAAGATTTTTCCACGAATTCTGTTTTCAGTCGTCGGAAAAATTTTTTTCTGAGTTTTTCTGTGATGGGATAGACCAGGAGTGCCTAAGCACTTCTAATGAAATATATTAGGAAATACATTATATTATAACATTTTTTCTACAATGTTATAATACATTATAGAAAAATGTTTATATTTTTTCTTTAATAAAGAATTGGTTAAGGTATATTATGTGATGGTTTTATATTTATGGAAAATGTTTTGTAGGCTGTGGAGCTTGTCAAAGTATTTTTTCAAAATATTTATGTATTTACCTTAATTATTTACATTTACAAGCTAATTTTTAAAAACAAGTAAGAACGTTGCAGTCGGACGTACCCGACAGCAGAATAATCTGTTCCCAGTCCTGTATAATTTGGTTATTTGTGGGTTCAGGATATACACCAACATTTGTACCACGTTTAGTTGCTCTAGTTTCAAGGGTGTGGAAATAAATTGCGTTCATAGGGACAGACGTTCAGACAGTTTGCGCAATGTCCGCAAACCGAATATACTCATATTCCTTCGGGAACAGAGCATAATAAATGCAAAAAAACAAATACTATTAAAAGACCGAAGCAAAACATTTTTTGTTAAGCGCCTATAGTTTTGGGTACTTTTTGAACTTTGAGTTTATTAAGGAAAAAACGGGTGTTTGTCCAGCTTTAAAAAAAAAACATTTTGTTTGAAGGGTAAACTAGGTTTTTGAATTTATTTTAAAGCAATCCTCCATATTTTCGAAGAGGCTCATAACATTGTCTTCATTTTGGGTAGTGATCTGACATGCCTCATCGAAGATATTTTGGGATCCGATGAGATGGAAAGAATGTTCAACAAATCATTGTTTTGGTGCAGTCGAGAGAACTTGTGTGTGTGCCTGTACTGTACTTTTTATGATCTATATTTTTGGACTCTAGCGCCTTTCCGACTTAGTGTCTTGACCATGATCCAAGTTCTGGTGAACCGGTGCGGTTAAATTTTTTTGTTTATTTTTATATATATATTTATTTAGCAGTTGTGCGGTTGATCCTGCATATGATCCAAACTTGCTGGAGTCTAACTTTTCTCTGTAGTTAAGAGCATTGAGAATAAGTAGGACACGATTGAAAATATATCCACATCGATTCCTGCTATACGAGTCGTATCCTCCGCATGATTAAAAAATCTCCTCCATAAGACACTTTAGGCAGATTCAAACACGTCAAGATCATTGCGAAATGCGACTTGGTTACGAGCACAATATGTAACTTTTGAGCCGATTTGTCCGGATTGCCTGAGATATTCCATCGGCTTAGACATGGATCTTGCCTGCGGTCTGGATGCGGTGTTGTAGGTGACAGTTTGGTTGCCTCTACAATTTTCGCACTTCTAGTTGCTTTGGTCTTCTCTATTCACCTTGCAGGAAGCAGGTTTCTACAGTTCCTACAGACGTATAGTGCACTGGATTTCGACGTTTATGCCGTTCCTCTGATGAAGGAAGAATTGTAGCTTGGAAAAAGGGTGCAGACCCTTTCTAATCTGCGGTTGGTAGGTTTAATATAATTACACACGGATCGATGACGGTCTGCTCAGCTGATCGATCTGCAGCTGTTTATTTTATTTTGACTTGTGTGGTGCATACAGTTTTGCATTGTCAGAAGTGGCGACAGTTGTCATCGTTGCATTTGTTGTTATCGACTGATCAGAATTTAGCAAGGTCAAATGTATGCAGAAGGAGACATCGCCGACCCTATAAGGTATATTTATTCTTAATCAGTACCAATAGCCAAGTCGATTTGGCCCCAGCTTTTCGTCTGTATATATGAATAAAAGCAAGAAATCGATAAGAGCCAGAGACACCAATTTTGGAATGTAGATTGCTGTAAAGTTAGTTATTCAAGAAATTAATTTCAGTACTGCAGAGCGGGCGAAACAGAATCGTAGCCAACATAAGAAATACTCTGCTCTGTTTTACTATCGTTGCACTATTTGATGCACATGTGTGTGTTTGTGTACGTCTACGAAGATGTGTTTGGAAGATTAGCCCTGACTTCAGGTTGTCTCATAGTCGGGTATACTAGACTAGGGCATTCTTTCTTTATATTTTGTCTGAAGGGGCGTTGGCACTAATCCACATATGTTTTGTACATACGTAATTCAAAACCTTTAAGAGATTTTACTTGTGCAGAAATTACTCTTTATTTGCGCTTTCCTTCACTAATTGACAAGTGGCACAAGTACCCACAAAAAGATGGCGATGAAAAATAATTCTGTAAAATCGCGGGAAGCAATAACATAATAAGCATACTGGTAATCGAAGTCAAATTTTTCTTGATTGTTATATAAAAGTTTACTGAAAGTGCGCTTTGTTTCAATGCTGACAAAATTTTAGCACTGCAAGTGTCATATAGTTATGAAAAGCACTGTATGTATGTTGTGACATTGATTTGGTATCAAGTGAAAGTCTTTCACTGTGGTTACGTGAAGTTGGCGTAATTTGAGAATGCAACAAGAAGCAAGCTATCTTCGGAGTGCCAAGGATTCATATACTCAAATTTTGAACCGCTTATTCCTATGGCAACTTGTTTATATAGTAATCCGATTTTAATCAAATTTTACTAAGCTATATAGAGTATTTATTATAAACCTCACATACCTCACATACTTATAATGGACATAGAAAAAAATGGTTCACACCAAAGTCTTCATTGTCGTACACTCTCTGCACTTAAATTTCTGAATTTTTACGTCTTTCTTCAATGATAATCATAAGTTTTGAGCAATAATAAAACTAAGACATAATCATTATTGTTGATCAAAAATATTAAAACCAATGAATTTTATTTTTTTTGCTCAAAATAAAACTCAACTGTAATTTACGGCATCTGTGTTAGATTTGTCCCAATATTATTGATATACTTCTAAGAAACCACAAGGGTTGATTTTTTTTTTTAGTCCGATCACCTTCAAATTCATTTTCAAAGCTTTTCACGTAAAATAATTAGATACGTGTATAAGCGATTTTGGGAAATTCAGTCCTATGGTCGGAAAATCAGCTGACAACTCTGGCACTGGACATTTTTAATTTTTATGTGATCGGCTTCAAATTCGTTTTCAAGGTTCTATGGGAAAACATGATAGTGGTAAAAGATTTTGGAAAATTTACCCCCAAGGTCGGAAAATTAGCGGAAAACTGTTGTATAAAACTTTTGTGATTATCATCCGATTGACTTCAAACTCATTTTACAACTTTTCTGTTTATCATCCAATTATTTTGAAACTCATTTTCAAAGCAACTCACATTAAACAATTCGACACATGTGCTATCGGTTTTGAATTTTCATGCGAATGGCTTCATACTAACTTCGATATTTAATATATAAAAAAAAAAAATATCTCGGTACTTTGCGGCAACACAACGGGAGGAAAACTGTTGGAAAGCTTTAGACTGCATTCTTAGTATTATTCTTGGAACTGGCTTCAAATGACAAATGAAACTCCATTCCTACGCATGGCCACGGGCGGGAAATTGAAGTCAAAGTCAAATGAGTGGGATTATTTGATTAGTTAGATCGGTGTCAGACATTTTCATAGCCCTACACAAGAAACATCAGTCACGTGGCTCAACTATTTTGTTTTCTACTCCCACGGGAGGGAGTACTGTGATACGGTATTCGTGTGTATTTCTTACGACTGACGAAAATAGTCAAGTTAAAAAAAATGCACCTTCATCGAAATATCTCGCCAGGCAAGGCCGGGTTATTACCGGCTAGTATGTATAGATATACTTTGTTAGGTCGGAAAAGTGTCCTTCAGTCTATTACACATTTCGAGACAAAATTATATAGCCTGAGTTTAATGACACCCTATTAACAGTCGATAAACACGTGCCAAATGATTTATTCTATAGATTTTTGAAAATGAGTTTGAAGTGGATTATGTTCAAAGCCCATGTAATGCACACATCAGTTTTTCATGCTTGTGGGTGAAACTTTTTAAAATCCTGTCTTAGAAACTTCTCTGGAGATTACAACGTTATAGCTCTTACGATTTGGACTGTGCGATGATGTCCAATCAGTCTGTCAGTCAATAAAGGCAAGCTTTTTATAATCTGTTAGCGAAAGGAAAAATAGTATATTGGGTTTGCGAAATGTCCGTCTGGCCGTCTGTCCGTATAAACGCAATTTGTTCCTCACCCTTGAAGCTAGAGCAACCAAACTTGGTACACATGTTGGTGTATACAATCAATTTATGAAGTGTCAAGAATCGGAATCGAAAATGTTGTGGCCTATTGTAATTAGCATGTTCACTTTTTTAAAACTAGTATATGTACAAATTTAACAATACATATTTTATGGATAAATAAATATACAACATACCATTTCTGAATAATTAGAGGAAGTTGAATTTGTGCAATGGTTTCGAATTTCTTTACAAACACTTTCAATAACGTGCCTAGAATATTTCTAGATCGCTGTGGTTCAAGCTCACTGTGATGTCGTAAGCAGTCTACTAGATTCAATAAAAGCTTACACGACATAGTTTGTATTCCAACGGCAAGTGTCTCATCATGGACATTTTTAGCAAACAAATGTACTGCTTTTATTAAAACATCCAAACTTAAGCTTTGGCGGACATGATGTGCAAGATCAGCTAGTGTTGAATACGCCAATGGGCGGATGGAGTCTAAAGTAACACCTTTTCCAATTAATAAATCTTCATCAAATAATTTTTCTATTGATGGTATAAATTCTACAAGTAAAGAAAAAATATGTTAGATTTTGTTATGTTAAAAATTTGTTAAATTAAACTCACTTTGACGTAAGTCTGTAGCGAAAATATGACGAGCTGCTATTAAAAGTTCCTTTCGTAGATGAGCTGCCTCTTTCGGACAATGTTCCATCAAATTCAGCATTCCCTTGGTTACAGATGATGAATTCGCTATTACAACATCCTGAAATAAGGGCTAATATGTAGATTGTTCTTATTATAGTAATGAAATAAATACATACTTGATATATTCGCACAATATATGCCAAAAATGAAAGTGTTTTTATTTGTGCTCCCATGAAGTCGACAAAAATTTCCTTTTGCGCAGTATTTCTAAAAAAAAAAAAAAAAAAAAAATGTTAGATTATAGTTATTTGACGTGCACTTAATGCATGCAAGGAATAGTTTTTATTTGTATACAATGTATATCTTACAGAGGAAAGTTTAAAATAAAATCAAGTGTTCGATCTGAATACATTAGTTAAATTATAACACGATTTAACCGAAGATTGTAACACTTTGATGTCCAACGCTAATACAATAAGCGAACGATGAAATTTTTGACTATGGCATTTAAGCTGGCTTTTCGCTCTTCAGTGCTTGGCGCGCTCTCGCTTTCGGTATCTAACTTCGAGAGCATAAAATTGAATGCGCTCTCAACAGATGATATTTGATTTTGTTGTGGATTTTGCTGCATTATAGAATAAATGCACACATTTCATTTAAATTATTAACTGAAATATAACCAAATATTTTGGGTCTTCTTTCTTTATTAACGTTCGAATTCTTGTTAGAATGAACAAAGAAGTGGGCTGAATTCCATTGTTTTATTGAAATTAAGAACCACACTTTAGAAAACATATTAATACTCGGCCTTATGCCAGAAAAATATTAATTTTCTTACAGGGCCAACGAATATTATATTTTCTGAACGCACACATGCTGCATTCGGAATTACAAAATACCCTGCACATATATTATTGTATAGAATACAATAATTTCATATGTAGTATAATGCCTAGGTCAAAAAAAAATTATACATTTAATCGGACGACATAACAATAGCATTAGAATCAATTTAATAAATCCAGGGTAGAAATATGTCAGTGCCGACAAGAAAAGACCATGAAACTTGGACTGAAATTGAATCGTGAAACTCGGTAGCTGCCTTTGTGCCATATTAGTGCACTGCCTTGGACATCTACAAGGTATTTGGTTTAACTGACCGCCCTTATGTTAAGTTAAATTATAATTTAAATTATTTATCCAAATATATCCTTGATAAAGCGAACATTTTTGGCCGTGATCGGCAGCAGAAAAATGCTGCAAAAAAGCTACAGCAACATAACTGCAGTTTTGTTGTTTCGAAGAATTGTTGCAGCTGCACTTGGCGGGTTTAGGAAACTGGGCAGTTTTGAGTTTAGGTATATTTATGCAGAAAGGGAGCGTTGACCGCTAATAACTTTTACATAATTATATTTTCCTTCTTTAGTTGACCTTTGTCCCCGGATATACTAGCCGGTAATACTCCGGCCTTGCCCAGCGAAATAATTAGATGAAAGCGCATTATTTTTAATTTGACTACTTTCGTAACCGTAAGAAATACACATAAATAGCGTAGCACAGTATTCCCTCCTGCGGGGGTAGAAAACTATATAGTTGAGCCACGTGACTAATGTTTCTTGTGTAGGGCTATGAAAATGTCTTTAAAGCCGATCAAATTAATCATATAATCCCACTCATTTGACTTTGACCTCCATTTCCCGCCCGTTGCGACGCGTTGGAATGGATTTTCTAAAATCATTTGGCATTTGAAGCCAATTCCAAGAATAATAGTAAGAATCCAGACTAAAGCTTTTCAACAATTTTCCGCCCGTTGTATTTCCCGCAAAGTACCGAGGATTTTTTATTAATATTTAGAAATTAGTATGAAGCCATTCGAATAAAAAACGAAAATGCTGCATTACAGACTTCATCCCTTTTCCGTGCGCATGCATTTTCAAAACCGGTAGCACATATGTCGAATTTTTTAATGTGAGGTGTTTTGAAAATTAGTTTTGAAATAATGAAATGATAAACAGAAACGTTATTAAATGAGTTTAAATCAATCAGACGATAATCACAAAAGATTGATACAACAGTTTTCCGCGAATTTTCCGACCTTGGGAGTAGATTCTCCAAAATCTTTATCATGTTTTTGCATAGAACCTTGAAAATGAATTTGAAGCCAATCACATAAAAATTAAAAATGTCGAATGCCAAAGTTGCCCGCTGCATTTCCGACCATTGGACTGAATTTTCCACAATCGGTGCTACACATGTCGATTTATTTATTATGTACAGCTTTGAAAATGAGTTTGAAGCCAATCGGACGATAATCAAAATAATTTTATACAACAGTTTTCCACGAATATTTCGACTTTGGGGGTAGATTTTCCAAAATCTTTGACCACCGCGCCCAATATTTTTTTTCCATAGAACCTTGAAAATGAGATTAAAGCTTATGGCATCAAAATTAAAAATGTCGAGTGCTACAGTTTCCACCGATTTTCCAACCATTGGGCTGAATTTCCCAAAATCGTTGATACACGTGTCGAATTATTTAAAGTTTCATACAACAGTTTTCCGCGAATTTTCCGATCTTGTGGGTAGATTTTCCAAAATCGTCGGCCACCGTGACTATTATGTTTTTGTGTAGAACCTTGAAAATGAGGTTGAAGCCAATCGCATGAAAATTAAAAATGTCGAATGCCACAGTTTTCCACAAATTTTCCGACCATGTGGTTGAATTTCCCAAAATGGCTGATACACGTGTCGAATTATTTAATGTGTAGAGCAAAAAAGTATACAACAGATTTCCGCGAAAATCTGTTTTCCAAAATCCCGTCTTAGTGTGCACTTTCATCATAGATGGAACCTACTGTGCAAATTTCAGCATCCTAGCTCTTATGGTTTGGGCTGTGCGATGATTGCCAATCAGTCAGTCAGTCAGCATGAATTCTTTTATAGATATAGATATAGGTGGCATCAAAGTGATGCATAAAGCGCATAATCGAGTTTGGTTAAAAAACTTACCTTTGTGTTAAAGTTGGCTGTAAATTGATAGTTGTCAATATCAAAGGTATAAATTCTGCGACCTCTTGATGAACAGCATTTTTGTATATTTGGTACATCAATACAACGATAATGGGCAACTCTTGAAGAACTTTCAATGACAAAATACCTCGAGGAAGAAGGTTATACTGAAACATAAAAAATAAAACTTATTAAGAAAAGCTTTCTTCGCGGTGCCAAAAATTTAATACTCGTGCAGAAAAGCCTATCAATCAAAAACTCAATCTACGCCCTATCGTTTCTATGCAAGATATATAATAAGAGAGACTAGTGTGTATAGAGACAGAAAAAACCGTGACACACATCAAGACTAAATTATAACAGCATTTGTAAATGCAGAAGCGTTTTCCTGTTCAGCATGAGAATCATAAACGTAACGTTTAATACGAATTATAAATTCAAAGCAAGCTTAGATTGACCGAATCTGAGTGGTGAGAAAAGAAAAATTATTACAGCTATGCCTAGGCAGATGCTCAAACATTAGACTTGTGCTAAATCGGTTATACTGTTAGGATGGCTTGGAAAAATGTATGTTACAATTAAAATGAAATGACAAATGTTATTGGCTTAGATTACAAATGTACAATTTGTTGTTCAATCTTCATTGTCAGTGCTCAGGGCTTTCAAGATATTGGAAGTAAGGCTAGCTATTGACTAGTTCGAACTTTCTGATATCGACATGGCACTACAGCCGTGATGCCCATTGTCCACGCTTGAGGAAGAACTTTGGTCTATTTAGCTAGTACACTGGGACTATTGTTGAGAAATATATTTGCAATATTTTTTTAATATAAATAAAAAAATTGATAAATAAAAGACCCATTTGAATTAAAACCTTTCCTTAAGAGCATGTGAGATGGTTCTAAGGGGCCTTAGACCGCAGGTTGCGGATAGCGAACGGCATCTTTACCGGAGGCCAGCTGCGAAAAAGCGAATTTCCGAACAACCAGCGGGTATTGCGGAAGTAACCACGGTAACGACACGATGCTTGTCTGAACGTCTTTGAAACATACATTCACACACCTAATTCCCACATGCATTCCTACCCATCTCCTATATCTCACACCTGGTCCGACCCATGCCGATGGTCAGATTGGGTTGGGCCCAAGATTTAACAAAAATATCTTATTCGTATATGGAAGGTATATGGAGCAGAACTTAATTATATTTAGTTTAGTGTCAAGGTTTTGTCTGAGATTCGTACATTGGTTCCTAAAGTTAAACTTATTATCCAACAAAATATGTAATATAAGTAGATTGTCTAGGTAAGAAATGGTTTTGTTATCTAGCCATATGTTTGGCATTTAAAATATGTGCATTCTGCATATGTGCAAAATCTTTCATTTTTCTATAGTTAATGTGGCGCCCAATAGGACACCCGATTTTTGGATATCTGCTAATATTTTTGATAGAACGTTTTTAATCTGATTGGGGTCTTTTAATTTTTGTAGATAATAGCATCGTCTACATATAGCGAGAAATTGATATGATTATGGGAAAGAATTACTGTATTAAGTTATTCGAATGCTATTGTGAACAATACTACTAATAATGAGGATCCCTGAGGGATTCCATTGTATAGTTTTGGAGTGGCTGAGTAATGCTTTTCAGAATCACGTTTTTTCTTATGACGTACTCCAGTGAGAAGTTAATGTCCTGTGGGTAATGTGATGTCCGAAAGTTTCAACAATTTTATAAAGTTTATAGGTTTATTTCGTTTGTAAGTTGGCCAATATTCTTGTTAAGTATTTCTCAGCTCATTGAGATTATTGTTCCACCTTTGGTTTGGAGTATGGAGTTGTTAGCTGATTTACGGATTGATTGCATAAATTGTGGTTGATGTTGCGGGATTTTTACTCCCTGTACCCATAAAATGGGTAAAAAGGGGGTATTGGATTTTTCTGGTTGGAGATTGCTGAGCACCTCCGATTGGAATATTTGTCAGTTTGCCGCGTCTGTTTTATATTTGGGAAGCGGGACTAACTTGTCGGTAATCGCGTCTGTGCGTGGAAAAGTGCGTTGGTGGTCCTTCATTTACAACTATTAAGTTTGATTGAGTTAGCGCGATATCAAATTTTTTACCACGTGAATTTGCTGTGGGTGCGCCTAAGGGGCTTTCAATGGATAAACTGTCGCATATTAATGGCGTGTTAATTTGGGTGTATGTGTAGGGTAGAGATCGTTTAATAAGGAAGGCGATATTTTCTTTACTTACGTTGTTGTTGTCGTGATTTCAAAAGTAGGCAATGTAGGACTTAGGTGTAATGCTATTAGAGGAGTTCTGGGAAAGGTGTGTTTCCTGGAGACATATAACATCAGGGTATTTAGAATTTATTAAGAAGTAATTCTCAATAGTTAGTAAAGTTACCGTTAAGGTTCCATTAAACTATAGATATAGACATTTGAGAAAATGATTAGTTGATGTTATATGTGTCAAATAAAAATTACTAAAAGGGAGACCTTGATTAGGTATCAATTTTTCCCCTTTCGTCACCTGTTTCATTTGAAGAGGGAGTTGAAGAGATATCGGTTAAACCGAGTGTGGTTTGGTAGTGTGATTGTTCTGTTATGTCTTCAAGTGAAGACGAGAGGGGAGGTGTGGTTATTCTTTTTTGGTACGCTGAGCGCGAGAAAGTTGGTGAGGCTGTCGTTGGACGACCCGGGGGATTTGTTCGTTTCTCTTTTGAGAGGCTTTGGGTTTTGACGAGTTAACGTCCGTCGATTGACGAGCCGTCGCGTTTGGTTTATTTTAAGATGTTGCTGATAAAGAAGTGGAGGTGACTGCGGCTGCGTAGGTCGTGGTTTAGTGAACTTAAACCTGCGTTTGCAGAAAGGGGGCTTTTTGCAAAACTTTTGAGTGTGCCCTAGTAGCTGACATTTCTTGCAGCGCATAGGGTTTGGGATAAACTCTCTGACTTTGACAGAGTGCCATGAAATGTCTTATTTTTTTGGTAAGTTATAAAGATACAAGTATTATCTTCAATATTATTTTACATTTTACATTATTATTATCAATAAGCGTGGTAAATTTAAAAATAGTTTTTACGTTTTGGGTCTTCAGTTCGTCAATTATTTCCTGGTCAGGAATATTATTTAAGTATGGTGCGTATATGGTGGTGCGTAACAACGTTTCTCGGAATCTTGAATAGGGTATATCGCAGGGTGTCTAATAGGATTAAGAAACTGCTGGTACTCCAAAAGCAGAAGGATATTGACCGATTGTTATCAGATGTTTCCACTGATGTTAGCTTAAGACACTCACTGTGGACTCTGACTAAAAGATATAAGCAGAAAGTTACTCCAAAGTTTCCGATCTTGAAGAGTGATGGATCCTGGGCCAGATCCCCAATGGAACGAGCAGAGGCTTTTGCCGAGAACTTGGAGACACGCTTTCAACCTTTCAATACCAGCTCGACAAGTAGGATAGGAAAGGTTCAGCTGGTGCTTGATAGTCCCGATCAACTTAGTCCCCCAGTTGCCCCCATCGCAACGCAGGAAGTTTCGGCAAATATTAAAGGCCTAAAAACTAGGAAGGCTCCAGGCAAAGATGGCCTGGACAACTTCATACTCAAGGCTATGCCGATCAAAGCAGTGCTCTTTTTAGTCCTCATCTTTAATGCAGTGCTTAGAATGGAGCATGTTCCAACTCAATGGAAGAAGGCGAGGACTTGTATGATCCATAAGACTAGCCCTTTCTCTTAGACTCTAACAGGCCAATAAGCTTGCTGACCACGGTTGCCAAATTCTTTGAACATTGCTTGCTTACGCGTCTATTGTCTGTTGAAAGGATCAAGCAGAAAATTTTTTCCTTCCAGTTTGGTTTCCGAAAATCCCATGGAACACCAGAACAACTGAATAGGGTGGTAAAGTTCATCCTTGAGGGGTTCGAGGCCAAAGAGTACGTGGTGGCGGCGTTTCTGGATATAAGGCAGCCCTTCGACAGAGTTTGACATAATGGTCTGCTCAGTAAAATTAAGCCACTCCTGCCGCCTTAACTATACTTGCTAGTGCGCAGCTATCTTACTGATCGATCCTTCTCGGTAGTACTAGATGGCGTGGAATCCAGCGTCAAAGCCATTGGACCTGGAGTTCCTCAGGGAAGATGTGGACAAAGTGGTGGAACATTGGCATCAACACAAGCAAGTGTGCCAAAGTGACCTACGCTGCAGGAGGAACTGCTAGAGCACCGCAACAGTTATAAATACTTGGGAGTGCACTTGGACAGATGCTTGACCTTTAGCAAACACATTTCCAGCATTACTGGTTCACTCAGAGGTAGTGTAAACAAACGCAGATGGCTCCTAAACAGCAAAAACAAACTGTCGCTGAGAAACGAGGTAACAATATATAAAACCTGTATTGCTCCTGCCTGGCGTTACGGATTGCAGGTTAATGGAATCGCTGCGAAAACGCATCTAGCAAAAATTCGAGTGCTTCAAGCAAGAACGCTACGGATGATGACTGGTGCCCCCTGGTACATGCATTCAGCTAACATTAAAAGCGACCTTGGTGTACCCAAAGTTGGCGACATCTTAAATAGCCAGGCCGCAGACTACTTAGTTAGGCTACGATCCCACTCAAGCCCATTAGTAAGGGGACTCCTAAAGCGGCGCAAAAAAGCAGGGGTCAGAATACGTAAGAGACTAAAGAGGCCACATCCAATTGACCTTGCATCTAGATTTTTGTAAATTTTGTATATATTCGGACTTAATCTTAGATTACGTTGCCTTAGTAGTTATTCTATTAATTTTAATTTAAGTTGTTTTTATAATAATAACAGTACAATTAAATATCTCATATAAAATAAAAAAAAATAAACTACCTTTTTGTTATATTTTTTTAAGTAAAAAAAAACAACGTTTAAGCTTTCATACAGCTTATATTCGATTCCGCAAATGCCCGGCAGCTGGGTAACTTTTAAGAGTGTCGGCTGCTTCTTTTGATTTTATCATGGTAAGGAGATTACCATCATGGAGGGTATATATTGACACGATGTCTTTACTAAGCGTATTGAGCAAAGCACGAGTATTCCAATAACGTCTGGCAGCTCAGGAAAGTCGAATGGGAAAAGTTGAAATTGTCTTTTTTTCTTTTTAGTTAGGGCGCTATCGCTAAGAGAACTGGAGCGATTGTTCACAAGGTGGGGAGCCCGGGGACCATGGGCCCAATTTGTTAAATCACGAATGTATGTGTAATATAGATGAGAGGAAAAATGTACTGGGAATGGGTTGAGTGTGGTGGAGAATTGAAAAGATTTTCGCAAACGAAAGGCCTGTTTGTTAGACGACTCGTTGGGAATTAGTCAAAAACTGAAAAACCTAAATTAGAGATTAAGAATCAAGCTAAAATTAAAAAAAAAAATGTTTTATCACATAAAGTTAAATCATAAAAGACAAATTTCACTGCAAACGCAGTATAACTTATTCCAATCCTGCGATTACCACGGGACCCTCCAGGGTAAAAGGAACAAACCAGCAACTGGTTTTCAAAAGAAGATAAACTAAAATTCGAGTCAAAATAACAAAAATAATTTTATCTATCAATGTTTCAGACTCTTAGTGTAAGAAAATTAAAAAGAAAAAAAGGAACCTATACGTTAAGTAATACTCGAAACATTATCTTAGCTATTGCTGTTCAAACTCTCAAATTCGCACAAATAATTTGTAAATTCGTAAGCCTTCATTCACCGAAATCTAACCGACTATTTTCCGAATCGTACACCCATTCCTATTCGGTTTAAAATCATTTCATAGAAAATATGCCAGATAAATTAGTTAGCCATGTCGGGCCTAGGAATAGCTAGTGGTTCCCAACCTCCACGGCCACCAGGCACTAACACACCTGAAGCTAGCTCCGAGTTAAAGGATGTAATAAAGTGCATGATCAGAGAAGTATTTCCCCAAAAGACAGCAATCCACGGGCACGAGCATTATAGTGACATACCGTTCGTGACACCTACGCTAGGTGAATTATCTGAGAAAGTACCTGACGTATGACGTCTAATCAAAGAATTCACAGGGGACAGGACATCGTTCAACTCATGAAAAAACAAGTAAGAATGCTCTAGTCTAACCTGTACCCAGGTTAGAAGTTTTCGATCGCGTCTTCGTAAACTTGCACATACATACACACAAACACATACAACAATGCACAGGCACACAAGCGTCAACGAAAGCGCGGAATTTAAAGTCTTGAGTGCGTTTCTTGAATAACTTCCGTGTTTATTATCCGATCGACTTGAAATTTGGACAATAAATTAAGAGTAACTAAAGTCTTGTACATGCCAAATCCCAAAACTATACTGTATCTTAAAAATTGTAAAACGTTTTGATCGAATTGCGGGGAAAGGTGGAGATATCTGAGATCTCAAACAAACCTTATCTGCATATGGTATACAGGAACTTTCATTCCAAATCTGGTATCTCTAGCTTTTATAGTTTCTGAGATCGAACCGTTCATACAGACGGACAAGGCCGAATCGAAATCACTTTTGATACTGGTCAAGAATATATATACTTTATAGGATTGGAGATGTCTCCTTCCGCCTGTTACATACATTTGCAAGTTATAGCACCCCCTTTTTAACAATTTTTTAGGTATAGGGAGGAAAAATGTCGAACGAATTATGAGTATCTTTGAAGGTCAGGAGACAATGTACAAATATCACTTGGTAACTTTAGCTGTTTGTACCAAGGTAGTCGGTGAACCTGAGACAGTATTGAAGTCCCCCAACACCCCAATAAATTGGAAGGCTATCTCAAAATGTCTTACAACACATTAAGCTGATAAACGAGATTTAAAAAATCTCGAATACCAGATGTTCAGGCTGACACAGGGACGTATGACCATTAACGAATTCTATCAAGCAATCTACCATCAATTGTCATTGATGATGAATCAGATAAGAGCACAAGAAGACCCTCAGAAACCATTAAGCCGTTGATTGATAACTACTGCGGAAAGGCTCTAAACACGTTCATAAGGGGCCTTAGCGACGACTTATCACGACATTAACAAATAAAAGAGCCAAGGGACTCGAGCCCTGCACTCCATTTGTGTAACTTATTAAAAAACCAAGAGCATCGAAACTACTTTGTTCCTGAGGTCAGACAACAACCCCTACTTTGCCACCCAGAATTAGACCACATACCCTACTGCACCCCAACGGTACAGGCACCCTTAACAAATGGTGCACCGACCATACCAGCAGCCATTCCCTAGCACCGCGCCCGTCCGCTCCAAATACGGAACCTAAACCAGTTTCGATGGACAACTTTGAAATCGTATTAATTAAATGAACAGACCACAACTAACTGATATAGCAGGCAAACGTCCCCCCGCACAAATGCAATCGGGACCCCTACAGAAATACCACAGACCTAACCACAAGAGAAGTAGAACCAATCGCAGGAGAGAGAGAATATGAATCATCGTATCCTACTGAAATCTCCGAGTAAGCTTATTTCGAAAGTTGGGAACAAGAGGAAGCAGTAGGTTAATACGAAAAAACTTACGAAGGTGCCCGAGAGTATGCCTCAGAAGTGGCAGACACAGCTGACATCTAATTTTCAAACTAAATAGTTCCTCGTTGCCTTACTTGAACTATACTTCGAGGGTCAGTAAGGTATTAAAATTTCAAATAGACACAGGTTCAAATCAGGATTGCATTCAATTGAACTTATTGCCAAAACCCAAGCTTAACGAAAAAATATTTTTTGCAAATTCAATTGGTGGCCAGACGAAGATGACTCACCACACTTATCTTCGCTTATTCAGTTGCAACTACATTCGCATTAAGATATTCTTACTTCAAACTTTGAGGAATTGCACGTTGTCAAACATCTAGCCACTCAAGCAGTGAATAGTATAAAAATGAGAGCAGCCCAAATGTCAACAAGCCAGAAACAACATATAGATCGTATCACCAGACCCATGCAGAACTATTCGTTGAGCCTGACGAAAATCTACCCTTTATCACAGTTGTAGAAAGCTAGATTAGAACCACATCAGACACACCGGTTTATAACAATTATTTTCCTTATTCGCTTTCCTAGGATCGGAAGTAGAGAGACAGATTAACCAACTGTTGGACGATGGTATAATAAGACCGTCATGGTCACAATATAATGCACACGTGGGTAGTACCGAAGAAAACTGACGCATTTGGAGAATGTTAACGACTATAGAGTAGAATTGTCATAGACTATAGAAAGTTGAATGCGGTAACAGTATCAAATCGGTGGGCGAAAATAAATACTTCGCGGTACTCAATTTGAAAAGCGGATTTTATCAGAAAATTTAAAAAGCCTACACTAAATTACAATTGAAAACTAATAACGACACCAGCACGTTGGGGGAAGTTTATTTGCCAGTCCGGCTAGCTATGCCCCTATTCACAGCAAAGAATTGCCGGTGTCATTATTAGAGCCTATAGCAAGATAGAGTAGAGTTAGTTATGAAGAAAAAACTTATAGAATTTAAGGTTAATTAAGGCATAAGACTATAAAAATAAAGAAAGACAATAGGAATGAAATCTCCAACCCGGTGGGGGAAGTTTTAGTAGCCAGTCCGGCAAGCTGTGCCCCAACTCACAGCGAAGTTGGTTAGAGATTACATTAAGGAGGGAAGGATCTAGAAAAGGAAGGGATGGGAAAGAATATAATAGTTGTAGAGTAGAAAATAGGAAATAGAGTGGGACATAGAGTGGGCAATCTCCAACCCGATGGGGGAAGATTATTTGCCACGCCGGCAAGCTGTGCCCCTGCTCACAGCTGGGATCGGCCAGAGATTACCCGTAGGTGATTTAGAAGACAAAGTTTAATAGAGGGAAGAGAGAGTTCAGAGGAGAAAACATGAAAAACAGAATTATACTGTGTGCATAGAACACGAAAAGGATTGTGTAAAGCATAATCAGTAGTGCATGTAGGAAGAGATAAGGGAATATAGTTTCTAGTAGGTCTACAAGGGACAGTGAAATTAAGACGACTTAAAAGAAAAGGAGAATCTATGTCGCCACTAATCAACTTATGTATAAAAACCACACCAAGAATTATTCTACGGTTAGCTAAAGTCGGAAGATTTAGAAGTAAGAGTCTACTGGGATAAGAAGGCAGACGAATATTGGGATCCCAATTTAAGCTACGTAGGGCAAATAAAAGAAATTGCTTCTGGACTGACTCAATACGGACCTCACTATTTTTGTATTGGGGAGACCATATACATGAGCAGTATTCCAGAATAGGGCGTACAAGCGACACATAAAGCAGTTTTGTGGTGAAAAGATCATTAAATTCCTTCGACCAACGCTTGATGAATCCAAGTACACCCTTGGCAGCATTAACAATAGAGGAAACATGCAAGTTAAAGTTAAGTTTAGAATCAAAAGTGACACCCAAGTCCTTAACAGAGGTAATACGTTTTAAGGGAAAGTTATCAATAGAATAGTTACCAAGAAAGGGCTTAGATCGACTGAATGTCATAAACATGCATTTACAACAATTTAGAGGAAGATGATTAGCCAAGCACCAAAGTTGCATAGAGTTTAGGTCAAGTTGAAGTAGTTTAGTTTGGAGAGGATTATTAAATGATAGAATAAGTTTTACATCATCTGCATACATGAGTATACGAGAGTGTAATAAAATAGATGGAAGATCATTAATAAAAAGTGTGAAGAATAAAGGACCAAGGTGACTTCCTTGGGGTACACCAGAAGTTACGAAAACAGGTTTAGAAATTGTAGATCTAAGTAGTACTTTTTGGGTTCTATTTTTTAAATAAGAAGAAATCCAAGACAGAAAAGAGATAGGAAAACCAATACTGTTAAGTTTAAAAATCAAGAGATCATGGTTTACAGAGTCAAATGCTTTACTGAAGTCAGTGTAAATGACGTCAGTTTGCATTTTCTTTTGGAATGCATCATTTATTATATATGAAAACTCTAGCAAATTGGTCGTAGTAGACCGACTCTTTATAAATCCATGTTGGGATGAAGAAATTATAGATTTACAGAGGTGCTGCAAAGTTTCTGTAATAATTTTCTCAAATAATTTTGGGATAGCAGACAACTTTGCAATACCTCTATAATTAGAAATGTCAGACTTGCCACCTTTTTTATGAAGAGGTATGATAAATGAGTCTTTCCAAAGAGATGGAAAGACTCCAGTAGTTAGGGAAAGATTAAAGAGTTTAAGTAAGGGAAGAGTTAAAGAAGAGCTACACTCCTTTAACACACAACTTGGAATATGATCAGGCCCAGGAGAGTAAGAAAGTTTTACGGACTTAATAGCAGATAGAAGGGATGACGCGGAAATAGAGGGAGCGAAAATATTATTAGAAGAAGAAATACTGTAGGGATATGGTGTGTTAGAAATAGGAATAGATGAATAGGTGGATTGGAAAAATTTGGCAAATAAATTCACAGCAGTTGAGTCACTGCATGCTTTTTCATTGCCAAGGAAGAAAGAAGAAGGAAGACGTGAAGATTTACGTTTAGAGTTAACAAAAGAATAGAAAAGTTTAGGATTGAATGCAAATTGACTTTTGCACCGGGCGATATATTCCATGTAACATTGTGAGTTAAGAAGAGAGAAGTTAGATTTAGCAATAGAGTATTTGGATAAGTCAAGACTAGAACCAGACATCTTAAACTTTTTAAAATATTTAGATTTAATATTTTTCAAGTTGGAGAGTCTGGGTGTAAACCAAGGGGGCTTAGCACAACTAGATTTGCGAGAAGAGTTAGGAATACATATGTCTAATAGAGAGTTAAGTGTTGCATAGAATGAGATAAGAGCGTTATCAACGTCAACTGCGTTATCAAGCGAGGACCAATCAGTTGCAGCGATCAGTTGATTAAGCAAAGTGAAATTGCCTTTGCGAAAGCAACGATATGTCTCAGATGAAATGGAAGAAGGTGAGCAAAAAGGCTTAGAGAAATAGAGAGCAATCTCTAATGTAGGATGGTATAAATCTTCAGGCATAGATAAGGGAGTAGACCTGGAGATGGAAGCATTTAGATAGTCGTTAGTAAAAACAAGATCTAATATTCTATTTAAGTTATTAGTGATAGAGTTAATTTGGAAAAGAGGAAAGTCTAGTAGGCAGTCTAAGAAGTCATGCTGAGAGGAGGGAGTAAGATAATTTGCGCAGTTGACAAATGACCATGCTACGGCAGGCAAGTTGAAATCACCCAGCACAACAATTGCGTCAATGTCACGCGCTTGGGAACATACTTCGTTAATACAGCCTATATGTTGCATATAAACATGTAAATCAGAAGCAGGAGGAATATAAGAGCAGGTAATATAGAGAACTGATGATGGAAGAGTAACTTTAACAGCAACTATTTCAACATCAGCAGAAGAACTTAGGGATAACAATTCCGACTGTAGTCTGGTATTGACGGCAATAAGAACGCCACCACCTCGTTTAGTCGGTCGGTCATGCCTAAAAATTATAAAATTATTTGACAATATTTCGCAGTCAGAAATGGTAGAGTTTAACCAAGTCTCAGAAAAGGCGATAATGTCAGATTCAAAGGCAGTACTACTCAAATACAAGTGTTGGAGTTTAGAAAGGAGGCCCCTAACATTCTGGTATTGAATAGTAACACAATCGGACGAAAAGTTTAGTTTTTTGGAGCTGTGTTAATAGGAATAGTTATGGAAGTATTAGGAAGAGACAGGGTTACAGGTGGTGGTTGCGTTCGTTTTTTTGGCTTAAACTCATGAACAATCATGTGAGGCCAGAAATTAGAATCGCAAATAATTGCAAAAGCATCATCGGGAACACTAATTTTAAAAGAGGAAATTTCGCGAGGCGCGGAAAAGTTAAATTTTGTGACTAATATATTAGCAGAAGTTCTACTGGTAATATAGGAAGCTACAGATTCACAAGTCGTGTCAGAAGAAAGTCTAGACACAAATACTTGTCTACGGGGCGCTACAACAGAAAGCGTAGGAAGTGTAGGAGAAGTCGATGGAACTACATTACTAATAGTTGGAGAGAGAGCAAGGGTACGGGAGGGTTTACTTTTACGACAAGACGGCTTAGCCGCAACTCCAATAGTCGATAAAGGATCAAGTAAAGGAGCAGCGGGTGCAGCCACAGAAGGTGGAGAATGAAAGTTATTAATAAAATTATTTGGTGAAGGCGAAAGAGAAAGTAGTGGAGAAACATCAAGTAAAGGTGGAGTAGATACGTTATTAGGTGAAGGTAAAGTAGAAGAAGAGGGTAGTGGTGAGGGAACAGATAAAAATTGATTTTCTATCCGGCAATTAGGTGGAGACATGCACACTGCATGCCATAGCACGACGGGCAAGACCATTTCAAGCCACCCATGCGCTTCTTAGCAGCAATGTTGATTTTGTCGCATTCGCGACCAGTAAGACCAGCACATTTGGCATGCATCATGTTCTCACACAGCCAGCAATCAACAAATTGAGGCTGAGGGGAATCAGCTGCCGACTTAAATGAGCAGGACTTACTGCAGCACGACATGTCTACTGGGTTGAACAAAAATACTACTTTAGAAAAAAGAGCAAATTAAAAGCACTCAAAATGAGTTAAATGAAAGAATTAGGAAGTAAACAAACAACGTATACAAAGCAATAGGGAGAGTATTCGATTTGAGCGCAAAGCACCAAAGAAGAATACGCAGGCAAAGCACAAAAGAAGAAATTACGAAAAGCACAACAACAAACCACAGCACAGACGCCGCGGGCAAAAACTAAAATGCACAACAACAAACACAGCACAGACGCCGCGAAAGAAATTAAAATGCAAATAAACTTACAATGCACAACTGATAACACTTGACACAATAGTAAGGCACTTCAAAAGGAAAAGATAAAGAGATTTAACACTTTATAAGAGTAAAAGAATAGACAGGTTTGTAAATATTTGAATTTAAATAGGAGCGCAAAAAAAAAACACAGCTGATCGCAAGTATCGATATATCGATATGATATGTATCATCAACCCCTTATTTTCGCATTAAGTAATAAAAACCACAATGTCAAGCTCAAAAGGTAGAAAAGCTACCTTGAAGAGTACAACCACGAACTCAGTTACAAGCCAGAAACTTTAAGTGTAGTAGCCGACGCTCTTTCTAGGAATTCCCCCGGTGCAGAGATCAATAGTACCACAATACACAGCAACGATAGTTCTTTATTTAACCTGATACCTGATATCGGTGCCCCAATCAATGTCTTCAAAAATCAACTTTTGCTATTAACATCGGAAGAAGAATCCCATAAATTCGAACTACCTTTTCCACAGTATCACAGGAATACTGTCAAGAGAGTAACTATTCTGTCGAAGACTTGTTAAACATATTAAAGGAAAAGCTTGCCTTAAATTAATGAATGGCTTATTTACTTCCGAGAGGATAATGGAAAAATTTAGAATATCGGCCCCATTTACTTCAGCAGTTACAAGATCAGATACACGCAATACCAGGTAGAGGACGTAACATTAGAATCAGACCAGACAGATATCATAGCCAAACAATACATACGAGCTCATAGAAACCCAATAGAAAACAAAATACAGATATTAAGTAAATATTTCTTTCCCTGATTAACAAAAAAAGGTAAGTGCCATCGCTAAGCAATGCAATCTAGCGAAATATGATAGACACCCACAACATGGCGAAATTCAGGCAACACCAATCCCACGTATCCAGGACAGACTATTCACATAGACTTGTACACGACAGAAAAAAGGTTAGTACTCACGACAATAGATAAATTTTTAAAGTGAGCTCAAATAAAGGTGGTAAAGTCAAAAGCAGCGGAAGATCTGAAACTAACTATGCGGGAGATCATGATAGCATTCAGCATGCCAAAATCAGTCGTCATGGACAATGAAGAAGCTTTGAATGCAGCTTCGATCAGGTTTTTGTTGAAACACCGGCTCAAAGCAGAAGTCTATAATACGCCACCACCGTATCCACAAGTAACGGTCAATTCGATAGATTACACTCAACAACTCGAAAAGCATGAGATGCCTTAAAAAAGATCAGGACATAGCTAGTTTCGAAGATTTGATTTCCAATACCGAACAAAAGTAAAAAATGACAAACCACTCCACTACTAAGAACAAACACAAAGCTTTATTTTTCGGAAATAAATACTTATCGGACCCACAGGAATTAAATAAACGCCAGGGAACAGTTAGCAAGGGTATTAGTACAAAAAAAAAAAAAAAACAACAACAACAAGATTTCACATACCATTACCATAAAAGAGAGCCAATTAGCAAATTTGAGGAAGGGGAAACTATCTATGTTAAAATCGATTAAAGATTGGGATCGAAATTGACCCCCATGTAAAAAAAAAAGAAATAGTTCTGATACAAGTAAAAAAAAGAAATAGTTCTGATAGATCAAAACGCGACCGTTAAACCACAAGATAGTTAACAAAAGTAATATCAAAACAGCATTTAATTCACAGGATATTTTTTATTAGACTACTCTCATTCACAACTAATCGTAATATGGAGGAATATGAAAAGGTCGCACACTCCGTGCGAAGAATCATTAGAGAATATAAGCAGCGCCCACAAAATATACCCATTCTTGCGCAGGCATAGGCCACCCAAACGGGCGACCAGGTTTATAGATGTTCTAGGGACAGTATGGAAATGGCTGGCCGGCACGCCGGACAGAAGCATGTGGTCGCTATTTTTATATTTTAACAGCAAAAGTTAATGAACAGTTAGAAAATAATAACAGACAAGTTGTTAAAAAAAAATAAACCATGAAGCACTAGAGTAAACGAGTTGTATAACATAGCAAACTGAAATTGAAAACAAACTTGATCTGCGTATGGTATACAGGAACCTACATACCAAATTTGGTGTCTAGCTCTTATAGTTGCTGACGACGCTTCATACAGACGGACATGGCCAAATCGAAATATCTTTTGATACTGATTAATTTACATATTTAAAAGAGTTTATGCTGACTGACTGATTGGCAATCATCGCACAGTCCAAACCGTAAGAGCTAGGATACTGAAATTTTCACAGTAGGTTCCATCGATGATGAAAGTGCACACTTAGACGGGATTTTGGAAAATTTCACCCACAAGCGTGGAAAATCGCGGAAAACTGTTGTATGAAACTTTTTGACCTTGCGTAACGATCACCACCGTGGGACCGTCTTCACAATTAGGACTGTTGATGACCAACCTATCTATGCTAATCTATACTCATATCCTATGGGTGCAGCTGAATTTGTCAACAAAGAGGGTCAGGATCTCTTAAAAAATGGCATAATTCAGAAATCTGTTTCACCCTATAACAACCCACTTTGGATGGTTGACAAAAAGGGCACGGATGAAACGGGTAACCGAAAAGTGCGCCTCGTATTGGATTTTCGGAAACTCAATGAAAGAACCATACCAGACACATACCCCCAGGCCAAATATCTCTATGATTCTGGGAAATTTAGGTAAAGCCAAGTACTTTTCGACACTGGATCTTAAGTCTGGCTACCACCAAATCACGCTCGCAGAGCGTGACCGCGAAAAAAACGTCCTTTTCGGTAAATGGAGGAAAGTACGAGTTCTGTCTGCTTCCAATTGATGACATACTGCGAGAGCAAACCGGCAAGTCATGTCTATGTCTATGTCGATGAAGTCGTCGTCTTCTCAAAGGATGAGGAATCCCATGTAGAACATGTGGAACTGGGTGTTAAAAAGCTTGAAAGAGGCAAATATGAGGGTATCTAAGGAAAAATCGCGCTTTTTTAAGAAAAGTGTAAATTTCCTCGAAATTGTTGTCACTAGTGACGGTGCCACGACAGACCCAGAGAAAGTTAAGGCCATTCAGGAGTTCCCAGAGCCCAAGACAGTTTTCGAAGTCACATCATTCTTGGGACTCGCTAGCTATTATAGATGCTTCATTATTGATTTGGCATCGATAGCGAAAGTTAAGGGAGAAAATGGCTCAGTCAGTAAATATAGATCACGAAAAATTCCGGTCGAATTTTGTGATCGACAATGCAGCGCTTTTCAAAAGCTGCGGAACATATTGGCAACCGAGGATGTCATGCTTCGATACCCTGATTTCGAAAAGCCGTTCAATCTAACGACCGACGCCTTAGGTCACGGTATTGGAGCAGTACTTTCACAGGAAAATCGCCCCATCACCATGATCTCCAAGACATTGAAAAGCCCTGAGGTTAACTATGCCACGAATGGCAGAGAGCTTATAGCCATTGTTTGCGCCCTCAGCAAGTTGCGCCATTATTTATACGGTGTGAAGGATATTAACATATTCACGGACCAGCAGCCGTTGGCATTTGCCGTATCTGACTCCAACCCAAACGCTACAATCAAACGATGGACGCCACGCATTAAAGAGTCCAATGCACGCATTTTTTACAAACCAGGAAAAGGGAATCTAGTTGCTGATGCTGACAGCAGCTCAATGTATTGATCCAGCAAGATGCATGATTCATGCATCGCGACAGCTCATAGTGAGCTCTCCTTGACGTACACCATTGAGTCCACTGACAAGCCCTTGAACTGCTTCCAGAACCAGATAATTCTTAAAGAGGCGCGTTTTCCACTAAAGCGTAGCTTCATCCTATTTGGAAACAAAAGGGAACACTCCCTAAGTTTCACCTGCAGAGATTCACTTCTTGAGGAATTATGGGAAGTAGTCAGGCCCGACGTGGTCAATGCGCTGCATTGCGAATTACACCCTTTGGCGCTGGTGCAGGATGATTTAGTTCGAAAATTTCCGACTACAAAGTTCTGGCACTGCAAGAATCGGTTCGTAGACATTTTTAGTGTTAATGAAAGAAGAGAAATTCCCATCACGAAACACAACAGAGCACACAGGGCACATTACTTCCCAAAAATAACAAATTAGCCAATGAAATTGTACAGAACTGCAAGATTTGCGCAAATTTTCGAAATTCGCTGTAGTCCAGCCAATTCAATCACGAACTATAGAGGACTAAAAAGTACCAATATTACAGCTCATGAATTTATATCCGGCAGCCAAGGCAATCTACTGCGATTATAAGCCGTCTTTAAACTCCCAGACGATCAGCTTACTACTAATGAACAATTATGGTGTGAACATTTCAAATGCACCACCCCTACATAGTGTCTCTAACGGACAGGTTGAGCGTTTTCATAGCACTCTGCTCGAGCTTGCTAGATGTCTGAATATCGCAAAAAGCATAAGCGATTCTGTTGAGGTCATCTTGTTGGCCACAAATGAATACAACAAAACAATTCACTCGGTCACTAATAAAAGGCCAGTTGATGTTGTGAGGACTCATCCAAATAAATGTAGCGCTAACAGAGATCCAAGATAGACTTAAAACGGCTCAAGACACACTCAGAGCTAGGGAATACGAGTCTCGACAAAAAAGAGTCTTTAAAGTCGGTAAAAGAGTTTTGGTAAAATCCAATCGCAGGCTCGGAAACAAGCTCACGCCTTTGTGCGAAGAGAAAGCTGTGGAAGCTGACTTGTGAACCACGGTTCTCATTAATGGGAGGGTGGTCCACAAATGAAGGCCCCAGTTTATTAACCTTTTATAATAAGATTCGCCCTCATTTTAAGACACTAATGTAATGTAAGCTTTTTAGCCACTTGGAATTTTAGTTAATTAAGTTTGGTGGTGGTCGTTTAACGTTCTCTCAGTTAAGACAAAAATATAGCAATTTCCAATCCACAGGTTTGGGCTTCTGGTATTGTTCTCCGTCACGATGACCTCGGCGCACATTACTGATTACTCTCATGCTAGGTACATTCCGATCATAGATGGTCAAGTCCTCGTATGGGAAGAATTTGCCTATGTTAGGCACTCGGTAAACGTATCGTAGTATCGCATGGACGATGAAATAAAGCTTTGCGAGATGTTTCCACAGTCCCACATGAAAACGCTTCTAAGTGTGGATGCAGAACATATCGAAGACCTGATAGAAGCTCTCGGCGTACATCACAGGGTGGCTAGGACTCTGGATTTTGTAGGTTCTGTCTTAAAGGTGGTGGCAAGTACACCTGACGCTAGGGATCTAGGGAATAATAGAATCACTGAGGCACAGCTTGTAAGCTCAAACAATAGACAGTTCATAATTAATTCTAGAGTGCAGGATCAAATCAACCAACTAACTTCTACTGTCAACAAAATTTTGAAAACCTAAAAAAATAACCAAATTGATTCCGGGCACTTATATGAAACACTCTTAGCCAGGAATAGAATGTTGCTAATGGAGCTGCAAAACATAATGCTCGCCATAACCCTTGCCAATGCAAAAATTGTCAGTCCAAATATTTTAGATCACGCAAACTTAAAATCCGTTTGGCTTGAGGACAAATACCCCCATTGCTGACCTAATGTCTGTGTCGTCCGTGAAAGTCCTGCAGTCCACAAACATAATTTATTTTATAATTACATTCCCTAAAATCAAGCATATTTGCCGGAAAGTCACACTCTACTCGGTCTCACATGAAAATCATGTGCTGCAATTGGATAGGAACATCGTTGCCGAGTGCGATAGCCAAATTCAGGCGCTGAAGAACTGTGCAACTACTTCGAGGACAACCTTCTGTCAACTGTCTATGGCCAGCTCTTGCGCCAGAGAGCTCCATGCGGACGGAGTGGCTCATTGTCAAACCCAGCCGAGTCACCTGGATGCCATCGCATATGGGTTGACGACGGAATCATCATCATCAATTATGCTTCGGTATTAATGTGCGTGGAAAATGACACAGAGGTGGTTGCATGGTACTCATCTAATCACATTCAACGATTGGACTACGATTAACGGCAGTTGACAAACTCTTGCAAGCGCAATGCTGATGAGTGAAAACGTCATGTCAGCATTTACGCTGCAGGCGGCGACGGCGGTAATCGGATGCCTTTGTTATAAAGCATCTGTTACCGCGCATAATTATGCTTGGTCGGCTTGCCGGCAACGACTTGGCTGCATGTTGTTATGCCTTCAACTTATCATTTTTTTTATTTAGCTCTTAAGAATTTTTGTAATGTAAATTTAGTTCACATTTTGTATGTATTGCGACACAACGTTCAATAACGTTCTTAATAACTCATTCATGATACGAATAGTTCACGTTCATGTCTTAATAAAACTTTACTACACAATATAAAACAACAAGTTAACTAACCTTCACTTAATTTATACATACTAGCCGGTAATACCCCGGTCTTGCCCGGCGAAATATTAAGATGCATTTTGCATTTTTTTGAATTTGCCTACTTTCGTCAACCGTAAGAAATACACAAAAGTAGCCTATCACGGTATTCCCTCCCGTGGGGGTAGAAAATTAAATAGTTGAGCCACGTGACTAACGTTTTTATGTAGTGTGTTATTTGTTTGGACCCTTGTGTGCGTCAATATTTGTGTTTTGTAATGCGAGTTTTAAGGCCGTTTTTATTCATTTTAATAAATATTTATTACATTTATTTATTAAAATTCTCCTCCTACGCGTTTCGGCGTTTGTTACGCCTTCCTCAGAGAGTTTGGTTTTACATGTATATAAAAACAGAGACATTTACATACATATAACAATTTGACAAACATTTTTAGCTCCATTACAACACATACATTAAAACTTATTGTAGTATTTCCTACAGTGTCGTCATTGTTCCTATGTCTAAATTGCACTTTTGTTTCTGTTTATCCATCGTCAACTTATGTTTCTCATCTTAGCGCGTCCAGTTTTGTTTGTCAACTGCTATTGCTGCCGCGTAAATAAAGTTTGTCTTTTCAATGTCATCTTTGTGGTTTACTGTGTTCTCCCCTTGTTGTTGTATCCGTAGGCTCTCTAGCGTCAGTCTCGTTCGTTCTCTCCTCTCAATGTCTAATATTTTGGTGTTGTCAAAATCAGCTGTGTGACCTGTTGTTGTAATAGGTTGCGCAAGTGCTGTTGTCATTTTTCCTTATTCGCGTCTCCATTATGTTCAGCAATTCTCATGCCAAGCGCCCGCTTTGTTGTTCCTATGTATATCCCGTTGCATCTTTCATTATGAAAATGTCTTTAAAGCCGATCTAACTAAACAAATAATCCCACTCATTTGTCCTTGACTTCCATTTCCCGCCCGTGGCGACGCGGAGTAGATTTTCCAAAAACATTTGGCATTTAAAGCTTTCCAACTGTTTTCCGTCCATTGTATTGCCAGCAAAGTAACGAGGTTTTTGTATTTATATATGGAAATTACTATGAAGCATGAAAAACGAAAATGCTGAATTCCAGACTTCACCCCTTTTCCGACCGTGGCCGTGCGTTTTTCAAAACCGGTTGCACATATGTCGAATTACTTAATGAAATTACTTTCAAAATAATTGGATGATAACTGGAAAAGTTTACAAATGAGTTTGAACTCCATCGGACGATAATCAAAAGTGTTTCATATAGCAGTTTTCCGACGTTGGGGGTAGATTTTCCAAAATCTTTGACCACCGCACCTATTATGTTTTTCTATAGAACTTTTAAAAATAAGATTGAAGCCAATCGCATGAAAATTAAAAACTTCGAATGACGGAGCTTTT
The DNA here is from genome assembly GCA_037075165.1 of Hirtodrosophila histrioides. Classification (NCBI taxonomy): domain Eukaryota; kingdom Metazoa; phylum Arthropoda; class Insecta; order Diptera; family Drosophilidae; genus Hirtodrosophila; species Hirtodrosophila histrioides. Next base: position 293,831 of record JBAMCL010000177.1, on the reverse strand, counting down.
AACCAATTTTCCGACCATGGGGCTGAACTTCCCAAAAATCGCCGATAGACATATCGAATTATTTTACATGAAGTACTTTGAAAATTAATTTGAAGGTAATCAGTCTAAAATAAGACTTTCATACAACAGTTTTCCGCGATTTTCCACGCTTGTGGTAGGAATTTTTCAAAATCCCGTCTTAGTGTGCAATTTTATCATAGATGGAACCTACTGTGAAAATTTCAGCCTCTTAGCTCTTACGGTTTGGGCTGTGCGATGATTGCCAATCAGTCAGTCTGTCAGCACGAACTTATTTATATAGATATATATCATATTTTAACTACATATATTCACAAATATGTACAGTTTTATACATATGTATATATATATATGTACTTATATATATAGCATAGAGGTATATATGTATTTATTGATTATTATTTTCCTTTATTTTCTTTTTTCTTTGAAACAATGATAAGCTTCATGGGTGTGTTCATTTAAAGTAAAGAATAAAAGGAATAAAAGTAAAATTAAAATAAAATATTTAAGGCTTGGCAGATGCCGTTAGCCTAGTGCAATTAGCTTATGAGGACAAATCTGATTGTGAGAAAAGAGAAAAATAACAGTTGCACTATCTATATTAATTTAAAATTTGGCGTCGGTATTGGTGGCACTCCATAAGAAAGTCAGCCAGTGATCGACAGCTAAGAAGACCATCTAGCCGGTCAGCACACTCCTGTGCGTCCAAACATGCTATGTTCTAGTGTTGCACTCTAATTTCCCGGAATATTGGGCATCACCCCAGAAAATTAAATATGTTTTCCCGTTTCTGGGTGTTGCAAACGAGCTTGTGCTTCTATCTGTTGTAGGGCAGGAAATAAAGTTTTAGAACTCCAGTTTTTGCCTTGCATATGACTACTATTGTTTGCATGTTATAATCATCGCTGAAATAGTTTTTTTTCCCGAAGCTCATAATTTAGCTGCCTGTATACTATCCTGCTATTGCTGCTTCGTGCCTGTGTCTCAAAATTTCTATAATACTTACATCTAGCTTCTGCAGTAATAATGTGTGATTCTGGCTCCACATGGTGGGCTCCAAAAGTTCAATGCTGACATTAAACTGAGCTGCCAAAGATTCCCACTTGGCAAAGAACAGCGATCATTCATGTTTTTTAAAGGACATATTTGACGTCCATATCATCCCAAGGTATTTGAAATCCTTAATCACGTCCATTTAAGCTCCAAAAAATCCCCTGGCTCTGCGTCCTCGGGTGTCTTTAATTATCATTACTTTCGATTTGTCGCAGTTTATTTGAAGGCTCCAAGTTAGGCAGTAATCTTGTAAGGCGTCGATCATTTCTTTTAGAGCGTCATGACTATCCGATAGTAGAACCATGTCGCCCACGTACATTGGCAGTTTGATGCGTACTGTGACAAGCTGAGCTCAGGTCCTCCTGATAACGTGGCCACGATGTCGTAAACATACAATGCAAATAATAACGGGCTAAGGAGACAGCCTTGTTTTACGCCCAAGTTTCAGTCGTACCATGGGGATTTCTCGTTACCATCCCAAACTGCAACCTTGTTCCGGTCATACATACTGTTTATGATTTTGATAATTTTCGTTGATATTCCAAGATTGCTTAGGTGAAAAAAAGCCTATTTCTGTCTATTGTGTTAAAAGCTGCTTTGAAGTTTACCCAAAAAAAAAAATACATACAGCTTTTTTTCTGAAGTAGGTATTTGTTAACTATCGATGTCAGAACAAAAATACTGTCAACAGTTGAATATACCTTCCTGAATCCAATTTGGTATTCGCTAAGATATTGTCCGTGTCAGTTAAGTCGTGTCAGCAAAATAGGCACAAATAGTTTTATATTCCCATTTAGGAAGGAAATACCTCTGTAATATGCAGCATCCCACACATCTCTCTTTTTACTCCCTGTATCCATAAAATGGGTAAAAAGGGGGTACTAAATCTGTGCAAATGTAACAAGCAGAAGAAGATATATCCGATACTATAAAGTATTTATATTCTTGATCAGTATCAAGAGAGATTTCGATTTGGCCATGTCCGTCTGTCCGGATGAACGCGTCGATCTCAGCAGCTATACGAGCTAGATACCAAATTTGATAAAGATATAGCTTTGGGATTTGGCACGTATAATACTTAAGTCACTCTTAATCTAATGTCCAAAGTAGATTCAAGTAGATCAGATAATAAACACGGAAGTTATTCAACATAGAAGATTGATGCTTTGTGGATGGGTTTCCAATTAAAAGAAGACCTTTGAAGTGGTTTGACAATATTTCGGGCTCAATTTGGAGTCTGTTACTGCTCCTGGGTCCATTTAAGCGTCCCACAAGAGTCCAAAAGGATTTTGTATCGCGTACCTCGTTTACTTATAGTTCCAGGCTTTTATAATACTCCTGTTCCTTGCGTCTGCAGAAATTCTTGTATGATATTTTTGCAGCATGGTAGTTGCCCTTGTTCGCTTCTGTGGTATCTCTTTGACACTTTAAAGCAATTGCATGGTTTGTCTTCTAGCTGCGAGACAGTCATTGTCAAACCATGGCTGTATATACGTGGTCTTGACGGGTCTCGACATGCAGTCAGATGCCTTTAAAATGCATTCAAAATCTATCATCTGTGGGCGCGTCTTGTATGTATATATTACATAAATACATATATATTTCAACATATATAGATATATATGAGATATAAATACATATTATGTGTGAAAATAAAGTTTTATAGCGAATACACTGAAGAATATCATGCTGCCAATGTATTTCTATGGTGTTAATTCCCATGAAAACAAACTTCAACTTTGACGAACTCTTCAGAAGAATTCTTCTGTCCGATTTTGAAGATTTTACACTTAATTCCAAGCTACGGAAATTAACTGTTAAGTGATTTTTAAATTTTGACAATATCTTGTTTCGTTCAGAAGATATGATTTTAGCAAAGTAAAATGACAAAACGAGCCACTGTGTCGCGACGCGGGCCACTAAACTTTTAATGCTCAGTAATGCTCAGTACAATTAGATACGCACTGAACTTAATATTCTCTGACCGACCTTCAGTTTAGTGTCGTACTCACCGCGACAAAGTGTCAGTTGGTCTTTTATTAAGAAAATTATCTTAACTTATTACTATATACTATACGTATATATGGATTATCTTTAGGATCGAAAATGTGTTATATTTTTTAGTGTCTAGACAGAAAATATAACAGTTCAAGATTTTACATTCTGCTAATAACGTCTGTTTGTTCTTAATGATAAAAAATAGCAACATAGTTTTATATTTATTAGATTAAAAATACTCTGCGATCTTTTTAACGCCGAATCATCACATGTTCACACTTGAACAGATAGATGGATGCAGTCAGAAATCTTCACTATTGTCCCCAAATACGCGAGAATGCTTTGACGATCTTAAAAGCATAAAATAGAGTGGGAATGCACCGGATCAGCAATATTGTAGCATGCTGTGTCGCCCGATAGTCTTGAGAATTTGTCTTAAAACAACGCTTGATACCTCATTTTAATTTTTAAAAAATCTGTTTTTAATTTGCACTCAATCGGATCTGTTCGTTGTTTAATTTGTAGATCAAGTAGTAAACTCTACGCTGGCAAGTCATACTTAAGGGTCTCAGCGTTTTGGGAGATAACTTAACTGTAACTTGTACCCCGCACTAATGGGGTAGGGGAAATACCATCTGGCCTAAAAAAAATTATACAATAAATTGTTTTCAAAGTGTAAAAAGTACTTACAATCATCTGTTGTGAATTGTGTTCAAGTGGTTTCTCTATATGTACAGTTTTTACCGAATACGTCTCAGGTAGAAGCAATTCAAAATCCAAATCCTTTAAGTCAGTTACCCATATGTCGTTTGTTGTTTCGAAGATGGATGTCACATGATTTGGAAGATTTGTATAAATTTCTTTAACAAACCCTAAAAAAAGCTGGATCTGGAAACGGGATGAACAAAATATATATATAAAAATTGTGTATATTAAGTCAATATATATATATATATATATATATATATATATATATATATATATATATATATATATATATATATATAAGATTTGCAAAGCCAATTGCGAAAGAAATACAACACTAAAATATTCACAGCAGCTTCCATTTATGACAGAAGACGGCATTTTGGACAATTCCACCCATAAGTAAAAAGAAATTCCCACCCGTTGTATTGCCCGCAAAGTACCGAGGATTTTTTTTTATTAATATTTAGAAATTAGTATGAAGCCATTCGTATGAAAAACGGAAATGCTGAGTTCCAGACTTCAACCCTTGTTCGTGGGATTGCATATTTTAAAACCGGTAGCACATGTGTCGAATCATTTAATGAGAGTTGCTCTGAAAATTAGGTTCAAAATAATTGGATGATAAATAGAAAACTTGTAAAATGAGTTTGAACACAATCGGACGAAAATCAAAAAAGCAGTTTTCCACGAATTTTCCGACATTGGGGCTAGACTTTCCAAAATCTTTGGCCACCGTGACTACTTATTCTTGTTCAGAGCCTTGAAAATGAGTTTGAGGTCAATCGCATGAAAATAAGAAATGTCGAATATTAGACTTTTCCACCGACTTTCCGACCATGGGGTTGAATTTCCCAAAATCGCTGATACACGTGTCGAATTATTTTACGTCAAGAGCTTTGAAAATGACTTTGAAGGTGATCGAACTTAACTTAGACTTTCGCCCATACAACCTTTAGACCCCCATTTTCCGCCCATGGGGTGGATTTTCCAAAATCGGTGAAATTTGTGTAGATCTTTGAAAATGAGTTTGAAGACGATTGGATGTTAAACAAAATAGTTTCATACAACAGTTTTCCGTGATTTTCAACGCTTGTGGGTGGAATTTTCCAAAATCCCGTCTTAGTGTGCACTTTCATCATAGATGCAACCTACTGCGAAAACTTCAGCATCCTAGCTCTTATGGTTTAGGCTGTGTGATGATTGCCAATCAGTCAGTCAGTCAGCATGAATTTTTTATATATATAGATTATAATTTTTATAAATTGAACTTAAAAATATTATAATAATTTTGATTTCCAATTCATTGTTTTATAGGTAGGCTGTGTTCGTACTGAACGGACGTGTTTTAGAGAGCTCCTAAAATTTTATAAATTTCTAATTTTTCCGTGTGTTTTTGACGAAATTTTTAAAAATATTTTCTCTCAGCTGACTAATAATATACTGACTTTTAACTTTTCCCTGGAATTAGCGTTGACTTTCCCTATTCGACGGCCCCCCCTCGGGGGTATCCCACTGGCTTCATGAGCATGCAGAATAAAACAACGGATAATTCATTAACCAGGTCCTCCAAGGGTAGGAAGACAAAGTCTACTAAGTCAGCTACCCTGTTTGCCTGTAAGCAGGCTAAGGCCTCTCGCTTTGATTTGGGAAGACCTGAAGTTGATCTCCCTCCACCTAACTCCGAGTCAAAAGAAGAAGCTCTTTTATCGTCAGACTCTGACACGTCATCAACTGTATCTACTAGCAAGGGATCGAAGATACCTAAGATATCGTCTGCCAATACTGCTATGGTTCCTAAATACCCTGCGCATGATTGGATCAGTCAATCCGCTGCTGATCTTGAGCGCACTAATAAACTGAAATGTCTGAGGAAAAAGAAGAATCTGGATACTCCCTCTACTGTGCCCGTGAATAAAACTGCCACTGTTTATGATAATACCCTATGCCCCACAGCAGATGTTCCTGCTGTTTTAACCTCTTGTGTACCAGGCGCGACTGGCCCAGATGTTGGAAAACGTGGAAATTTGGCTTCTGTGAAGAGAAAGCCTCCTTCCCCTCCTCCTGGTAGCATCTCCAAGTCGCAAAAAATTGCCCCTCTGGCTTATGCTGGGCATGGCAACAGTTTTGCTCTGCTATCGTCTGACGAAAACGATGATATGGATGTGGATTCGCTTGAAACTACTGCGGCTAAGGCTGCTCCGCCTCTTTCTGGACACCCAGCCTCTCGCATCCAGGATACATCTCGTGCCCATGTTACTCCTCGTACCCGGCCACCCCCTTTTATCATCGCAGGACTCACTGGTCTTCGAGACATCACTAATTTGGTTAAATCTGTGACTAATAAATTCAAGTTCAAGAATATCGGCAGTTCTTCAGCCAGGCTCACCGTTGAGGATGGCGATTCCTATCGCAAAATTCAGGAGCTTCTTCAGACCAACAACATTCCCTATAACTCTTGGCAACCAAAAGAGGAGCGCTCGTTTAGGGTGGTTGTTCGTGGATTGCATTCGGAAACTGACAAGTCGGACATTGCTGACAACCTTACTGCCCTGGACCATAAGGTTCGAAATATCCACAATGCTACGTCAAGAACTTCCGGTAAAAAACTAAATCTGTTCTTTATCGAGCTCGAACCTGCCGTTAACAACAAGACAATATATGATGTCAAGATCATCAATCACCAAGTTGTCACGTTTGAGCCGCCCAACAGACGTTCCTAGATGCTTCCGTTGTCAGGAGTTTGGCCATACTCGGTCTTACTGCTCGAAGGCAGTTAAATGTGCTAAATGTGGTGGAAACCACGACGCTAAGGAAGAGGGCATTTGTGTGGCGGTCACCAAAGAACTCTACTTCTGCATTAACTGTGGCTCGAATCATGCTGCAAGTTATCGTGGGTGTCCTGCTTATCATGAAGCTGTTAGCAGACGCAAAGGTAGCGCTTCTGCCAGAACAGCCCAGGGTCCCACTCAACGTACCAATGTCTGGAATCTTTCAAGCCCAGATCACCCTATTCAGGGCCTAAGTATTAATCAGCAGCTGACTGATCGCGCTGGCTTCTCGGCCATCCCCGATCAAGACCCTTCGCAATGGCCTACCTTGGGTAGCCCTGTGGTGTCGAGAGCTCCCACCCGCCCTCTGCCTGCTGCTATTCCTCGCCATGATGTCATCAGCGCTCCGCCTAAGCATCATCAGCCTGCTCAGGACCGTCTGCTACACCAGATACTCAGCCTGCAAGCCGCCCAGCAAAAGGATGCGCAATCCCAATCCTCTTCCATGGATAAGCTCTTATCTCGACTGGATCAGATGATGACATTACTAATGCAGGTTATGAACACGCTCATGGGTCTTTTGCCTGGCCATCTTGCACCATCTCTCCATCAACCTGCAGCCCTGTCTGCTTTTTCTGCTCCTTCTCAAGTCCATCATGACTAGTTTTGGAGTCAACATTGCCCTTTGGAACGCCAATGACCTCAACGCTAAAGCGCACGAACTGGAGCTATTCCTTCAAACAAACAAAATTGACGTTATGCTCATCAGCGAGACACACTTTAATAGCCGCTCGAACTTCAGAATATTTGGATGTGACCTACTGCTTGCAAATCATCCCGCTGACCGCCTGCGTGGAGGAGCAGGCATTTTGATTCGCTCTAACTTTAATTACAACCTTCACTACAAAAATGAACTTGCCCATTTACAATCGGTTGCCGCCATGGTAACCACTGAGTTGGGTAATATTGTGATGGGTGCTATCTATTGCCCACCGGGTCACGCCCAGCAATGGACTGCAAATGAATTCTCCCAACTTTTCGGACAGCTTACTGACAAGTTCATAATAGCCGGCGATTGGAATGCTCATCACTCATTTTGGGGATGTTGGAGATCTTGCAGCAGAGGCTCCACGCTTCACTCCTTCATCACTAGCTCTAGGCTCCAAATTCTTGCAACCGGCGGACCTACTCACTTCCCTGGTGACAGAAATAGGAATCCTTCAGCAATCGACTTTGCTGTCTACGCTGGGATCCCTGACGCTTATCTTACCATAAATGAGTCTTATGAGCTCTCCTCGGACCACTTGCCGCTAATAATACACTTCTCTGCTGAGGTCTCCACCTATAGCGGCAAACCCCGGCTTCTCCCTCGAGGCTCTAACATTAAATTGTTCAAAAGCAAACTGGCTTCCCTTTTAGCTAACGACCAATGTGATCTGACTACGACCATTGGCATTGACGAAGCTGCTGAGGAGCTGGTCCGCAAAATTCACACTGCTGCTGCTGCCGCCATGATCAACCAGTGGAATACTCTCTCTTCTAGACCAGTTCGGGCTCCTTTAAAACCCGAGATCCTTGCCCTCGTTAGACGTAAACGCGAGCTAAGACGACGATGGATGCGTACTCGGCACCCCTTGGATCAGGCTGAATTTAAGACTGCTACCACTTTACTACGGAAGGCGCTCTTTGAGGCTAAACCCGATTTTTTCGTAGAGAAGCTACGCTTAATAGACCCTGACCAGGACAGTGGGTTTGCTCTTTGGAAGTGCACTCGTAGCCTTAAAGGGCAACCCATGAGAAGATTTTCCTTACTGCGGAGAGATGGAACCTGGGCCAAATTAGACGCGGACATTGCCGAGGAGTTTGCTTGTGACCTTGCTGATAGGTTTACTCCATTTGACATGGCAACTGAAGAGGAGGTGGATGTTACTACCACTTTTGCTGGAGCTATCCCTGGCCCCAACGTTTCAATACCTCCAATTGACGTGCCTGAAATAGTCGAACAAATTAAACGGCTTAAGCCTAGTAAAGCTCCTGGATTTGACGGCCTAGATGGCAAGACCATAAAATCCCTCCCGGATGAAGCTATCGCAGCTCTTGCAAATATTTTTAATGCCATGCTCCAGCTCTCTCACTTTCCCCCCCAATGGAAAACGGCGCTCATTGTCATGGTTCCTAAAAAGGGAATGCGTCATCACTCGCCTGATTCCTTCCGACCCATTAGCCTTCTTCCAACTTTTTCCAAAATGTTTGAGAGAATGCTTCTGCGCAGGCTAATGAACATCGATGCCTTCGAGCTTGCCCTTCCCAACCATCAATTTGGGTTTCGAAGTAGCCATAGTGCCATAGAGCAAGTACATCGGGTCACCAACCATATTTTGGAAGCTTTTGAGCGGGGTAAATACTGCTTGGCCGTCTTTTTGGATGTTAAGCAGGCATTCGACCGAGTCTGGCACGAGGGCCTCTTGTTCAAGCTGACTCCGCTCCTCTCACCAGATCTGCTCCTCATTCTAAGATCATTCTTAATTGGACGAACATTCTTCGTGGAAATACGAGATTCTAAGTCGTCTATTAAGCCGATATCTGCTGGAGTCCCCCAAGGTAGCGTTTTGGGTCCTGTATTATACACGATTTACACCTCAGATCTTCCGTTTCCAAGTTGCCGTCGTACTTTGACTGCCACCTATGCGGATGATACGGCCTTCCTCGCTACCAGCTCGTGCAGGAGGAAAGCTTCGGCAATGGTTCAGGAGTTCCTGAACGAGTATGAGTGCTGGGCCTCGCGCTGGAACATTGCCATAAATACACAAAAGAGTCAACATGCAACGTTTTCTCTCAATCGCTTGAACTCCACGCAAATATCGCTGAATGGCAGCAGAATCAAGCACCTCACCCAAGTGAAATATCTGGGAGTTACTATGGACCGGCGGCTTACTTGGAAGCCGCATATACTTCGTGCTTGTGCTATGGCGCGTGAAAAGGCTAAACGGATGGACTGGCTACTTAGGCCTGGGAGTGGGCTTTCCCTCGCAGCTAAAACCCGCCTCTTTAAGGCCATCATTATGCCCACTCTCAATTGGGGCATTAACCTTTGGGGCACAGCATGTAGCACATCAATCCAACGGATCAAGTCGTGCCAAAGCAAAATTCTCCGGAGAATTGTGGACGCTCCATATTATGTGCGCAACAACACCATTTACAATGACCTTGGAGTATTGCCAGTGTGCGCTAATTAGCAATTTTGCTGATCGATACAGGGGAAGGCTTCTGGCCCACACCAACTCCTTGGCTACTCGCCTAGCAAGGCCGTATTTGAGAAGAAGGCTTGTCCGACACCATCCATCGGATAATTGGATTTTTGGGAGGACGCCTGCAGGAAGGTTGCTAGAATTAAGCTAAGCTTAATGAATTCTGGTAAAGGCTTGCCTAAAATTTCTAGCGAATAATTTAATACACTGTTTGACTCCTGCATCTTTCTGTTCCTTGCTCAAGAAATTTATGAAAGTGATTTTATTATCACGTAGCATAAAAAAATAAATAAATATGTTTATCAAAAAAAAAAAAAAAAAAAAAAAAAAAAAAAAGTAAATGTCTTCACTATTATTTGTATAAATTGAATTGAGAAATATTAAACTGTCAACAGAGCCGTCAGTACTCGAGTATGAATAAAATAGTTTGACTCGTTGCAGTTCTCTGATCCTCACTGCCAAAGTTTTCAAGACTGGAGACAGTTTCAGACAGCTAAGCAACTTAAATTTTGAGTGGAGCATGAATGAGCGGATATTAATCCATCATCCTTAAATCACAGGATGAATCAATGCCATTTCGTCTTAATTTAGTTTTAATCAACAATGGAAACAACTGCATACTAAATTTATCACTACATTACCATTAATAATATTAATATAGGCAAAACGAAAAATACACAAATAATTATTTACTATGAAGACTAATTGTCAGTTAAGGTTACTTGTTTTTAGTTCTTCTGGACGTTGATGTACTAACGAACAGTACATACAAGTGGTCCAACAACACCAAGCACGGGCCCAAGCATAAATGCAACCCACCACCCGCCCAAACGACCGAGGGGAGCGTCGCATAACGTACGGTAGCGAAAGATTGCGGGCAAGAAAATACAAACTATGTACAAAAATAATATTGTACAAACAAGTAAGAATGCTCTTGTCGAGTATACCCGACTACGAAACTCCTTAAAGGCTTCTTGGTTGTGTGATATTAACCCGTTTCTATTTAAAAACCACATAAGTCTGAGAGCTAAAATTTTCTCGAATAGTTTGCTGAAACAAATGAGCAGTGAAATAGGGTCCAAAGCTGCCTATATCATGCGCAGGCTTGTTTGGTTTGGGTATTGGGACGATAATAGCAGTTAGCCATGTGTGAATTATAGATTTTGACCAGCTCAAGCTTGGCATTCGTTGTTAAGATTTTGAAGTATGAAATTCTGTCGGATCTGGGGTTTTTACCCTTTATTTGTGCAAGAGCTTCGAACTCAATGTGTGTAATGGCTGAATCCATGTATTTGGCAGGAAGTAACAACTGGTTATGTGAATGGTTTGCGAAAGCGCTGTGTTTTTGTTACTTATGTATTGTGGAGAGAAATTTTAATCTTTAGAGTAGCTAGACCAGTGTTCGCCAAGCGCATTGGCGATTTTTTAGAGGAAGTTAACAGGGACTGATAAATGGTTACATTTTAAGGGAGTAAATGGAGTAGCAGTTAGCCTTTTAATGTCTGCCCAAATTTTTGTTGTGGTAGATTGCGGGGAAATGTTCGACGTAAGAGCAGCTAGTGATTCTCTTTTTGTTTTTTTAACGTGGAATTTAAAGACAGCCTTGACAGATTGTCCGTTGTCATAAGGCGTTTGTATGATTTCCAGAGAGCTTGTTTTATCTGGCGTCATTCACATCTGTGTGCGATCTGTGCGGAAACCATTGTTAAATCGACATGAGTGTTTTGAGATGAAAAATGGGTTGCTGATCCGTCATTTCAGATGAAGAGGATGTGTATTTAATGCTTTTAATCTTTCTTCCACGAGCATTCAAAATAGGTGATCCCTAGAGCGGGCTCCACCCGTTGAAGTCTCCGGTGTGGATAATTGGAGTATTAATAAACAGTATTGGAGCTCCAAATTCGCTTGCCGTGAAATTTTGGCAAGGAGGGATGTAGCAATTGATTATTGTCATTTTTGTATTCCGATAAAGTTGCAACGCATCGCAAAGCATGGTGGTGTTAATTTGTATGTATTTGTGTTTGTATATACCCTAGCAGCAATGTTCTTATACAAATCTCAATTTTTGTCTGATTGTTCCCATATATGTGGTTCGATTTTGATAAAAATTATTGGATACCATTAGAAGTATAATAAAACTCTTACTTAGTTTGAATGTAAAACAAAAACTTTTTCATACTATAACTCATTTTTCACACGATCCTATGGCAGCTATGTGATATAGTGGTCTGATGTTAAGAAAATTTGGTCAGATTGATACAGTCTGTCTGTACCCCTCTGCCTGTTACACATAAAAACACGCATACATACGTACAAGACACTATCCGTTTGTATTCAACAAATCTGTCTTTGGAAAACACGAAAAAAAAAAAAACAACACGGACAAAGCTGTCAGTGCTTAAGCATTCCATCCATTGAGCAAAAACAGAATTGAGCGTGTCTCCTCTCATTCTATTTTCATTATGTACGAATGGGAAAAAAATTTTTTTGACAGTCTTAAAGTGTTGACTGTTTTCTGCGAGCTCTATTGTTAAATTGTCCTCAAAAAGATTTTATCGATTTGGTGGAGAGCGGGGGGAGATATCTACAATCTGAAACAAACGTGATCAGCGGCGTATGGTATACAATAATCTACATTCAATTTTGTGTATCTATCTCTTATAGTTGCTAAGATCAGCGAGTTCATACGGACAGACAGCCGGTAAGGCCAAATCGTCTCGGCTATCGGATATAGGACCAAGGATATATATATTTTATAGGGTCGAAGATTGGCAGATTCATTACCACCTTTATACCCATTTTATGGGCACGGGGAGCAAAAACAGGTTTATGTTTCGATGCTCATCATGCCTGATTGTCGAAAATACATTGCATCCCATAGGGCCAAGAAAAATGAAAAACGTTTTCAGACAAGCGCCGTTGCCGTTAATTGCATGTGTGCTTATGGCGCAGGCCACGCCGCAAAAAAAAACAAAAAAAAAAAAAAAGCAGAGCAGAACATCCCATTGTGTTCTGTAACAAGTTTCCATTTCGTTTTATTTATTTCGAGTTATCAATGAAACTTAAAAATGTCAATATCAAAAATATTTTGATATGAAAAATAACTATTTCAACTTGATGTTTTAAAAAAATAATAACAAAATAAATTAAATTAGAAATTTTTTTTTAATATATCCTCGAAAATATTAATATTATTAACGAACAGTAAAAAATATCACAACAAAATATGATATAATGTATTGAGATCCAGCAAATAATTATAAGGATAATTCCTGAGCTCTGCGATTCGGCTGCAGTCGCCGTCGCGATCAATTTTACGTTGCTTGATGCGTTTGATTTCAGTTTTAAAGAGATTGCAGCAAAAGGCACACGTAGTCAGCTATGGCGCCAAGTGAAGTGTGAAAGCATTTTCAGAACAAGGCCGACGAGGGTCTTGCAATGTGTAATATATGCAAAGCCTCTCTTAAAAATAATAGACTCTCAAATTTGAAAACACATTTATTAAAACTGCACAAAATTAATTTAAATTTAAGTGTTGAGAGTTTTGAAACGTCTTCATCAAGATCATCAATAAAAGCGATACGAAAAAAAAAAATTTAAATAGAAGTAAATAAAAAAGAGCTGCTTCGATCTTATATTGGATTGGTTACGGAAGACAGCATTCCTTTTAATGTTTTAAATTCAAAAAACATGAGGAATATCGTGGATCCAATTTGTGAAGGGTTAAAAGCTGCAGATGGAAAAAAAAATGACATTAAATTCATTAAACTGCAAAAAAACATTGGAAACAGTGGCAAATAGTGTAAGAGCTCACATAACGAGTGAGCTTACAAATACATTATTGTCTTTTAAAATAGACAGTGCAACGCGGATGTCCAGAAATATTTTCGGAATAAGTGCACAATATATTAGTACTGCTTAAATAAAATCACTTATTTTGGGAATGATCGAGCTGAAAGGTGCAGGATCGAGCGGAGCCAAAAATCTTGCCGCAGAAGTCGTCAAAGTGCTAAATAAATATCATATTAATTTAAATCAAATCGTCTCCATTACTTCCGATAACGGTGCAAATATGCTTAAAGCAACCAATATATTATCATTTGTGTCTGAGCTAAATATTGAAGAGGACGACGAAGTATGCACCAACGACGACTACTTAAAAAAAATTGATTCAGTAGAAACAGTCCCAAGTGTATTAATAGGTAATATACAAGATTGCCGTTGTGCTGCACATACAGCACAGGTGGTTGCTCTTGATGTGGTGAAATCAACGGACATGCTAAAATACTTGTTCAATTGTCGAAATATGACAAAATACAAACATCAAATGGATATCGCGAAATATTCGAATTAAAAAAATTGAAAATGCCGCAACTGGATTGCCCAACTAGATGGGGATCCACTTACACTATGCTAAGAAATTTATTGGATGCTAAAGATATTTTGAGTAAAATTGAATCCATTAAAAACAAAACAGAAGAAGAAAATTTTGATCTTGAATCCTCATTTTGGGAATTCATTGAAACTTATTGCAATGCAAAGAACAATAAAAAAATTTCAAGAAGAACAACTGCATTACAGCAATTTTTACGCCCAATGGCTAAAGCTGAAAATTTCTACCGAAAAAATAGGTAATATCGTGCTTGTTTTTGGATCCCCGTTTTCAACATTAACTGTCATCACAACAAAAAATCGACGCAATAAGTCATTTAAAATCCATTTGGGACAGAATATATAGTCTTAACCCTACTGGTAAGTTGTGCACAACGCCGAGCTCTAGCTTAAATCAATCGCAAAACTATTTTTTTGATGAGGAAGATGCAATGTTGGATGCGTACTTAGCGCAAGGTGTTATAACGGAAGTCGGCAGTACAATCGACGTATATTCAAAAATCGAAAATCTTCAACTTCCTTTTCAAAGAATTGACACTGACGTTTTATCTTTTTGGAAAGGAAAGCAGAACACCGACCATGAGTTATACGCAATAAGCAACGTTTGTTATGCCGTACCTCCAACACAGGTATATGAAAATGCCTTAATTAATTGAAGTTTATTTATTCATTGATTTATTTTGAAGCAGGTGTCGATTGAACGAGCATTCTCTAAGCTTAGACTGGTGCTTACTGACTACTGCAATCGTTTAAGCCAGGATGTTCTTGAAAACATATTGCTGGTAAAATTAAATCCCAGCTTTTTGGACACAGCCATTGATACGTTGGCACTTTTTGAAGAAACCGAAGAAATTGTTTTAAATGATAAATAATAAATATTAATAAAATAATTTACGTTACTATAAAAAAAATATTATTTACTATTATTATGTTTTTATTTTTATTGATCGCGACGGCGACTGCAGCCGACTTCCACGAATCGGTCGCTTGCTGGTGCTTCGACTTACGCTGCTGTTCGAAAGCAAAAGCGACAAAAGTCAAAAGCAACAAACAGTCGGGCCGATCGTTTTTTAGGACTGCGACTGGCGCCGACTTTCGACAGCCTATCGCTTGCTGCAGCTTCGACTTATGCCTATTGTCGAAAGCAACAGCACAGCAAAAAGTAAAAAACAAAAAACGTCGACTGCTTGATTTTTGTCGCTTTTCAATTTTGGCTGCTGCTTCGACTGCGATTTCTGTCATTTTCAGAAGCAAAAGCAGAAGCAAAAGCTAATATTAAAAAGTCGCACGCAGTCGAAGCATAGGAAAGCCAAAATAATGCGACTTCTGCTACTTCGACTGCAGTTTTTTAAACACTGTGTGAAAGCAACCACCATTCGCTTTTATTTTAAAAAATGGACAGTGGAACTGCCACAATTTCAACACCTGAATCAAACCACATGTTAAACATTAGTAAAAAGTCTTTACCAGCGTTTGAAAGTGCTACGCTACTCCGAAGTATTTCATTTTGCTCTCGCTTTCGCTGTCTTTGAACAGAGCCGTAGCAGAGCCAGAGCCGAAAAATGAAAAAGCATTTGCTGTGCTATGCTCGTAGTTTTTTCGCGTCATTGGCTATAGCAATAGCAATGGCAAAAAATGAAATGATGTGCTCTGCGTAGCCGTAGCGGTAGCTGAAAAGTGAGAGAGAGATGAGAGCAGAGCAAATGAAATTTTTTCATTTATTACGGCTCTTGAGCGCTTTTGTTTTTGCTAGATTTCTGTGATTTTTATTTTATTTATTTATAGGTTAACAAATTGAAAAATGAAAAACATATTTTATTTAGTCGCGATATTAAATCAATATTATATTAAATATTATATAGGAATAAGAAACGTATGTAAGAATCCTCGTCTTCAAATAAATTTAAAGATCGCACTATCTAAGTTTGTCGAATTAAATCTGACAAGTATATTTTCCAAATCTTTGTGACTTAATTGATTTCGGTTATCCGACAACACCAGTTTTAAAGAAGAAAACGCCCGCTCTATTGTCACCTACATGTATTAAGAAATTTAAGCACTTGTTTATTAATATTTAGTTTAAATAGTTATGCTTGCTTGAGTTGGCAGTATTGCAAAACATACTTTGCTTAGGGCATACAGCTCTGAATCGCTTGACTATCTTTCTTTCCAGAAATTTAAAACATTTAAATTGGCTTTCATAAACGGAAACTTCAACGTTTCAATCTTTGTATGGACATCTGTTGACTCATTTGGAAGTACGTTGCTAGAACTTAAAAAGTTGTCCAATAGCTCAAAATTATTTTCTTTGAAATGTCCAGTATCCGTGTCCATTGAATTTGTTGAAGCTGTTAAATTGGGAATGGGACTGTGGATTTTGATTTGTTCCCATGTCTTTAAAAAATTGATTGCCTTTTCTTTTTGCGAGCCGTCAATTATATGATGGAATCTAGGGTCCAAGTATAAACATGCGTCGAAGCCCACATTTTAAAGTAATTTTTTGTTTCGTGATTCCATAATTTCAATAAGCGTCTTTCCAATTATATAAATAATTGAATCATTTCTATGCGAGTTTGTTTGTAAAATCTGGTTAGTTTCCAGTTTGCAAGTCAGCCACAGAGCATAAAAATTGCCGTAATGTAATTGTTCTTCTTGAAACTGTACGATAGTCTTTTGCAGTAAAGCCATAATAGTAATGTACGGTCAATCATGTTGAATGTCGATCCCCATCTAGTTGGACAATCCAATTGAGGTAATGTAAACTTTTTTAGTTCAAATAAATCGCGGTAACCGTTTGAAGTCTTCCGAATGTATTTGGTAAGATTCCGGGATTGCAACAAGTAGTCTCTTATAATTGGGTACTTTGTTACGTCAAGAGCACAAAGCTGTGCAGTGTGTGCTGCACATCGACATATTTGTATATCAAAGCTCTCAATTGGTTTTGTGTACTCAATATTATTCTGTTCAATAAAGACTTCGTCAACATCGTCATCGCTTTTACCCATTTCTGATAACATTTTTGACGTTTTTATCATATTGGCCCCGTTATCCGATGTTATTGATACAATTTGGCTAAGTTTTATTTGGTAATTATCTAAAACATATAATTTCCTTAGCGAGATTTTTGGATGTGCTTGAATCAGCATCTTTGAGTTCCACCATTCCAAGAATTCGCGATCTTATTTCATTTTTGCTGATGAATTGCGCACTGATGCCAAAAATATTTCGACCAAGCCGCGTTGCACTATCAATTTTTAAAGAGAATAGGCGATTTTCACTTTCTTGTTGTATTTCAAGTCCAATATTCGCTGCTACGTGTTTTAGTACAAATTTACATTTGCTTCCATTCAATTTACAGTTTTTTCCAGTTTTGTCAGAAATACCTTGACATATGTGGTCAATTATATTGCGCATATTGCTTAAGTTGAGCATATGGAATGGAACGCTATCTTCAGTGAATAGACCAATGTATGACAAAATTAAAATTTTTCTATTAATTTTAATTTTTGTTATTTGATGTTTTAAATTTGTTGAAGTGTCAAGGCAAAGAGAATCATTTTCTTGTTCTTCAACTTGGATATCATGCAATTGTAAATGCTTTATTAAATTAAAAACACGATCCTCTTTTAATACTCGAAAACATTTTTTGCATTTAATTTGGTCGTCATCATTCTCATCGAAATATTCAAATATGTTGAAAGTTTTCTTCTTCTGTGCTATATTTACGCATTGAATCAATGCGTACATCGTAGCAAGTGACAAACCTAAAATAACGGTGCATTGCAAAACCGATCACAGAATCGTAGCAAAATACAAAAGTGCACAAGAGCCGTTAGTAAATGAAAAAATTTCATTTGCTCTGCTCTCATTTCGCTCTCAGTTTTCAGCTACCGCTACGGCTACGCAGATCACATCATTTCATTTTTTGCTATTGCTATAGCCAATGGCGCGAAAAAACTACGAGCATAGCGCAAATGCTTTTTCATTTTTCGGCTCTAGCTCTGATGCAGGTGATGCAGGGGTGTTCTGCATTGAAAGAACTGTGTGCTGAGCGGTGACGACAGTTCTCGTTTATCGCGTTTATCGCTCCAACATACGTTGGCCTTAATCATACAGACAGTGCAACGGCACTAGTTCTCCCTGAATGACACAATATGAAAACATTGCGATTTGTTGTCGCTGTTGAGCGCGCAGGTCGTTCAGGCTCATGTTCTTTAAATTTTTTTTTAGAGCTATTTGCACTTTTGGTTTTCTAGTTTCATGTGGTATATTTATTCATTAACTATTACTTATCCCCAAGCCGCCACCCACATTTCTTCGTGATATCATCATAAGAAGATCAAGTCCTCATTGGGTGGAACCACTAGAATTTAAGCAAAAACTGGGTCCGGTGTCCTGGCTTACTTTCTGTTCTGTTTCTGTATCAACCAAAGGAAGTTGTATCATATGCAGATGATGGTCTGCTCTACTAGAGCAAGAGTCCTTATTAAAGCTGCCTGTGAGATAAATCTTACATTTCTATTTTTAGAACTGTGTTGCTTGAACTTATGTAAATTGCATGTAAGTACAATAAATTATTTTCACCACACCCAGGCAGAAGCGAAACGTTTTGGCGATTTAAGCACAATTGCTGAAATTTACAGATAAAATATGACAATTTCCCAATTAACTGAGTGTATTGTATAACATTTATCTTAAAGCAAGGTGACTGACAAATTTTAAGCTAAGTCGTAGAATTGTATTTATTTTTATCGATACTCACTTCGGGGTTAAAAGATGGACGAAAATGTTTATGCAGCTCAATTATTATACGAAGACTTATAAGAACATTTTCTTCATTATCGGTTTTTAATAATTTTAGCATCATTGTTATAATTGATTTTACGTGCTGTCTTAAATTCTCTGTTATAGGTAGTCGGTGTATCATCTCCAAAATTAGCTTGCGAATCTGAAAATTAGATAAAAGTTCTTTTTAAATGACATATAATTAGTATGTAATAGGAAATATCGAAACGTCTTCCGATTTCAGCTCTATTCGGTAGTTGTCTTGGTTATTATGTATAATGACCGTAGAGAAAAATATTGAATTGGATATATTTTCAATTAATTACGTCTGTGATACGAGTCGCATTCTCCTTCTCTTCTCAGACGGATCAACAATAAGAGAGCAAAACACAGACAAAACACGCAGTAGTGCGTTTGGCCGAGGCACGTGGCAAAAATCAAAAAGGTCATGTAGAGCAAGGGTAAAACAGTAAATGCAGTTTGATAGAGAATTCCTTTTAGTTTATGGATGATGTTTTTTTTTTGGATTTGGTTCGTCTATTTGGGCGGTTGAGGTTCTCAAAGTGGACAAATATTTCCATTTTCTTTTTTTCATTGTTCACCTTACGATGGTATTATAACCAAACGGCTCACTCGATTGTTATTGTCTTCATTTTAAATGAAAGATGGGACGATAATAAGGCGAATGGTATATTCTTAACATAGTTTAGCGATTTTATATAGACTTTCAACATAAAGTTCAGCAAAGTTCAGCAGTGTGACTATAATAAAAAGATTCTGTGAACATTCGTAAGGCTATTTCAAGCTGCTACAAGCTGTCACACCGATTTTAATCAATGAAACAACGAACGCACCTGACATCAATAATACGCAATTTTGCGCTAACTGTACCGCTGCAGTGCAGAGTGCGCTGCATGGTCGTGGGCGGCAAAAACCTTTTCGTTGATATGGGCAGGTAAACGTGTTTGGGAAAACAAGGCCCTGGTTTGGAATATCCTTATTTACCCAAATATAAGATTCGTATATCATACCTAAATGGAAAAAAATTAGAAACGACATATTTTTCTCGTGTCGTTAAAAATTTTGTTCACTGAACATTTTTGGTTTCAAGTTTCATAATTTTTACTTAAATGTATATTAGTAATGTATCAAAAAACAAGAAGAACGGCTCGGAGTGCCGAAGCTATATACCCTAGCAGGAAATAACTTTTATACAAAACTTATGTTTTGTCTGATTGCTCTTGTGGGAGCGACTTTGATAAAATTATAGGAAACTCTTTGAAGTATAAAAAACAATTAGTTTGGATGAATTCAGACTAATTGTATACCCTAGCAGATGGTATTATAATTTTGTCTCGAAATATGTAATGGACTGAAGGACACGTTTCCGACCCAATAAAGTATATATATTCTGAATCAGCATGAATAGCCAAATCGATATAGCGATGTTCGTCCGTCCGTCTGTTTCTATGCGAAGTAGTCTCTCAGTTATAAAGCTATCGTAATGAAACTTGGCACAGACCCTTCTTTTTGCTGCAGGCAGTATATATGTCGGAACCCGCCGGATCGGACCACTAAAACATATAGCTGCTATAAGAGCAAGAGACACCAAATTTGGAATGTAGGTTCCTGTATACCATTCGCAGATCAAGTTTGTTTTCAAGTTCAGATATCTCCCGCCGTTCCCCCGCAATACGATAAAAACGTTTTATACAAACAATTTAAAAGATATAGCTTTGGGATTTGGCATGTATGATACTTTAGTTACTTTTAATCTACTGTTCAAATTTCAAATCGATCGGATAATAAACATGGAAGTTATTGACGCAAGAAGATTCAGTGCTGCAGAAAGGGGTGAAGAAGAAGCACAGCCGCCGCTTGAAATGCCTCACTTACGCAGTGGCTCGTGTGTGGCTTTGTGTATGTGTGTGTGTATGTGTAAGTGGAAGAAGATGTGATTGGAAGCTTTAGACCTGGGTACAGGGAGTTTCGTAGTCGGGTATACTCGACTAGAGCATTCTTACTTGTTTAATTTTGGATTATATTAGTAACAATAAAAAGGAATATCTGATTTTTCATAAATTTCACTATTTTCTGCTAAACAACGCCACTTATACCCAAGTGAACAGAAAAACAGTAGCATGAAAGAACAAAACGGAAAGGGAGACGTCCACAAAGATGTACACAACTGTAGCACAACTACAGAAAAACAACCCCGATCATGAAGCTAGAGGTCTTCAAGTGTTTTGCATACAACGAACAGCATCTGACACAAAAAAAAACAACAGCAGGAAAGTACAAAACCAAAAGGAAACGCCCACGAGTTGCGTCGATTGAGTTGTGCGTAGCCGAAATACAACTCGCGGCAACTCGCTGCTCGTAACAAAAGGTTTTGATACAGAATCTAGTTGGCACATCATTGTCGCAACCCCACCAATTGCATTGCAATCGGTTGCCGCAACTCGAAAATCTCACTCAAGTTGGGCAATTGAGTTGCCTTGTGTATGGTTCCAATAAGTGTGCACTTTGGATATACTTGATACTTGATGATACTTTGAAAATTTCACCTTCCTAGCTCTTACGGTTTGGGTTGTGCGATGATTGCCAATAAGTCAATAAGAAACTATTATTAACATATTCAAATATTTGCGGTTTTATTTCTAACAGTCTGACAGCTCTGGTAATTTTTCGATGTTTTCCAATACTAAAAACTATCAATTATCGTAATACACATATCGGTTAACTTTTATTTGAATTTTTTTCGCTTTTTCGTCAAAATTCCACCGCTCCACCGCCGGAATTTGCTTTCTAATTTTTAGACGCGTCGTTTAAGACTTATATATAACGCTATACTAAAGAATAACCAAAGTTACATACAACAGCTTTTCGCGATTTTCTACGCTTGTGGGTGTGTGGAAGTGTGCGTATGGGAAGAGAATCCATAAAGATTCTCTAAAGTCTTCTTACTTGAAATACTGATATATTTAAGTAATTTCTATGTTTGATGGCGAATTTTTTAGTTGTATTAATGAAGTAATGTCCAAATCACGCATTATAATGGAAGTTTTGACCAACGGAGGATTTCCGACAAGATATTTCATTATGGCATTAAGCTTTTGTGATAGATTGCTAAAAACTATTTTGTTATTTAATATTTTAAATAAAAATTTGAAATTTGAATTTATTAGTCCAGCTAAGCGAACCTATACTAAACGTTTCTGCAGCAATAGCAGCTTCTGTGATAGAATGCTAAAAATATTTTGTTATTTAATTTTTTAAATAAAAATTTGAAATTTAAATTTATAAGTCCAGCTAAGCGAGCCTATACTAAACGTTTCTGCAGCAATAGCAGCTGATTCCACCGGCAAAGTGCTGCCAGAACTTTTTGTTTTGTGTTCTACAAAGCCAAAAAAATGTCTGACAAAGGATTGCTAGATTTTTCTGGCAGAGTATCTTGCATCTGTTTACACGTTTCCATTTTTTTTTTTTTTTTTTTTTTTTTAAACAACTTTTAATTTCTATGTTGGGTTAATACCTTCAAAAACAAAACAGTTTTTCATACAAGAACTTAATTCTGTACCAATATTTGATATGTATGATAAAATGGTGCGATTCTGACCAACTCACACTGGACGAAAAGACCGATTTTTTGGCATGAAGTCCATATTTTCATGAAAAACTTTTGTAATTTTATATTTTGAAAATAGATATTATAAACACATTTAATCGATAAATTAAACTGGTATAGTTGCAGCCCTGGTGATGTAACGGCGTCAAAAACATATCATCAGCGCTGTGTTTTAATTTGCAACGTGCAAAATTTCTAATAGTTTAAAGTGGTGTAATTTTGTACAGTAAATATCTTTGAATTATATTTATAATGGAAAGTTA
Source organism: Hirtodrosophila histrioides (assembly GCA_037075165.1). Taxonomy (NCBI): domain Eukaryota; kingdom Metazoa; phylum Arthropoda; class Insecta; order Diptera; family Drosophilidae; genus Hirtodrosophila; species Hirtodrosophila histrioides. The sequence continues at coordinate 270,970 of JBAMCL010000177.1, read as the reverse complement.
AGAGCAAGGTATGTTTGATATAAAGAAAGACTTGTTAAATATGTGTTATTTGTTGTTTATATCTTGTGTTGTTAAACCGATTTATGTTGAAAGTAAACCCGAGTGCTCGTGAATTGTGGAGTAGAACTAACACCCTGTCAATCTGTGTCAAATGTAGTGTGTATATGCATTAAACAACATCCTGTATTTAAATGCATAAATATGCGACACTTTGGTGCATATAATAAAAAAGTAAGAACGTTGGATTCGGACGCACCCGACTGCAGAATACTATGTTCCCAGTCCTATAAAATTTGGTTATTTGTGAGTTCGGAAAGAGACGCAAAAAAAAAGTAGTCTGTATGTCAAATTTGATGACTCTACATGTACAGGTGTGGGAGATATAGATTTGGCTCCTTTGTGGGGAACACTTTATAAATTGACGATATACACCAACATGTGTACCAAATTTGGTTGCTCTAGCTTAAAGATAAAGACAAAAAAATTGCGTTCATACGGACATTTCGCAAACCCAATATACTATTTTTCCCTTCGGGAACATAGTATAATAAAACACATAAAGCCAAAAGCGCGGAGCCACTTGAGGTTAATAACTCAGGCTCATATTACGCAGCGCGAACCGCTAGTACTCTAGCTGGCCATTGATCTGACGGCGCATATCCCACTCTACGCTTATTTAACGCATGCCAAGAGTACCATATATGGACTCACTAATGCATGAACATACCATACACTCTCTCTTTTAATTATGATCTGCTGTGACAGAGCGATACATATAAAACGGATGCTCCTCTGCCAGCGTCACTGAGAGAGTAGCTGCGCAGCCTTAGCTGCCCTAAGCCTTAGAGAATGAAGTGAGATCTATTAATAAAAGACACTTGCCTAAAACACAAGCGGATGACATTTTTAATAAAATACCACATAGTATGTAATTACCACACAAAAAGTAAATGTGTTTCGTTTTGAATGAAAATATACAGTTTTAGACGATAATAATCATATTTTCACATTTTTGCGCGTTTTCCAGAATACTGAATGTATTGCAGATACTTTTGTCTTCAGCAATTTACAGTTGCTTGAAGCATGGACCAACAAGAGGACAGAAAAGTATATTTCTGGTTGGATTTTCGGTCAACTCGCCTTGGTTGACATTGACCTAAACACGAGAACCACAATTAATCGAAAAGCCAATAGTTTTCACATTTACAAGCGAAAAAATTTTCCAAAATGTGGGCGAAATGTTTACAATTTTAAAATTAAACAATCACATTGCCTTTTAATCAAATCGTTAGCTAATCTGAATTTCAAAGTAAAATGGGACATCCCCATCTACATAGGTTATAAGGAAGCAGGCTCAAGACTAAAAGAAAATTTGCCGCCGATTTGGCAAAACAAAATCCCGAAGCTCTGCTTCTACACGCGGCAGCAGTTTCAGCAAAGAAGTCCAACGACAAAGATACTTTATTAGTGTTAAGGAAATGTATGCAATGCAAAAACAGTCCCAGCAATATAAAAATAAAATAGTTTTTGTCTGATCCGGTTCCACTTACGCCACATGAGGCTCTGGCAATTTTACTGGAGAATTCCTTAACTAAAAATAAGTATAATAGTATACAAGTGATGAAAATCCATTCCATGCATGGATACGAGACCTTGACTTTGTTTTAAAATTATCTTACAGGATGAGTTTTAAAAAATGGCAAATTAGAGATGAAAAGGACAAATTAGAAATGATGAGTAAAAAACAATATTTGTTAAAATAGTAACTTGCGTGTGTAGATTACCTACCGCGTGTCGATCAAGATCGCGTAACCACCAGAGAACCCGAAATATTAATCAAAGCGATAACAACGTCTAATCGGTTTAAATTGCTTTATACAGTGAAGCCTGCATGACTTACGAACTAATGACAATGTGTAAATTACATATCGGAATCACTCAGCTGTTATACATTCAAGTTGTTCTTAACCCTATAATGACAATGTTCCAACAAACTCCGACTCAACTCGGATGTATAAACTCAACAATTCAAAGCTTAATTTTCATTAATTTACAGCAATGTCCATGCTTCTCCATGGTTAAGGCTTTGATGATAATGTCAGCGACGTTTTCCGTTATGAGGACATATTCGATCGTGACCTCCCTACCCCCATGCTTCTCTCTGACGTTGTGGAACTGTATGTCAATGTGTTTGCTGCGATTGTGTACCACGGGATTCCTGACTATAGCCAATGCCGCCTGATTGTCAGATCATAGTGCGGTTGCTGCTCCGACATACTTCCAAAAACCCAATTCAGAATGTAGACTGCGCTGGAACGCAATTTCTGATCGATTTTGATCCCCAGTCTGCATTTGTATAACAAACAAAATTTTCAGATTTAGTACCAAAATTAGTTATATCTTTTGTTGCGCCTTTTAAATACCGTAAGACGTGCTTTGCCGCTGTGAAATGTTCCTTTTGAGGATGATTGTTGTACTGAGACAACCTCGATATTGTATGTGCAATATCTGGCCCCGACACCATTGCCAAATAGTTAAGTGCGCCAATTAGCTATTGGTATCTCGTGACGTCATCTACACTGCAGCATTTGTTGTTGTTGCATTTCTGCAACACAGTGCCCATGGCAAACGCCGGTTTACATTCCTCCATATGCCAATCTGTCAATAATTTTTGTATGTACCGATGCTGGTGAATGGATATGTCACCCTGTAAACCATCTCGCTCGATTTCTATTCCCAAATTCTATTCAATGCCTGAATGCCAATTTCAACTAGTACTCCAGATATATTCGTGTTCCATTCGTGACCTGCTTGTTTTAAGCCGTAAATAGATTTTTTCAGCTTACATATTGCATTCGGCCTATGCTGGTGAACAAACAACTCCGGCTGTCCCATGTATACGTCTTCCTGCAATCTTCCATTCTGATATGCCGCCACGATATCAAAGTGATTTACCAATAATTTGTACTGTGCCGCCAGACCCAATATTAACCTTATGGTCGGATATCGTACTACTAGTGCATATGTCCCCGTGTAGTCTATATTGAATCGTTGTGCACACCCTTGTGCCACTAGCCGCGCCTTGTACTTTTAAATACTGCCGTCAGCATTTCGCTTAGTAGTAAATATCCATTTACTACCTATAATGTTGAACTGCTTGTCGTCGTTGACAAGCTCCCATGTACTATAGTCTTTCGCCAATTTTCTCTATTTTCGCTTTCCAGTGCCACATATACCGTGCGAGATTCCGAGTTAGAAAACTCCAATTGGTTAAGTGTCTGTGGTACCTCGTAAAGCTTTGGTGGTCTGCCAAGCTGGCCGTTTCGAAGATATGTTGACCGACCCCGCTTAAGCAGAGGCAAAATTACCCCATCTTCACTTTCCACAAGATCTACATCCTCATCCATGACGACATCATATTTATTGGCTATGCGTTCTTTAACATCCTCATTTGTACGCAGCATACAGTATCCCTTGGTTTGCTCTGAATACCCTACAAGTATAAGGTTCTGCCCTTTAGTTGAGAACTTTGATTTATCTGGTTGTTTATTCAAAAAGATACTGTCACAACCAAATGTTTTCAAATGCGTGACATTCGGCTTCCTATTAAACCAATATTCATATGGGGTTTTGTCGCTTAATTTCTTTGTAATCGCTCTGTTTCGCAAATATATTGCTGTGTTAATCGCTTCCGCCCATAAAAAACGTGGTAGGCCTGCCGCATTTAACATGCATCTCGCCATCTCGATTAATGTTCGGTTGGCCCGCTCAGCTGTCCCATTCTGCTGAGGTCGTCTGATGAGTTATTCCACGGTTCCGAAGAAATTCATTAAATTCATTATTTATATATTCTCGCCCGTTATCGCTACGCAAACATATAACTTTGTATTCCGTTTATTTATCCGCTTCAGCCATAAAGTCTATAAATGTATTCAACGCTTCCGATTCTTTCCGCCAAAAACAATATGCCATAGTTCGCATTTAATGTTTTTTTTATTTACACTTCACATTTGTTATAAACATCGCGGCATTCATATTAGCCTCAAACTATTGGTCTTATTAAGCACACACGCTTTATTAATTGTAAATTTTACCAAATGTCCATAACTAATTTTTTTACCAACAGATACAAAATTGTTGTTTAATTCTGGTACAAATAATACGTCACGTAGCAAAATGTCACTGCCTAACTGTGATTTGATTTTTACATTACCTACGCCTTGTGCTTTGACTTTATCACCTGATGCCAACAATATACCCTTGTTGCTCTCTTTCAATCCACTATCCAAAATCCAGTCGTCGTTACTAGTTTTTGACTGTAGGCGCTCATTGCCGTATTTGTTTCGCTTTCGTTTTTACATTGCGATCTATTGTGTCCGCGCTTACCGCATGCAAAACATTTTATGTTGCGTCTCCTTTCATTATCAGCATCTTCACCATGTTGTATACCATTTGTATATCTCTTCATTCCTTTTGCCGAAAATATTTGCTTCACTCCACCTGCATTTATTTGCTGCCCTTTATCGCCTCTTCGGTGTTTCTCTTCCAATATTTTAACCTTCAATTGATTTAGACTCGGTAGCTATTCCCTACATTCCATTGCTAAAACAAAATTTTCCATGTCTTCCGGCAAACAATTTTTCACAATACCGCAAAATTTGTTCACTTGTGGGGCAACTTTATTATCGCTTTTAATTTGGAACCTTATCAACTGTTTAAACAAGCTTACTTTTCTTGTTGGCCCTTTAGCACAATAAATTTTCTGGAACTTAAGCCAGGTCTGTTCAGCCGTAGTACATCTTCTGATATGGATAAGCTCACTTGTCTTCACACACATAATTATAGTAGGCAACGCCTTCTGGTCAGTCGTCGGCCATAACATTCTTTCTGGTGCAGTTAGTGTTTTCTCAGGTGGCGGGTTAATGTATTTCCAGCAATCCAACGTAATCAAAAGGCTCTTCATTTAAAGTGACAAACTTTCGTAGTTGTCCTCTGATAATTTCTCTATATTCATTATTCCGTTTAACATTTTTGTTTTATGAAATTGACTGTATTCTTTCCAAATGACACTCCACGTGTTTTCTTTCGACCAACGAAAAATTGTCTCTTCATGCACTACCGCAAGTTTGGGTACCGTGCCAACGTAACACTCCTCCGAACTTTATGTGTGAGTTAAACACTGTCAGATTATTCTCGGATCTGTGGTTGCGCGTGGTTGACCAGCTGGGTCCATAACCTTTGTTAAAAAAGTTACTTGCGTGTATAGATTACCTACCGCGTGTCGATCAAGATCGAATAGAACCTGAAATATCAAACTAAGCGAGAACAACGTCTAATCGGTTTGCGTTGCAAGTGAAGTCTGCACGACTTACGAACTAATGACAATGTGTAAATTACATATCAGAATCAATCAGTTGTCATGCATTCAAGTTGTTCTTAACCCTGTAATGACAATGTTCCAACAAATATATACAGAAGAAACTTCGCGCTGAAATGGGAATACTTGTTGATCAGCCCAAACAAAATGGTTGTAGCAATTCGAATGACGGAAACAATACGAGAAAAGCATTCATGAAATCCAATCCTATTGGCATTAGTATTGGATATTGAGTTATTTATTATAGATAGGCTCCACGTAATTTTATTTGCAATTTCCCGTGAATTTCCGATTAATCATGTAAAATTTCAACAGTTCTGCCAAGAAACTTTTACATTTTATATAGATAACTACTCATGGTTTCCGATGTCTCCTACCGTACATAAGATTTTAGTACATCGCTCCCACATAATACAATCTTCTGTTATGCCCGTTGGATGTCTAGGAGGAAACGCGTCAGAAGCGAGAATCGAATTGTATAAGCGTGATAGGCAGTAACATGCTGGCCAGAATAACAGACTAAGCAAATTAACGGATGTTTTTCAAAAATCTATTGTAGTATGCGCACATTTCGAGTACACAATGTACTTGCAATATCTCGCAGCGCATATTAACACTTTGTTGCAATGCATAAAAAATTCGAAAACTCAAGCATTCAGTAATATCATTAACTAGAAAATAAATATTGTTTCTGGTGTCGATCCAAGACTAAATATTCGTCTGAACAGCGGCGTTAGCAACTCGGCTTTTTTTTTGCCGAGCTGGCAAACCACGACGGGGTTCTGTCGAGTTCGGCTTTTATGCCGAACTGTTTTGGGTTCCTCCATCACCAAAGCATCTGGCCTCAGAAAAATGCTTGTTTGACTCGTCTATGTATATTCAGTAGTTAATGGTAATATGATTCCACATGTCAAAACAGACACCATAAGTGCAGCGTCGGCATGTTTGACACTAGCCGACTGCGCAACCAATGCAAAATACTTATGTGAGCATACTATTATTTCTCGCTCACCACTGTAGCATATAAGTAAATATATAAGCAAATAAACAGCCGCGCCGCTGCTGGCGTAACTCGAATATAAGTCAGTTAATTTAATAGGAACATCCAACTTTAAAACACGTATGTTATTACAACATCCAACATTATAACACGTATGCTATTACATTTCGACCGTGACAGGACTCGGAATTAAATAATTGAATGGTGCGAAATAAAACAAAAAACAATTTTTTATTTTATTTATTTATTTTATCATTCCTAGTGCTACAAGCTAAAGCTTATAAGTTAGGGCACTAGTCACTATAATTAAACATATTTTATAACATAAATTTTACATTTAGTTTTTTCGATTTAACATATAAAATAAGTACATAGTTCATATAATTTGAGTTTAAAGTTATCGTTCACAGTTAAAATAATTATTATTGGGTATTGTTCTGTAGGTGAGCCTTTAGTTTTATCTTAAATTGCGTGGCGCCATAAATAGTTTTTAAAGGATGGGGAAGTTGATTCCAGGTGCGAATAGCATATATAAAGAATTGTCTTTCTTAATTTATCGTCTTATGCCTATTGCACACTAGATTGTTCGTCCTCGTGGACGTAGCAAATCTAATTTTTTCGTGAAGATATGCGGGTTCTTTAGTATATATTATTTTTTGCAGGAAGATTAGTGTTTTGAAATTCATCAAGTTGGTTATATCAAGGTCAGCTAATTTAAGGGCATAACATGAAACGTGGTCATATCGCTTTAGGTCAAAGACAAAGCGCGCTATATTGTTATAACACACGCTAATTTTTCGTTTGCTAGCCGCATCACAGTTTGTAAATACTTCTACCCCATATAGAAGGGTCGGTATTAAGCACGTCTTGGCAATTAATAATTTTATTTCGATAGGCAAAAAGTGCTGTGTTAAACACAATGTTCTTAATAATCCATAAGTTCTCCCAACAGCCTTATTGATATGATTGCTCCATGTAAGCGTTTTATTGAAGGTGAAGCCTAAATTATTTGCATAGTCCGTGTAAGTCACTGGTATGCCATCTATCATAAGGCTTAGCAATGGTGTAGTGAAAAGGTTTTTCTTATGGATTACTATACATTTGGATTTTCGTGGATTAAGGCCAAGTCCATTATTATTTGCCCAAACGCTAATTTTTTCTAAATCGCTGTTGCAAATACTAACACATTCATTAATTTCACACAGAGGACGACTTACATACATTTGGACATCATCAGCATACATTTGAACACTACAGTTAGTCACGGAATCGGGCAGGTCATTAACATAAATGGCAAACAGTAAGGGGCCAAGAACTGATCCTTGCGGAACACCACGCCTATTTGACACAAAGGACGAACATATATTTGACGAGACGACAGCTTGACATCTATCAACAAGGTACGAAGACAAGAGACTTACAGCGTACTGGAGAAATTATATAAATTAGAGAGTTTAGTTAAGAGTATATTGTGGTCAACTGTGTCAAATGCTTTGCTGTAGTCAAGTAGTGTCAAAAACGTTACATCATTATTGTCAAGTCGTTCCCTAATATCTTCAGCTATTTTGGTTATGGCTGTAGTACAGCTTCTATTTTTTCTAAAGCCCGATTGTTTATCATTAAGCAGTTGGTTGTTTTCAAAAAATCGGTTTATTTGTTTTGCCATTAAATTTTCAAAAGCCTTTGACAGAAATGGTAAAATGGATATTGGTCTGTATTCGTCACTATTCGATTTTGGTATAGGTATAATTTTTGCTTCTTTCCATTTGTCGGGAAAGGTAGATGTAGTGAAGGCGGTGTTTATAATATGTGTTAAGTAGCTTACTATTTTGGGAAGTAGAATTTTTATAAATTTAGGATTGAGGTCATCAAAACCAATAGCATTTGACTTAATTTTTAGTATACACTCAAGTTCATCACTTGGACTGACACACATAAAACTAAAACTAATATCACAGTTTCTATAGGATCGACAGTTCAGGTATACGTTTTGTGTAGGTTCAGGTACAGTTATTTGCGTGAATTTACAATTGAGTTCATTTACATCGATATCATTTTTTATCACAGATTTCTGTTTACCTAGGCTAAGATTTTTAATTTCTTTCCATTTTTGCTTTGGATTTAGTGCCGTACTAAACTTCGCGCAGAAGTAATTGCGCTTGGAATTAAAAATAAGATTGGCCGCCGCTCTTCTTAGTGCTTGATATTTGCGGAAATGAAAATCAGTTTTAAAGCGTTTCCATTTCTGAAAAGCCTTGTTTCTTTCTAATATCGAGCTCTGTATGTCCATATTAAACCATATATTTTCACCATACTTAACTCTTTTCTTTTTAATGGGTACCGATCGGTTGAAAAGATAATTAATATTAGACTGCACTCGTTCAAGTTGGCAATTAACTGAAGGTATACGGTAGATGTCATTCCAGTCAAGTGAGTTATAGTCAGTATTTAATTTGGTATAGTCAATATTTTTAAAGTCACGAAATTCTACACAGTGGTCATTATAGTCTAGGTAAAGGTCATAAGTCAAAAATATTAGGTCATGTTTAGAATACACTGGTACTGATAGCTGTTCGTATTTTAAAACTTTATTTGGCATATTCACAAAGAATAAATCTAATAAAGTGTTTCTGCTACTTGTAAAATGAGTAGCCATTGTGGAGTTTACCAGTTTTAGGTCAAGGGATTCCATGCAATCAATGAGATGAGTTTCATTAAATATATTACTATTAAAGTCTCCCGTCAAAATTATATCAGTATACGTCAAAGAAAGAGTCGAGATAATATTCGTCAATACTGAATAGTCAATATTGCGATTGGGTCGATATACACAGCCAATTAGTATTTTGTTTGTTGTTCTATTATTCTTAATTTGAATAAATAGAGACTCTATTGCACTTCCCACAGAATTTCTACACATAACTTTAGCATTAAGTTTTTTGTTAATATAAATTGCAACACCACCAGCATGACCTACACGATCAGAACGAAAGACATTATAACCATTACAATCAATTAACGAATCACAGATATCAGACACAAACCAAGTTTCAGACACACAAATCACATCTACATTAGAGTTTACAAACATATATCTGAACTCATCAATTTTCTTGACTAAACTTTGAGCATTAATATGGCAAATATGTAAGCCTGACTTTTGCTTTACAAGAACCCTTAGCATGGCATAGCTATTCGCACTGGAAACTACATTTTCATCTTGCATTTAAAAAATAAGAAGTACGATCCTGTCACACGCAATTTGCTAAAATTTACACCTATAAAACAACACACCTTAAAGGAAAAAACATAAATTTGATGCGAATTAATACTTATCTTAAAATCAATGGTTAAAATATAGTACTTATCATAAATAATTTTAAAACTAGTAAACTGAGACAGATGTTTGTAAAAGCTCCACTTATCAAGAGCGAAACGAATTACTGGCAGCGAGCACACCGGGACCAGCGGGACCGGGAGAGTTGGGTGGTAAAGTCGGATCAGCTGCCAACGGTTCTCCCTGTGCCAAAGCTGCTTTGCCGTCCCGCTGCAGCTGCAAAAGCTCTTGTATGCTGCCCACGCAGACAACATTTGCTCTCTCCGAAAGCTTTACATGCACAAGCCCTCTACGCGTAAAGACAGCGTGCAAAAGCTTTCCCTTTTTTTGTTTCATCGCCTCTGAAAATATCATAATTGTCTTTTGTGAGCTGTTCATTTATATAAAAGAGGGCAGGAGAGTCAATGTTAGCAATTGTAAGCTAAGTTGTTGTTTTGTCTCGCGACGGTAAGCAGCAATTGCTCTCAAAAGTCCAGCTTTTTCGTGCAAGTTCTCCAACTTGACAATTATTATTGGGTCAAGTACAGTGCGGGTACGGATCGACTGCTTGACGCTGAAAATTTCCCTAATCTTTGGTGCCGGGCTAAGATGTAGTGAAAAACATAAGGAGTTAAAAATACTCCTCAGTTTCTCTCCCTCAATGCAGGGAACGCCGTGTATACGAAGATCGCACATTACAGCCGCGTTGTTTTGTGCGGCAAGCTTAGCCTCCAGTTGACCCACACGTGATTTCAGGTCATACACCTCTACAATCTCACCTTCCAGCTGATGGACTCGTTGGCTCAGGCAATGCATTTCATTGCTCATGCTGTTGAGCCGCTCCTGAAGAACACTCAGTATTCGCTCTTCAGCCGACAACATGCTGGCAGTGATGAGATGCGCTTCCTCCTCAAAGCGTTTGTTGACAAGTTCCGTCAGCTGGAACGCTGGTGCATCTGAGTCGAGCTTATTTTTAAGCTCAGTGTTGGTGTTTTCGCGCACACGCTTCGAAGTAGACGGCATTTTTCACGTATGTTTGTGTATACTTTGAGTGATTTATAATTGAGTGTTTTTGTTTACGTTTTGTCTATTGGTTTGATTTGTATGTGTTTGTGTGTTCAAAGGGCAAATAAATATGTGCAACTAAATGCCGAATTAAATAAATAAAAACTTTGTTTGTTCAATGTTTGTTTTGTGCCAGATATTAACAACACCACGATCAGTGGATTCACAACAGTTTATTTATTTTTATGTGTTTTAATGTTTAATTAATACAAAAATGACGGAGAACACTTTAAATGCGTGTGATACTATCGATACTCAATTTTTTATAAACAATTTTATAAACAAAAAGTTTGATATAGTGGTCCGATTTTGACCAAGCTTGGTCAGATTGTATAAACTCTCTAGAAACTCTGTTTGGGAAAGTTTGGTGAGGATACATCTATAAGCAAAAAAGTTTTTCATACAAAAACATAGTTGTCGACCGATCATTCCTATGGCAGCTATATGTTATAGTGCTCCGACCCGGCCGGTTCCGACATATGTATATGAATATCGCTATATCGACTCGGCTATTCATGCTGATTGAGAATATATATACTTTGTTTAGTCGGAAACGTCTCCTTCTGACCATTACACATTTCGAGACAAAATTTTAATACACTCTGCAAGGGTATAAAAAAATTTAGTACATACATATATAAATTTAAAAACGGAATTGACTATGAAAATTTTTACAATCCGATTTTACATACATAAAAATATGCATGTTTAAGATGGCCACACTAAAAGTAATAAGATAGGTGTATACCAGAGACACTCAATTTAAATCTAGAATTCAGCAATTGGTCTCAATGACACCTATGAATATAACAGAACTAGAATACTTGTATATGAATGTTTTCAATTTTGAATTTTCACCGTTAATACATCACAGTTTCGAATCAGTTGTCAACCGAGTAACACGCGTTTGTGAATTGCTTCGTCAAAATTGTTGGAAAATTATTTTCTCTTTATGGACAAGTCCACCTATGGTGGCAAATAAATACATAAGATTGTTTACACGGTTATCAGTGTCAGTGAAGTGCATATTAAGAAAACCATAATAGTGTGCAACGTTGCTAGCTAAGTGTGCCTTAACGGCTGCCACTAAATAGTGTGCAATTGGGCAACAAGACAAATCCTAGCTTCTAGGTTGACTCGGTATCGCTGTGTATATAAAAATTGCATAGCAACGCGAGAAACAATTTTGCTATTAATTGTGCAAATCATCAGAAAAAAGTGTGGTGAAGTGCCGGGTTATTTACATTACATTTTGGAACACTGAGCAGTACTGTCAACCAAATTGACAGTGACATATCAAAATTACTTTTATAAACTCATTTCCGTGAATCAAAGCTGATGATGGAACATGAAGACTTCGCAGATCCTGCTCCATGGCCACCTCTTCCCATGAACGACAATTGTGCATCAGTCTGTCGCCACACCTCGACTCCGGTTACCTCTACTCGCACAACCACTACGGCCACTATGCACTTGCCGATAGTCACTACAGCTAGTCTAGCATCTGGCAAGAGCACCAACAGGCCTCCCAACCTACAGATGGAAAGTTGCGTGCTAATGCGCAGAAAGTCGAATCTGGACGCCCTCTACCTCCCCTCCCTAAAAACGACAATATGCCTGCTTATCAACCATCTACTGTTTCCTGGCAGAAAATCCAGCCGAAGAAACGAAGGATGCTATTCCCAGATTCACCAAGAAAACCTGGGAAACAAGGAAAGTTGCCTTATAATTCCAATTCTACTTTAGAAACTCACCCAGCTTCAACTTCCCGTGCTGTTAGGTTGGCTGACAACAGTTTCGCTCTTCTGGCGGACCATTTTGAACACAACAACGAGCTCCACATGGAGGGTATTCAGCACGGAGATGTCCAAGTAGCCGAACTGCAGCCAGGCTCTGTGGAAGCCCCAGCTCCTATGAAGCAACCTAAGCCTCGCCCTATAACGATTCTCGGTGTACGAGACATCCCAGCCCTGGAGCAACTCCTAAGCCTGGTAGTCGCCCCTGAATCGTACGAGCTCAAAGTTGTACCAAACGGTGACCTCAGAGTGTATGCCAAGGACTCTGACTCTCATAGGAGTATCACCAAGAAGCTTTCGGAGGTGAAATTGCAGTATACTCACTTCTGCCTACCCGAGGACAGGGCATTCAGAATCGTAGTTCGCAACCTGGCAGCCTCAACTCCAAGCGCCCAAATTGTAAATGACTTTTCCAAACACGGGCATGATGTGATGAACATTTACAACACGAAATCAAAAACACAGCCTGACCCCCCCGTTGGTGATCCGATGGGCCAAAATGTGTGGTTCGTTGACCTTAAAAAGGCCAATAATAATAAAGATGCCCTTAAAATCTTAAAAATAGGATAACCACCCAGAAACTTGTACTCCACAGCGGGACGTTTCTCAAGGTCGCGCATGCCGTAATTTGCACCAACACACACCTGGAAACTTGGGTCTGGATGGCCCACTTGCTCAGATCATTTTTTCCATGCAGCAAACCATTGCTGGACTCCAGGCCACAATAACTGAGCTATTGGAAGAAATCAGGGAACTTCGAGGTTCCAGGGCGATTATTCAGCTCAAATAATGACTTCTTTACTGCGCCTCGGAACTTGGAACGCTCGCAGCATCATCCCTAATGCGAACGAGCTTAAATTGTTTCTAAACAAACATGAAATTTACATTATGCTTGTTTCAGAAACATTTGCTATACACTTGCTATCGTGCAGACCATCCAGGAGGGCGGTCAAGAGGAGGAGCCTGTGTACTAGTCAGACAGGAACTGATACATTACCAACTTCACTCGATTACTACCAATCACATACAGCTGATTTCGATAATGGTGTCAACTTGCATGGGTGAAATTCTTGTCGCTGCCATCTACCTGCCACCCACTCTGTCCTTGACGCAAGCTGGATTCGATAGGCTCCTGGATCAGCTAGGCCATAAATTCATAATCGGTGGTGACTTTAATGCGAAACACCGGCTCTGGGGCAATTTGAGAGCGAACCCAAGAGGCACAGCGCTGCATAATGCCATCACCAACAGCGCAACACAGGTCCTTGCTACAGGCAGACCAACTCATTACCCGTACAACAGAATAAGCACTCCCACGAGTATAGACTTTTACATGTATCGTGGTGTTGATAACAGAAGGCTCTCAATAAGAGAGGTGCATGAGCTCTCCTCTGATCACCTGCCACTTATCGCCACACTTTCAGCTACGCCACAAAGGATTCCTGTCAGAGCTAGACTAGTCCCCCATGGTACTAACATCACGGAGTTTCAAAATAAACTGAGTGACTCGTTAAACCTTAATATGAAGATCTGCACTACCGAAGACGTCGACGTTGCAGTTGAGTTGCTGCTTCTTAAAGCCAAGGATGCGGCACAAAACGCCGCTTCAATCCATTCACCCTCCAGGCAAAATACACCCGGCTCTTTGATCCTTTCCCCGGCTGCCGAAGGCCTTTTGGCTCTTAAGAAGCGGCTAAGACGGGAATATATCAGGACCAACGATCCAGCCATTGACAGGATATACAGGAGGATATCCAATAGAGTGAAAAGGGAGCTAGCCATCCTTAAAAAGGAAGCCACTGATGCCATGCTGGAAGAGGCCACAGCTGATGAAAGCTCCAAATTTGCCTTATGGAATTTGACAAGGCGATACAAAAGGCAAGTCGCGCCGAAGTTCCCGGTGCGAAATCCAGACGGCTCATGGGCAAGATAGCCCAGGACAGAGCCGAAGCGTTCGCTACTAACCTTGAGGCTAGGTTCAAGCCCTTCGAGACGGCCTCCAAACACAGGATTCAGCTTGTCCATGACGCCCTAGATGCTCCTCTCCAAATGACTCTTCCTGTGGCTCCAATTACCCTAAAGGAGGTCAAGGATGAGATTAGGACACTCAAGAACAGCAAGGCTCCTGGTGAGGATCAAGTTGACAACCGGTCTATCAAATTGCTACCTCACAGGGCTCTATTGTTTCTTGTATTAATATACAACTCGGCTCTGCGACTGGGTCATTTTCCCATTGCCTGGAAGAAGGCCAACATAATTATGCTCCACAAAAACGGTAAGCCAGCGGACGAGCTGGACTCCTACCGCCCGATAAGCTTACTTCCAGCTTTTGGTAAAATATACGAGCGATGTATTCTACGTAGACTCCTGGACACGTCGGCTGTTAAAGAAGCAATTCCAAACTTTCAATTCGGGTTCCGCCTAAGGCATGGCACACCGGAGCAACTGCACCGAGTGGTGAACTTTACTCTGGAAGGTTTTCACGCAAAGGAATATGTCGTCGGAGCTTATCTTGACATCCAGCAAGCTTTCGATAGAGTCTGGCATCCTGGGCTGCTGTATAAATTAAAATCTCTGCTTAACCTTCAGCTCTACTTGGTTATAAAGAGCTTTTTATCTGACAGAACCTTTTGCGTTGTGCAGGATGGGATGAGCTCGCAACAAAAAATCATTAAAGCCGGTGTACCACAGGGTAGTGTTCTCTGACCGACACTTTACAGTCTTTTCACCAGCGATATGCCCACCGCGTCAGAAGTTTCTATCCCAAACCCGCAGAGCCTCCTTGTTGCCACCTTTGCCGATGACACAGCCGTTTTAGCTCGTAGCACATGTATTTATGTAGCAACAGATGTCTTGCAGGAATATCTGAAACGCTTTGAGAATTGGGCCTGCCGCTGGAATATTTCAATTAACACTGAGAAATGCGTCACTGTTACACATGCACTTAGAAAAGATTCCTGCCCTGGTGTGTTCCTTCATGGAGAACTCCTGACCCAGCGAACCGCACACAAATATCTTGGGGTCACTCTTGATAGACGACTTACGTTCAGGCAGCACATCACTGAGATTGTCGGCATGTACTGGCTGCTCAATTCCACCAACAAGCTGTCACTCAGCAATAAAATTATGATTTACAAAGCCATCCTTGCACCGATCTGGCGATACGGACTCCAGGTCTATGGAATTGCCGCTAAAACCCACATAAACAGAATACGTGTTTTCCAGGCTAAACTGCTTAGAAAAGTTACAGGCGCTGAATGGTACATCAGAACGCGTGACATAGAAAGGGATTGCCGAGTACCTCTGGTCGGCGATGTAATAAATAAACAGGCTACCCAATACTTAAGCAAGCTAGCATCCCACCCTAACATTCTGGCTAGAAGACTCCTAAAAGCAAGAACAGTAAACGGCTGCAGAGCGCCAAGAAGGCTAAAGCGCATACACCCTGCCGATCTGGCAAATCGCAGGATGTAGCTCATAAATGTAAATATAACAATAAACACAAACCAATTGTAAATAAATTTCATAACTTCACAACATACCACAACACACAAATGTAAATAACACCATTGATACCTAATATAACATATTCTATAACACATAGATGATAAGTAACCACACCCTGTAAATACTTACTCACACAACTACAATCACGAATATAATACACTATATATTCATTCCATACCTATACAATAAAAACTAGCTGATAAAACCCCTTCATCTAGGACTACCCACAAAAACTCTGAAACCACGATTTGTACATAAAATATTCAAATACAACACTACATTACAAGTTAACTTTGAGTAACAGCAAAATGTAAAAATTTAGTCTTAAGGGTTACTGAATTCAAAATTTGTTAAATAAATATTGTATATATGTAAGGGCAAAAAAAAAAAAAAAAAAAAAAACCTTAATACATTGCACAATAACACAAAAGGCAATAGGATTGACTATCATTCCAAAGGTACCAGTGACATTAATTAAGGAACATCCAATACTAGGCAGAATAATAGACATTATAATTTTTAAAAGTAAATAGTTTCTAAACAAAATAAAACCTTTTTTTTATAAAAAATAAAAGAAATAAAGAACTTAAAAAGCATTTCTATGTTGAAGCAATAGTTTTTGACAACAGAGAACCATATTAATATATTTTCCAAAACACTTTCCACTATGACCGAATTACGAAATGAATTCGACAAGTCATTTAAGTGTTTAAACAAAAATGCATATATCTCCAACACTACAAAAATTAAACATATTATGTTGAAATCGTTCAATGCAGTACGCCAAATTGTAATTGACAATTTGGGAAAGTGTGATTCGTTTACAGTTCATACAGTTAAAGGATGTGATCAAACGGCTAAAAGAAAACCTTTTATATGTTTCGGAACGGCACAAGCTGCACATTTTAGTTCCAAACACTGTAAATTTGCCGGCCGAGTTCGATGAAACAGGTTTATTAGAATCTGAATCAACTGAACTAGAAAAGCTTAAATCGGTAAAATCAGATACCGATAGCGAAGATAAAAATTTGCATGATCCGACAAGTTCAACGATACTAGAACTACCTGAATTGTCAGATAAAGAAATTCCTAGTTTCGAATCAAACGCAAGCGTAATAGAACAAAAGCCGAATCAGCTGCCCAAAGAGCATAATAAGAAAAATCTCTTCCAGAATTTGATGAAAAAAAAATACATTTGCAAAGATTTTTAACAGAAATCAACAAAAGGACCCTATGAATTTATTGCTATTGAGGTCATCAAATCTAAAATAAATGCCTTAGCCTTAAACAAAGTCCGAAATGAGACTACAATTGTTGCAATTATAGACAAGCTAAAAACTACTATTGTCTGTGAAACACCCGACGTAGTTAAAGCTAAAATGGCAAATGTAAATCAAAAGGAAAGACAGCCACACAGTTCACCAACGAAATCGATAACTTACGAAAATTGTTTGAATCTTCGTATATCGACGATGGATTGAATGCAAAACATGCAGACACCTTTAGCACAAAGGAAGCAATAGCTACCATGATACAAATTGTGAACACGGCAGATTGAAAACAATTCTGGAAGCAGGTATATTAAAAACAATGCATTAAGTTGTAACAAAATAAATACACTGCAGTACAGAAATGACTGGAAATGCAAGTGCTATATTATATTCTCAGAGAGGTCATGGCTACCGCAGTAATAACTACAGAGGTAATTATCGTAATTAATAAAAACAACAATCATAATAACAATGGTATAGGTCGTGGATATTAAGAGGAAATATCAGCCAAAACGGTAATTCTAATAATAATAATCGAAACGACAACGCGACCTACGATAGGCAGTATGGTAATGTTAGACAATCACACAGCACGTCGGAAAACCAACAGCCTCTCTTAAGTTCTCAAAGCCATTAAATAGACAAGTTCACGCCATCAATCTCAATTTGAATAAATTGGATAACATAAAAAATGACCATAGAGGTAATAACTTAACATTTTTAATAGCTGACATTTCAGTCATTAATGAAAGCTCAGATCAGCTTCTACATATAGACAACAGAAATAACAGAAATAGGACAAGGATCAACAAGTTCAATAGGTTTAGCACTTCTGGAATTGAGAACTGGTAACTTCATTATACCACACAATTTTCACATAGTACCCGATAATTTTCCCAATTAAATAATTCGAGCAGAACAAATAATTAATAAATTAAAAAAGAAATTCCATCCCGCTTACAAAACCGTCTTAACTAACTTGTGCTCTAAATACACAGATATATTTGGTTTGGAGACAGAACCAATAACCACAAATAATTTTTACAAACAGAAATTGAGATTGAATAGTGATGAACACGTGTATATTAAAAACTCTAGAAATCCTCATAGCCAAAAAGAAGAAATAATAAATCAAGTAGATAAACTCATAAGATAAGTTAGTAGAGCCCTCAGTTTCAGAATACAACAGCCCATTGCTATTAGTTCCCAAGAAATCACTACCAGACTCTGAAAAGAGAAGGTGGCGATTGGTAATTGAACATCGCGGGCGATCTTGACACTTTATAAATTGAGGATATACACCAACATGTGTACCAAGTTTGATTGCTCTAGCTTTAAAGGTGATAAATTGTCCTTGCCAAGAATAGATGACATTTTGGATCAACTTGGCAGAGCAAAATATTTTTCGTGTTTAGACTTAATGTCTGGATTTCACCAGATAGAGTTGCAAAAAGAATGAAGAAACATAACGTCATTTTCAATGAGCAACGGCTCTTATCGCTTCACGCGATTAGCTTTTGGTTTAAAAATATCTCCAAATTCTTTCCAACGAATGATGACATTAGCATTTACGGGCTTAAAACCCACCCGAAAAACATATTCTTAATAATCTAACAGACGTATTTCAGCTATGTCGAAAGAACAACCTAAAATAGATAAGTGCACGTTTTTCATGCATGAAGTAACTTTTCTAGGTCACAAATGCACTAACAAAGGTATTCAACCAGATGACAAGAAATACGACGTCATAGGGAAATACCCAACTCCAACTGACGCAGATAGCGCCAGATGATTTGTTGCCTTCTGCAATTATTATCGTAGATTCATAAAAAAGTTTCGCGGATTATTCCCTTCACATTAATAAATTATGTAAGATTCGAATGGACACCTCAATGTCAACAAGCTTTTGAGTATTTAAAAAAACAATTATTGAGTCCAACACTCCTTCAATATCCTGTTTTTTTTTAAAGAATTATGCATAACCACAGATGCGAGAAAGCAAACATGTGGAGCTGTATTAACGCAACAACATGATGGATTACAACTTCCGGTCGCATACGCTTCCAAGTCATTCACTAAAGGCGAATCAAACAAAAGCACAACTGAGCAAGCACTAACAGCAATACACTGGGCAATAAATTATTTCAGACCATAAATATATGGAAAACATTTTATAGTTAAAACTCATCATAGAACCCTTACATTTTTATTTTCAATGAAAAACCCAAGTTCAAAATTAACTAGAATGAGGCTAGAACTAGAAGAATACCAATTTACAGTAGAGGACCTTAAGGGAAAAGACAATCATGTAGCGGATGCGTTATCAAGAATAACCATTCAATAACTCAAAGACATATAAGTAAAAGTCCTTAAAGTCACTACCAGGCAACAAAGTAGACAAAAATCCTGCACAGGAGATGATAAAGTAGAATTGCTTATGCAATCTACAGTCATCAAAAATGATGATATAGGTAAATTAATGACCTTGCATGTAAAAAATATGCTATGTTTCTTTAAACTTGTGAAGAAAATTACTGCAAGATATGATGTTAGCGATTTATATACTAATGGAATTCTTGATTTAGGTCAGTTCTTCCAACGCAAGCCGGTATAAATGAAATAAGCCAACTCAAAACGGCACCGTGGGAAAATATCTTTGAACACGTTTCAATTGATAATTTCAAGGAAATGGGCAACAAAATATTGAAATCATTGAGAGTAGTGCTACTCAACCCGGTGACCTTAATTAAAACTGAAAAAGAAGCAATACTGTCTACATTTCATGACGAACCTATTCAAGGTCACACTGGCATAAAATTAATCCATTATATAACATAGAAGATTATGCTAAGAAAACTAAATAAAAACTAGAATTATATAAAAGAGCAAGAGTTATGTTAGAAAAACGTAAAAAGAAGAATAAAGAATTTTACGATATAAAAACAAAAGACAGAACTATCAATAGGAAATAAAGTTTTATTAAAGAATGAAACAATGAAAAAAATATTTAAAAAAAAAAAAAAAAAAAATATTTATACAATTTATTATACTTTTATTATATACTAGCCGGTAATACCCCGGCCTTGCCCTGCGAAATATACATAAATAGCGTATCACAGTATTCCCTCCCGTGGGGGTAGGAAACTAAATAGTTGAGCCACGTGACCAATGTTTCTTGTGTAGGGCTATAAAAATGCCTTTAAAGCCGATCTAACTAATCAAATAATCCCATTCATTTGACTTTGACTTCAATTTCCCGCCCGTGGCGATGCGTAGGAATGGAGTTTAATGGAGTTTCTAAAATCATTTGACATTTGAAGCCAGTTCCAAGACTAATACTAAGAATGCAGACTAAAGCTTTCCAACAGTTTCCCGCCCGTTGTATTGCCCGCAAAGTACCGAGGATTTTTTATTAATATTTAGAAATTAGTACGAAGACATTCGTATGAAAAAACGATGAAAACACAATTCTGAATTCCAAACTTCGTCCCTTTTCCTTGGGCAAGCAAATTTTAAAACCGGTAGCACATGTGTCGAATAATTTAATGTGAGCTGCTTTGAAAATTAGTTTCAAAATAATTGGATGATAAACAGAAAAGTTGTTAAATGATTTTCAAGTCAATCAGACGAATCAAAAAAGTTTTATACAGCAATTTTTTGCGAATTTTCCGACCTTGTGGGTAGATTTTCCAAAATCTTTGGCGACCGTGACTATTATGCTTTTGTGTAAAACCTTGAAAATGAGTTTGAAGCCAATCGCATGAAAATTAAAAATGTCGAATGCCAGAGTTTTCCACCAATTTTCCCACCATAGGGCTGAATTTCCACAAAATACACGTGTCGAATTATTTTACGTGAAGAGCTGTGAAAATGAATTTGAAGGTGATCGGACTAAAATTAGATTTTCGCCCATACAACCTTGAGACCTCCATTTTCGGCCATGGGGGTGGATTTTCCAAAATTGGTAAGATATGTGTCAAATGAATTTTTGTGTAGATCTTTGAAAATGAGTTTGAAGCCGATTGGATGGTAAAAAAAAAGTTTCATACAACAGTTTTCCGTGATATAAATATTTTTACAAAAATGATTTTTCTTATGTAAATACATACTTTTAAATTTCTTTAATCTATATGAGCGAAAACGGCGGTGAAAAAAATAAACCCGTTACATTTTGTGGTTTTTTTTACTTTAAATGTGTTTGACAGTCAAGATCGACTTGCTGGAAATGTCACATAATTTTGAAAAGCTTTTTGGTATTATATGAAAATAAACACTTTGAATACTTCTGTTGATTTAAAAGTATACTTCTAAGCTTGTTTCATTACACACATATAAAAAGAGCAATAGAAACAACATAGATATTCAGGCCTGTTCCCAAATCCACATCCACTGAAAAATTTCGGAACTGAAATTACTTTTCGTTTTAGCTATTCCGAACACGCAACGAGTGATTTTATCGTTTTGAAAACGAGTAGCATTTGAGTCGACACAATTGCAAGTAATTTCCAGATTACATAGGAAAATGAAATTTAATATTCTTTATCATTTTTAGATGCGAATTAACCCATTCATTCATTTCATTAAAGTCAAATTACATATTTTTTAATTCATTTAAAATTTGTCTGTAAATTTCACCATCAAATAATTACATTTTGGGATTACATTGTTGATACAGTGACAACTCTTTGTGGTGCGTATACGAATTTTATTTTTTCCTGGCTTGTGCACAGCTTATTATCATTAACTACTGAATATACATAGATTCGTCAAACAAGAATTTTTCTGAGGCCAGATGCTTTGCTGACCGCAACACCCCAGAGCGTCCTTGTCAAAAAAAAAGCCGAGATACACTCAAAAATCTGCGATACCCATTTTAAAGCTTTCCAGTGGAAATCTGCACCCGATAAAGGGCAGACTTCTAACAGAAGGAAATTAAATGCTGATGCCGTTCCCAATAGCAATGTACCGCAGTGTATTAAAGTGTATTTTGAATTAAATTGTCCACGTCAAACTTAATTCTGTCAACGCAAGTTTATGGAAAACATCTTGAGTTCCAACGAGATATATTGAAAAAAATGTCTCAGATAGCGCGCTCGCAAATCATTGACAAATCCAATATGCTTCCATTCCAAAAAGGGGATACTTGTGAATAATGCATCTCTTGATGCATTGTATGATTATAAAAGTCGTCTAAACCAAGACATTGTGGAAAATTTTTTTGGAGCCATGCGGTCAAGGGGCGTACAGTTTGACCATCCGACTCCTCTTCAATTAAAGTATAGATTAGGAAAATATATAACAGGTATGAAAAAACGATAACAATCAATTAACAAATAATTCATTGTATTAATGATAATAATTGTCAAATGTTTGGCTTCATGTTTCAGCTTAGTGAATGTTGGTAGTTATGTTCTATGTTCTGTATTTTATGTTTTTTTTAATATTATCATTTATTAATAATTAATTGTAGGTACTGTAAACAAAAAAATGAGCCTGAAGATTTTGAGCTAGAAATCGCAAACAACATATGTATGTACCTGAACACAATAACATCGATGAGTTGACGGACGATGCCATTGAATAAGTTGCAGGTTATGTTATTAAAAACGGTCCAATAAGCACTCAGAAAGTTCGACACTCACCTAAGTGGATGAGTTACACATGGAGGACTAATAAACCCGTCTGAGCACTTTACAAATAAGCTCAAACAGCTAGAACTCATATTTTTGAGTTATGTTGGAGAACATTTTAATATAACTAACAATTTAAAAGAAAAATTAATAATGGCTGCGGAAAATGTGGATATTGATTTTTGTGTAAAAACTTTTTATTTTAAAATTAGAATTTATTTTAGAATTAAGAACCTCAACAAAAAAAAATTTCTATCCAAAATCAAAAACAACGATTAATTGCGAATTCAACATTACTTAAAATATAACTATAAAAAACAAGTAAGAATGCTATAGTCGAGTATACCCGACTAAAAAACTCCCTACACCCACTGCGAAAATTTCCGATCGTTTCTTCGTACTTTTACGCATAGGCACACAGATACACAACTACGCACACACACAAGCGACAGCGCAAGCACGGCATTTTAAGTCGTGGCTGTGCTTCTACTAATCCTTTTCCACTCCTTTTTGACCTCAGTAATTCTTTCGTCCCTTGTCCTTGTTAGATCGGCGGTTCTATTTCGCTTTATTAGCGACCACACATTTTCAATAATGTTCAAATCTGGACTTTGGGTTGGCCAATCCAGGGTTTCCACCCCAACATCTCTTAAGAATGTGGTAATCATTTTTGCCTTGTGGCAAGGAGCGTTGTCCTGCTGGAGAACAAATTCTTCCCCGATCAAACTGTCGCCGGAGGGAAACGCATAATCGTTCAATGTTCTAAGATATTGACCCTGGTTCATAAGACCGTCAATGGGAACCAAGTCGCCCACACTATTATAGGAAACTGATCCCCAGAACATAACGCTCCCACCTCCATGGCCTACTTTTTGACACACAGGTGCATTTTTTTACGATAATTTTTTTTTAATCGTACGTAAACTTTTTTTTTTGATGAGTGGAACTCAAAAGTACTCTCATCCGTCCACAGGAAATTGCGCCAAAATGAAACAGACTTGATGATGTACCTTTTCGCGAACTCCAAACGCTTAAGTTTGTTTTTAGGGGTGATGAAAGGTATTTCTTTAGCTATATAACTTTTTATTAATTAAACGCCTGCGTATGGTTCTCTCACTTATCGGATTGGATGCAGTCCTATTCCACTCCAAGGCCACAGATTTTGGTGTTATGAGAGGGTCTCTTTTAAATTGGCGCACGATCAGACGGTCTGCATCAGCATTTGTTTTTCGATTTCTGCCTGTTCGGCGTACATTGGTTATTTGATTCAAGTTTTTATGTTTATTGATTTGATAATACACAGTTTGACGTGACAAATTATATTCCTTAGCGATATTTATTACGGAAATACCCATGTTATATTTTGTCACAATTTCTGCTCTTATTCCTGTACTAAGTTCAGATATTTTACCCATTGTTAGTATTAAAAACACGGTTATATTTAATAATAAGAACGATTTTTCAAAAACTTCTTTAATAACACTTTTAACTCGCCAAGAAACAACGAAATCACGTGATGTCAAAATACGTATGCCGCAGCAAAATACGTTGTCTGCTTCCATTCTTAACAGCAGAAAGAAATGACAAAAGATAATAGACAAAATATTTAGCATATTTACAGTTATAAATATGTATTTCACTTTGATTATCATTTTCGCTTCGTTCAATAAAACAGTACTTAGCAAAAGAGACTAATAGTCAAATGTAAGCTATGTCAAAATACTTATGCCGACTAGTGAACATTCCAAATTTGGTGTCTATATAGTTGCTGAGATCGACGCGTTCATCCGGACAGATAGACGGAAATGGCCAAATCGAAATCTCTTTTGATACTGATCAAGAATATATATACTTTATAGGGTCGGAGATGTCTCCTGTCTGTTACATACTTTTGCACAAATCCAATACCCCTTTTTACCTATTTTATGGGTACAGGGAGTAAAAAACTTCACCTTTTTGCATTACAATAGGATATTTTAAACCCCACGGACCTATTAAGGGTCAATCAACTTAATCTATTGCCGTTTCATTCACACTCACTATACTATGTGCTTTTCACTCGTTCTTGTTGCTAGTGTATGCTAATCGACAGATTTTGCCAACGAGACCATCTTATACTTATTTCATCATGGTTCGGAGCAGAGGCGTTAGTAGCTCCGCTATTCTTTTCCGAGCTGGAAACACACGACTGGGGTTGTGGTAGTGCGGCTTATTTACCGAAGAGTCTGGGATGCTGAGGTCAGCAAAGCATCTGGCCTCAGAAAAATGCTTGTTTGACGCATCTATGTATATTCAGTAGTTTATGATATTTTCCGGCTAGGTGGGGAATAGTTTCGGCACTCCAAAGATAGCCGTTCTTTCATTTTTTTTTTCTTTAAGTTACACCAAGATTGAGATTATAATTGTATTTTGAATACATGTTATAATACAGTAGGTAGAAAACTACTCACATGCTGCATTGTATTCTCTTGTATAAATTGAGTTTCGCCCTCTTGTAAGATCCGCATGAATATCTTGATAGCGTTTTCCAAAAAAGAAGGATACGAAGAAGACTGCATGATCATTTCAAAATGTTCACTCAGCTCCTGTGTAGCTTTCAACTTGATTTCTTCATTCGCGGCCGGATCATTAAGGATGTTTAAGTAATTCCGGAATGTATTTACGGGTATATTATCACTATGAGCCATTTTAAGTGACCATTAAATGTGTTTTTCTTCCAAACGAAATATGTTTTCACCGGTGTAAACAAGCGAGATATAGCAAGTGAAGCACAGGGTGATCTAGCATTGATAAAGATAGCGCCGTAAAACTATATAGCACTACTATTTTAGAAAAATAATTACTAGCTGATAGTAAGTACTGGATGGAATGGAAAAGAAACATATATTTAAAAACTTGATAGATAATAATCAGCCGTGGTCCAATAACCGAATTCACACGGAGAACTCATAAAAGAGTAAATTTATTCATTCTGACCCCAAATTTTAATATTTTAATTTAGTTATTTTAATACAGTGCTTATCCAATTCCAAAAAAGAAAATCATGATCTGCTAACTACGTGTAATAGGCTATTCACACTGAGCCACCATCTAACATCAAAAATCATCAGGCGTGCCGAAACTTGACCATTAGTCCACCTATGTTCCTATCCCACTCGTGCCTTAACGATTATAAGCCGATTGTTTTCGTATGCAAGACTGAATATTTGATAATCACTACGAAAATGAACACCTTGTCAACAAAAATGAATAGCTACATCATGAGAAGGAGTAAAAAACAAATGTTTACATATTTAAGTTCATAAAACCTGTCTGACTGACATAACAAAATATGCAAAATGGCCGAAATGTGGACTTCAAGAAATAAAAAATTTTGAAATGCCAAATCCATTAAACCATTACAAAAATTGCATTTATTATAATAAGCATTAGGCTTTGACAAAGTTACGGTAGATAGAAGCATCAAGTATACAACCAAATAGAGATACCAGTCTTTGGGCAACTTTTGCACGAAAAATTTTCAATGTGGCAGGTCCCACACGCTTCGTATTTGTTTGGGTGGGACCTGCCGCTTCACGTGGTATCTGCCACTCCGGGTATTGAGAGAGAGAGCAGCACTGCGGCCAAGTTAGTGGCTCTGTCGCAGATGCTTAACGACCGCCGAGTCGAGAGCAACAATGAGTGTATGCGCTACTCTGCGCTTGCATGGGTGCAAACGTACATACATACATGCATATATGTATCTACATGCACGAGAATTGGTTCCCTTTTTTTCTGCTATTTCGATAAACAACAAATTGATGGTGTTTATTCAAATTACACAGCATAGCAATTTTTATATTATATAAAAATGTAAAAAAAAATTCCAGGGTATGAATGCATCGACGCACAAATGCGATATATTTCGAAACGAATATTGTTCAAGGCCTGCATACTTTTCACAAGCGCGTTTGGCGATTCCATATCTTGTACACACGCATGCATCTGTTCATGTGCCTAGCATAGGATATCGATGCTGGCTTTTCACACTGTAGATCGTATATTCTTTATTATGCAACACGTAGCATTTGCGCATTTGTGGAAATACAAATGCTCGTCAATTTGTATGAAAATTTAAGAAATTCATAATTGTTGAAATTGACAACGATTTCGATTCATTTTCGCATTCTGAGAAACCAGAATTAGCAGCTAATTCAGTTCTCTCAATAGCATTGAAGCGTAATATAAAAAATAAAGGAAAAATCGTAAAATATGGACAGTCATGGATTTTAAGGAAGTCTCTCCAAAAGTACTTCCAACAATTATGCTTCTTCTCGGAATTCCATTGAGTCATTTTAAAAAAGCAAGCCACACAATGCTAAAACTAATGTTCACATTCAAGCGCCTATATGATTCTGTCAAGCCAAACACTACACGTATAGGTATAGAAATATCCATTTCTCTTGGTAAAGTCCTTTACGTCTCAGTATACCAAAAAATTCCATTCACACATGTTTGGCTTATATACGGCTTAGACTATACAGTATTCAAAACATAACGATATACGACGTTATACGAAGCATTCATACTATCCGTATTGAACAAAACAATGAAATATACAAAAAAGTGCACAGTCAGTCCGGGGCTTTACAAAGCTGTGCAGTGCAATTCGTGTACGAATAGGAGTGGAAAATTCTTTTTTGGAAAATGTTATACGTGGTATATGTAAGTTAAAATTCCAATAAGGATTTTATTTAAAAAAATATAAATGGTTTTATTGAAGACCAATTTAGAACTAATTAAATCTAAAGAACAATGTTTACTTATAGCCTAGCGCTTTCCTCTGCCGCTGTCGCAGTCGCTGCTCCGCTGCCGGTATCCGCTGCTGCCATTGGTCACTGTTGTTGTTAATCGCTGCTCCGGCTTCTGCCTGTGGTTGCTGCATTGTTGTCCCGTTGCGCAACCACTTGCACTTGTTGGTCCCACGGTGTCTTGCCAAAAATGCCAGCTCAGCGCACGTGGCCTTTTAGCCGCGATCGGTGTCCGCGTGACTTCTCACGGGTCACCGACACCTTGCGTAATTCCTGCTCCCACGGTGACGCCTGGGTTCTGCTACCTCAGCACGCGCGTGTAGCGGATTGTCCGCAGCTCGTGTAACATTGGTCTTTAACTCTTCCCCCTTTAAGTGCGAGCGTCCTCGGTCGCTACGTACAATAATACAGGGGTCGAGTTCTGCATAGTGCCGCCTGGTGGTGTTGTGCTGGCAGCGCTCGTGTGGTGCCTTCTAGACACAATCCGGATGATAACTCCAAGTACCAGGGATATCAAGATAAAGAATAGGGTGTAATTAAGGCTTATTTCCAACGTAGCCTTGTCTCCGAGCCTTTCCAGCTTTCGCGTGTTATTGATGTTTAATTCCTTGATCATTTGCAGTGAGAGGACTTCGTCGACCACGCTTTGTTCCGCTGTTAGCTGGAACAGAGGGGCTTCTGGCTCTGCCATGTAGGCTTCCTCGGCTTTGTATTTTGTTCTTCCAATCCTCACTGAAGAATTCTGGTATTGGACGATAAATGTCCCCTTTAGATTCAAGTCTTTACCATCGAGTGTTATATTTCCATTGAAATCGTTCAAGAATATGGTTCCTGGCAGTATCTCTTCATGGTCCGGAATGTGTTGGTTGTTTACAGAAGTGCATGCTGGTTCCTCCAGCCTCAATAGCGCTGTTATACAAGTGTTATTGCTTAAGTCTAGGAGATTATTTATGTTGCAAATTGTTTTGTCATTATGTGACTTACAAGGTTCCTTAATTGCGAATAGTTCTTTACTACATTCTAGTAGTTGCTTATATTCTATGTTATATATTGTTTGTCTCTTTTTAACAGCTCTAACCTCTTTTGTTCTACAAGATTCCTCGCTCAGAGTTGGCAAGCTTATAATGTAAAGCAGGTCCTCGCCGTTCGTAGCAAGCTTTATTTCTGCGAATTCTAATAGTTCCTCTACGTTGAAAAAAATTTTGTTCTCTTTTTTAAAAATTTGCTCTACTATGGTTATCTCTGTTGCTGACAGTATGAATGAATTTATTGTATTTGCTTTTGCCCAACTTATGGCGTATAAAATATTTGTTAGTTCTTCTTTTATTAGTTGAATTTTATATTTTAGAATGGCTGCTTCTTGATTATTCATGTTATCTGTACTCTGCGCAGCTTTTAAAATTGTGTTCGTGACATTACTGATTTGATTTATTTTATCATTAATTATTCTATTGATAACGACTTGCCTGTTGTTATTCTCTAGCTGTTCATTTATTTTGTCTTGTAAAACTTCATGGTCGTGCCGATCTGGTGTTCCGGCTAACCATTTCCATGCCGTACCAATCATTTCTATTGCTCTTTTGTATTTTCGCGGAGGCTTAAGCCTACGCAAGTCCCTCTTGATTTGTGACAGTTCAAGGGAGAGGAATGGGTGAAAAGGATGAGATGAGGTGAGTTTTTTTAATGAGCTATCTAACGTGTTGTAGATTTCTTCGTATTTGCTCAAACTAAAAACGTGGATGATCTTGAACGTCCCGTCCTGTCTAGCTGCTGGTCCTGTGTCCAGTGATATTAGTTGCGAGTTTGAATAATCGAGCACTGTGGTCATCCCTAGACATGTTGGCAAAAATAATCTGAAATTTTAGGTTCTTATGTTATTCTTGTGGACTATTTTGCCGGATTGGGTTTTTATTGTGGAGTTCCTATCCTCAGCTATTATTTCTTTTTTGTACCTAGACGTGAGTTTGGTTCCCAATCTTTTGTTAATTTTTACGAAAATTGTGTCGCCTATGTTATATTTCCTTGGCTCGTTCCTACTCTTATTGTGGTAATTCAGATCGACTATCTGTTTCTCCTGTAATTTTTTCTTAATCTCCTCCCGTTTTTCCTTTATCGATAACAAATTTTCGTGGAGTGTGCTTCTAAAAAAAATTTCTATCGGTTTTTCCTTAACTACCGAATGAATGGTCTGATTATATTCTTGTACTGCTTTATATAAAATATCTGAATACGGTAGGTTGCTGTTGTCTTTCTTTAAGCAACGACAAATGTCGGACAATGTGGAGTGGAAACGCTCAACTTGACCATTACTTGTTGACGAATACGGCGCGGTTGTGTGTACTGAAATACCTAACTGATCTTCAAGTAAAAACCTAACGGAAGCTGAATTTAAAGCCCTGTCATTATCCATCACCACCCACTTAGGCATTCCAAACGCTATGAGCATTTCCCTCAGTGGGTTTTTTATATGCTCCGAAGCCCTAGACTTCAAAATTTTGACCTGTGCGTATTTTGAGAATTTGTCTATTCCAGTTAAGATATTGTATTGTTCTACTATATAAATATCGACATGTATTATTTGACCTGGGTATTCTGGTATAGGGGAAGCTTGGATTTCGCCTTTTGGCGGATGTCTGTCGTACTTTGACTCTTTGCATGTTACGCACCCATTTACTATAGCTTGAATTTTCTTTTGTGCTTGTGGGAAAAAATAATTTGAAAGTATCTGTGCCTTGTTTTCTTTTGCGTTCCTATGTGCTCTCTTATGTTCCAGTGTTATTATCTCGTCTTGCTGGCTTACTGACGTTACATCATCTACCTGTTTCTGGGCAAATCTTATTTTATATGAACTAAAATGGCTTGGAAAAATGTTTTGAATTTTCCCCATAACTTGCTCTGACGTACATATTCCGTTTAGGAGTTTCGGATCAAGCCGCTGCTTGAGAATTTTTATTAACTCATTTTCTGTAAAATTGGTTCTTTTAACAATATGTCTGTGGTAGGTAGGGAACGGAATTTCGAATTCAGTCGAGTCAGAGTCATCTGTCAACAAAAATAATTGGTTCTTGAAAACATTAATTGGAGCCTCTACGGAATATATAAGATTGTGAGAAGAACTTTCGTCGCTATGAACTGTCGCTGATGAACTAAGAGTGTTGATTTCTGGTTTCGGAGGAGCCCTGGACAATGCGTCGGCCACCACGTTGGCTATTCCTGGCTTATACCTGATCTCGTGGTTATATTCGCCTAGAAAATCCCTCCAACGCTTCAGTTTCGCGTTGTGGTTATTAGCACTGTTCGAGAAAGTTAAAGGTTGGTGGTCTGTGTATATGATAACTTTTGAAAACCCGTACAAATAGTGTCTCAAGCTACGTAGGGCCCATACAATAGCTAACATCTCCTTCTCGTTTGTCGCGTAGTTTTCTTCCGTCTTTGAAAGTGTCCGAGAAATAAAAGCTATTGGTCTATGATTCTGTTCCAAAACTGCGCCGATCGCGTAATCTGACGCATCCGTAGTAAGTTGGAAATCCTTCCCAAAGTCTGGATAGGATAGAACAACGTCTCTAGAAACAAGTGTAGCCTTTAATTTGCTGAAGGCGTCTAGTGCTTCCTCGTTTAGATCTATACGCGTCTTGTTCGATATGTGCTTGGACACCCGTCCGCCTTCTCCCCTCAACAGTATAGTCAAAGGTTTAGCTAGTTTCGCGTAATCCCTAATAAACCGTCTGTAATAACTGGTCATACCCAGAAATGATCGAAGTTCCCTTAATGTTCTAGGCTCCGGAAATTTTGTAATGGCCTCTACCTTTTCAATGTTTGTTTTAACCCCCGTTTCCGATATTGTGAATCCCAGGAAATCCACTTCGTTTTTAAAGAAATGACATTTGTCGATTTGGATTCTCATATTAGCGTCTTGGAGTGTTGTGAAAATTTTACTTAAACTCTCGGCGTGCTCGGCTTCGGTTCTGCTATAGACGATAATATCGTCAATATACACGCGACATATTTTCCCAATGTGTTCCCTTAGTATGTCATCCAGTGCCCTTTGGAAGATAGATGGGGAATTTTTTAACCCGAAAGGAAGCCTGGTAAATTCGTATTTACCACCATTCACCGAAAACGCCGTTTTTTCTATATCTTTCTCCTTGAGAGGAATCTGGTGAAACCCGCTTTTCAAGTCTAGCACCGAAAAATATTTGTTTTTCCCCAATTGGGCGATAATCTCCCCGATTTCTGGAATAGGGTAGCGGTCTGAGACTGTAACTTCGTTCAACTTCCTATAATCAATCACTAATCTATATTTCTTTTCGGACGGACCGGACTTTTTTGGCACCACCCATACAGGTGCGTTATATGGTGACCGCGAAGGTCTTATGACGCCATCTGCCAACATTCCTTCTACCTGTTTTTCCACCTCTTGACTCAATGACGCTGGGTACGGATAATGCTTCCCGTAAACCGGAGCGTCAGACGTAGTTCGGATTTCTCCCACCACCTTGGTCGTGTATGTGAGTTTGGTGTCGGGGTCAGCGAATAGATTAGTATGGGTGTTCATAAGTCGCTCTATAATGCTTTTCTGAGATTTTGTTAGTTGGTTTAATTGCGCGCCTATCGTATTCACTGCCTGCGCTGTCAATTGGTGAATTTTGATCTGATAGCCATTATCTATTTTCAGGATGTCGTTTTTAACGTCTATAACTGCGCCTATTTGTTTCATGGAATCATTACCCAAGATCCCGTGGAATGTTCTTAAAGTCGGTAGTAAGAAAAACTTCATTGGTCTGTCCTTTAAATTGAAAATATTCAACAGTGTATGGTGCGTGATTTCTGTATTCCCTCCTACGGAACTGGCCGTAAAGGTTTGATTGTTTAATTTAGGGTTCTGTACTAATGAGTTCTGTATGTAATTTTGATTTGATCCGGTATCGATGAGAAATTTAAGAACCTGCCCGTTCCCCATTATGACCTTAAAATACGGTAGTGAGGAACGGTTTACTCTAAAAAATGTAATTCGGACGTATCAATGTATTCCTGCTGTTGATCGTCTTCTCCCTGCCAAGACAGTTCTTCCTGTAGCTCTTCTATGTTCTCCTGCCCTGTGGCCTCGTAGTATGCCTGTTCTTCTACATCCGTAGTGCGCTGAGTGTCCACATTTGGCTCGGTCTGAATATGATATTGTCTCTGTATTTTCTGGGGATTTTGAACATTTCCTACACTAAGTGGTCTTTTTCCGGCCCAATCATTGTTACCGGGTCTATTCATGTAATTCACGTTACGTGTACGGACTGACTGGTCAACTTCCATAGGTTCTTGCTTAGGTTGTGGACGTGGGGGCGGAGGTGGCAAAGATTGTGGCCTGAATTGTGGTGCTGCAGGTTGAGGCTGTGGCCTAAATGGTTGAGCTGGTCTAACGAAATTTGGGTGAGGACTTGGATTGGGTTGGTAGTAGAGATGGGGTTGGAAATTCTGCTTAGACATTTGTGGACGAGTCTGATAATTCATCTGGAGTTGCCTTGGGGGTAGTGGTGGTCGGCTAACCTGAGGATTTCTGGGATTTTGATAGTTTCTAACGTTTTGGTTCTCTATCAAGCTACATAGGTGCAATGCATGTCCTAGGTCGTAGGGCTCTTTGATAGCCAAGAGCTGAGATAAGTTGCCGTTTAAACCTCGTACAAACGTATCCAACGCTTTATCTCTATAGAGGGCCGTAAGGGCTTGTATTGTTTCCTGTGAAGCCTCATGGCTACCTATTTGATTAAGAATCAGTGACAGTTGGTGATAAACGGATTGGTAAAATTCTACTATCGAGCTATTTCCCTGCGTGAGCGAATATAATTGGTATTCCAAAGTTTTTAAGTCCCGACGGTCTGCGTAATGCGACGTCAAGCATTTCGAGATCGCTTTCCAATCGAGTGGGGTATTGTATGATTCTAGAACTGCGTCTGCTTGTCCTATTATTTTGTTGCGAATAGCCAACAATATCCCATAGTACTTTGGGGATCCTACAAAATCCTCATAAATTTTAAGTACCCTTTCAACACTTTTCTTCCATGAATTAAATTCGCTTTTATTTCCGGAAAAGTCCCTTAGTATGCGTACGATGTCAGGTAGCTTGTCCAGTTCACCTAGATTGTGAGCTAACTCCCGCTTGATTGTCTGATCCTGATGTTCGGATAGATCCTTGTTTGGGTTGAGAACTTCCTTAACTAATTTGCCTATGTTTGCGGTTAGCACTGTCAACACTGTTTCCTCCACGTCTCTTTGAGTCACTAACCGTCCGGCCATCATTGGGCTTGCCGAAGTGCCTGATGGCCCCGAAAGGTTCTCTAACTTGTTAAGTAATTCTTGGCCTGGCATCTTGGTTGCACTTTATAATCTTAATGTTTGGTGATATGAGTTTATGGAGAGTTTATGATTTTAATGGAATAGATATGGGCATTCAAACAGGTCGGAGCTTGCATGAACTTGATATTTTGTAATATTTGGCTTAAATGTAGTTTATTTTAAGTTTACAAATTTTATTTAGATCCTTTTTTGGATTCAGAGGTTTCAATTTAGATTTGCCAACTGGCTTGGAAAAATATTATTATTATTCTTTATTTATAATTCTTTTTTATTTTGTTTGTGAGCTTATGCTTTCCCTTTTGGGTTCGCTTGTTAGATTTAAATTTGTTAACTGGCAAAAAAATTTTTTAATTCTGAGTTAAGGTTTGTTAATTTCTTAATTTTGACTAAAGTTCTTAATTTCTAGCTTACATTAACAACATCCTCGGCGTTCTCCAGCGCTGGTAGATTTGGTTGGTTCTCTTTTATCCCACGATGAGTGACCAATGGTTTCTTACGCGGGTGACTCGAGCACCGCCTCTACACTTCGACGCGCGTGTCCTCAGAACGGATCTGGGAGGACTTAACGACGATTTTTGAATTTGCCCGATCTGTCAGTCCGCGGTATTTTTTGTGGCACGTTTCTGTGGCACTTTTTTCGTAACCC
Source organism: Hirtodrosophila histrioides (assembly GCA_037075165.1). Lineage (NCBI taxonomy): Eukaryota > Metazoa > Arthropoda > Insecta > Diptera > Drosophilidae > Hirtodrosophila > Hirtodrosophila histrioides. The sequence goes on along the minus strand of JBAMCL010000177.1, from coordinate 236,227 downwards.
GTGTGTGGCGTTTATTTGACGGCACTTTTCGCGTTACTCTATACTTCGGTCGCGTTATGTGGCACTTTTTTCTTGTGGCACTTTTCACACGAACCGTCGCGGATTTTTTTCGCGTCGCGGACTTCCAGAACGGGTCCCTGCTCGGGCGCCAGTTAAAATTCCAATAAGGATTTTATTTAAAAAAATATAAATGGTTTTATTGGAGACCAATTTAGAACTAATTAAATCTAAAGAACAATGTTTACTTATAGCCTAGCGCTTTCCTCTGCCGCTGTCGCAGTCGCTGCTCCGCTGCCGGTATCCGCTGCTGCCATTGGTCACTGTTGTTGTTAATCGCTGCTCCGGCTTCTGCTTGTGGTTGCTGCATTGTTGTCCCGTTGCGCAACCACTTGCACTTGTTGGTCCCACGGTGTCTTGCCAAAAATGCCGGCTCAGCGCACGTGGCCTTTTAGCCGCGATCGGTGTCCGCGTGACTTCTCACGGGTCACCGACACCTTGCGTAATTCCTTCTCCCACGGTGACGACTGGGTTCTGCTACCTCAGCACGCGCGTGTAGCGGATTGTCCGCAGCTCGTGTAACATTGGTCTTTAACTTGTATGTATATTACATTTTTATTTCTCCAATTTAATATTTAATATTTACACATTTTATTGCAAACTACTATAAATATATTAAAATTTGTGCGGTTTTATTTTGGAACGTCTGGCAGTTCTGGTAATTTTTCGATATTTTCTAATACAAAAATCTATCAATTATCGTTTCGATATACACAAATCGATCAACTATTATTTGCATACAAATAGGCAATAATGTCTTGCTGCGCCATTGGAATTTGCTTTCTAATTTTAAAACGCGTCGTTTAAGACTAATATCAGTCATTTTGATGCAGTCTTTATGTGGGGCCCTAAACTTTAGTTACCCAGAAAACAACGAAAGGGCCTTCTTCGACATCATCGGGATACGCATGGAATGTTGTTTGGTGTGAAACACCGATTCCCACTGACATCAACATCCAACATCAATTTGACATTTGCGTCAGTAGAGAGGAAAACTTTATAAATTATTATAAAAATTATAAGAATGGATTTAAATAATATGGTGGCTATTTTTGCTGCTGTTGTGCAGCATGACAATGAGGTAATAACAAAACTAATGACGGTACTCAACAATATAAACGAAATGCTGTTTGCTGAGCAGCAGGTAGACGACGATTTGTTTATGTTGGCGTCCAATTTAGATGTGCAACGGAGATTTGGATGCTTGTAAATGCAAATATTTTATAATAAACACTTGCAAATTTCTATTATATGCATTATTAAATTATTTTAGAAGCTGTTTGGAACGTTTTGGGAGATGGACGTTCCCCAGAACAGAAATTTGAACTGTCTGCTAATGTTAGGGAAGAGGTACAAAAATTTTAGGAACGCTATTCCACTGGGGAAGCGGATAGCGATAGCCCTGTACACACTGGGTTCATCCTCAGAGAAAACATCAAGCCTATTCACGACAAAACTATTCCTTGACCAACTTCGAAGTGTCCTTGTGGTGGTTATCTAGCTGGAACTTGACTTTAAAGGCATTTCCGCTTCAGCAAATGGCAAAATCGTAGTCCAGAGGATCTCTCAATAATTTATTGCACACATTTTTGCTTTTATCCGCAATATCAGTATCCTAGTATCTCAGCAGCCCCAAACCTTGATTTAACGAAAAAATTGGAAAATTGTTTGGATAACATGGAAACGATATTTTAGACGACCTAAAGGAAAACTTGTGACACCAAATACACAATTACGATAGTGAAACACGTCGGCAATTCGATTATGGTGTGGGGCTGCTGATATACTGATATTGCGGCTATCTGTCATCCGTCATTTGTTATTCGTTATCCGTTGTTTTTTTAATTAACTTCCGAAAATCGATCACTAAACGTTTTAATTTGTGACCAAATTCGTCAACACCCTTTTTGGTGATTTGGACGGCCTTATAATGCCACTAGAAGTTGTTTAACTTCTGATCTTCCTAATCTAATGCCAACCATACACGGGCCGATTTTAGCACAATCGGTTGCGGCAACCAGTTGTCACTCAAATTGGGTCTTTGCCTCGCACGCCGCAATCAGATCAGCCAACTTCGTAGCAATGGCGTCGGCAAGTGCCGAATTTATAAATAATTGATAAAGTAATTATTGTAACTAACTGGTTTATTTAAATATATAAATTAAACAAAAAACCGAAATTTCAGAAAAATATTTTAAAATTTTGAATTTTGTTAATAATAACAACAAAAAGAAAATCTGAATATCCAATAATGCTATTATTTTCTGCTAAACAATGCCGCTTATCAACGGCAGCAAAAGATCTTCAAATGTTTCGCACAAAACAACAGACAAGTACCAGGCGAACAAAAAAAACAGTAGCGGGAAAAACCAAAACGAAAAGGGAGACGCCCACAAAGATGTACACAACTATGCACAACTATAGCCCAACTATAGCAAACCCACCCCCGAACCTGAAGCAGAGCTCTGCAAGTGTTTTGCATACAACGAACAGCATTTGAACCAGGCGATCAGCGAAAACAGTAGCAAGAAAGTACAAAACCAAAGGGAAACGCCCACGAATTGTACCAATCGAGTTGTGCGTTGTTCAACTACAACACAACCAGTTGGGGCAACTCGCTGCTCGTATCAAAAGGTTTTGATACAGAATTCAGTTGGCCCAACATTGTATCAACCGTTCCAATTACATTGCAATCGGTTGCCGCAACCCGAAAAACTCACTCAAGTTGGGCAACTGAATTGGCGCGTGTATGGTCCGGGTAAGATTAAGTTCGAATATATAAAAATTTTGGGCTGCCCAAATTTCACCAATCAGTCAGTCAGTCAGGTTGAACTCTTTTATATATATAGATTTGTTATGTTTTTATTATTAAAAAGTGTTGCATCGGGGTAGTCAAAATATCGATAAGTTAGTTAAGCAATAAAATTCACCCAAATAAAATAGCCGTTAATGTTAAATTTAAATAGTAGGGGAAATTTTTTTTTATGATATTTAAGGCTAAAGTAGTGAGGCCCCTTAATCTAGCGGCTTAGCTCACGCCTACGCACATAGCTATGCGTCAGCGAGGCAACGAAACGGTTAATAGGTTAATGTACTCGTTCGGCAAAAACTCTGCAGCTTAACACAAGGTCGAGGAATCCGAAAGTGCTGAAGTAAGATTTTCAAACCGAACGGCGAGTGGTGCAAATTGCACTTAAAAGGAAAAAATAAGTGTTTTGTGTATCCCCAAAAGGTACGCATGTGCCTCAGTTTGTGAACCGTTTAATAGCCGATATCCATTACAGGTTTGGAACGCCACCATTCGGTGTGCGACACCAGCCTGGTGGCACAAGAGCCGTTCTTTGATTCGCTGGTTGGCTAGAGAGTAGTTACGGGCACTCTAGCAGTTGGCATTTTGGCCGTTCGGCCGTTAATCTTGGGCCACTTCAGCAACAAATTTTTGGAGCCCTTGGTGGCAAGCATTTTGAACGACTCGTCTTGTGGATCGTATTGGCAGATAGGTTAGGTTAGGTAGAATCGGTTGACCACCGCAAGGTGGTCCCACATAGACTGAGTAGGTCCTTAGTCTCGCCAAATACTGAAGGTCGTTATGAGGTTTGTTGATCCTGTAAATTTCGTGTGTGCTTGGCAAACGCCAACAGCGAATTGGGAGTGTGTCTGGCCGCTTCTTCTAGTGGTGCGAGCCAGTGTCTGTTGAAGTTGCGAGTGCTGGACAGCTGCTGCTGCTGGCTCCTTACATTTCCGACTGCCGTCTTCCATTAATATCCCCAGCTTTTTAGCATGAGCTGCTGCTAGGCAATGTCCAGTTAATACTCCTATCATAAGTCTGCAATCTTTTCTTGGAAGATATAGCAGGAAGTTAGTGAGTTCCTGGTTTCGCTCCTTGCACACAATTTTGGTAATTCTGCAACTGGTGGTGTTACGCCACCTTTCTCCAGCTTTAGCACAAGCGGATTCATCAAGTTCGCTGTATAGCGACTGCAATGAGATTTGTATATTTCCTTCGTTCTCAAGAGGTAGTCCGACTCCTTTCTTTGCGATCCACTATTTCGTTACCATCAATCCCCCGGTGGCTGGGAACCCAATAAATATGCACTGTTCTAGCAGTGCTTAGATTATCTATAACCACCCATTTGGAACCAATGTAGGTTGTTCGCAATGATTTTATAGCAGCTTGGCTGTCTACGAATAAATTTATTCGTTCGTTCCAAGTTGTTATGGATAGAGCTACTTCTGCTTTCCTTATTGCCACCATACCAGTACGCCGTATAGTAGTATCGGTCGCACTACTGAGATGTAGATCCAATGCATCAGTCGAAGTGAGAGGCCCCAAGTACTACTTAGCATCTTCTGCGATGCGTAAAGCGCGACTGTTGCCGACTGTTGCCTTTCTTCAACATTGAGTCTCCATGTCAGTTTGCTGTCCAGGTATTTGACGTTAGATTTTAGCGTGAGCGGCAATCCGTTCAACTTTGGCGGTACCTTGTATCTCTTAGTAAAGAGAATGAAGTCCGTTTTTTCCGCGTTGAGGTTAAGTCCGGCTCCGGTGGCCCATCTTAGTATTTCCTGTAATGTGTATTCCATGACGGAGCTGAGGGTCGAAGGACATTTTTCTGTGATAATAATGGTAATGTCATCCCTATAGGCAGTTATCTTCGGGGCTTTTCTGTAGAAAAGGCCTCGCATTATCGCTTCAGTTGATACGTGGTTGAATGCACGAGAGATGTCTAGAAAAGCTCCCAGAGCGTATTCTTGGTGGTGAAGGGCTTTTTCTATATTAGCTACCAGGGAGTGTAGCACCGTCTCTACCGATTTCCCTTTGCTGTAGGCGTGTTGGTTGGCCTCCAAGAGTGAGATTGCGCTCTCCCTAATGTGAAGCTCTAGTATTTTTTCCAATGTTTTTAGCATGAATGAGGTTATGCTTATGAGTCTGTAGTCCTTCGGCTGCACGTGACTGACCTTGCCTGCGTTGGACAGGAACACGACCCGTGCAGTTCTCCAGGCCACAGACACATAGTCGCGTTGCAGATGTGCCTCAAACAGTGGATGCAGCCATGGGATGATCCAATTCTTGGTATTCTGCAACATCGCAGGAAAGATTTCGTCTAATCCAGGGGACTTGTAGCTCGTGAACGAGTCTATTGCCCACTGGATTTTCTTCGGTGTGAATTGGCAGATGCAATACAACACAAAACGAAACAGCTGTTGCTGAGCGTTGCGCGCTTTGACATTCTTGTAACATTTGATATTTTGGATTATCCGATTGTTTCGAATTAAAGGAAATTAAATAATAAAATACACTTGATTTATGTTAATTGAATCACTTGCTAACGGATAATTAAATCACTTGCTAGCGTCGTGTAAGTCGGACACCGAAGAAATTTTGTAATTTAGTACGTGAAAACGTACACACACATAGTATAGGCCAGGTACTTATAAATTTGTGTCTTCCGAACAGCTCTTCGTATCGTCAACGTCATCTTGGGCCCACGATAACTTCAACGACAACGTAAGAACCATAAAGCAGCTGTGTGAGTAGTAAAAAAAAGAAAAAACATAAGTACATATATACCCAAAACTTTATGTGTGTGTGTAATTACGCACTTACGCAAATAGAATGCAAATTTAAATTCCACGATATTTTCCTCATTCTTGCCGATATCCACTTGCAGTAGGTTTTAGCAAGTGTTACTTAATGTATTTCAGTTGCCTTGAGCAAAATATTCCCAATTCGTAATGCCCTTATGCAGTGGCGTAGGTAGCTTCTGTAAAGGGGGGAATTGATTCTAAAAATTTAAAAATTTTCTTTTGAATTCGATGCAACAGCTTTACTTGAATTGGAGTCAACTGAACTAGAAGAGCTTGAATAGATAAAACCAGATACCGATAACGGAAATTAAGATTTGGATGAACCAACAATTTCAGCGGTACTAAAACTACCTGAATTGGCAGATCCTCATTCCAAGTCAAACGCAAGCATAATAGAGCGAAAGACTAACACAATGGCCGACACTTTAGCAAGCAAGTACAAGCAATTCCAGAATTCGATGGAAAGAAACTCCATCTGCAAAGATTTATTACTGCAATAAATTTGGTTAACCTAACGAAAGGCCCATACGAAGAAATTGCAATCGAAGTAATAAAGTCTAAAATAGTTGGTTCAACTGTGTACAAGATACTAGAAGAAATCACAATAGATGCTATTATATCCAAATTGCAGACTACAATTGTCGGTAAAACATCCGATGTAGTAAAGGCAAAAATGGCTAATGTCTACCAAAAAACAACCACACAATTCACAAACGTAATTGAGAATTTGCGAAAACTATTGGAGTCTTCGTATATCGATAAAGGACTAAAGGTTGAACATGCTGATACGTTCAGCACCAAAGAAGCCATTTCAGTCATGACCAAAAATTGTGAGCATAGTAAGTTAAAAATAATACTTGAAGCAGGCACATTCAAAACGATGGATGATGCCATCACAAAATATATCCATTGCAGTACAGAAATGACTGGAAATGCAAGCTCTGTATTGTATGCTCAGAGAGGACATGGCCACCGAGGTAATAACTATCGCGGTAATTACCGAGGCAAAGGCAACTATTTTAATAATAACAATTAGAACAACAATTACAATAATAGAGGACGTGGTAACTATAGAGGTAACAACCGCCAAAACGGAGGTTACAACAATAGAAGCAACGTTTCTAACAATAACAACAACAACAGACAAATCGGTAATGTCCGGCATGCCCAAGGCAATGCAAAAAACCAAGAACCCCCTTTAGATACACGAAATTAAAAAAAATTCATTCAATAAACTTCAATCCTAATATTTTTGTTTCATTATGTAATGTAGAATCACGAAAGAAAGTGATATTTTTACCAGATACAGATGCAGATATCTAAATTTTAAAAGAAGATTCTGATGTCTTTAAAGACATTCAATTGAATAACACTAGACATTCAAGGTATTGGTCAAGGAGTCATAAATTCCAAAGGCCTTGCGCCAATAGACCTAGAACCGTCCGAAGATTGATTTATAATTAGACCAAACAATATAAATGTCCAAATTTATGTTCCAATAACATACAGTTCTGGTAACAATTCAATATTTCTACCAGCAAGATCAGAAGTTGTCCGAAAAATTGAACTAACTTCAAGTGAAGATAGCATATTAATTCCAAATCAGGAAATTTAACCTAGTATTTACGTTGCTAACACAGTTGCATCACCAAAGAATACATTTATACGATTACTAAATACGACCAATAAAGACCAATTAATTAATATAAATAATCTAAATTTTAAACAATTTTCGAACTACGATGTAGTTCAAATCACTTCCGAAAATAGGAAAAAATAGTAATAACTCAATTAAGTAAAAATGTTCCAAAACAGTTCAAACCACAATTAGTAGAACTATGCACCAAGTATAGTGATGTATTCGGACTTGAAACCGAATCAATAACAACGAATAATTTTTAAAAGCAAAAGTTAAGATTGAAAGATAAGAAGAAAAGAAATGGCGATTGGTAATTGACTATCGTCTAATTAATAAAAAACTTTTGTTAGATAAATTTCCACTCCCTAGAATTGATGATATTCTGGATCAACTAGGCCGAGCAAAGTATTTTTCATGCCTTGACTTAATGTCAGGTTTTCATCAAATTGAACTTGAAGAAAGTTCAAGAAATATAACGTCATTTTCAACGAGCACTGGCTCATATCGCTTCACGCGATTACCTTTCGGTTTAAAAATAGCGCCAAATTCTTTTCAGAGAATGATAACTATTGCATTCTCTGAACTTGAACCTTCTCAAGCATCTCTTTACGTGGATGACTTAATAGTTATAGGTTGTTCCGAAAAACATATGCTCAAAAATTTAACAGTTTTTGACCAATGTAGGAAATACAATCTTAAATTGCATCCTCAACAAGTAAGAATGCTATAGTCGAGTATACCCGACTACAAAACTCCCTGTACCCAGGTCGAAAATTTCCGATCGCTTCTTCGTACATTTACGCATAGACACACACATACACAAAGACGCACATACACAAGCAACAGCAAAACGACAGCGCAAGCGAAGCATTTTAAGTCGTCGCTGTGCTGCTTCTTCCCCCCCTCGCTCTAGTACTGAATCTTGAATTTGGACAGTAAATTAAGAGTGACTTAAGTATTGTACATTCCAAATCCCAAGGCTATATCTTTAAAACACTGGCTGTAAAACGTTTTGATCAAATTGCGGGGGAACGGTGGGAGATATCTGATATCGGAAACAAACTTGAGCTGCTCCCGCTATACACGAACCTACTTTCCAAATTTGGTGTCTCTAGCTCTTATAGTTGCTGAGATCGACGCGTTCATACATACGGACAGACAGACGGACAGACGGACATGGCCAAATCGAAATCTCTTTTGATACTGACCACGAATATATATACCTTATAGGGTCGGAGATGTCTCCTTCTGCCTGTTACATACTTTTGCACAAATCCAATACCACTTTTTGCCCATTTTATGGGTACAGGGAGTAAAAATGTGCGTTTTTCATGCATGAAGTGGCCTTTCTCGGTCATAAATGTACGGATAAAGGAATCTTGCCAGATGATAAAAAATTTTATGTCATACAAAATTATCCAGTCCCACATGATGCGGACAGCGTTAGAAGATTCGTTACATTTTGCAATTACTATAGGAGATTTATCAAAAATTTCGCGTATCATTCCCGCCACATTACAAATTTATGTAAAAAGAACCTAGAATTCATAAGGACGCCTCAATGTCAACAAGCTTTCGATTACTTAAGAAAAAATTTAATGAGCCCAACAAAAGTATCCAAATCCAGATCAGCAAAAATTTGCATAAAACTGTGGAGCGGTTTTAACTCAAAACCAGTTAAACAAGTAAGAATGTCTAGTCGAGTATACCCGACTACAAAACTCCCTGTACCCAAGTCTATAACTTCCAATCATATTCGTCTCTACACATGCACGCACACAACACAAAGCAACACACACACACGCGACACAGCGTACGCGAGGCATTTTAAGTCGTGGCTGTGCTTCTTCTCCCCACCCCCCCCTCGCTCCAAACGAATCTTGTTCGTTGAATAACTTCCGTGTTTATTATCCGATCAACTTCAAATTTGCACAGTAGATTAAGAGTAATGTACATCAAAATCCCAAAGCGATATCTTAAAACGTGGCTGTAAAACGTTTTGATCGATTGCGGGGGAACGGGGTAAGATATCTGAGATCAGAAACAAACTTGAGCTGCTCCCGCTATACACGAACCTACTTTCCAAATTTGGTGTCTCTAGCTCTTATAGTTGCTGAGATCCATGCGTTCATACATACGGACAGACAGACGGACAGACAGACGGACATGGCCAAATCGAAATCTCTTTTGATACTGATCAACAATATATATACTTCGTAGGGTCGGAGATGTCTCCTTCTGCCTGTTACATACTTTTGCACAAATCCAATACCCCCTTTTTACCCATTTTATGGGTACAGGGAGTAAATATGACGAAAAATGTGAAAATATGATGTCGTGGAAACAGGCTATAAAGGTTAAATGGGCGAGAGTCTAATTATAGTCCGATCACCTTCAAATTCATTTTCCATGCTCTTCACGTAAAATAGTTCGGTACATGAATCAGTGATTTTGGGAAATTCAACCCCATGGTCGGAAAATCGGTGGAAAACTCTGGTAAGCAGCATTTGTAATTTTCATGTGATTGGCTTCAAACTCATTTTCAAGGTTCTACACAAAAGCATAATAGTCACGGTGGCCAAAGATTTTGGAAAATCTACCCACAAGATCGGAAAATTCGCGGAAAACTGCTGTATAAAACTTTTTTGATTCGTCCGATTGACTTGAAAATCATTTAACAACTTTTCTGTTTATCATCCAATTATTTTGAAACTAATTGGAAATGGATGTCAAAGTCAAATGAGTGGGGTTATTTGATTATTTAGATCGGCTTCAAAGATATTATCATAGCCCTACACAAGATAGATTAGTCACGTGTCTCAACTATTTAGCTTCCTACCTTATGTGTATTTCTTACGGTTAACGAAAGTAGTCAAATTCAAAATAATGCACCTTCCTCTTAATATTTTGCCGGGCAAGGCCGGGGTATTACCGGCTAGTATAATATAGATGATTACGAGAAGGAATCAAGATATAGATTAGAGTTAGCATATAAAGGAGCTAGAATAATGCTTGAACAGAACAAGCAGAGAAATAGAAGATAAAAATAATATCATAATATCAGACATAAAAAACAAAAAACAGAAAGTAAATAAAGATAGATTAAAAACATTTGTTGCATAGTGATTTACTGCGGCCATACATAAGTAATAACTAGCATTGGTAAATACGTAAAATAAAATAAAATAAATAAATAAAAATTATATCATTAAATCATTTATAAATTTACCAATTATTTCATTTATTATGAAAATTTCAGTATGCGTCAGCTGCGACATAACTACGTGAAAGTGCAAAAGAGATAAGAAGTCTCTCTCTTGAATCGCTCTCTCGGCCTTAAAACTATTAAGTCCGACTGAAATCGCCATATTGCTTGTATCTCTCAGACTCTGCCTATGCTTTGTTATCGATCTACGGTAGTTGGCGCGCTGCTGCTGAAGTCAATTGTTATTGTTATAGTACTGCGATTTGGTTAATTTAAATCATTTAAATTTATTAATTAGTTATGTACCATCCAAACTTCTGTCACACGATAATTCTTAAACAACATCGAACATGATGGAGTTGTAGAGAGTCGTAGGCAAAGCCTTGTTCGTTTGCCTTCGGCGAGTTGGTTTTGAGCAGTGACAACGAGCAGACGCATTGCAGCTGAGAGAGACGCTTATTAATTTGAAAACACATACTTACATACAACCTTATAAAATATCTACTCTAATGTATAAACATGTAATCTTGAATTCATTAAACTATAATTAAACTTGTTCTTAAATGGAATCGCTATCGAGTTCTCATTTACCATTTTAAGCTGCTATGAACATCCAACCACGCCAAAAATGACCTTCCTGACAAGTCAGAAGTGGGATCAATTAGTACAAGTGGTTAATGAAATAATGAGTGTTAATATCAAAAACTGAAAATGAAAAAAACAAAACGAGTGTTTTAGCGAAAAACGAAAAATGTACAGTGGACAACGTATTTAATTGTGTGTGTATGAAAAACGACTACGAGAGTAGACACGAAAGTTTGTGAACAATGACGGGAAATAAGTATCAGCGCAAGAAGTCACTGCAAGAAAAGTGTAGACATGCTGGTCTATCAACATCGGGAAACAGAGAGCAACTAATGCAACGTTTACGTGAGCATGGCAGTGATGACGAATACGGTAGTGCAGAAATGCAGAATCAATCTATGCGAGAAAGAATTGATATGCTTGAAAATTCAATACGTGAATTGCAAGAAAAGTCATTTCAACCCTCGATGCATTCGTCGCGTTTGCTGCCAATGGCGCCTTCGAGTCGCACGGCAGAAAAGTATAGCAGCGTGCCAGAAAAAGTAACTGTCAACTCTGCTATTTCACCATTGCAAACTCACGAAGCTCATACAACTCCAACGACCAACGAACGACATGTAACATGTTCAATTCTCTCGCGACCATTCCCGATCGTGGACTCGAACATGTACGCGCCCAACGGAAATGTAGCTACGTCTCAGCTGCATGGGCAAACGGATCTAGCAAGTGTTGCAACGTCGCGGCAACATGTTGCTGAATCACATATGTACGCGCCCAACGGAAATGTAGCTACGTCTCAGCTGCATGGGCAAACGGATCTAGCAAGTGTTGCAACGTCGCGGCAACATGTTGCTGAATCACATATGTACGCGCCCAACGGAAATGTAGCTACGTCTCAGCTGCATGGGCAAACGGATCTAGGAAATGTTGCAACGTCGCGGCAACATGTTGCTGAATCACATATGTACGCGCCCAACGGAAATGTAGTTACGTCTCAGCTGCATGGGCAAACGGATTTAGCAAGTGTTACAACGTCGCGGCAACATGTTGCTGAATCACATATGTACGCGCCCAACGGAAATGTAGCTACGTCTCAGCTGCATGGGAAAGGGATCTGGCAAGTGTTGCAACGTCGCGGCAACATGTTACTGAACCGCATATGTACGCGCCTGATGTAAATGTGGCTACGTCTCAGCTGCATTGGCGAACGCAAACGGCAAATGCTACAACGCATCAGCAACAAACTAATAATCCAAATATGTATATCCCTAACGTGAATATACCGAATGTAAATAACGGAGTGCACGCTCAAGAATACCCGGGTATTTGCAAATGGAATATGTATACCTATCCGAACAATATGTATCAAACCAATGCACAGAACAATGAACGTGAAGTGTTACACGAAAATAAAACAAATAATTATAATCCGTATGGCAGTATAAGAGAGATTGTGGCATTGCTTCCAGAATTTAATCCTTCGTCCGATAAATCGCTGGATTCACGACAGTTTATCAAACGTGTTGAATCACTTCGTAACGCATATGAATGGGATGATCGAGCACTGATTTTTGGGGTGCAACAGAAGATGCTAGGTGCTGCAAAATACTGGGTCGACTCAATCGAAGAGGTTTTTCAATCTTGGACAGAGTTTTCCGGAAAGTTCTTAGAAAGTTTTCCATGCATCGAAAACGCAGCTGATATTCACGTCAGAATGTCGAGAACACGCAGAGCCGTCAATGAGTCGCCACAAGAATATTACTACAAGATGCTCGCAATAGGTAAAAAGGGTGAGTTATCTGATTCAGCGATTTCGACACATATCATAAATGGTATCAATGATTATGACTTGAAGAGGAAGATATCCAACGATTACGAATCTTGTAACAGATTATTATGCGATATATTAACGTACAGCGCCCACAACGAAATTAAACATACACCGTTTGGTAGTACCAAACGTTCAACAACATCGTTCCCTCAAAAGCGCAATGAAACACCATCGTCAAATCGCCAAAACGATGAAAAGGGCGAAAATAGGGTAAAATGTTATAACTGCCAGAAAACTGGGCACTATGCTGCCAAATGTCCTGAGCCTCAACGAAAACCACGCTGTGCTGGTTGTAATCGCACTACTCACGACACCGAAAACTGTCCCGAAAAACAAAAGTCAACTCAACGAATTAATAAAATCGAGGAAAACCGGGAAAATGACATTTGTAAATTTATTACGGTTAACGGCAACGGGACGAATGCGTTTGTAGATCCCGGTAGTACTCGGACACTAGTGCGAAAAACGTTTGCCGATCAAGTTGGTGTATCGCAACGCAGCGCGGTAACATTAAAAGGATTTGGTGGAGGGATATACTTTTGCAATCGAAAACTTGTCGCAAAAATAGTCATTGATGAGAACACTTACGAAACTGAAACGCTTTTAGTAGATGACGGCCTACTTTCCGAAAATGTACTTTTGGGCAAAGACATTCTATGTCACGACGGTAACAAACTGATCATTCACGGTAATGAATGTTTTATTGAAAATATAAGGAAAATACGCGCGAACGAAAATTTACAGGCAGTTGAGAACGAAATAATCGAAAAAGTAATTACGGATAACGCTGCATGTTTCGCGTATAAAAACATGGAGCTGGGAAAATGTTCATTAACGAAAATGGATATTTCTCTTACGTCAAACGTGCCCATTTATACAAAACCGTATCGAATACCATTTGCCCAACGTCCCATTGTCGCAAATATGATAGCAGATCTTCTAGAATGCGATATTATTCGACCGTCTGATTCACCGTACGCATCCGGCATTGTTATTGTCAGTAAAAAGAATGGGGAACTTCGTATGTGTATTGATTATCGACGACTTAACACCATCACGACCAAAATACCGTTTCCTATGCCAAATTTAGAGGAGCAGTTTGCACAACTATCAGGTAACGAGTATTTCACAAAGCTTGATCTACGTATGGGTTACTACCAAATCGAATTAAACGAACTGTCTAAGAAGTACACAGCATTTGTCACTTCTGATGGGCATTACGAATTTAATAGACTGCCTTTCGGTTTGATCAACGCTCCAGCTGTCTTCCAATGCGTAATGAATAAGGTAATTAGTCGAATGAAGCCTGGAGAGGTGTTAGCATATCTGGATGATGTAATAATTCCAAGTAAGTCATTTGAAGAGGGAATTAAGCGCTTAGAAAGAATGTTTGAAATTCTTAAAGAAAGTGGTTTGAAATTACGTTTCGACAAATGCAAATTTTTACAAACAGAAATTACCTTCCTTGGCCATATTGTAAATAAAAATGGCATAACACCAGGCGAAGATAAAATTGACGCAATCAAAAACTTCAAGACGCCCACGAACATAACCGAAGTTAGACGTTTCTTAGGTCTCACCGGATTTTTTCGAAAATTTGTAAAAAACTATTCATTGATTTCAAGACCACTAACTCGACTTCTACGAAAATCAGAAGCAGGAAATTTTGAATGGACAAATGAACGTGAGCAAGCATTTAAAGAACTTATCGAAAAGTTATGTGGCACACCCGTGCTTGCATTGTATGATTTCTCAGCGTATCACGAGGTTCATACTGACGCTTGTGCAACAGGACTCGCAGGGGTTTTATTACAGTCTGTTGACAACATTGATTGGAAGCCTGTTTGTTACTTTAGTCGTCATTGCAATGATACCGAGAGTCGTTATCACAGCTACGAGCTGGAAATTTTGGCCGTAGTCGAAACGCTAAAAAGATTTAGAGTTTATGTACTTGGCAAACCGTTTCGTCTCGTCACCGATTGTGCTGCTATTGCAAAGGCAAAATCAAATAAAGAACTCATACCGAAAATAGCACGTTGGTGGTTTAGTATCCTTGATTACGACTGCGAAATTATCCATCGGGAAGGGACCAAGATGGCTCATGTCGACGCTATGAGCCGCGCACCGGCTTCAACGCCAAAGGATTCTTTAGAGGAAGCAGTACGAGCTATAACCAATGACATCGACGACTGGCTCTTAACTATTCAGTTGCAAGACCCCCAACTTGTGGAAATTATTGGAGTTCTGCAAGGAATACACCAGGATGATAAATCAAAACAAATTCGACAGGACTACGTTATCAATAACCATCGTTTATATCGCAAGGTAAATGAAACAGCGCGATTTGTGGTGCCGAAAGCAGTGAGATGGCGTATTGTTAAGCTATGTCATGACGATGCCGGACATTTTGGTTTAGACAAAACGATTTTGCGTATACAAGAACGATTCTGGTTTCCGAAAATAAGAAAATACGTAAAAGACTATATTTCATCATGCGTACGATGTTGTTACTTTAAATCCAAGGGAGGAAAGCCAGAAGGAAGCTTGCACTACAGCGATATCGAGCCTATACCGTTTCGGAAACTGCATGTGGATCATTTGGGACCGTTTGTTAAGAGCAAACGTGGAAATACGCATGTCTTCGTAATTTCCGACTCATTCAGCAAATATCTCATCGTTAAGCCCGTGAAGAACACAAAAACGCAACCAGTCCTAAATGCATTAAACGAAATATCAAGCTATTTTGGTTTGCCAAAAAGTATTGTCTCCGACCGAGGAACCGCATTTACCTCCAAACAGTTCGAGGACTACTGTAAGCATAACCAGATCCAACACATCAAAAATGCTGTCCGTACTCCGCGTGCCAACGGACAAGTTGAGCGCGCCAACCAAACGATCCTGAACTTCATACGAACCACAAACGAGACACCAAAGGACTGGGATCTTACTTTACGAAATCTACAATGGACTATGAATTCGCAACGCAACGACACTTCAGGATTCAGTCCAAACGATCTGATTTTTGAGTTTAAAGCCATCGACATAATTCAAAATCATTTGACTGCCGCAATTCATGACGATCTCAATGGCGACGCAACACCTGAAGATGAAGTTTGCAAATATAATGTTGCTGCTGACAACATTGCATCTGAACGTGCCAAATGGAAGAAAAGGTTCGACAGCAAGCACTCTAACCCCGTTTTGTATTCCATAGGTGACCTGGTCGTAGTGGAAAATGAGCCAACAGCCACTGGTGAATTACGCAAACTGGAGCCCCTCTACCGCGGGCCCTACCAAGTGACGAAGACGCTGGGTAACGATCGATATGTTATCGAAGATATTCCTGGAATGCAGATTACAGCACGCAAATACTGCTCGGTGTACGCCTCCGATAAAATGAAGCCCTGGTGTTCAGGCATCCCTGAACTGGATGCAGATCCCGACGACAACGATCGAATCGAGGACGATTCGAAATCAGGATTGGCCAAGTTGTCACACGATAATTCTTAAACAACATCGAACATGATGGAGTTGCAGAGAGTCGTAGGCAAAGCCTTGTTCGTTTGCCTTCGGCGAGTTGGTTTTGAGCAGTGACAACGAGCAGACGCATTGCAGCTGAGAGAGACGCTTATTAATTTGAAAACACATACTTACATACAACCTTATAAAATATCTACTCTAATGTATAAACATGTAATCTTGAATTCATTAAACTATAATTAAACTTGTTCTTAAATGGAATCGCTATCGAGTTCTCATTTACCATTTTAAGCTGCTATGAACATCCAACCACGCCAAAAATGACCTTCCTGACACTTCAAACTCATTTTCAATGACCTACAGAAAAATTAATTTGACACATATTTCACCAATTTTAGAAAATGGGTGGAAAATGGGGGTCTCAAGGTTATATGGACAAGAGTCTAATTTTAGTCCGATCACCTTCAACTTCATTTATCAAGCTCTTTACGGAAAATAATTCGACACATGTTTAAGCAATTTTGGGAAATTCCGCCCCATGGTCGGCGAATTAGTGGAAAACTCTGGCATTCGATATTTTTAATTTGTATCAGCAATTTTGGGAATTTCAGCCCCATGGTCGGTGTAACGGTCGCCGTTGAGCCTATTTGAATTTGAATGCATATCAGTCATAGCAGCTAGCTTTTTGTCTTTATCGATGGGTAAATATGCTGCGCTAGGCCCGACTAGAAAGAAAGCACGGAGAATATTGGTTTTATACTCAAAAAACGCGGAAAAAATCCAAGAACCGATTTATTGCACAATTAATTAAAAAAACAATGATCAAAGCCCGTCCCATACAAGCGATTGCCGACCTGCTGTTGTAAACTAACAGAGCAGGGTTGCGTGTACCGATAAGTTTCTGTTATTAACAGAGCGCAGTGCTGGTAAACGAGCTCCTGTTATTGGAGTAGTGTTGGTAAGTACCGCAAACTATTTGGAGATGGAGATTATATTTTTTAAATATATATTTTAAAATACATACATATATAAAAACCAACGGTAATCATAAAATGTATGTTTTCGTTTATGCTCAACCCAATTAAGGCACTAACGAACTCTTTTAGGCTTGATAATTAACTCATACATGTAATCATGACATGCATTTTAACGTATGCATCTTTGAAGAAGTTTGTAAGAAGCTTATACATTAATACCTAAATAATAAAATTTATTACATTCTCAACCTTAACTACCTATTTGCAGCTACTGATGATGCTGCTGTTTTTCCTGATATAACTAATTTATACAATGAAAGAATGAAAAAATCATAACGAAACATTAAAAAACAACGACTGCATACATATGTACATATGTTTGTTTACGTTTTGGTCTCTGACTTTTTGTCTCGTTTTGTCAAGTGCGTATCTATATGTGCGGGCTGCTCTGTTCTCTGTGTACATACATACAGACATACTCTATGGTTGTCGTTATTATCACATATGTACATACATTCGCATACACATTTACATGTATGTATTTGTATGTATGCATATGCGATATTTTGAAGATCAACCCCAAAGCGCATTGTTGTCGTAGGTCAGTTAGTTGGTTTATTATTGTTACATAGGGAGAGGCAGAATCAAGTGATAGTGGTTTATATTAAAATTAATAAAGACATATTTGTACACCTACACATTATGTGTAAATTAACTGCTTTATTGATTTCCTTGCAGTTCTGGAGGCTATTTCCAAATGAAGAAGAGCGCAAACATCTGCAGTATTGTGCATCTGATGCCACAGGCCTATTTGGACAAATAAAATAAAAACATAAAATTTGACATTTATAATTTGTTTTATAAATAAATGAATAACAGAAACAACTTACATATATTATATGAAATATGTTCTTAATATCTACTTACTTTAATAAAGATAATATATGCATGTATGTATACAAAAAGTTCCTTATACCTATGTACATAAAACTTCATTTAATTTTAATATAAAAAAAGTGAACATTAGCGATCGAGGCGACGCGCTCGTTCGCAGTTGTGGGCGGTCGTTCAGTTCGCCAATATTATACAATATTATAAGTTCTTAAAAGCGCCCGAAAACTTATTTTTGGTGGTTTTAAATGATGACTATAAATAAATATCTATGTAGATATAGAGGGAATGTGCCTAGGGCTCCTTGACGGCAAAACAGAGCAACTGCAACCGCATATTGCGCTTTACACGTTCCAGAATCTCATCCGCTTTGCGCTTTTGCTCGCCGTTGAGCGGGGGGCTGATGGCTTCCAGAGCCTCTAAGAAATTTCCTGCAGGGTAAAATGGTTTAGTTGAGTTTAGTTAAGTAAAAAGGACTATGGTATGTGAATACTCACTTAGCCGTCTCGTTGGCATAGTTCTCTAGAGCATCTCGCAGTAGCCGTATGTCCACATGCGCTTGGATGGCGCCCGTGTAGCTAAAACGTTGCACACAGCTCATGAGACGCGCCAGCTCCTCGGAAATGGTCTGCACTATGGAATCGAGTATGGGCCGCAGCAATGCGGGCCAAACGCTATAGATCTCGGACCAGATTATCGCAGCATTCGTGCGCATAGGGACGCATCTGACCCAGACCGATTTCCATCTTATAATCCTACTGAAAGCGACCCAGATACATGGAGGGCTCAATGGTGCCCACCAGCGGATCGCCCTTGTGCGCCACATACTCCTTCAGCAGGTAGGTGAACAGCTGTTTGACATTGTAACGCGCCGTCTCAATGGCCAGCGTGGGCAGTGGATACCCATAGCGTACGAAGAGTCCGCCTATTTGCGGAAAGAAGCTCTTGTTGCAGCACGCATAGTTGGCCATGCAGCAGATCATGCGCTGCTCCCTGTTGACTGTTGGCTGCTGGGCGTGGGGTTTCATCGTCGTGGGAGGGATAAGCCAGTACCGCTATGACGCCGCTGAAGGCTGATAACAACTTCTGCAAACGTTGCGTCACCTCGCGCTGCCCATCTGAATGTGGCTCCAGGAGAGTACCCTCACGTGCTTCCGGCTGCATACAGACTGACTGCACCTCGTCGTTTCCACCAGCAGCGTTTCTAGCGTAGCGGGCAGCAGCGTCGCGCCCGGATAATCCTCTACGCCCATTTTCCAGGTCTCATGCACGCCCATTTTCTTGCAGCGATCCGTGGCGCGCTTAAAGATGATGGAGAAAGAAAACAAGCGCACTTCATTAATTAGAATTATGGCCAGCGCCTCCGAGGGCAGATCCAGCCCAATCAGCGTCATTGCGGTATCCACGGTAGAAAGTGGTGCGTGGCCGAGGAGAAGCCAATGGGCTAGGCCAAGCCGCTGGTGTGGCGCAAGGCACGCTGGTCGGCGGCAATGAGTATGGCCAAGCGCAGGTAGACACAAAACTTCTCAATGGCATTCAACACCATGCGCTTAAAGTTACCCGGCTTGGGATCATGCGGTCCACGCAGCTCGCCCGTGAAATACAGCTGACCCAGACGCCACAGATCGGGTAGCTAGGAGGCGGGAATATCGCAGAGTTCCTCACAAAAGTTGACGCGGCTGGTCGCTTGGCTTGGATCGCAACTCTTGGACTTTTCCTGCGTGGAAAACAAGCAAAACAAGCGCTGCAGGCATTCCATTTTCGACATCTGCTGCGGTTCCTGGGACTGGCGTAGGGCTGCCTCTAGTTCTGTGACACGATTCTGTAGCTGCTGTGATCTTAAAGTCCTGCAACTCCAACCCACGATCACATGAACATGACGTATACGTACATAAACACATATACGCACATACACATGTAAATATATGCGAATGCCAAAAACAAATAAATATGTTTTTTGGTTTTCTTCAGACATATGTATGTATGTATGTGTGCATTTGTATCAGAAGGTAACGACAGTTCGTGGGATTACCGTTTTCAATTGTCATTCGCATATATTTGCATGTGTATGTATGTACGTGTATACATACGTACGTATACGTTATGTTCATGTGATCCGAACTTGTTCGAAATGCTTTAATACACATGAACACAATCGTTGGTGACGATATATGCTCACGCGATAGTTTCATATCCGTGTTTGCAAATACATTTATTTGTATGTATGAAAGTACATGATCATTTAATATATTTATTACTGACTGATTGGCTAACATCGCACAGCCTAAACTATAAAAGCTAGAATGCTGAAATTTTCCCAGTAATTTCCATCTACATATGTGCATATGTATGTCCAAGGTACACACTAAGACGGGATTTTGGTTTATTGGGTGTCAACCCAACGAGGGGAAATAGGCTTTGTCTGGTAGTTTTATACTTACAATAGGCTTCAAATTCATTTTTCAACCTCAAATTCAATATAATTATTAAATTCTATATATTACACCGGCAATCTGGGTTATTACCAGCTACCATATATGTATGCATAAATACATAATAATACTACCAGACAAAGCCTATTTCCCCTCGTTGGGTTGACACCCAATAAACCAAAATCCCGTCTTAGTGTGTACCTTGGACATACATATCACATAGTAGATGGAAATTACTGGGAAAATTTCACATCTAGTTTTATAGTTTAGGCTGTGCGATTTAGCCAATCATCATAATAAATATATTAAATGATCATGTACTTTCATACATACAAATAAATGTATTTGCAAACACGGATATGAAACTATCGCGTGAGCATATATCGTCACCAACGATTGTGTTCATGTGTATTAAAGCATTTCGAACAAGTTCGGATCACATGAACATAACGTATACGTACGTATGTATACACGTACATACATACACATGCAAATATATGCGAATGACAATTGAAAACGGTAATCCCACGAACTGTCGTTACCTTCTGATACAAATGCACACATACATACATACATATGTCTGAAGAAAACCAAAAAACATATTTATTTGTTTTTGGCATTCGCATATATTTACATGTGTATGTGCGTATATGTGTTTATGTACGTATACGTCATGTTCATGTGATCGTGGGTTGGAGTTGCAGGACTTTAAGATCACAGCAGCTACAGAATCGTGTCACAGAACTAGAGGCAGCCCTACGCCAGTCCCAGGAACCGCAGCAGATGTCGAAAATGGAATGCCTGCAGCGCTTGTTTTGCTTGTTTTCCACGCAGGAAAAGTCCAAGAGTTGCGATCCAAGCCAAGCGACCAGCCGCGTCAACTTTTGTGAGGAACTCTGCGATATTCCCGCCTCCTAGCTACCCGATCTGTGGCGTCTGGGTCAGCTGTATTTCACGGGCGAGCTGCGTGGACCGCATGATCCCAAGCCGGGTAACTTTAAGCGCATGGTGTTGAATGCCATTGAGAAGTTTTGTGTCTACCTGCGCTTGGCCATACTCATTGCCGCCGACCAGCGTGCCTTGCGCCACACCAGCGGCTTGGCCTAGCCCATTGGCTTCTCCTCGGCCACGCACCACTTTCTACCGTGGATACCGCAATGACGCTGATTGGGCTGGATCTGCCCTCGGAGGCGCTGGCCATAATTCTAATTAATGAAGTGCGCTTGTTTTCTTTCTCCATCATCTTTAAGCGCGCCACGGATCGCTGCAAGAAAATGGGCGTGCATGAGACCTGGAAAATGGGCGTAGAGGATTATCCGGGCGCGACGCTGCTGCCCGCTACGCTAGAAACGCTGCTGGTGGAAACGACGAGGTGCAGTCAGTCTGTATGCAGCCGGAAGCACGTGAGGGTACTCTCCTGGAGCCACATTCAGATGGGCAGCGCGAGGTGACGCAACGTTTGCAGAAGTTGTTATCAGCCTTCAGCGGCGTCATAGCGATACTGGCTTATCCCTCCCGCGACGATGAAACCCCACGCCCAGCAGCCAACAGTCAACAGGGAGCAGCGCATGATCTGCTGCATGGCCAACTATGCGTGCTGCAACAAGAGCTTCTTTCCGCAAATAGGCGGACTCTTCGTACGCTATGGGTATCCACTGCCCACGCTGGCCATTGAGACGGCGCGTTACAATGTCAAACAGCTGTTCACCTACCTGCTGAAGGAGTATGTGGCGCACAAGGGCGATCCGCTGGTGGGCACCATTGAGCCCTCCATGTATCTGGGTCGCTTTCAGTAGGATTATAAGATGGAAATCGGTCTGGGTCAGATGCGTCCCTATGCGCACGAATGCTGCGATAATCTGGTCCGAGATCTATAGCGTTTGGCCCGCATTGCTGCGGCCCATACTCGAGTCCATAGTGCAGACCATTTCCGAGGAGCTGGCGCGTCTCATGAGCTGTGTGCAACGTTTTAGCTACACGGGCGCCATCCAAGCGCATGTGGACATACGGCTACTGCGAGATGCTCTAGAGAACTATGCCAACGAGACGGCTAAGTGAGTATTCACATACCATAGTCCTTTTTACTTAACTAAACTCAACTAAACCATTTTACCCTGCAGGAAATTTCTTAGAGGCTCTGGAAGCCATCAGCCCCCCGCTCAACGGCGAGCAAAAGCGCAAAGCGGATGAGATTCTGGAACGTGTAAAGCGCAATATGCGGTTGCAGTTGCTCTGTTTTGCCGTCAAGGAGCCCTAGGCACATTCCCTCTATATCTACATAGATATTTATTTATAGCCATCATTTAAAACCACCAAAAATAAGTTTTCGGGCGCTTTTAAGAACTTATAATATTGTATAATATTGGCGAACTGAACGACCGCCCACAACTGCGAACGAGCGCGTCGCCTCGATCGCTAATGTTCACTTTTTTTATATTATAATTAAATGAAGTTTTATGTACATAGGTATAAGGAACTTTTTGTATACATACATGCATATATTATCTTTATTAAAGTAAGTAGATATTAAGAACATATTTCATATAATATATGTAAGTTGTTTCTGTTATTCATTTATTTATAAAACAAATTATAAATGTCAAATTTTATGTTTTTATTTTATTTGTCCAAATAGGCCTGTGGCATCAGATGCACAATACTGCAGATGTTTGCGCTCTTCTTCATTTGGAAATAGCCTCCAGAACTGCAAGGAAATCAATAAAGCAGTTAATTTACACATAATGTGTAGGTGTACAAATATGTCTTTATTAATTTTAATATAAACCACTATCACTTGATTCTGCCTCTCCCTATGTAACAATAATAAACCAACTAACTGACCTACGACAACAATGCGCTTTGGGGTTGATCTTCAAAATATCGCATATGCATACATACAAATACATACATGTAAATGTGTATGCGAATGTATGTACATATGTGATAATAACGACAACCATAGAGTATGTCTGTATGTATGTACACAGAGAACAAAGCAGCCCGCACATATAGATACGCACTTGACAAAACGAGACAAAAAGTCAGAGACCAAAACGTAAACAAACATATGTACATATGTATGCAGTCGTTGTTTTTTAATGTTTCGTTATGATTTTTTCATTCTTTCATTGTATAAATTAGTTATATCAGGAAAAACAGCAGCATCATCAGTAGCTGCAAATAGGTAGTTAAGGTTGAGAATGTAATAAATTTTATTATTTAGGTATTAATGTATAAGCTTCTTACAAACTTCTTCAAAGATGCATACGTTAAAATGCATGTCATGATTACATGTATGAGTTAATTATCAAGCCTAAAAGAGTTCGTTAGTGCCTTAATTGGATTCCCTATTGGGTTGAGCATAAACGAAAACATACATTTTATGATTACCGTTGGTTTTTATATATGTATGTATTTTAAAATATATATTTAAAAAATATAATATGCGCGCCTCCAACAGGGTGGCATCTCCAAATAGTTTGCGGTACTTACCAACACTACTCCAATAACAGGAGCTCGTTTACCAGCACTGCGCTCTGTTAATAACAGAAACTTATCGGTACACGCAACCCTGCTCTGTTAGTTTACAACAGCAGGTCGGCAATCGCTTGTATGGGACGGGCTTTGATCATTGTTTTTTTAATTAATTGTGCAATAAAGTTAAGCTCCCCCACCATAAATCGGTTCTTGGATTTTGTCCGCGTTTTTTGAGTACAAAACCAATATTCTCCGTGCTTTCTTTCTAGTCGGGCCTAGCGCAGCATATTTACCGTAAATTGGGTAAATAAATTGGATATGACAAAGTTATGGTAGATTGAAGCCTAAGTAGAACATATACATATATCGCTCCAGGAATTACAAAATGACCGTAATGAGGACTTCAAGAATTGTCGTCGTCTGCCTGCTGCTCTAAAAACTATTTTTCGTCTGTTTTATCGAGTTCCGTCATTAGTTTATTAATTAAATCCTTGTAACGCTACGATATAGCAACAACAACAGCCAATTTCTTGATGAAATTCATTTTAATGAATATTTTAAAAATGTTCTTGTCTACTGACGCTGTGAATCGGTGTTCCATCATCCACCATCTTCCCATGCGTTCCCCGATGATGTGCTCGGTGTGAATAGCCTATTAGTCAGACAGGTTTTACATATTTATATATACAAACGAAACGATCATTTCCCATTTGTTTTTAACTCTTGCTCTTCTTGTTGTAGTCACTCATTTTTGTTTATTGATTCCATGATAAACGCAGTGTAATGGAATTCGGATATTATAGCCTGTTTCCACGACAGCCAAAATATGAAACATCTTAAAAATGTGGATGATGGTGTTTCCACGGTCAAATGTGAAACTGTATACGAATTAGCCATTCGCCCGAAATAAATCAGCTGGTCGGCTTGTTTTGATGCAATTTCTTACGAAACATGAAAAATATTGCAAATAATGGGAGAATAGTAGTAGAAGCATAGTTGCATATCAATAGGCAGATAGTTGCAATAAGTTTGTACAATTTAGATCCATTGGTGGATGACTGGGATGCGGAGATGGCAGCAATTTGCAATTTGCAATTGCAATTGCGAGTGCGCACCTGTGAAGTGCACAAATTTCACTGCTCCCAAAGGGCGGTGTACCTTGTCAAAATGTAACTATTTCGATGGTGCATCTCCGGATAAACCTTTCCTTTTAACCTCATCCTTACTAAATACAGAAATATTAAGATATAAGCAATTTACATTTTATTTTAAAAATTAATTTTGGCGCACAATTCATTGTTTACCTTTTCCCCAGTTCATCGATAAGCATCGTGAGTTCGATAAGAAAATACTAAAAAAAATGACGGGGCGAATGGCATCATATTTAAAATATGACGAATTCGTCATTTTTTTCTTATGGGATTTTCTACAGGAATTATGTGTCATATTTCCAAAATCAAACACATGACGAAAAATGTGAAAATATGATGTCGTGGAAACAGGCTATTACACTCGTTATCTTGACGCGAAAGTCACTTTTTACCATAAAATACTTTTTAAGTAACAGGTTTATAGATATCGCCCATCTCAAGTGGAATAGCGATTCTTGGTATCAAATAAACTTTTTTGTGAACTAGTGATTTTTGCGCCGTAAGTAATTATCTTATGTCAAGAATTGTATGCAAATTTAGTTTTTCTCCTACATTTTTTCATTTCGATCTGTGTCGCTATCTGTTGCCCATGTCCCTCGTACTCCCTTCTGTGCATATGTATATGGTACGCACATACATATACATACGTATGTACATACATATGTATTATGTTACAAGTAAAATGATTGAACACCTAATGCGTTCTGTTCCAACATAGTTAGTGTTATTAACGAGAGGACGGTGGCATGTCCCACCTACAAAATATGTACATACATAAAAATATGTGGCATATAAGTATCTTAGCGAAATCGGCGCCAATTAGCATCAAATGTAAAAACGCTTGCTGTGCCAGTACTTTTGTGTGCCTCTGTACATACATACATATGTATGATATGTATCAGAATTAACAGCCGAGTAGATCTGTTATTGCGTTAATTTTGCGATTCCTGTATAGTGGATGCAGATCAAGTTTTTAAATTCTGATACTCCTCAACCATAATTCTTGAAGTAAGGCAGACAGACTAAATATTTGGTGCAAAATTTTTCCTCAAATGTTCTCGCAAACGTTTGACCTCCTAATATTTTGAACTCAAAATTTTGCAAAAATCAGTTTTGCGCTTATTTTGCAGCCAAAATTGTGCACTGCATTATGGCCTGTCTGACCAAAGTGAATCCACCTGGTTGCGAAATAAAAATAGGATCTTACAAAATAAATGCAAGACCAAGTTATACCAAATTTTTGCATTTTATTTATTTGTATGTATATTTATTGCAATACCTTTTTACTCCCTGTACCCATAAAATGGGTACCGCAAAAAAAAAAAAGGGTGCGTGGGGGGGGGGGGGGGGGTGGGTACTAAATCTGGCACAAGGCGACATCTCCGACCCTATAAAGTATATACATTTTTGATTAGTATCAAAAGAAATGTCGATATGGCCATGTCCGTATGTATGGACGCGTCGATCTCAGCAACTGAGTTAGAGACAGGCCAAGTTTTGGATCCGATATGTTCCCCTGCTATTCGATGAAAACAGCTTTGTAGTAACAATTTTCAAAAATTGGGATCTGGCATGTAAATTACTTTACAAACATAGCCATTTATCTACCATTTGTTGCAAAAATATATTAGTCTTAATGTATGGCAACTACACAAAAATTTTGCATGCGATTTTGTATCCTTACCAAACTTTATCAAACAGTCTCTAGAAAGTTTATACAATCTGACCAAATTTGGTCAAAATCGGACCACTATATCGCTATACCAAACTTTTAGGTTATACAAATATTTTATCCAAACTAAGAGAGTTTTATTATATTTCAAATAAATTCCTATAATTCTATCAAAATCGCTCACATAGGAGCAATCAGACAAAAATTAAGTTTTGTATAAAAATTAATTCCTGCTAGGGTTTTTAGCTTCGGCACTTCGAAGATAGTCGTTCTTTCTTGTTTATTATATGTTTATGATGTTGAATTGTGAAAATGTGATTGAGATTGCCAGGCGATTGGGCAATTAATAATGTCAAGTGACAGAGTTTGCCAACAATTTGACGACTGGGGGGTTAGACACGTGTCAAATGGTTTTTACTCCCTGTACCCATAAAATGGGTAAAAAGGGGGTATTGGATTTGTGCAAAAGTATGTAACAGGCAGAAGGAGACATCTCCGACCCTATAAAGTATATATATTCTTGATCAGTATCAAAAGAGATTTCGATTTGGCCATGTCCGTCTGTCTGTCCGTATGTATGAACGCAAGGATCTCAGCAACTATAAGAGCTAGAGACACCAAATTTGGAATATAGGTTCGTGTATAGCGGGAGCAGGTCAAGTTTGTTTCTGATCTCAGATATCTTACCCCGTTCCCCCGCAAATCGATCAAAACGTTTTACAGCCGCAGTTTTAAAGATAGAGCTTTGGGATTTGGCATGTACACTACCTCGGTCACTCTTAATCTACTGTGCAAATTTCAAGTCGATCGGATAATAAACACGGAAGTTATTCAACGAACAATATTCAGTACTGGAGCGAGGGGGGGGGGGGGGGGAGAAGAATCACAGCCACGACTTAAAATGCCTTGCGTACGCTGCAGCGCGCTGTGGCTCGCGTGTGTGTGTGTGTATGCTTTGTGTATGTGTGCGTGCATGTGTAAGAGACGAACATATGATTGGAAGTTTTAGAACTGGGTACAGGGAGTTTCGTAGTCGGGTATACTCGACTAGAGCATTCTTACTTGTTTGTATAGATCTCTGTAAATAATTTGTAACCTGATTGGTTTTTAAACAAATAACACAACGCCTTCCACAAAATTCCACGTTCATGGGTGAGAATTTCCAAAATCCGATTGTCGTGAATTAAAAAAAAAAAAGAATCAACGTTAGAAAGAAACCACTTTAACAGATCCAGTGTTCTAGCGCTCACATTTTTGGATTTATGAATCAGTTAGTCAGTAAAATCAATTAGGTTAAGCTCTTTTGAGTCTTGGGATAGCTTTATTTTCAATATTGACCATATTAAGAAAACACGTTTCACAATTGATTAAAATCGTGCAGAGCAAATAAAACGAATGAACTGAACGTGCGATGCTACTAGAGTTGAACTCATTTGGCTTCTGTCATTAGCAGACTACTCCAGCTAATCTTAAGACCATACATGTTGCAAGAACTTATTTCCATCTTGTTCGCACTCAGCCGCTCTAAGAACTACGTTCAGCTGCAGCTCGATACGTCTCTGTATATAATAATACACCTCAGACAACGCGTCGCGACGTTTAAGATCGTACTGCCTGCTCCGTGGAGCATGCGCTGTATTTATTGTAAAATTGTCCTTACTGTAACGCTGCCCTTGTAGAGGGCAGCGTGTGTTTTATTATTAGTAGATATGTATGTATGTAATTTTATTATATAACGGCACCTCTAGTTGGTCTTTGGGACATCTGGTCCATAGCCTTTGGTTGCCAGAGCCGCTAGTAGAGTCAAGTGACTTATTTATTGTAGCCACTTGAGTTTACCTGAAACCCTTTTGAATCCGGGGGGCCAGTAAATGAGATAGCGAGCAGTCGTCGATTCTGAGGGTATCTTATTCTTGCGTATGAATGAAGCGCTGCATGTCACTTTATGTATAAAAATGCAAGTCGCCCAGAAGTACCTTGCTAAGGCGTCAGAAACCACCGTTAGTTTTGTGGTTAGGCTTTGCAGTCTAATGACCGCTTGGTGCGGCATGTAGTATTTGCCTTGACCTGATGTGATTGCTGCTACAATGTGACCAAACTGCAGATACTTCCTAATAAAGGCTTTGTGCTCGTTGAAGATGATCTTGTTTTTTTTTTTTAATTTCTTTTTCATTTGTAGTAGCCTTGCTACTACTTATTTGCGCGATCTCTCAAATCAAACTCGCTACGAAATGGAATTGCGACAATAAGGCGTCCATCTGCATCAATTGACGTTGTCTCTTGATAGTACTTCTCACAGCAAAGATTTTCTTCTGTTTCCTCGGTTCCTCCAATTTCCAGAAACTCCAGGTCATCAATGTTGACAGTTGTAGCTGCTGTCAGAATCTTTATCGGCGCTCGAGAAATATTTCCAGGAATGATCCAGCCGAATTTCGTCTTCTGTCCCAGTGCTCCATTGATGACTTGTCCCATCATAATATAGGGAAACAAGTCGGCACGAATTATCATGTAAATTCTGCTGGCCATGTTGAAGTTTGGATCCGTTTGTTCCATTTGTTCCAGTCTTTATTCATATCTATATCGGTTTTTTTTGCTCGGCAGTGCTCGCTGAAGTTTAGAAAGCGCAAACGCCTTAGTCGTTGCCTTAAAATTAGTTGCAAATCGGGGGGTGACCTCCGATTCGATGCTGTTTTTTGACAGCTCAATGCGTTGCGCGATGCCTTGAATTTCCACCGTCTCCTTATCCGTTGCAGCCTTAATAGTTGCGCTGCCTCTTCGGAGTGCTCTTCCATGAGTGCTCGTAGTTGTTCGAGGTTGCTACTAGCATTTTTAACATTGATCACGCTGTAGCCAACAGTATACAGTGCCCTGTATTTTGTTTGATGCAATTTACATGTTTGTATCCTCGTGTAACAAGTTCTTGTTACAATTTAGGTCTCCAATCTTTTTTGCAGTCATCATATTGTGGACTCCAAGGCAACGGAAACACAAGTGATGTTTCCTGACAAACGCCGTTCGTTTGTGGATCGGTGATCCTTTAAATTTTTGATATTTAACTATTCATGTTCATTCATGGAGAAGAATCGACACAACTTTTGCGGGGGGTGATTTGCCGCTCGGACATTACTTTTCTGCACTAAATACACGGCGTTATGTAGCGATTTATAAATTCAAGTACACCGCTTAGTCATTGAATTTCGCATCTTTCGTCCTTACATGCTGCTCACACTGTTGTAGAGCCTCTGTAAAAAATCGATGAAGCAGAATTCGGCCAAATATGACGTCAGCTTCATTTCCAATCTTTGCCTTTTCCTTGATATAGATACATTCCATGGCTGTATCTAGAAAGTTGTCAATCTCTGAATCGTATTTGAGTGTTTCAAACTCCAACAATGTATTAAGCCGGTCAACGAAATTTTTTTGGTTATTTTCGAACCGCTTATAGATTAGTTCCCATGCAGCTTGGTAATTTGCAGCTGAGCCGATCAACAAGTGGCTCGCCATTGTACTTGCTTATCCTTTGAGGCATAGTCGTAAATGGTTCAACTTCATGTTGTCACTCATATCTATCCGCATACAAATGACCTCCATTGATGTTTTCGTAAAACGTTGGTCACTTCGTGGTATTTCCATTAACCTGTGGTACCTTTGGGGCCTTTTGCTTTTGAAATTCCGTGATGGCAGTAACTTGCAGCCCGGCGAGCGTCCTATCGATGTTTGTTACTTGGAATTTGCATCTCGTCTAGGCCCAAACATCGTATCTTAGATCCCTGGATTTCTTCTATAAGAATATTTAGTATATTATATTCCATTAGCTCATTTCTGTTGATGAGCAAGACATCTGGAGGACACTTCCAACTCAGTTCTGAGGCGGTTTGCCTTCTTGCTTAAGCGGTCCACTAGACTCGTGTTATGTTTGTTAGGTTCGGTTATTTTTTCAACGGCACTAAACTTAGTAACCTCTTACCGTCCTCCAGTTATCATGGACGGTGCAGGCAATTGCTGTTGAAACGTGTGTGCATTAACCGTTTCCGTATACTTATCATGTGCCATCATCGTACAAAATATTTTTTCATTAAAATATTGACCAACACATTCATGTTTAAGAAGACTTGCCTTGTTTGCTGTCCACATAGCTGTTTTCTTCTGTACCAAGTGCAAGCTAGCACTTTAGTTTATCAGATTGTGTAACTCATCCATGAGTTTCTTTTGCTCATGTAGGATCGCAATATGTTTTTCTGACAACATCCTTGTTATCTTTTTGAAAATTTTTTAAAGCTTATTTTACTTTAACTGTTCTGCTGTAAGCCACAGAACACGCTTTTATAAATCAAAGAATTCTGATTTAAATATTCCCAGAAAATTTGGCGATTTAGTTCCAAAATTCACGTTTATTCAAAGTGGTCAATTTGTCTAAGGCTTCTCTTTTTTATTTTTGACTGTTTTGCTGTAAGCCACAGAACATGCTTTATAAATCAAGGATTCAAAGAATTGTTTAATTCTATTATTAGTACATATGTAATTTTATTTTATAACGGCATCTCCTGTTGCTCCGCGTTGGTCTCTGGGACATCTGGTCCATAGCCGTTTGTTGCCAGAGCCGCTAGTAAACTCAAATGACTTATATATTGGAGCCATTTGAGTTCACCCTGAGACCTTTTTCACTCCGAAGCGTCTCATGTTCCTACTCGAACATCTCCCTCCTTCTAACTTGTCTGTGTGCAGTCTCTTTACTATTGCAAACATGTACGAAATAAATTAAGTGCGAAATGATTACGCTTGATTAAATGGGGGGAGGAGGTATCAGAATAAGATCGATAAAGTGATTAGGTAATATGTTTGCAAGCTCTTGGGCCTCGGCCACGCACTGAGCGGTAAGTGCTTGAGCGACGTAAAATATTAAGAAGTATGAAACTACATTAATGTGGCCACGCATCTGTTGAGCGGTGGGCGATTTTTCTGAGCGCCGCGTTGGTTTTAATTTTTTGTGCACCGCTGAGAGACGAAGTGCATACAATGCAGAAAATCTGCACGGAAATTTTAATTGCGGCTGTTTAAAGCCGAACAGTTTTATGGAACGATACTTTAAAAGAGTACAAAAACAAAAGTATAACAGATAAGCAATGGAATGAAGTGGGAGTAATTTGTACAGGTGAGTTTAAATTTATATTCAGTTATGTAATACAAATTTTATAATAAAGTAAAATAAGTAATATTTATACTCGTATTTAATTATTTATTTAAATATCAAGTTCAATGTCTGGAGTCCCAGAAGTATGTGAATTGCTAGGTTCTGTCTCTATTTCTATTTCCTACTTAAAATAGCAAATGCACATTTTCATTACATTTTTACTCCCTGTACCCATAAAATGGGTAAAAAGGGTGGATTGGACTCCGACCCTATAAAGTATATATATTCTTGATCAGTGTCAAAAGAGATTTCGATTTGGCCATATCCATCTGTCCTTATGAACGCGTCGATCTCAGCAACTATAAGAGCTAGAGACACCAAATTGGGAATGTAGGTTCTTGTATAGTGAGCGCAGCTCAAGTTTATTTTGGATCCGAGATATTCCTCCCCATTCCCCTGCTATTCGATATAAACCGTTTTACAGTATTAATTTTTAAGATATAGCTTTGGGATTTGGCATATACAATACTTTAGTCATTCTTAATCTACTGTGCAAATTAAGTTGATCGGATAACAAACACGGAAGTTATTCAACATACAAGATTCAGTACTGAAGCGCGGGGCGAGAAGAATTTAAAATGCCTCGCTTGCGCTTTCGCTTTTCTGTCGCTTGTGTGTGTGCGTCTTTGTGTATGTGTGTGTGTATGTACATAAGTGTACGTAGATGCGATCGGAAATTTTCGACCTTCTTAAATACGTAATATTTAATTAGCATGTGTCTGCCCCATCACTCGACTCATCTAAACTTATAATAAATTTTTTCTCAACATTTTTGAGTCCGGCTTAAAATTAACACAACCATTTCTGTCAGACAGCTCCTGCTTAATGTGTAAAATATTCGAAACATTTTCATTTTTGAAACTATTGCGTTGCTTAGTTTTTATTAAATTTATTTGCGAAAAATTATTTCGCAAGATGTATTTGCAACTATTAAAACAAAGAGCCTGTGCTAATATAGCAATATTTTCATACTTATGTCCGTTGTAGTTATGCTTAAGTGTACATATATAAATTTTTGCACAACACCGTTATATTAAATTTCTCAAGTAAAAGTGTACCCAATATAAATATACCAAAATATACCACAAGAATCTGCAAAAATACCATTTTATACCATTATACAAAAAATATACAAAAAAATAAAATAGGTCACGCTGCTGCGTATGGTATACAGGAACCTACATTCCAAATTTGGTGTCTCTAGCTCTTATAGTTGCTGAGATCGACGCGTTCATCCGACAGATAGACGGACATGGCCAAATCGAAATCTCTCTTGATACTTAACAAGAATATATATATACTTTATATTTTATGGGTACAGGGAGTTAAAAAAAAATTGATTCACAAAATGTGCCACCATCGTTCTGTTTTCCTCTGCCACTTCATTAGCTATACATTTTTTGTCAGCATCGGACGTTAATGTACTAAAACGGGCAGAACGTTTAAGCGGCCCAACGACACCAAGCACGGGCTTGTTAACGCGCGGACCCATGCAAGATGCAACCCACCTCCCGCCCAACCGACCGAACGGCGCGCCGCATAATGTGCGGTAACGAAGATCGCAGACAGATAAATAAGTACAAACTAAATAAAAGTACTACATAAATTAAAACAATACACAAAAAGTAACTATCGATTATACAGATAACATAAAAGTGAAGTTCTGAGTAAGGAAATAGTGAATAGCAGTGAATAATGATAGAGGTTGTTATAATTAGAGCATAATATACGAAAATGGTTATGGATAGCATTATTACTATTACAAGATTAAAGAGAAAGAGGAAAAAAGTTTTTTGAATATATGATCGGAACTGCAAAGCTAATTTGGCTGATTAACTCAGAAGAATCAATTTCCCCATTAATAAGTGTAAGAAAATTACACCAAGCATGGTTCTACGATCAGAAAGAGAAGGAAGATTTATTTGTAAAAGTATACTACGATAAGAAGGCAAGTGAGTATTAGGATTTCAGCTAAGACCCAGAGCAGACATTGTTTTTGTACACTGATTCTATTCTATCCTGATGAACCTTGTACTGGGGACACCAAATACAAGACCCATATTCAAGAATAGCTCGAACAAGAGAAGTATAAAGAGTTTTAGCAATAGTAGTAGGGATCGTTAAATTATTTAGACCAAGGCTTAACTTAACCCAAGACACCAAAATCAGGAGTAGCGGTGGAAGAGATATGTTTCATATATCAAACTAATGCTTGGGATCTATAATGATTTGGGTATAATCATCAACCGACTCAATTCGAACAAGCTGCTTATCATTAAGAATATAATTATTTAAAAAGGGCATTCGCCTGTAAAAAGACATTATGTTACACTTACTACAATTAAGATTAAATAAATTTACCCGACACTAGGCTTGAAGACTGTCAAGATCAGCGTGCAACCCTTGACCAGATAGAAAATCCGTAGATGACAGACATAATTTAACATGATCGGCATACATCAGCACCCAAGAGCGATTTATTACAGAAGGAAGGTCATTTATGAACAATGTAAATAATAATGGGCCAAGATGATTTCCATATGGTACTCCGGAAGTAACTTGAACAAACTTAGAGATTAAGCCTTTGAAATAAACCTTTTGGGTTCTAAGAGTTAAGTAGTTAGAGATCAAAAGAACTAAGTAATTTGGAAATCCTAGAAGATGGAGGTTGTGAAGTAAACGAGAATGATTAACAAAGTCAAAAGCCTTACTGAAATCAGAGTAAATAACATCTATTTGCATTTTAGATTGAATTCCTTTAATGACAAAAGAAGTAAATTCCAGTAGATTAGTGGTAGTAGATCTATGGAGAGGAATAATAAATGATTATTTCCAAATGTAAGGGAAAGAGCACAACTCTACGGACAGTTTAAAAAGAAGAAATAATGGCTTTAAAATACCTTCAGCACAGTACCTAAGCACACAGCTTGGTACTCCATTAGGTCCCGGTGAAAATACGGGCTTAATGGCCTTTAAATCACGTAGAAGCGAACTTTCAGTTATTAAAGGTCAAAAAATGCAATTGGAGTTATTTGCATGATAAGGATAAAGCGAAACCATTTGATAGATTGTGAACTATAAGTCGTTTGAAAAAAACTGCAAAATGATTGGCAATAGCCTGATTTGTGTCAGCTGTTGTTTTTTTCAAAAAATATGTTTGATGGAAGTGTTGACCTACGCTTCGCATTGACGAAGCTATAAAACCTTTTAGGATCCCGCTGAAACTGTAACCTATATTAAGTATAGAGAAACTAGATCGGGCAATCAAATCCAAGAAAGAGCCAGATTCCTTGAACTCTTGTACAATCTCGACTTTCTATGTTTGTAAGTTTATTAAATCCCTTATAAACCACACACCACACATGACCTCATAATATAATTCAGTTTGGCTTGAATTGGCATTATGTGTGTATAAGCAGCAATGCCCCGTATGGCCACTCCATATGTCCAGATGGTCATAATCATCACCTTAAAAAGCAGTACCTTGGAGCTTAAGGGAAGTTTCTTGAATCGTGATTGAATAGAGTGTCTAAGCACTCTGTTATGGAATTTGAATCTGAGTGACTTATCTAGTGTAAGTCCGAGGTATTTATGTTTATTCACAATTGGACTGGAAAGACTGGTGGACTCCTTCTTTTCTTGGTAAAATTGACTTGGACCGATTTGTAAGGAGACAGCTTGATGTTCCAAGACTTTGTCCAGGCCAGAAAAGACTTCATATATCTCTGCATGAGCATAGAGCAACCCATGTGTGAGGAAGAT
This sequence comes from Hirtodrosophila histrioides, assembly GCA_037075165.1. Taxonomy (NCBI): domain Eukaryota; kingdom Metazoa; phylum Arthropoda; class Insecta; order Diptera; family Drosophilidae; genus Hirtodrosophila; species Hirtodrosophila histrioides. The sequence goes on along the minus strand of JBAMCL010000177.1, from coordinate 200,288 downwards.
TTGCACAAGAGCGCCGAGTCATCAGCATATAGCGCTAGCAAGCAGTTCTCGTTACTCAAGGGTGGCATATCAGCAGTAAATATGTTAAACAGCGTGTTGACATGTTCTATGAAGTTTCTGTCACGAAGCCAGCAGAGATACGATAAGACCGTCTGCCAGACTTGATCCTACGCTTGTTAGATATCCAGAAAAATGCCTGTACAGTATAATTTCTGATCGAAAGCGTCAAGGATGAAGTCTACAAATCTGTCTGAGTTGTTCTTGCGTACCATGATGATTTCTGAATCCAAACTGGAAGTCAGGAATTGCATTCGAGTCTTCCTATTCGATCCGTATGCGCCTAAGCAGAAGACGTTCGAAGAGTATGGACAAGGTGGAGAGGAGACTTGTAGGTCTGTACGAGTTTGGGGGTCGTCAATTGGCTTGCCGCTTTTGTGGAGCATCGTGATTAAGGCAGTCTTCCAAGCTTGTGGAAAATATAAATGAAGAATGATTGCATTAAAAAGATTTGTAAGCAGAATGAACCCAGAAGGTGGAAATGCTTTATTGATTCTTCCATCTAAGCCATCGATGCCTGGAGATTTTCTAGCTTTTTGATTAGCTTAATTTCAGATGTAATCTCCTCCACAGAGAAAGAGATAAAACTGGGAATGGTAATAGCCTCAGCTGCCAAACTTGTAAATTGTTGCGCTTCAATATCTGATAAAAGTGCAAAAGGGGCAAATCTTTCCTCAAGTTCATGACCGAAAATACTAGCTTTCTCAGAGTCAGACTTGCACCAGCCATGGTCGTTTTGGATAGGATAATTAGGGATCGCTTGCCGTTTGATACTTTTTTGTCAAGTTCCAAACGTTGAATTCGGAAGGCTTTTGCACATCAATGTCAGCCAAAAGATTGTCAAAGTGACGATTTCTGTCTTCTTGAAAGACGAGTCGGAGGCGCCTAGCGATCCTCTTCCAGGTTATGTTACCACAAAATTACCATTCCTGAGCAATCTTCTGCGCACCCTCCTTTTCTCCACAATTAGGACCAGAGCCTCGCCCGAGAGTGGAAAGTTGCGGCTGAGGAAATTGTTGTTTCCAGAGTCCAGTATATGATAATCAGATGATACAGATGTTATAGACCTGTTCGAGTGGTCAATACAGCTATCTATCCACAAGGGAACTTAAGGTTCTGCGGGTGCCGTATGGAAAATATTTTGGGGCTCATGTCGCGCAGATATTCCAGTTATGGGAAAGAGAAAGGTCGGCTATTCTTTTACCCCTCTGGGAAGAACATCTAGAGCCCCAGAAGCGATGCCTTGCATTGAAGTCGCCAGCGATGATGAACCATGGGCCTAGGCGGGTGATAATATCCAATATTTTCGATTCATCCAAAGTGTCTTGACGACCACCCAGTGTGAGATTAACAGCGGCTAGCGTTAGCTCAGTGTTGTTTCCGAGACTGATAGAGATAACCTGCGCCAAATCATCGGAAAAAAAGATAAGGAGTGGTGAATGCTCGCCGTCCTTATCTTAGATTCTCCAGCCGACGTCACAATTTAGATGAGAGACGTCTTATCAGCAATGATATCTCAAGCGATGATTCAGAGTCCTCTCGCGTGGTTGAAGCCTCTGTATCTTCACCAATGCATGAGGACAAAGACTTAACTCCATGAAACTCACCTTCTAAGCCTATGGTTGATTCTCTATCAATTCATAGCTTGTCAAGTTCCCATTCTCAAATCAGCAATATCAAGGAAATCTCGCCTCTCGAAATTAACGCCACACCAGCAATATCGATATCGAGGCTGCCTCCGCCAACAGTCATAAATCATATCACGGACAGGACTATTCTGTTTGAGAAGTTAAATGAATTGATAACGTTTGACGGTCGTTTGACAGTGAAAAACCTCCCAGATGATGGTATTCGTATTCAATGTCACCTATCCACCTCATATTGCATCCTAGCTAGATCCTCGAAATATAACTGGCATTCTTGGCAGCTGAAAGAAGATAGATTATGCAAATTTTTCATACGTGGACTCCATAAAATTAGTGCACTTTCATTCATTTCGGATGAACTTTCCAAACTTAATCATGAGACAAAATCAGTCACCAATATTACGAACAAAGAAAAACTCCCTTTGGATTTATTTGCCGTGGAGATTTATCGTAAGCCGAATAATAAGGAAGTTTTCTCGGTTAAAAGAATAGGCTTCACAGTGATCACTATTGAGCCTCCAAATTCCACCCAGTATGTCTAACAGTCTTTTCGGTGTCAGCGCTTCGGCCACTCAAAAAACTTTTGCAGGAACTCACCTAGATGCGTAAAATGCGATTCAGACCACCTCACATCGCTATGCAAAACGTCAAAAGACTCCGGCCCATTGTGCTAATTGTAATCTTGATCACACTGCCGAATACGTTGGATGTACAGCTTACAAAAATGCAATCCTATCATTCGGCACTTCAATGACCTTTCTAAGAAGCCGTCAACGTCGCAGTCTAGTTCTGTCATACAAACCAGAAATGAACTCTCTCAAAATTGGTATCTGGAATGCGGACGGCTTCAGTCACCATCGGCTGGAGCTAGTTAAATTTTTATTAAAAGAGCACATTGATATTATGCTTATATGCTTATAATACTTCCCGGACATACATCAAAATCCCAGGCTAATCAATATATTCCACGAACCACCCAAGTGACAGTCTAAAGTAGAGATGTTTAAGTAAATATTTAATTGCACTATCCATATCTCTTCACAAAGCTGGGACCACTCAGATTGGGATAGAAGTTGAGCGAGTTAAGTAAAATCGGTTTTCCGAAATTAACGAACTCGATTTGCAGGTTTACTACCTAGACTTAGCACCCTGATTAGGACTAGGATCCAAGACAAAAAAAATCGAGCACTTTATGTAAAGCATAAAGCATATGGGATACCATTGATTTGATACAATGACATCCCAAATAAATTGTCAATAAAATCATTCTGAGATGTGGAAGCCAACACGCTGGAGTCAGGCCTTGAAATCCAGGTAGTTCCGGCAATATTAAAGTCACCAAGAACTGCACGATTGTCACGATCAGAAACCAAAGAGGAGACAGTTTGTATAGTAGAAGCATGCAAATAATATAAGGAAATATCGGAAGGAGGCGGAATATAAGAACAAGTGATAAGAAAAACACCGGAGATACTCAATTTTACAGCAACAAATTCAAAGAAGACCACCACACGACGAGGAGTGCGATCTTTTTAAATGGAGACTTTTTTAGACAGGATTTCAGAATTAAGGATGTCAGGTCTTAACCATGTTTTAGACAAGGCAACTATAGGGAAAGGAAAACTTAGGCTATTAAGGTAAATATTACTAAGTTTACTACAAAGACCTCTTACATTCTGATAGCCCAGTGACAGGGAAGATGTTAGTTTTTTTTAACTATCAGAGACTACAAGAGGTGTATTAGAACTACCAACATATCAGGAACATCTGCGGGGTCAGAAGGAACCACATCCATGGGTAAGATGCTGTTCTCGTCACATCTGATTGGAATATGGGATGAAGGGGATGATAAATTAATCAACTCTAACTGTTTAGTAGTAGATGTAGTGGGTAAGTGAGTAGGCAGCGAAAGTTCATTAGGGCCAATGGACAGTCTAAGATAAGCCTTTTTCCGTTTGGGAGACTCATTTAAAGTTTCATACTGTTAAACTCTATTTCTAAATCGGAGAAATATGTCTCCAAGCCCTTCTTAGTCTGCCTAAAAATGCCATAATATCCTTTTCAACATCCCTACATGATTCACAAGTCCACTTTAAGCCAAATTTGGAGTCAATCTGGTCGATTATTCTGCCACTAAGGCCAGCACATGTTTCGTGCTTTTACGTTTACTCGAACCTGTCAAAATGAATTTGCTTTGAAAATGAATTTGACGGTGTTCGGACTTAAATTAGACTTTCGCCCATACAACCATGAGACCCCCATTTTCCGCCTATAGGGGTAGATTTTCCAAAAGAATTTTTGTCTAGATCTTTGAAAATGAGTTTGAAGCCAATTGGATGGTAAACAAAAAGTTTCATACAACTGTTTTCCGCGATTTTCCACGCTTGTGGGTAAAATTTTCAAAAAATCCCGTCTTAGTTTGCACTTTCATCATAGATGGAACCTACTGTGAAAATTTCAGTATCCTAGCTCTTATGATTTTGGCTGTGCGATCATTGCCAATCAGTCAGTCAGCCAGTCAGCACGAACTCTTTTTATATATGTAGATTGCAATTTAATGTCCAACAATGTGTTCCACACAAGCGATGCATAATACACGTCACGGGACGAAATAGCACAAGTTATCACTTTATAATTCGAGGAAAAGCAAACTATAACGATGCGTAATAAAAAATCCCGTTCGTCGCGAATTCGTTGCGAATGCGAATGAATGCTACAGCTTATATGACAATTGAATAATACTGCAGGTAATTAAAATAATGCGATCCGGAATTTGTTGGTCATTTAATTTGGCAATGTTTGCCCTCAATGCTTCCTTTACAATTGGGAAACTTCCATCTGCTTATAATAATCATCCTCCAAAAGCATGCTCCAAATTATAATGATGGTTTCGCATATATACAGTGCTTCATCGTAATCGAAAAGTAAATGCTTAATCACGGAAGGAATCCCCTTAATAAAAAAATAATAATATTGAATAGTAAAATTAATAAAAAATAACTAAGAACATTTATTATTTATATATGCTTATGATATTTAATTTTTAGGAGCTGCTGTAAAAGCAAAATGGAAAAACTTCAAGGACACGTTCAGGAGAACTTTGCAGAAAATACCACGCCTTCCATCGGGATCAGAAGATCAATAAATAATATTAAATGGGAATATTTGGAGCCGATGTCTTAAAAAAAAAACAGATCCGGATCCGACTACTGGCATTTTGCAGGAGGCCGATGGGGTAACATGAGTGACATGATATTAGATCTGATGTGCAAAGATGACAGCAATAAATCTATTTGGAGCACACCACCCACATCCATGCAGCAGATAGCAAATACAAAATTAACTTCCAGGAAAATTATTTTTGAAATCCCTGTTACCATTTATGGAATAATTTAATAACGTTGAAAATTTAGAGATAAGAAATTATATACAAAATATAATTATTGCTAAACTTAACATTAAGAAATAAAAATAATTTTTTAAATAACACTACTAAATTGCCAAATGTACTTGTACGTCACTTACCTTAATAGTACAACCAATTGTTGTCCAGCAGAAATTTATCATCTTGCCTTATTAATTGAATTTTCAATTTTACTCAGTAGTAAGTCAAAAGACTCCACTGACATGCGCATATATTACTAAAATCGATCCGGGTAATTTCGGCGATTTTTATATAAATGCTGGATCTCGCCATACCCTTTCTTGCTCGGTTGATGGGGTGTACACCAAACCTACGTTTTTTACTCCGTGTACCCGTAAAATGGGTAAAAAGGAGGTACTAAGTCTGTGCAAATGTATGTAACAGGCAGAAGGAGGCATCTCCGACCTTATAAAGTATATTTATTCTTGATCAGTATAAAAAGAAATTTCGATTTGGCCATGTCCGTCTGTATGTACGAACGCGTCAATCACAGCAACTATAAGAGCTGGAGACAGCAAATTTGGAATGTTGGTTCGTGTATAGCGGGCGCCGGTCAAGTTTATTTTGGGTCCGAGGTATTCCCCCTTTTTCCACGCTATTCGATAAAAACTGTTTTACAGTAACAATAACAACTCTTGTGGTCAACAACTCTTAAAATACCTCGCTTTCGTTATCGCTTGTGTGCGTGCGTATTTGTGTATGTGTTTGTGGCTAAGTCTACGAAGATATGTTAGGAAGTGTTAGACCTGGGCACAGGGAGTAAAGTAGTCGGGTATACTCGACTAGATCATTCTTTCTTGTTTAATAATTGCATTCGCCTGTAATAGCTAATATGGCTTTCACACAAGCTACGAATAACCACTAAAAGGAGGCATAATTACAACTAAACAACTCGAGCGATGTCGCTCGAGAGAGCGTCGCTTATCGCTCAGTGCGTAGCCGAGGCCTAAGGATTATTCATTTATGTTGCATAATGAAATTTACACTTGTAAATTACGAATACCATTTATTTTCCAATTATATTTATTTATATATATTTAATATTTTATTGCGCATTACTTGCAGATACAACGAAAAAAAAATGAGAGAATCTGCTCACGACATCAGTATGGATACTTGGAAACAATGGATACTTGAGGCAATATCGAAAATTCGATCTCAAAAACAAAGGCCAAGTGTTCAAAGAATCTGTCAGGCTATTGGTACTCATCATAAATTTCATGAAGACATCGTTGCTGAAAAATTAGAAAAGGCTGTGGAGTCGGGTGCTGTTATTAAAGTGTACAATAAAGGCTTACATTCGTATAAAGCACCAATGGCTAAAAGACGAATTAAAGTTGATAAAAGTACAAATCTTTACAAGGTAGTAGCAAAAGCAGTTAATGATTTGGGGGAATGCGAAGGATCAACGATTAAAAGTATAGAAAACTATATTCAAAAATTTAACTGCATTGACCTTTCTCCAGATGTTGATTTTAAAGCTGTAATTAAAATATCAATCAAAAAGGCCGTTGATGCTGGCTTTTTAATACAGGAAGGAAAGCTGTACAAAAAAGGGAAATCATTAACAACGCCACGGAAATCTGTTCCAGAAACAGATATTCTTATAAAAGGGGAAGAAACTTGTACACATTGCTCCGGAAACTCTCAAAAAAATCTTAATGGGATTCCAGAACCTTTAAGCTCTTGCAAACAATGTGGAATATCATTGCATACGACATGTGCAAATATTGCAGGAAGATGCAAGTCCCAGTCTTATGTCCTTCTTTATATGCTCGTCACTAAAGGAACTTTATGGAATTGTCAGAAATGTGCTGATTGTATAGTTTGCAAAATACATAATCGTGGCCCATGTTTACTGCAGTGTTTTGTTTGCAAAAATCATTTTCATTTGACATGCCTTGATACGATACCAGACAAAAAGCCAAAGCATCCATATCGGTAAGTAAACAAATTATTTTTGCAACAGATATATGTTTGAGGCAACGAAAATTAATAATATATATAATTAATAGTCAAGCTCGGGGACTTTGGAAAAAATATAATTTTATTCTTAAGGCGAACTTAACAGTGACTTAAATACAAAAATGTGTTCTTATTATATTCGGTATCAAATTAAGACTAAGGGCTTGCACCGATGCTATCGCAAAGCTAAGCTCGTTGTAATAAGCTTTTGCTCTTTATACAGAAAGAGATTGGAGCAAAAGTTCTCTCATTGATCATATGCAATTAATGCTTACGTTAACATTTTGGTGGGTGTGGGAACATCTCGCGAGGCCTGTTCTCAGCGGATGTTTATTTTATTAGCTGTTTACGTTATCGGGCTTGTGCCTGTGGCTTATGATTCGTATATGCTATGACATTTTTATGATCATGTTGCCAAGTACCAAGTTACTAAGCGAGAGTTTCTGAATTTACGTTACTATGTAGGAGGTATGGATATGTCACTTCCCCATCCTTTAGAGAATTGCCTGACCTCAGGCGGGTATTTTCGGGTACAAAATCGGGTTATTTTCATTTTGAGGATTTACAATTATTTCTTCGTTAATATCTTTGATTTCTTCTTTCTTAGTTTCTTGATTTGATTTGGTTTTTATGTATTTCATTACAATATTATGTGGTGCTGTTTTGCATTTGATATAAAGATAAGATATGCCAATTATGGCCATTATAACTAGAGTGGTTATGGTTATAGTTTTATAAATTGTGTTTTGCTTATTATTAAACCCAATCGTTTCCTTAATTTCTACGTGCGATAGTGGTTCAAGCTTAGTTACGTTATGTTCAGTAAATATTAAATTTGTATATTGCTGAATATTGTTTGTAGTTGTAATATTGTTCAGCTCTGCAGTACAATTTTATATTTTTATAATTTTATAATTTTCAATGTATATTTCTTGGTTGTTACAATTTTGATATAATTTATTTCGGGTCATGTTCCATGTAATTAAAATATTAGGTTCAACATATTGAATGTAATTTTCTTTACGAAATTTATTAAAAGTACAAGTTGGTTTTTCGTGTTTTATAATGTTGGCAATACAATGATCTTTGAGAATTTCTTTTGTCAAGGTGTTTATTACATTATTGTTGTGTGTAAAAAATTTACTTGCAACGTTTTCGTTAATAATCTGCCCGTTATTATCTGGGTATGGTGTAATTAAGAATGTTGGTGTTTCTGTTGTGTCAATGGGGATATGTGAAATCAGAAATATTTCGTTAGTTGCTGTGCTGTACCAACCGGAAGTTTTGATGTCAATTAAATTTTTGTGGTCAATATTTTCAAGTCTGTCGTGCTTAAGTAATTTGGGGTTGAAAATTCCTAGACGTGTTAGCTGTGTACCCATTTCGATGTCTTCAATATATTCGGTGAAGTGTTCAATATTAAAAATTAATAAGTTGAGTTTCTGTTCGGTTAGCATAGCATAATTTTGCTTATTTATTATGTTAATACTGTCATTAATGGTGTCGATGACATTGTTTAAGCTACTGGCTTGTATGGAATTTTGTGCTAGGTTTGTAATCTGTTCAATTTCCAATTTATCATTTTCGTCGAGTGTGCCGAAAAGGTATTTGTATGTGGAGCCCATAAAATTTATAAGTCCCTGTTTGTTACGTTTTGTAATACGAATGCCACTCATTTCTCGTTGTAGTTTGTCAATTGAATATTTAATCTGCGGTTTATCGTTGTGGTTTATATTTACAGTAAAACAATGGTTTTCAAATTTAATAGGTATTTGTATTGTTCCTGATTCAAACAAAATGAAACCTTGATTATTTTCAATGGGATTTATTTCTATTGATCCTGCTGTTATCAGTTTTATCATTGTCATTATCATGATTGCTATTATGGTGGATTTGTACAATTGAAAGTGTCGGCTTCCTGTAAATATGTGCTTTTATTAATTTTCTTTTTAAATTTGCTCTTGTAATGGGTTATTTTTCTACCTCTGTTTGTCTTTTCGAAATGTGTATCGTCAATTTGTTTTATTTCACCTGTTTCTTTAAATGGGTTCGTTGCTTTTGATTTCACAAGAGGGGCTTGTCTGTATTTGGTATCTACCTCATATTTTGTGCGCTTATCATTTAGTTTATTAATTTGATTTGTTTTTATTAACTGCATATCATATGCAGGGGTGCCTGCATATAAAAATATGTCGGCTGGTGTTCTACCAGTTGTATTGTGTTTTGTTTTATGGTTATAGGTGTAAAGTATAGTTTCGAATTTTGTTATTTTATTTTCCATATTGGAATCGCTGTTGATTATCCTAAGTTTTTCATTTATGGTTGTGTGAAGTCTCTACGTCAGAAACTCAATTTTTATTAGTAGTTATATAAATTATTACGCCTTCTGATTCAAGCCAAGTTTGTGGGCCAATGCTCATGAAAGCTGATCTTTGGTTTTATCAATACCTGGGTGTAAAAGTTCAATGTGATTTTTCAGAATTTTTTCTTTGAAGTCTGCATATGTTTGAATGTCTATTAGTTTTTTACTAGATTTCATAGCTTTAGTCCAGGGGTTCGCAAAGCTGCCTTATAGATGTGCATGCATCAATACAAATAAAAGAAATCGCACGCACACATGTAACAAACTTTTTTTTTATTTCAATGTGTACAAAGAAAAAAATAGGAACATGTTTCTTCAAAAAAATAATAAAATGGAAAATGCTGATGATTCATGGTGATTTAAAAATTCATCAATATTTATTTTAATTTCTGTTAATGATAGTTTTAGTAGTGAAAAAACGAAATGACAATTCAAAAAATGTGAATAGAACACATGCGTCGGACGGTTCACAACGAAGTGAAGCTTTCCGTTTTTCAGTGCATCATAAATGATAAGCCAACAACAAAATACATTCGGATTAACACCGAAAAAACGAAGCAATAAAATTGTTCTTCGATTGCCAGCAACGAAAGTTGACGGAAAGCGAAAAGTGAAAAATTGTTTGTGTAATTTTTCAATGTGCACCAGAAGCTTACCTATGTGTAAGCATCATACACTTCCATTTGCTTTGTGCAATACAAAAACAAATGTGTGTCGTGTGCATAGGCGCTGCGCACTCCTGCTTTAGTCAATGGGTCTGAGCTTATTATTTCTAGATATGCGTGTTGGAAAGTAGGGAAGTCAGTTTCATTGTGAAAATATAATACACATCCTTTTTTGTGCAGAGATATTCTTGGATAAGTAGTTTAGCATATTGATTTGTCATTTTCTTATAAGTAATTGTTATATTTGTTTTATGAAAGTAACTAGTTACTTCAGTTTTATTTTCATTACCTTTCAGAAATTCTATTTGTCTACTATAATAGTTGATGGGCTTTTCCGTGATTTGGATATGCCTGAAGTTATCTTCTTGAGCGCTATGACAAGTGGCTGCAAGACTGCTTGAGTTTTTTTTTATTCGGACGTTGATGTACTAAACGGGCAGTACATTCAAGTGGCCCAAACGACACCAAGCACGGGCTTGTTAACGCGCGGACCCAGGCAAAATGCAAACCCACCTCCAGCCCAACCGACCGAGGGGCGCGCCGCATAACGTGCGGTAACGAAGATCGCGAAACATATAAATACGAACAGACTAAATAAAAGTTCTACATAAATTAAACAATATACAAAAAACTATAGATTACACAGATAACATAAAATTGAAGTTCTAAGTAAGGAAATAGAACTAGCATTACATATTAAATGATAAAGATTGTTATAATTAGAACATATGATACGAAAAGGGTTATGCATAGCATAGTTAGTGTTACAAACTTGAAGACAAAGGGGAAGAAAGTTTCTGGAATTTCTGATCGGAACTGCAAAACTAATCTGGCTTATTAATTCAGAAGAATCAATTTCTCCTTTAATTAGTTTGTGTAAAAAAATTACACCAAGCATGGTTCTACGATCAGAAAGAGAAGGAAGATTTATTAGTAAAAGTCTACTACGATAAATAAGAAGGCAAGTGAGTATTAGGATTCCAGTTAAGACCCCGGAGTGCAAAGAGAAGAAATGGTTTTTGAACCGATTCTATTCTATCCTGATGAATCTTGTACTGGGGACACCAAATACAAGACCCATATTCAAGAATAGGTCGAACAAGTAATGTAAAGATCGTTAAATTCTTTAGACCAACGCTTAATGAAACCCAGGACACCAAAGGCAAATTAACGGTGGAAAAGATATGTTTGTCAAACTTAAGCTTGGGATCTAAAAGGATACCCAAATCATCAACCGACTCAATTCGAACAAGCGGCTTACCATTAAGAATATAACTGTTAAAAAAAGGCATTCGCTGTAAAAGGACATTACTTTACACTTACCACAATTAAGATTTAATAAATTTACCCGACACTAGGCTTGAAGACTGTCAAGATCAGCGTGCAACCCTTGACCAGATAGAAAATCCGTAGATGACAGACATAATTTAACATGATCGGCATACATCAGCACCCAAGAGTAATTTACGACAGAAGGAAGGTCATTGATGAACAGAGTAAATAATAAGGGGTCAAGATGACTTCCTTGTGGTACTCCGGAAGTAACTTGAACAGACTTAGAGACAAAGCCTTTGAAATAAACCTTTTGGGTTCTAAGAGTTAAATAGTTAGAAATCCAAAGAATTAAGTTATTTGGAAATCCTAGAAGATGAAGCTTGTGAAGTAAAAGAGAATCAGTATAAATAACATCTGTTTGCATTTTAGATTGAAATCCCTTAATAACAAGAGAAGTGAATTCCAATAGGTTAGTGGTAGTAGATCTATACTTCACAAACCCATGCTGGCAGGGTGAAATTATAGATCTACATAAATGTTGAAGTTGAGAAGTTATTAATTTCTCAAAAATCTTAGGAATAGCAGACAACTTAGAAATAGTTTTATAAATTTTCTCCAAAGAAATTTTCGTTTATTTTAACCCTAGATAGTGCGTCAGCAACGCTATTTTCTTTACCGGGCAAGTATTTAATATGGTAATCAAATTCATTTAACTTGATTTTCCATCTCTGGAGTTTCATGTTTGGTTCTTTTATGTTATCAAGCCAAACTAAGGGTCGGTGATGGCTGAGGATCTCAAATTTTCTGCCGAAAAGATAGGACCTGAAGTATTTTGTGGCCCAGACAATAGCGAGGAGCTCCTTTTCTATTGCCGAATAGTTAATCTCATGCTGGTTTAGAGTTCTACTAGCATAGCAGATTGGTTTGTGACCTTGAGATAATACCGCTCCTATAGCAATATTACTTGCATCTGTTGTCAATGAGAATTGCTTCTCGAAGTTTGGATATACTAATATTGGGTAAGACATTATTAGCATTATTAATTTTTCGAAAGCTTATACATATTCATCATTATTAGCCTGAATTACTGCACCCTTTTTAAACTTGAGTGTCATTGGTTTTGCTATTTTAGCGAAATTTTCTGTAGAAGCCACACATTCCAAGAAATGATTTTATTTCTTTAGGCGTCTTAGGAATTGGGAACTTGACTATTGCGTCTAATTTGTTTGGGTTAGTTTTAATACCTTCGGTTGTGACAATGTGACCGAGAAATTCTGTTTCTTTTCTCATAAATTCACACTTGTCTAACTGTAATTTTAAGTTTGCTTCTTTGAGCTTAGTGAAGACTTTTCTTAGAGAGGACAAGTGTTCTTCCAGTGATGTGGAGAAAATTATTGTCATGTAAGTATACTAGACAGTCTTTATAAATTAAATCTTCTAAGAGATTATTCATGCAACGTTGAAATGTTGCAGGGGCATTTTTGAGGCCAAATGGCATACGAGTGTATTCGTAGTGGCCATGTTTAGTTGAAAACGCAGTTTTCGAAATTGAATTGGGGTCCATCTGTATTTGATGGAAGCCTTTTGCAAGGTCTATGGTAGTGAAATACTGACATCTTCCAAGTTTGTCTAATATTTCATCCATAATTGGAATTGGATACTTGTCATTAACTGTTATTTCGTTGAGACCACGGGTAGTCTATGACTAGCCGGAACTTATTTTTACCTGAAGCGTCGCTTTTCTTTGGAACTATCCAAATTGGAGAACAATAAGGGCTGTTTGGTTTTCTAATTATCCCTTGTTCTATCATCTCATTTACTTGTTTGTATACCTCTACGTCATATGCTTGTGGGTATTTATATGGTTTTCTGTAAATTTCCTTATCAATTTTAGTTGTGATGACATGCTTAATTGTACTAGAAAAGGTCAAATTTTCGCCTTCTTTGTACTGAATGTCCCTAAATTCTGATAGGATTTTGATGAGGGTTTTCCTCTCTTCATCGTTAAGATGATTGAGCCTGAATTCATTGAATTCTATTAACTCATTGTTAATTGAAAAATTAAACTCCTCGTCGTTTGACGATGGCGGACCAAGGCATTTAGATGCGGTCTTGTCCTGAAGTACTTTTTCATGTTGATCCTGTATATCAAACTTTTATTTATTGTAATTGCCTTTTTGGCATAGAATAAGAGTCTTTAAAGAATTCTCTTCCTAATAGAATATCATAATTTTCAGAAAAATTATGAATGGAAAATTTTTGATAAGTTTGGCAAAGCTTACTAGGTTTTAGATAAGTACTTTGCTTTAGTTGCACAATACCGTTTATGGTATACACATCTTAATTGGTGTCTTTGACTGGGAACTTTAAACAATTTTGCATCATAATTTATTTATTTATTTATTTATTAACGAAGGCAAAACAGTGCTGCCCCGAACCAAAAAATATAATATAATACATAGATATACGGAAAAAAAATTTAAAAAGCCTACACGAAATTACAATTGAAAACTAATAACGACACCAGCACGTTGGGGGAAGTTTATTTGCCAGTCCGGCTAGCTATGCCCCTATTCACAGCAAAGAATTGCCGGTGTCATTATTAGAGCCTATAGCAAGATAGAGTAGAGTTAGTTATGAAGAAAAAACTTATAGAATTTAAGGTTAATTAAGGCATAAGACTATAAAAATAAAGAAAGACAATAGGAATGAAATCTCCAACCCGGTGGGGGAAGTTTTAGTAGCCAGTCCGGCAAGCTGTGCCCCAACTCACAGCGAAGTTGGTTAGAGATTACATTAAGGAGGGAAGGACCTAGAAAAGGAAGGGATGGGAAAGAATATAATAGTTGTAGAGTAGAAAATAGGAAATAGAGTGGGACATAGAGTGGGCAATCTCCAACCCGATGGGGGAAGATTATTTGCCACGCCGGCAAGCTGTGCCCCTGCTCACAGCTGGGATCGGCCAGAGATTACCCGTAGGTGATTTAGAAGAGAAAGTTTAATAGAGGGAAGAGAGAGTTCAGAGGAGAAAACATGAAAAACAGAATTATACTGTGTGCATAGAACACGAAAAGGATTGTGTAAAGCATAATCAGTAGTGCATGTAGGAAGAGATAAGGGAATATAGTTTCTAGTAGGTCTACAAGGGACAGTGAAATTAAGACGACTTAAAAGAAAAGGAGAATCTATGTCGCCACTATAATGTTAATCGACGATCCCGTATCGATTATACATTTAAGCTTGATATTATTCATAGTGATTATTATGAATAGGTTTCCTGACCTTCGTCCTCTGTTTCTGAGTCCGAGGCAGCTTGATGAAAATTTTCTACGTCCATTTTCATATGGCCGCTAGTACTTTCGCGTTGTCTTTTAACAGGTTGGTTAGTGGCAGCAGAGTTATACCCTTGCTGATAATTAATTGGGTTTTGGTTCCTACCCTGATCAAGTTTCTTTTTAAACTCTTGGTGTAATTGCTAATTGCTCTCTATTTGTTGAGGTTTTGTATTATTATAATTATTATTCTTGGGATTTGAGTTTTGGTAATTATTTCCCCTATTTCCACGATTGTCATTGCTATTATGTTTTTGTGAGGTTGACGGACTGTTGGAATTAGTTGGAGGTTTGGACTGACCAGAATTATTTTCGTTTTTCATTCTATCGGACAAAATGGTTTCATACACTCCTTCTTGTTGGGCAGTGTGTTTTAACTTTGAAATTGTAGTTATGTCATGTCTGGCTAACGTCATGAATAGCTTATCTGGAAGTTTGCGCATAATTATGTACATCTTTAATGATATTTCTCATTGCATTTGTATACAATGTTGTGTTCATTTGGTTATTTTCTAACATTAACTTGTTTGCAATTACTTGAGACTTATGTTCTAATTCTTCTACAAACTTACGAATACTTCCGTGGAATGGTGTGTTGTAGACTCTTCTTAGTAATTCTTCGAATGGTGTCTGGATCTTAAATTCCTCGATTAAAGTTGTCCTTAAATCCTCCCAGCTGTTGACGGCGCGCATCTGTGAGATGCGTTGGGCATCCTTGCTGATCTGCATGTCGATGGCACTGAAGAAGACTAGCTTCTGGCGAGCGTCTTCAGTAGGGTAAAGTTGCATGATGTAGTCAACTCTTCGAATAAACGCGCTTAGGTCTTGGCTATTTCCATTAAATGTAGGCACCTGCCTGCCTGCTTGATTTAAGTGCGCCTCTGACAGGCAGAGTATTGGGACTTGTGCTTGAGCCATTGTGATTTTGTTGTTTGGTTGTTGTTGATTCAAACATTTTTTATTGTAGATTGTATTCGTTGCAGGTTGCAACTTTGGCACTTAAAGTTTTTTTTATTGTTCAATAGGTTTTATTGAATGTTGACTTGACGATATTAATGTCTTTTGTTTTCACTTCTTCTTTTATTTTTCTTTTCGGTTGTTCTTTGTTGGTTTAAGTTTTGAGATTTTTGTTTCTTGTAAAATATTTGAGTTTGAGCTATTCAGCTCCCAATGGTTATTGATTGCAGGGATCAGAGATATGCAATGCCCAGGAATAACCACTGTTGTGTAGTGAAAAAAATATTTCACTACCAAGTATTCAAGTTGTCCAGAGGATCAACCTTAACTGAGATATTTGATTTGTTGTTGTTGATTTATTGAACCTAGAACTCGATTGTTCTTGAGGGGTTCACACAGCACTGTTCTGGTATTAAAATTACACTTGTGACCTGGAACTCAATTGTTCTTTAATGGTCAACACAGCACTTCGCTTTCGCACGTATAATCTTTTTTACGGATGTGTATTAGGAACTAAGCACTTTGGTATACTCGATTGCAACCACGCACTTTTCGAAATATCTTGAACTTAAGTTGTTCTTATTATTATATTACTTGTTCACGTATTTACGTATTTATTTTATGTTTTATTTATTCATAAATTCAGAATATCTCGTATTCAAAATAAACTTTATCTGCTCCTGCTATACACGAACCTACATTCCAAATTTGGTATCTCTAGCGCTTATAGTTGCTGAGATCGACGCGGACATACGGACAGACAGACGGACATGGCCAATATACATATACATATATATATATATATATATATATACTAGCAGGTAATATCCCAGCCTTGCCCGGGGAAATATTTAGATGAAAATGCATTTTTTTCTTGAATTTGACTGCTTTCGTCAACCGTAAGATATACAACTAAATAGTTGAGCCACGTGACTAATGTTTTCAGTGTAGGGCTATGTAAATGTCTTTGAAAAAAAAAAACAACAAAAAAATGTCCCACTCATTTGTCCTTGACTTCCATTTCCCGCCCGTGGCGACACGGAGTAGATTTTCCAAAATCATTTGGCATTTTGAGCCAATTTCAAGAATAATACTAAGAATCCAAATTAAATCTTTCCAACTCATTTCCGCCCGTTGTATTGCCTGCAAAGTACCGAGGTACTTTCAAAACCGATAGCACATGTGACGAATTATTTAATGTGAGGTGCTTTGAAAATTAGTTTCAAAATGATTGAATGATAAACAGAAGTTTGAAGTCAATTGGAACATAATAAAAACAAAATTCATACAACAGTTTTCCGTGAATTTTCCGGCTTTGGGGGTAGATTTTCCAAAATCTTTAACCACCGCGCCTATTATTTTTTCCCATAGAACCTTGAAAATGAGTTTGAAGCCAATCGCATGAAAATTAAAAATGTCGAATGCCACACTTTTCCACCGATTTTCCGACCATGTGGTCGAATTTCCCAAAATCGCTGATACACGTGTCAAATTAATTTACGTGAAGAGCTTTGAAAATGAGTTTGAAGTCAATCGGACGATAATCAAAAAAGTTTCATACAACAGTTTTCCACGAATTTTCCGACTTTGGGAGTAGATTTTCCAAAATCTTTGACCACCGCGCCTATTATTTTTTCCCATAGAACCTTGAAAATGAGTTTGAAGCCAATCGCATGAAAATTAAAAATGTCGAATGCCAGACTTTTCCACCGATTTTCCGACCATGTGGTCAAATTTCCCAAAATCGCTGATACACGTGTCAAATTATTTAATGTGAAGAGTTTTGAAAATGAGTTTGAAGTCAATCGGACGATAATCAAAAAAGTTTCATACAACAGTTTTCCACGAATTTTCCGACTTTGGGAGTAGATTTTCCAAAATCTTTGACCACCGCGAATATTATTTTTGCTCATGGAACCTTGAAAATGAGTTTGAAGCCAATCGCATGCAAATTATAAATGTCAAATGCCAGACTTTTCCACCGATTTTCCGACCATGTGGTCGAATTTCCCAAAATCGCTGATACACGTGTCAATTTATTTTACGTGAAGAGCTTTGAAAATGAATTTGAAGGTGATCGGAATAAAATTAGACTTTCGCCCATACAACCTTGAGACCCCCATTTTCCACCCATGGGGGTGGATTTTCCAAAATCGGTGAAATATGTGTCAAATGAATTTTTGTGTAGATCTCTGAAAATGAGTTTGAACCTGATTGGATGGTAAACAAAAAAGTTTCATACAACAGTTTTCCGCGATTTTCCACGCTTGTGGGTGGAATTTTCCAAAATCCCGTCTTAGTGTGCACTTTCATCATAGATGGAAGCTTCTGTGAAAATTTCAGCATCCTAGCTCTTATGGTTTGGGCTGTGCGATGATTGCCAATCAATCAGTCAGTCAGTCAGTCATAGATATATTTAGATTTGGCCATATTTTGGCATAAATTTTTGAAAAATTTGTGAAGTAAACGGTAATGTCAGAGACAATATTTAGCATAAAATGTGCATAAAATATATTTATTTAGCCTAAATTTTGGTTGCTGTTCACACGTATGGTTGAATCATCGAAAAACGTGGCAGCGCTGATTTTGCACAAAATCACATGCACAATTTTTGTGTAGTTCCCACACATTAACGACTAATATATTTTTGCAACCAAATGGTATCTAAGTGGCTATGTTTGTCGATAACATCGCTTTAAAGTTATCGTTACATAATGGAATTGGCAAAATATAAGTAAATATTAACTGTAAGCTTTGCTGCATCAATGTATGCACTAAATGCTTTTGAGGAGGATGAACCAACCAACCAACACCAACGGCAGCAGCTTGAACAACAACAGGACAGCCGTATTCAGAAGCAGTTCGACACCTGGATGGCAGTGTAAAAGGAAATCCAGATGGAGGCCGACAAACGTTTTAGCAAACTAGAAGCGCGCATCGACCGCATGTTTGCCACGGTTGACTCTTCAGTTCAGCTTGTGTCATCTCTTCTAGGCGCGAATAATCCTGTGACGAGCACGCTTCTACACTCAAAACATACACTGCAACCTGGCGCAGGGCATGATTCTAATTCCGCACCGCAATTAGGCGCAGTGCACCCTCAACAAACGCATTCAGTAACTGTCCCCATGGACACTGATGCTGCTACTTCTGTTAATGCCATTCATAATGACTAGCTTGGGGCTTGGCGTATGGATCGCGAATGGGGTCACCAACAAAGCTATTGAGCTGGAGCTTTTTATCCAACGCCACCATTGAGACGTGAGACACACTGCTGCTCAAGGTCGTATTTTAAAATCCTAGGCCACTCCGCAAACCATTCTGCGGCCCGCATGCGTGGTGGTGCAGCAATTCTTATCAAAAGAAGCCTAAAATATCACCCATACACCTTGATTAGCAGAGACAGTGTGCAGCTTTCTGCAGTAAAGGTGGCCAGTGATCACGGTGATGTAGATCTGGCGGACATCTACTGCCCTCCACGCTTTGATTGGACAAGCGGTGACTTTGAAGCGATCTTCAACGAACTTGGTTCTAAGTTTGTGATTGCCGGTGACTGGAATGCTCACCACTCACTCTGGGGGCCAGGAGATCTACCAGCAGAGGCTTAGTATTATTTGATTGCATTGCGGGCTCTAATAAACAGGTTCTAGCAACTGGAGGTTCAACTCATTTCCCAAGAAAGTCTCAAGAGGCAGGCTATCAGGAAACTTCCCATTAGACGGTCGGATGGAACGGCATTTGCTGATGAGCTGCAGGATCGGTTCACGTCTTTTGAACTTGCAAGTGTGGCTGATGTCGAAATGACAAGATCTTTTTTGGAAACCGAGCCCTTGCCAGCGGCACCAGTTGCACACATTACGCCAGATGAAGTGAGGAATGAGATCAATAGACTAAAGCCCACTAAGACCCCGGGCTACGACGGTGTTGATGGCAAAACAGCCCAAACACTCCCAAAGAAAGCTGTCCTATTTCTTGTGGCTCTTTTCAATTCTATGCTCAGGGTCAAACACTTCCCATCACCAGTGGAAGTGCGCCGTCGTAGTTATGATCCCGAAACCTGGCAGAAGTTCTGACTGCGTTGACTCGCATCGGCCAATCAGCCTGCTTCCAGCATTTTCAAAAATGCTTGAAAGAATTTTTCTTGGACGACTATTGGCTGTGAATCCATTCCAGGCAGCTCTTACTGACCACCGATTTGGTTTTCGGCATAAGCATGGAGCACTAGAATAAGTTCACAGGGTCGTGCATTTTGCACTAGAGTCCCTTGAGACAGGGAGTTCTGTTCTGCCCTTTTTCTTAGACGTTAAGCAAGCATTCGATCGAGTACGGCACGATGGCCTGCTCTTCAAGTTTAAGAATATCCTCCCAGCCACGCATTAGTTTATTTTGAGGTCGTTCCTGCGTGAGCGTGGTTTAAGGGTCGAGTTGCGAGACGAGCGATCGAGCACTCGCCGCATTGATGCTGGTGTACCGCAGGGCAGCGTCCTTGGCCCTGTTCTGTACACACTGTACACCGTGGACTTGCCGACTCCAGTTGCGGTGCGCAGCCAACTATTCCATACAGGCCATTGAATCCACCCAGAGCAAGATAGTCCGTAGGATAGCAAGAGCTTCAATATATATGAGAAACTCGTCCATTTACAATGATTTGCGAGTGAGCCCTATATGCTCACAGATAAACCAGAGACAGGCTACAACAGCACGCCAACTCCCAAGCCAGAGGGCTATCGACAAACAACTGCAGAAGACGGCTAAACCGGAGCCACCCGAATGACCTATCGACTCATGGCCGCTGTCCCGAAGTTCGTCTTTTATAAAACCCAATATATGTATATAATTTAAAACTCACACACAAACGCACCATTATTGTTTTTCCCCACCCACGTCCCCAGTTAAATATTCACCCTTACACGAACATTTATATTTATTGAATTAAATGATCAATTTTAATCGCTCAGACGAAAATTGAGATTTGTATAAGAACATTCCTGCTAGGGTGTATAGCTTTGGCACTCAGAACACAGCCGTTCTTTCTTGTTTATTTTAGGTTCAAGCCTTTCTTTTAATATTTTCAACAATTCGTCCTCAGAATAATGACTCTTGCCAGCATGCCCCTGATACTGCGGAAAAGGTAGTTCGAACTTATAGGATGTTTCTTCCGAGGTTAATAGTAATATTGATTGGGGCAACGACAGCTGGTATCAGGTTATGTGAAGAACTTTAGTCGCTGTGTATTGTGGCTGTTGTGCACCAGGGGAATTCCTGGAGAGCGTCGGCTACTACATTCGAAATTCCTGCCTTGTAATGGAGTTCATGGTTGCACTCTTCATGGTAACTTTTCATGAGCTCACCATTGTGGTTTTTACAGGTTAATTCGAAAGTAAGACGTTGATGATCAGTGTGAATGATAACTTTGATGGTACCGTAAAGGTATATACGTAGGCTTTGAAGAGCCCATACTATCGCCAACATCTTTTCATTTGTGGCGTAGTTCTTTTCTGTTTTTGTTTGCTTTCTACAGCTGCGACGAAAGTAAGCTTTTCGTCGGGCTCAGCGAATAGGTCTGGTGAAACGATCTATAAGTTGTTTTTGGCTTGTTGACATGTGGGCTGCTCTAATTTTTATACTATTCCCTGCTTGAGTGGCTAGTTGTTTGACAACGTGCAAGTCTTCAAAGTTTGAAGTAAGAATATCTTAATGGGAATGTAGTTGCAACTGAATAAGCGAAGATAAGTGTGGTGAGTCATCTTCGTCTGGCCACCAACTGAATTTGCAAAAAATATTTTTTCGTTAAGCTTGGGTTTTGGTACTAAGTTGGCTTGAATCAAAGAATATAAAGTCATACAGAAGGCGCATGACAAGCAAAAATTTCGTCGATTTATTTTCATGTTTGATGATGCGGGCGGGCTCGGTCAACGGGGTAAAGATTCTAAAAATAGATTCCGTTTTGTTTCGTTTCAAACGAGCCAAGCCTCGCCATGCACAGTCCAAATCACAGTTTTTATTTTTCTCTATGCTCGAGATTGCTCGTTGCTTACTTATTTGCCATTTGCCACCACAAGTCGTTGATGACAGTAGTGCAGTGAGATGAGATGCAGTACATTGTCCTGATGGGGACCTGTGGTTCAAAGCTGCCAGCGGTGATAAACATTAATTTTTTTTATTATTGGATTTTTCTGTTAATTTGTATTGTTTTTGTATCATCCGGTTTGATAAATTTTCTCTTATTCTGATTTGAGGTTTATAGAGAGGAACAGATTTATAAACATTTGAACGGATAGACTGACAGGCAAACGGATAAACCGACAAAGGACGGACGGACGAAAAAAGAGATTAAGACCTTATTGCCATGCAATTGTTTTTGCCACACAAATACTAAATACTAATACTAATACTAATACTAATACAAATAAATAAAAAATTTATATATATAGAAAAGTGAGTATAAACTCCACTTTCTAGCGCCGAGACGTAAGTACTCTTCCTTGGCTGATCTTGACACTTTATAAATTGACGATATACACCAACAAATTTGGTTGCTCTAGCTCAAAGATAAAGGCAAAAAAATTGCGTTCATACGGACAGACGGACATTTCGCAAACCCAATATACTATTTTTCCCTTCGGGTACTATGTTCCCGATCATATGCGTACGTTTGTTCTTACAAAACAAAACCAAATCTGTGCAAACATTGTCAAATGCGTTTTCGGAGCATAAACAGCACGCCAAATCTCAATAGTCCGGATTAGGCTATTGTAGATACCATGTCGGATGCTATAGATGCCGTTCAAAAAGGTCTGAGGATGACAGGAAAAATCCAAACATGCAGATGTGCAACTACATATATTCGTAGATGGCGCTTTTGAACAAAAATGATGCCGCCATCCTTCGAAAAACAAAAAAATATTAATATTCTTAATAGGTTCATTCTCCTCTAAAGCATTTAGTGCATACATTGAAGCAGCAGCAACACTTAAAATGAATAGTTTCTTATTTTTTCCCGACTGCATTATGTAACGATAACTTTAAAGCAATGTTAACGACAAAGTTTGACAATTTGGTTGCAAACCTACATATGTATATTTGTCACTAATGTGTGACCAGTACACAAATTGTTTGCATGAAACTCGATTTTGTGCAAAATCGGCGCTGCCAACTTTTCCGATGATTTTGACACGTGTGACCGGCATCGAAAATACAGGACACTTGATTTTGCTCCAAATATTGAGCCTTTCTGACCTTACCTTTATACAGTAGAACCCAACTTGGTCAAAATCGGACCACTATTTCATAGCTGCCATAGGATCGGATATAATATGAGTTTTAGTATGAATAACTTTTTGTTTATACAAGTATTACATTCAAACTAAGTAAGAGTTGAATTATACTTCAAAGAGTTTCCTAAAATTTTATTAAAATCGCAATGGAACGCAAGAAACTCACTTGCAAGGTCGCAAAAGAATCTATATTCCCGGATTTACTTGCCACAAGGTTGACCAACCTGCTTTTACTCGCAACGGCGGAGCTGTCATTTTGGTCAGGTCTGGTCTTGAGCACCACAAACTGGCCGAAACAGCTCTTCCAAATCCAGATAAATACATCTAAAGGTTCACTTAGAGTTGCAGTTGCTTATCTTCGCCCCTAGGATAACTTGGACAGCGCTGGACTTCGAGTTCCTACTACAACAGCTAGGCAAGCCTTGGGTTTTTCCTGACAAATGGAATTGCGCATAACCATATGTCAGTGGAGAATGTATACCAGTCCATCGAGCTTAATATTGATTTAAACACACCTGAGGACTTGGATGACGCTGTCAATTTATTAATGGCCAAGTTGAAATCTGCAGCCGGTGCAGCAACTGTAGCTGACTCGTCAACGGCAACTCCGCTGAACAACCATCTTGTGACTCACCCGCTGCATCTGCTCTCCTTAACCTTAAGAGGAGGGTTAGAAGGGAGTATGTTCGCACAAGAGACCAGGATCAATGCAATCTTCAAGCGACTGGCAAATAAGTTGCATAAAGTATTGGCTATCGATAAGCCAAGGGAAATAGATCTTCAAATGAGTTGCCAAAGCCCAGACTCCTCAACCAACTTTTCATTAAAAAAAAAAATTGAAAATAACCAAACCATTCAAAAGGCAAGCTAGTGCAAAGGATCCCATTGAGGATTCAGCTACACAAGCTACCAACGGGCTGTGGCATTCTTGTTAGCTTAGAGAACGCTTTCGTCCATTTTGGCTCTCTAGCATGGAATTTCAAAACGATGTGGTAGAGACACGACCAACCACTGCAGCTGCAACTCCCCTGCAAGCCTGTGACACTCAATGATGTGCAAGCGCTTGCGGCCAAATTAGATAACAAGAAGGCCCCTGGAGAAGTTGGCCTTGATAACAAGACCCTTAAATTGCTCCCCACTATGGTTTTTGCTAATTCTAACGCTCATTTTGAACTGCTGCTTAAGCCCAAAGGCCTGGGAGAGTGCGGTAGTCACGATGATCCACAAGCCTGGAAAACCTGCTGCAGAAGTTGAGTCATATAGGACTATTAGCCTACTTCCATACTTGGGTAAAATGTTTGAACGGCTGGTATTCAACCGCATTGTGGCCACACCAGCAGTACAGGATGTCTTTCCACACATCAGTTTGGTTTCAGAAAGCAGCATGGTACCCCAGAGCAACTTAATCGTGTTGTTAACTTTGTCCAGGAAGCAATCGAGGCGAGAGAATATGCAGTTGCTGTGTTCCTAGATGTGCTGCAAGCCTTTGATAGGGTTTGGCATGCAGGTTTGCTGTTCAAACTTAAATCTATGCTCTCTCCACAACTTTTAGGAGCTAATTAGGAGCTTCCTGCAAAACAGAGATTTTAAAGTTGTGGTGGATGGCCAAGCCTCCCAAAGCAGGCTAATAAAGGCTGGAGTCCCGCAGGGTAGCGTTCTTGGCCCCACCCACTACTCGCTGTTCCCCGCAGATATGCCGTCGCTCGCAAGCTTGGACTGATGCCCTTCTCGCGATATATGCAGATGATACGGCCATTATTGTTAAAAACTCCTGCGTTATATCTGCTACTGAGGTGCTTCAAGAATACCTCGATATATTCTCGGCCTGGGCTAATAGGTGGAATATTGGCATAAATAGCTCTAAATGCGTCAATGTCACATATGCCAATCGTAGAGCAAATTGCCCGGGAGTGACCCTGCAAGGGGACACCCTCGAGCACACGGCTTATCACAAATATCTAGGCCTCATACTGGATCGCAGGCTTACCTTTAACCGCCACACTACCTTGGTCAAACAGGCTCTGCTGTCTAAGGCCAAAAGGATGCACTGGCTCCTCAGACAGAAAAAACTCTCGCTAGCCAATAAAGTGAGGATGTACAAAGTAATTCTAGCCCCAATATGAAAATATGGCATATAAATATATAGGATAGCTGCCAAATCCCACATGAATAACTCTTATGGCACAATCTAAAATTTTGCGGATGTTTTCCAATTCACCATGGTACTTGAGGACCAGAAATATAGAGCCTGACCTTAAAGTTCCTACCATTGATGACGTTATCAATATTTTAAAAAAGTATCTGTAGCGCCTCAGATGCCGCCCCAATTTATTCGCCAGACGCTTAGCCCGCCCGCCAAACAGCCCTTCACGTAGACGGCGTCGTCGTCGACGTGGCCCAATTAGGTCCCTCCCCGGTGATCTACCCAACAGAATTTTTTAAATATTGTAAATACTTGTAAATATTTTTTTATACTATGTTCCCGAAGGGAAAAATAGTATATTGGGTTTGCGAAATGTCCGTCTGTCCGTATGAACGCAATTTTTTTGCCTTTATCTTTGAGCTAGAGCAACCAAATTTGGTACCCAATTAATGTGTGCACTGGCCATTAAGAGTGTCTTCCATTTAATTTACCGTTGTTTCGCTTTCTACGAAGTAGATTCTTATGTATGTAAATGGCTGGTAATTTCTTGATACTATTGTCGGTAAAATATTTATTTTTAAAAACTAATTAAGCTAATTTGGTCTTATGAAATTTGACATTCGGAAAAAATATATATATGTATATATATTGCACAATGTTTCAATCCATGCGTGTTATTAATTATAACAAATTTTTACCGATTAACTATTAACTTTGTACTTCATAATTCTTTATTTCAGCTGCAAAACGTGCTTAAAACAAAACGTTGATAATCCAAAATCTTTTAGGAAGGATACAGCCAGCATAAAAGTTGAGATGGAAAATGAAAGGTAAGCTATAAAATTAATAATATAATTGTTATTTCCAAATTCACAAATTTGGATTCGAATTGACAAAATCGTGTGCTTTTGATTTGTATGTTCTCCGATAACGGAATTTTTGATTTTCGTTTTACACTACAGTTACATTTAAAAATATCGAGAACTGCAGGAAAATACCTCTAAAATTTTAAGTTTTAACGGGTTGTTGCAATTGAAATGTGCATTACTTGTCACAAAGTTTCACGAACGATTTGTTGTCGATGGCACCCTTTATTTGTGTTATCGTGACCGCGCAGCCCTGGTTAGCGAAAATATTCAAAATTTTGCGACAAATAAACGTTAGTAAATTCTGTTGCTAATTATTGATTCACAAATATATGCGGGAATCCTAGACCCAAGAGAGCAGCCAAGAGCAACACGCAGTGGTCGCCATTACTAGCTCTCTCTCCACCATTTTCATTGTATGGTGTTGATAGAAATGTGGTAGAAAGCTCCTTAACGAGCTTCAGATGCACATCCTTCGTCATAAAACAAATGAAGATTCGATTGCGAATTTCGCCTTTATAGAAGAATGGCTCACAGTAATCGATGCCAGTGACCCTAAAGGTATACGAGATGTCCACACGATCTTCTGGTAGGTCCGCCATTAAGTGTTCACACGAGCAAGGCCTTGATCTAAAAAATACTGTACATTTGCTTGTTACACTTACCACTGTTTTGCGATTGGCCAATTGTGAAAAATAATAGCCGCAAGCAAAGCGCGAGGTCCAGCATATAAATTACGCTCTTTGAAGTGGGTTATTATTGCTTGCTTTACTGGATGCTCCCAATGCAGGTAGACGAAGTGCATTTTCGTCAATAAACGGGGCCAGAGAAGCCAACGCACAAGAAGGTGTGATCCACTTCTCCAGCTTTATCGCGTTCTTATCATTGCCAAGGTCAGACATCTGAATCGATCTCGGAAGCAATTGCTTGCCATGATGAATACGAACTACTGTTAGACCAGGACTCCGAATACAATTAATGATCTTGTAGACATAACCAAATACACGTTGACACCGGCCAGATCTCTCTGCCCTCAGCATAGAAACGCAGGTCCTTGAGCCCATAGCAATGATGATGCAAGCTCACTGGGAAGTGCTCCTCTTGACAGAATATTTGCAGGATTAAGTTTGGTGGGTAATAGCGCCATTATATTCCAGAGGTTAAGTTCTGAATGGCAGCTACACGATTAGCTACGAACATCGTGAAGTTAGATGATTCGCTGCGAATCCAAGATAATACGACAGCTGAGTCAGACCAACAGTAACATGATCCAGAGAGGATGTTCATGGTAGAAATATCTTGCATGGGTTGGGTCAATATTGCAGCACCACAAAGTTCCAATTTGGGTACAGATTGATTTGAGCGGGACACACGCGATTTGACACACAAGAACTCCATCTGTGACTTTCCTGCATTGATGACACTACGTAGACAAATGCTCAATATGCATTAATCATCACTGATGGACCATGGACTTTAATGGCAACATTAGGATCGATGAATCGTCAGGGGAACTTGAAATGCGATACGCCCTCAAAATCCGCACAGAAATTGCTTCAAGTAGTTGCCACTCCGAACTGAAACTCATCCCATTCAAGATTGTCGTTCCAGAGTTCCTGCATGAACATCTTAGACAGGAGCCAAAAGGCCCAACGGGTCATAAAATCGAGCAATAGTTCATAGCACAGATCGCTTAGAGAGCTTTGATGCCAATTTTATAATCTGAAGCGGGATCCCAAGCCAGGCTCAGAGGTTCACTTAAGCATCAATTCCTTGTCAGCATCGGGCACTTCCTTGAGTACCGTAGGACAGTTCGAACACCATTTCCGCAATTTAAAATGTCCTCTGACCAACAGATTTGTTGTTTGCTTCATAATTTCGATTAATTCTTGTACAGAGTTACTACCCGAGCTGCTAAGTTCGTTGACATAAAAATCACGCCGAACAATTTTCGCGGCAATGGGAAACGAAAGCTGCTCATCCATGGCTAATTGAAGCATGGAACAATTCCATTGGAACTAATTGCCAAAATTTACGCAGGCCATAGGTAACGGTGTCTAGCTTGAATACTTGTAGTTCCTGTTAATCCTGAACATGTATTCTTGCCACAATATGCATTGCAAATAACTATCAGACTCAGCGACTCCCACGCATCGATATCGATCTTGCAAATGTCGCCTGTGAGTGCAACGGTAAAGGAATGAAAACGCAAGTGTATTATTGAACAGCTTAGAATGAATGGTGGTTCCAACCATTAACGCTTATTTTAAAGAATATTCTGAAATTGTAGCTGCATATCAATCAAACACAGCGCGCAGTTTAGTCGTTGTGCTGTCCTCCGCAGTGATGAGGAAGGAAATATGTATTTTTGACTTTTTTTACTTAATGAATCCGCTCAGACAAGTGACTAATGCTTTAACTCAACATGTACTCTACTAAATTTGGAATATTGGTGCCTCCGCCTTGGATAACGATGCAATGTTCGCTCCCACTTAAGAAATCTGCGATGAGCCTGATGATAAGATTCTCGAAGAAGTTTGCGCTCATCTTCAAGGGCAGGCGTACTGAATACTCGCCCGTTGGCAACCAAAGAAATTTGGTTGTAAAATGCTCCTCCAACTCCAGTTCCTCCTTGGTGGGCGTGAACTCAGCATCATTACAGATGTCCAATTTCCAAAAACGGCGAACAAGTTTTTCGATGCGAATATTTGACTCTGTCTCAGCAACCGCCGTTGAACGAGCAGCTACTTACGCCGAATTATATTGCTGCCCGACACCTGATACAACCAATCCAAGTCGAGTTTTCTGCAACAACGGTAACTGAGCTCCTAGTTTTATATGCCTAACACATAGCAAGGCAAAGAACAAACTAGCACCAATTAGGATGTCGACTTGCAGTGATTTGTAAAAATCAGGATCAGCCAGCCGTATATTGGCAGAAAGAAATGTTCCAGGACGAAGAGTCAAATGTGAAACTGGGCTACATTTCAGTGATTATGGGACAATCACGGCTTAAATGCATGTAGCGTAATCAAAATCTTGTGAATGTATTCTTAAATTTACTGCAAATCCGTCAGATGCAAAATGAGAATCGCCAAGTTTAGTTACAGATACCGACGATTTGATACTGCGAAGCTTCAGATGGTGGGCGAGGCGACAAGTTATAATGTGCACTTGGGACCCAGAGTCCGGCAGAACCGACAAGGAACCAACGTTCCAGCATGATTCCTAACGTTGATGCAGCTGTAGCCAGGAGCACGACATCAGACTTGAAATTCTGCGCTAAAATTGGCAAAGGCAATGAGAGTCGTTAGTGCACTTTGCGACGATGAAGGCGAATGTAATTGAGACTCAGTGCTAACAGCTAAATGCAAATTATGGGTTGGAGACAGCGTTGCCGAGGTGCAACAAACTATGATATCTAGCACCACATAGTCTGCAAGACTCTGAATTGCATGCATTAATTGATGGCCCTTTGCAGGCTGTTCAGGCATAAGGCAAGCCTTTTCGCCTCTTTTAGACGCATGGAAGGGGATAAATTTGCAAATAGCGTGCAATTGTATATGCTGTGATTGGTTGATATACATATCATCGTACTAGGGTTAGTTGCGACAAATGACCTTCGATTTGTTACTGGATTTTAGTTTATCTTTCTGTGATCTAGTACCATATACTGTTGTAGTCTGTTCCATTGTCTCTAATATTTGGCAACGCCTTCAAGATGGTGAATCTCCAATTAAGTAATTGTAATGCAACGCAACGCAATAATTATCGCTGGTGATTTCTATAGACCGAACGGCATCCAAAGCGGTGCCCTTTAGGCAGAATCGTAGGTGCTGCAGATTTTCAATCGGCGTTTAACCGATGATAGTTGAAAACAGAGCCATGAAGTCAGCATACTTAGTGTAGCTACCACTGAAAGTAGGCAACTTCAACTCCGGTAAACGCGGTCGGTTTTGAATGACGGTGCGCGGCGAACCGATTGATCCAGGCCGAAGCACTGAGCTAAGCGGCGTGTATCCCTGTATCTGGTAACGAACGCGAGATTCCATTGCTGCAGTTAACGTTTCAAAGCTTGCCCACAACTCACTGCCAATTTATGTGGGATCGAGTCTTTGAAGACGGTCGTGGGCCTTGAAAAATATGGCTTGATAGTGCTCAATCAACGTTAAACGCGCGAGCAGATCCTGCTCACTTAAGAAGCATTCGTTGTCGCTTGAAACAGCATCGTCAATTTGCTGAGAAACTTCATAAATCGATTGTGCCTTTTGTATATAAAAGGAAGCATTGTTATTATAGCCAATCGCATCATGTAAAGGCTTGATTTAAAAACTCGCGACGAAACGAAAACAAATTCGACAACAAAAAGTATTTATATAAAGCACAGGGAGTTAGTTCTAAGTATGCACCAACCGAGATGCGTATCCAATGCCAAAGAAATGAAATTTAAGTATAATATAATCAAATGCGCGATTAAATATACAAATAAGGCACAAGTGCAACTAATTTTGTGTGCAGTGCTGTGGCGACGTACGCTCCTACAAAACAGTTAGCGGCTAGCTTGTGCTTGCCGTGCGAAACAACAAACTAATTGCGGCGTTTATTTACTTGCACTGCACCATTAATGTATGTATGTGTGCATTTGAGTTTGAACTTCCACTTGCATATATCTTTTAAATAGACAGCTGCTACTTGAAGTTGCTGAACTGTAGAGTGTCTTTTGTATGTAATCACACGTGAAAATGTGTATTTAGTAGAGCATCTGGTCCTTAGTGCTACCGCATATTTGAACGTTGCGACATTTAGGATAATTTTCGCGAATCTTAAGAGTTGGTTCAGTGGTGTCCTCGATACACTCTCAATGGAAATGAAGGTATGGGATCCCAGGTGGTTGAGTCTGCTATGATACAATGTCCTGTTAGAACACCCATTAGCGTCCTGCAGTGCTTTCGTGGGAACAATAGGTTGTAGCGGGATTGCTTGTCGTTTCGCGCGTTCCACATTACCTTGCTGTTCTGTATATCGTCGCAGCTCTCCATCTGCGGCTGACTTTCCGTTGAGCTTGGTGGCTTGGAACTCAGTAGATGCGCTTTCTCTTATAAGTACTTAATGCATCCACTGCCTTCCTGCTTGACAGGACATTTTTATACCATGTTCCCGAAGGGAAAATAGTATATTGGGCTTTCCGTATGAACGCAATTTTTTTCCACACCATTGAAGCTAGAGCAACCAAACTTGGTACAAATGCTGGTGTATATCGTTAATTTATAAAGTGTCAAGGTCGCTCTATGTTGAGATCCTCACAATAAACAGCCGCGCCTTCTCCATTCTACATCTTAGACCCATCGGTGTATATGTTGATCGTCCACTGCTTTGGTTGTGAGCCGGTTAGCCAGTCGGTTGAACCAATCATCATTTCTGTTTTATGGTTAAGGTTCGTCACAGGGGTCATGTAGTCCGTACTACTTAATCGTTTCCCGCCGTTCTCGTATTGTCCTAGGCTCTGAAGAGCCATATTTCCTGTTGACACCATGCATTGTGCCCTTTTTTCAGCTATTAGCCTCGCGTGTATGTCCAGGGGATCCACATCTAGGATTTTCTAGAGGGCTTTTGTTGGAGTTGATCCCTGTGCCCCTGTAACGCACAGTAGTGCCTGTCTCTGGGTCTTCTGCATTAGCTTTAAGTATGTGAACCCACTCGGCCTGGACTCGTCTGCAACTCAGAAGGTTCGATTGCCGCTGTGAGACCAGTTGCGCGCAGCCCTTCGAGAATCGCATTGTTGGTCACATTGTTAAATTCACCGGATATGTCGAGGAACGCTCCCAGCGCATATTCCTTATGGTAGAGCGCTTTCTCTATTGTGGCTACCAAGGAATATAGCGCGGTTGTGGTTTTCTACCTGTTCTTAAACTTAATTCGATTATCTTCTGGAGTGTTTTAAGGAGGAAAGAAGTTAAACTAATCGACCTGTAATCCTTCGGATGGTTGCTTTTGCCTGCTTTCGGCAAGAATACAGATCTCCCTGATCTCCAGGGTTCGGATACGTAGTTCAAATTAAGACAACCCTTGAATATTTCTTCAAGCCATGATGTGACTTGAGATTTCGTCAGATGTGGCATGGCTGGAAATATACCGTCTAGTCCAGGCGATTTGTAGCCGACAAAAGAACTGATCGTATTTGCGTGTCTTTTTGTTGGGTTTGGGAGCGACTTACAGGCTCCGTGCAGCCAGGAAAATGTGCCTCCAGGAGCACATTGCTTCCGCAGAAGGCTCTGGTGGTTGGTTGACTGGATATTGGCTTCCTGAGTCGGATGGTTATAAGATGTTCTCGATCGTATAGTAGAAGTTGTTTCCTCTTTACTCTTCGTACTTTTTAAAGTCATTAAGTCTATGTTTGTATTCCCTCCAGATCATTTCCTGGTCTGCTGCCTTAGCTAACTTGAAGAATTCTCTGATTTCACATCTAAATCTACACCATGGTGGTCTAGATTTGCGCTTAGTCCGTGTAAGCCTACTAGAAGAATTTACGCTCTGAAGAGTTGGCTCGTTGGACTCTCGATGGATTTTTCTACTTCGGCCTTACTCATAATTTCCTTTGGTTTACCGAGCGACTTCTCTGTCGACTTTTTTAAGTACTCTCCAATCTGTGACTCTAGTATTGTTATCAGCGTATAATGTGAGGTCTAAAACATATGAGGTTTGTCCCACATACGTGGGTTCTTCACCAGCATTAGTCACACTTAGGTTAGTTAATAATAAAAAGTTTAATAAGGACTCACCTCTGTCAATGATGTCTGACGCAAACTGTGTGGTGTCCGTTGGCGTCGGCTCCTATGACTTACGGGTGCCATTTTCCGGTTGTTGTCACAAGCTTGTGCAGCTCCTCGGGTGGTGCGGGTTGGTCGTGTGCCATAAAGCAGGACGCTATCAGCGTTGTAGTGCCACCGTCGTCCTCTAGTGGCACAACCGTTAGATCATCAGAACTGTAATGAGGTAATAAGTAGCTATGGATGCCTTCTCTAGTTAGAATGGCAGGTATTTTTACTCCCTGTACCCATAAAATGGGTAAAAAGGGGGTATTGGATTTGTGCAAAAGTATGTAACAGGCAGAAGGAGACATCTCCGACCCTATAAAGTATATATATTCTTGATCAGTATCAAAGGAGATTTCGATTTGGCCATGTCCGTCTGTCTGTCCGTATGTATGAACGCAAGGATCTCAGCAACTATAAGAGCTAGAGACACCAAATTTGGAATATAGGTTCGTGTATAGCGGGAGCAGGTCAAGTTTGTTTCTGATCTCAGATATCTCTCCCCGTTCCCCCGCAATTCGATCAAAACGTTTTACAGCCACAGTTTTAAAGATATAGCTTTGGGATTTGGCATGTACATTACTTTAGTCACTCTTAATATACTGTCCAAATTTCAAATCGATCGGATAATAAACACGGAAGTTATGCAACACACAAGATTCAGTACTGGAGCGAGGGGGGAAGAAGAAGCACAGCCACGACTTAAAATGCCTTGCGTACGCTGCACTATGGGGAATTTGCCCATTTTTTGGAATAAAGTGGTTTTTAAAGTTGTTAAAATTAACGAAATATTGATGACTATACATTAGAAATACATAAAACATTAATGTTACATACTCAGAATATTAACATTGCCGCGCACTGTTAAGTTAACAGCTCTTAAACAGGGCTGTTTGAAACACAGCAAACGGGCTAAAGCTGTACACTTATTTTTAAGGTTAAGTTCCAGGGCCTCACAAAAAGAATGGGAAATACTATATATATTGATTTGTGGTGAATAATATTCAGTGTGGCTTCTACTTTGTGGTTATATATCTGTTTTGATGATATTAAATGTTTTGTGTGTTGTTTTCCGTATTTAAAAAACTTGCCTCAAACGTAAATTTTTCGAAAAAAAAAACTTAACTTTGAAAGGAGATAACTAATGTTTTTAACATTTTTTAGCAGTGTGACTATATACATTTTAAAGAGTAATCAATTCTGAATCCGGGCTATTAAGCCTAACATGCACATTTGTGCACTTTTCCCAAAAATTGAATTCTTAGCCGGTAACATTTTGAGCAATGAACGGCTTTTTCAAGTCTGACGCGAATAAAAACGGCAAGACAATGGAGAAAATGGCGGTTTGACTTATTTCAATGCATATTTATAATAATTTATGTGTTTTTATAAAGGAATATATATTTATTTGGAACAATAAATAATTTTTTAAAAAAATTATTTTTTCATACGAATGTCTCTTTTTGACCGAAAGTTCCTATGGGATCTATATGATATAGTCCGAATTGTCCGAATTGGATAATTTTTTGGAATAATGTTAAAAGCATAATAATACGCCAAGCCTGCCAGTTTGGTCCGGTTAGCTTGGAAAAAAAATTAACATATGCCGGTATTAAGGAGAAAGGCGTTGCCACGCCCAACTTTCTCGGCCCTACTTCCTATTGATATTATAAGCCTAATGCAAAAAACTAGACCAAAAAATCTTGCTTCGTTCTCGAGTTATTAATTAATTCCAAAAAAAGGGCAAATTCCCCATAGTGCGCTGTGGCTGTATGTATGTGTACGTGCATGTGTAAGAGACGAAACATATGATTGGAAGTTTTAGACCTGGGTACAGGGAGTTTCGTAGTCGGGTATACTCGACTAGAGCATTCTTACTTGTTAGTCCTAAATTTCGTAAAAGTGTGACCTATTCAAGGACAATTGACGTCCAGCGTAGCGTAAGCACTGTCTCGCACTCACTCTATAACAGATCTTTGATTTACTTTTTGTTTCTTCTTTGTTTATAACGATGTGAAATTGTAGGGCGGTGGGTATTTTCTTATCGTCATACTAATTTACCTCGTTATGAACAGACACATGATAACACTCATGATTCTGTGGTCACTCTTGATCACATGATAAAGAAAACTATGTGTACGTGAGTACAAATATTTGTTTGGCCGCATATAATCAAGTATAGAATTTTTACCAGATAGTCTTGTGCAAGGGGATGACTTTGGGCTCCAAGCTATATAATCTCGTCGTCGTACTTGACATAATTGTGGCAAGATTATGTCGTTATGAATAGCATGGCATATATAGCCGGACTGGCAAATAAACTGCGCCTAATGTGCTGGTATCGTTATTAGATTCAATTGTAATTTTATGTAATATCTTAAATTGTTTCCATATTTCTATGTTGTGGTTGCTGGTTTCAAATGAGGCTGGCAAACTGCATTCTCTTTAGGCGTCTAATTGGTCGCGAACCAACTAGTCGTTGCGCATGCCTATTGGCATGGGCTTTAAGTCGATCGTTGTAGCGGCTGGAGTGGAATATATATATATATATATATATATATGTATATACAACAACAACAAAATTTATTTATATATATATATATATATATATATATATATATATATATATATATATATATATATATATATCTATGTATTTTATTATATATATATATATTTGCCTTTGTAAATAAATTAATGAAAAAATAAATATAAAAAAATTACCCTCAAAGAGTCATATGTCTAACTCATGGAGGAATTTATAACAATAAGCGAACTAATATAAACGTTTTTAAAATTATATTCTTATTTTCAGAATTGTTCAATATACTAATGTCTCCCAAAAAACATATCACAATTGTAAACGGCAGATGATTAAAAATGAAGGTTATATTGATAATCCGTCAACGTCACAACAATCAATTAATATTGTCGGCAATAAACAAAAAAAGAAGAATTGCGAAATGATTGATAAATTTGACTCTCAAATAAACCAAAAAAAAACAAATACTTTACATCGTGATCAAACTGTTAATCAGCTCAATCGAAAACGTACATATTCGGATTTATCATCAACGACTTCTTCAAGCGATAGCGAAGATGAGGAAGATGATGATGATGAAAAAAATACAGGTTGCGACGATCAGGATGAAAGTACGACATCAGACTCATGTACTTCTTCTAGCTCTGAGTCGGATTCAAGCGATAGCTCGAGTGATAGCTCAGAATGCGATGACGATAATGATGAAGAAGATTATGACACAGACAGGAGTACATTAAATGAAAATATTTTTGACCACGAAAAGAAAATTGATTTAAAATCGTCGTCAAATGACAAGCAAAATTTACTTGAAGTGTCATCTGAAAATTGGGGATTTGCAGCTGTTGCACGAAATCCTGTTGACAATAAATATAAAAATAATTTTAAAAGCCTCAGTTACCCAAAGAGAATATCAGATGTTTATCAACTATCACCAACTCTGGAACCTAATAAATCTAAAGAGCTTGCATGCGATAAATCTGACGACAACATAAATTGTACTACGCCTTTAAAGCGACAACATACAAGTTTAGGGAAAAAAAAAATTATACTCTTAAAATCTATGCCTCTTGGATCTTCTAAATCATACATTAAACACGATGATGATATCCCATATCTTACTACGGAAACTGTTTTAAAATGTCAAATGATGGATGAAATAGAACATTTTGAAGAACCAAGTAAGGAAGCTCTAAACGTAATGGAATGCAATAAACGTGATTATGAATGCATGGAAAATGTGAAGGATCAGAATGCAAAATTTTTAAGTCGTGGTAAGCCATTTGGTACGTTATTAATTAAATATCCGAAAGTCATTCTTTTGCAGCACTAAGCTAAATCCGATTTTTCTTTTGTGAATTTAAGTATTTTTGTTTTGTTAAGATAATTGAAAAATGTTGCTTTTTCGTATTTTTACTCCCTGTACCTACACAAAATGGTTAAAAACCCCTTTTTTTTATTAAATCTCTGCAAATGCATGTAGTATGCAGATCCTATAAAGTAAATATATTCTTTATCAGTATCAATAGCCAAGTCGATCTGCCCCTGTCCGCCTGTCTGTTTATCCGTCTATTCGTATGTATGAACGTTGTAATGTAGGCAGGTCAAGTTTATTTCAGAGATCATTTTGTTCTCAAAATAGACAGAGCTTGTTTTTATTTTGTTGCCATTATCATTGTTCAAACTTATTTCGAACAATTTTGCAAAAATATTTACTTGGCTTACCCAAATTCGCGTGCAGAACTTGCCATCATATTTCATTATGGCTTTATCGCCGAAGCGAGTGATGTAGTTGACGATCTAAATTGTGATTACTACTGTTGGCGTTGCCCCCGCCGCTGTAGACAGTGCTGCCACTGCAGTTGTAGTCAGTACTGAGACTCCGGCTGCCGCCATTGCTGGCATTATCCCCGCTGTCGCCAATGCCACTGTCGCCATTGCCGCCATTTTCGTTGCTGCTGCTGCCGAATGCCACTCCGCCTCCTTCTCCAACGGTGTCTTCTGCGTTTTTAGGAAATTCTGGGTGCTGTTGCGGAACGATCCTGCCTATGCTTAAAATTCCTGCATCAAAATGAAGCTATTTTTTCTCCCTTGGTGAAGGTAGAAACTCGGCTTTTGCGATTTTCCATCTTTGTTTTATTCGTCGCCACGCATGAAAAGTCCGAAAAGATGATAATTGTGTTTTTCTCCCTGTACGCATAAAATGGTTAAAAAGGGGGTATTGGATTTGTGCAAAAGAATGTAACAGGCAGAAGGAGACATCTCCGTCCCTATAAAGAATATATATTCTTGATCAGTATAAAAAGAGATTTCAATTTAGCCATGTTCGTTTGTCTGTCCGTCAGTATGAACGCGTCGATCTCAGCAACTATAAGAGCTAGAGACACCAAATTTGGAATGTGGGTTCCTGTATACCATACGCAGATCAAGTTTGTTTCCGATCTCAGATGTCTTCCCCAGTTCCCCCGCAATTCGATCCAAACGTTTTACAGCCACACTTTTTAAGATATAGCTTTGGGATTTGGCATGTATAATACCTTAGTCACTTTTAACCTACTGTCCAATTCAAGTCGATCGGATAATAAACACGGAAGCTATTCAACAAACAAGATTCAGTACTGGAGCGAGGGGGGAAGAAGCACAGCCACGACTTAAAATGCCTCGCCTGCGCTGTCGCGTGAGCTTTCGCTTGTGTGTGTAAGACTTTGTGTATGTGTGTGTATGTGCAAGTGCACGCAGATACGATCGGATATTTTCGACTTGGGTGCAGGGAGTTTTGTAGTCGGGTATACTCGAGTATAGCATTCTTAATTGTTTTGAACGTAATCCAATCTTTCAATCGGTTGGCAATACTGGCAGGTCTTTTTCTTGATATGTAAATATTTAGCGTAGAAGACCTGGCGGCGAAAAAGTTCGTCAGCTGTCATGTTATGGAATTTTCGCTGCCGAGAAATTTTTGTCGATCTGAATAGGGTCCTCTAACACAAAATCATAAGTTTTTGAAATATCAATCATTTCGACTCAAAAGATTTCCTTAGATTCAGAAATCATTAATTTATATAGTTTTTCTGTTCGGAATAATGAATTTGCCTTGAACAACAAATTACGTAGTAAGAAATCGACGTTAATAATTAAATGTATACCATTTTCATTTTCGAAATATTAATACAATTTTATTTTATAGAAAATCAGCATCTTCCTCCCGGCGTTAACCAACTCGATGTTGAATTATATCAAGAAGTTCTACAAAAAGCTGTAATAAAAGTGGCTAATAACCATTCCGAAATACCAACTGAAAAAAGCCACACACAAATTCATAGCGGACAGAGTCCAAAATCCATTGAAATTGGAAAATGGAATATTGAAACATGGTATTCTAGTCCATTTCCACAGGAGTATGCAAGGTACGTTTTTACGTTTTCTTTTAGGTAATAAAAAAATAATTACAAATGCTCTAGTCGAGTATAGTTGACCACGAGATACCCTTGTACACAGGCCTGAAATTCTCAAAACATTTTCGTACACAAGTCACGCATTCACACAAATAAAGCAGTTAATCGGATGCGTTGCTGGTCGCTCCGCTCGACATTACGAAAATTATATATATACAAATTTAGAGCTTAGCAAAAAGTTACTAAGCATGATGTCCAATTAATAAGTACTAACATAGACCTTCGACTCGAGATGGTTTTATAATGAGATATTAAGCTTGAAGTTATTTTCAAAGTTATGTAAGGACTATCTGGTAAAACCCCATGGGTAACTGGTAAAAATACATTATGTTACATTTGACTACTTTCGTCAATCGTAAGAAATACAGAAAAATAGCCCACCATAATTTACTGAAAAGTAGAGCCACATAACTCATGACATTTGTGTAGGGCAATAAAATCAAAAAATTTCACTTGATTGTGCTTGACTTTCATTTCCCGCCCGTGGCGTTGGGTAGATATGGGTAGATTTTCCAAAACATTTCGCATTTTAATTTATTTTTAGTGTAGTTTTGTAATTGTAAGAATAATACTAAAATGTACCCCCAAAGTACCGAGCCTTTTGTGCTTATCATTGGAAATTTGTACGAAATTTGCGGGTACTACTTTTCCGACCATGGGCGTGCATTTTTTAAAGTCGGTAGTACATGTTCACATGCTTTGAAAATGAGTTTCAAAATAATCGGATGATGATCAGACAAGCTTGATACAAAAGTTTTCCGAAAATTTTTCGAAAGGGTGGTGAAAATATAAAAAAAATAAGCCAATCGGACGATAAACAAAAAAATCCATACAACGGTTTTCAATCGCATGAACATTAAAAATGTTGAACACCAGAGTTTTCCACCAATTGTTCGAACATTGGGGTGAATTTCCAAAAATCGGTGATATACGTGACGAATTATTTAATGTGTAGAGATTTGAAAATGAATTTGAACCCAATCAAATGATAATCAAAAACGTTTCATACAATAGTTTTCCACGAACCTTCCGACCTTGGGCATCGATTTTCCTAAATCTTTGACCACCGCGTCTATTATTTCTTTTTGTAGAACTCAAACCAATTTGAAGTCAATCGCATGAAAATTAAAAAATGGCGAATGCCAGAATGTTAAACATAAAGTAATGGGACAAAAAAAGTACGAAGCCGCAGTCGATTGAACTCCTCCTACGTGCGCAGCTCATAATGGCCAGATGTCGCGACATTATGCCATTATAATGTGAGTTGTATTAATATTAATTTTGAAGTAATAGGTGTTTTTTTCGTTAGTGTGAGCGAGACAAAAACATAGGGCTCGAAGCAGCTGAATAAGTCATCAAATTGTGAGAATCGATAGGTCAATAGAAAAATACTGACTGCAAAAAAAATCCCAAATTGTATTTTAACAAGCGATTGCCAATATAATAAAAGGCGGATTAATATTAGGTGTGGAAAAAAGAAATCCATTATTTTTGGATGAAATTCAAGTCTTTATTTTGCAAAATTGTTCCGTTTTGTTCGATTATTTGATGATTTTGAAGATAATTTCATTATGCCTCTCTCCATAATGCCCCTGTCTATTGGCAAAAACTGGGATAGTCTATTTTCACAAGCGTCCCTCGACGCAAATTTTTCACCAGCAAAATAGTTTTCCATAGACAGGAACAGATGGTAATCGCTTGGTGCTAGGTCCGGACTATAAGGTGGATACATAAGAACCTCCCAACCAAGATCCTGAGGCTTCTGGCGAGTCACTAACGATGTGTCCGATCTGGCGATGTCCTGATGGAACACAACTACTTTTCTATTGGCCAAAACTGTCCGCATCTGGGCGATGGCTTTCTTCAGACGGCTGCCATAGGAACAATCGGAGCCAAATTAACCTTTAGTATGAAAAACTTCTTTGTTTCTATCTATATATATAAAAGAGTTCGTGGTGACTGACTGACTGACTGATTGGCAATCATCGTACAGCCCAAACCATAAGAGCTAAGATGCTGAAATTTTCACAGTAGGTTCCACCTATGGTGAAAGTGCACACTAAGACGGGATTTTGGAAAATTCCACCCACAAGCGTGGAAAATCGCGGAAAACTGTTGTATGAAACTTTTTTGTTTACCATCCAATCGGCTCCAAACTCATTTTCAGAGATCTACACAAAAATTAATTTGACACATATTTCACCGATTTTGGACCCACCCCCATGG
Organism: Hirtodrosophila histrioides; assembly: GCA_037075165.1. Taxonomy (NCBI): domain Eukaryota; kingdom Metazoa; phylum Arthropoda; class Insecta; order Diptera; family Drosophilidae; genus Hirtodrosophila; species Hirtodrosophila histrioides. The sequence goes on along the minus strand of JBAMCL010000177.1, from coordinate 159,290 downwards.
GCGGAAAATGGGTGTCTCAAGGTTGTATGGGCGAAAGTCTAATTTTAGTCCGATCACCTTCAAATTCATTCTCAAAGCTCTTTACGTAAAATAATTTGACACGTGTGAAATTCGACCACATGGTCGGAAAATCGGTGGAAAATTCTGGCATTCGACATTTTTAATTGTCATGCGATTGGCTTCAAACTCATTTTCAAGGTTCTATGGAAAAAAATAATAGGCGCAATGATAAAAGATTTTGGAAAATCTACTCCCAAAGTCGGAAAATTCGTGGAAAACTGTTGTATGAAACTTTTTTGATTATCGTCCGATTGACTTCAAACTCATTTTCAAAGCTCTTCAAATTAAATAATTTGACACGTGTATCAGCGATTTTGAGAAATTTGACCACATGGTCGGAAAATCGGTGGAAAAGTCTGGCATTCGACATTTTTAATTTTCATGCGATTGGCTTCAAACTCATTTTCAAGGTTGTACTTAAACACATAAAAGGCGCGGTGTCCAAATATTTTGAAAAATCTATCCCTAAGGTCGGATAATTCGTGGAAAACTGTTGTATGAAATTTTTTTGAGTATCGTCCAATTGACTTCAAACTCATTTTCAAACTTCTGTTTATCATTCAATCATTTTGAAACTAATTTTCAAAGCACCTCACATTAAATAATTCGTCACATGTGCTACCGGTTTTGAAAGTACCTCGGTACTTTGCGTGCAATACAACGGGCGGAAAACAGTTGGAAAGATTTAATTTGGATTGTTAGTATTATTGTTGAAATTGGCTTAAAATGCCAAATGATTTTGGAAAATCTACTCCGTAACGCCACGGGCGGGAAATGGAAGTCAAGGACAAATGAGTGGGACATTTTTTTGTTGTTTTTTTTTTTTATTCAATGACATTTTCATAGCCCTACACCGAAAGCATTAGTCACATGGCTCAACTATTTAGTTGTATTGCTTACGGTTGACAAAAGTAGTCAAATTCAAAAAAAAAAAATGCATTTTCATCTAAATATTTCCCCGGGCAAGGCCGGGATATTACCTGCTAGTAATATATATTTTCAATTTTTATTTAAAAATATTTCCATAACTTTTATTTGTAATTTTAAAAGCAAAAATTAATAATAAAAATTATTTTTCAATTTTTATTATAGAAATTAAAAATAAAAATTGAATTGGTATATATATTGCACGGAAGGGCCCATTTCATAAATCGGCATATATATCTGATCTACACTTCATTACCTAAAAATTATTTTAAAAATTACAAATAAAAGTTATGGAAAAACTTTTAAATATAAATTTAAAATAAAAGAACTTTTTCAGTATTTATTAAACAAATTAAAAATAGGTTACTTTCGAATTTTTTTTATATATAAATCAGCAAGTAACTCTTCTTTCATAATTAACGGGAAATACGAAGTGCGGGATTTTTTTTTATTATTATTAATTATTTTTTCCGAGTTGGTCCTGCCAGGTTAATAGAGTTTTTAAAAAATCCTTTCCCCACTGTGGAATAACTGTTGTTTGTAACTAGTGATGTGAGTCCGACATAAACATCAATTTTAAAAATAGGATAAAAAAGTCGCTGCGGATAAAATCGACGCATCGATAAATCGAAAAATTCAACATCGATTTTTCATACATTTTTAGAACAAAGTGCTTTGGTTTTGAAAAAAAAAAAATATTATTTTCTTTGAAAAAGAACAATACATCTAATAACATTCTAAATATATTTTTAATTACAAATTTAAGACACACTTAAGTCGCTAATATTAAAATTATTAAGAAAGATCAGTTTTAGGCATTATGCGGCTACGTCGCTCGCTTAATATATTGCCTGCCGTTGAGAATAGCCTTTCGGCAGGCACTAAAGTCCCAATAACGATTAGGTGCTTTTGTGTGAAGTGACACACATTTGGATAATTACATTTATGCGTTTCCCAATGCTGTATTGGACAAATATTGTGCGCAGTCAACCCTAGCAAAGGGTATTATATATTGTCTCGAAATGTATAATGGACTGAATATGACGCTTCCGACCCAACAAAGTATATATATTCCAAATCAACATGAATAGCCGAGCCGATATAGCAATGTCCGTCTGTTACTATGCGAACTAGTCTCTCAGTTTTAAAGCGATCGTTATCAAACTTGTTACATACCCTTCTTTTTGCTGCAGCCAATACATACAGCTTTGGTCATATAAATAGCACAAAAACATATTCCATTTATGGAATGATTTTTTTAATTGTAAAAAATTTTTTTAAATAAAACAACTTTGGCTCTTCATATTAACTAATTAATTTATAAAGAACAATTCATAAATGTGTCCAAAAATTTTTGATGCAGTTTTATCCAGGGGTCAACATTAGTCTGTATGCCAAATTTGGTGACTCTAGCTATGAAACTGTAGGAGATCTACCCCTGTGAGAAACGTGTTTTGGGGAAAGCATGTACCGATTTGGTGAGAAGGGGGTTGGGTGTGTCACCAAGTTTTTGATGCAGATCTGTCAGGAATCTCAACTTTAGTGTGTATGCCAAATTTTGTGACTATAGCTTTAAAAATTTGGAATATACAGGTTTTCCCCAAATTTTGGGGGGGGGGGGGGGGGGGGGGGTGTGTTCTTGACACTTTATAAATTGACGATATACACCAACATGTGTACCAAATTTGGTTGCTCTAGCTCAAAGATCACCGATCACCTTCAAATTCATTCTCAAAGCTCTTTACGTAAAATAATTTGACACGTGTGAAATTCGACCACATGGTCGGAAAATCGGTGGAAAATTCTGGCATTCGACATTTTTAATTGTCATGCGATTGGCTTCAAACTCATTTTCAAGGTTCTATGGAAAAAAATAATAGGCGCAATGATAAAAGATTTTGGAAAATCTACTCCCAAAGTCGGAAAATTCGTGGAAAACTGTTGTATGAAACTTTTTTGATTATCGTCCGATTGACTTCAAACTCATTTTCAAAGCTCTTCAAATTAAATAATTTGACACGTGTATCAGCGATTTTGAGAAATTTGACCACATGGTCGGAAAATCGGTGGAAAAGTCTGGCATTCGACATTTTTAATTTTCATGCGATTGGCTTCAAACTCATTTTCAAGGTTGTACTTAAACACATAAAAGGCGCGGTGTCCAAATATTTTGAAAAATCTATCCCTAAGGTCGGATAATTCGTGGAAAACTGTTGTATGAAATTTTTTTGAGTATCGTCCAATTGACTTCAAACTCATTTTCAAACTTCTGTTTATCATTCAATCATTTTGAAACTAATTTTCAAAGCACCTCACATTAAATAATTCGTCACATGTGCTACCGGTTTTGAAAGTACCTCGGTACTTTGCGTGCAATACAACGGGCGGAAAACAGTTGGAAAGATTTAATTTGGATTGTTAGTATTATTGTTGAAATTGGCTTAAAATGCCAAATGATTTTGGAAAATCTACTCCGTAACGCCACGGGCGGGAAATGGAAGTCAAGGACAAATGAGTGGGACATTTTTTTGTTGTTTTTTTTTTTTATTCAATGACATTTTCATAGCCCTACACCGAAAGCATTAGTCACATGGCTCAACTATTTAGTTGTATTGCTTACGGTTGACAAAAGTAGTCAAATTCAAAAAAAAAAAAATGCATTTTCATCTAAATATTTCCCCGGGCAAGGCCGGGATATTACCTGCTAGTATTATATATTTTCAATTTTTATTTAAAAATATTTCCATAACTTTTATTTGTAATTTTAAAAGCAAAAATTAATAATAAAAATTATTTTTCAATTTTTATTATAGAAATTAAAAATAAAAATTGAATTGGTATATATATTGCACGGAAGGGCCCATTTCATAAATCGGCATATATATCTGATCTACACTTCATTACCTAAAAATTATTTTAAAAATTACAAATAAAAGTTATGGAAAAACTTTTAAATATAAATTTAAAATAAAAGAACTTTTTCAGTATTTATTAAACAAATTAAAAATAAGTTACTTTCGAATTTTTTTTATATAAAAATCAGCAAGTAACTCTTCTTTCATAATTAACGGGAAATACGAAGTGCGGGATTTTTTTTATTATTATTAATTATTTTTTCCGAGTTGGTCCTGCCAGGTTAATAGAGTTTTTAAAAAATCCTTTCCCCACTGTGGAATAACTGTTGTTTGTAACTAGTGATGTGAGTCCGACATAAACATCAATTTTAAAAATAGGATAAAAAAGTCGCTGCGGATAAAATCGACGCATCGATAAATCGAAAAATTCAACATCAATTTTTCATACATTTTTAGAACAAAGTGCTTTGGTTTTGAAAAAAAAAAAAAATATTATTTTCTTTGAAAAAGAACAATACATCTAATAACATTCTAAATATATTTTTAATTACAAATTTAAGACACACTTAAGTCGCTAATATTAAAATTATTAAGAAAGATCAGTTTTAGGCATTATGCGGCTACGTCGCTCGCTTAATATATTGCCTGCCGTTGAGAATAGCCTTTCGGCAGGCACTAAAGTCCCAATAACGATTAGGTGCTTTTGTGTAAAGGACACACATTTGGATAATTACATTTATGCGTTTCCCAATGCTGTATTGGACAAATATTGTGCGCAGTCAACCCTAGCAAAGGGTATTATATATTGTCTCGAAATGTATAATGGACTGAATATGACGCTTCCGACCCAACAAAGTATATATATTCCAAATCAACATGAATAGCCGAGCCGATATAGCAATGTCCGTCTGTTACTATGCGAACTAGTCTCTCAGTTTTAAAGCGATCGTTATCAAACTTGTTACATACCCTTCTTTTTGCTGCAGCCAATACATACAGCTTTGGTCATATAAATAGCACAAAAACATATTCCATTTATGGAATGATTTTTTTAATTGTAAAAAATTTTTTTTAAATAAAACAACTTTGGCTCTTCATATTAACTAATTAATTTATAAAGAACAATTCATAAATGTGTCCAAAAATTTTTGATGCAGTTTTATCCAGGGGTCAACATTAGTCTGTATGCCAAATTTGGTGACTCTAGCTATGAAACTGTAGGAGATCTACCCCTGTGAAAAACGTGTTTTGGGGAAAGCATGTACCGATTTGGTGAGAAGGGGGTTGGGTGTGTCACCAAGTTTTTGATGCAGATCTGTCAGGAATCTCAACTTTAGTGTGTATGCCAAATTTTGTGACTATAGCTTTAAAAATTTGGAATATACAGGTTTTCCCCAAATTTTGTGGGAGGGGGGGGGGGGGGGGGGGGTGTTCTTGACACTTTATAAATTGACGATATACACCAACATGTGTACCAAATTTGGTTGCTCTAGCTCAAAGATAAAGGCAAAAAAATTGCGTTCATACGGACAGACGGACATTTCGCAAACCCAATATACTATTTTTCCCTTCGGGAACATAGTATAAAAATCACGAAATATGTGTGGTCACAGAGATAGCACAATTTCAAATTTTGCCAATAATTCATAGAAAATAAGCTTAAAAGTAATAATTGTTGGACAAATTTAATATTTAGTTGAATATCCATGATTTTCAATAACGGCGTAACATCTCTGGCCCATACTATCCACAAACTTCTGACATCTCTCCTTCGGAATGGAGTTCCAAGCTTCTTGGACACCTCTCCACAAAATGGCCAAGATTAGCACATTTTTTTCTGGATATCATGACCTTATCATCATTCCGTAGGTTTTCTATTGGATTAAGGTCAGGACTTTGAGCCGGCCACTCCAGAACGTGGATGGATTCGTCGTTCAAGCACTTTTTAACGACGCGAGATGTGTGCTTCGGGTCGTTATCGTGCTGAAATGTCCATTTCAAAAGCATATTCTCAAATGTAAATGATTCCATTTGATTTTTGAGAATGTCCAAATACATGAAACGATCCATTACGCCATGGATTCGGTAGAGCGAACCCAAACCATGCCACGAAAATGCACCCCAACACATGGTATTTCCGCCACCATGCTTCACGGTCTTCATCGTGTACCTGGGGTTAAGAGCTTGGCCTTTTGGACGACGAATAAACGTTTTGCCATCGGGTCCTACTTTATTTATTTTAATTTCAACGCTCCGTAGCACATTTTTCCAATAATTTAGACTCATCAATCTTTGTTTGATGTTTCATTTTGGCAGGAGTGGCTTCTTCCTGCTGGTGCGTCCAAAGAGCGAAACTTCGACCAGTCTTCTAGCCACTAGTGTTCTTGACACATTTGTAGCACATTCACCAATAACAATTTGAAAAATTTGGTCAAAATCGGACCAGATATCCATAGCTGTCACAGGATCGGGTGAAAAATAAGTTTTTGTACGAAAAACTTTTTGTATTACATTCAAACTAAGTGAGAGATTTATTATTCTTCAAATGGTTTCCTATAATTTTTATCAAAATCAAACCACACGAAAATTGAGATTTGTATAAAAACATTGTTGTTAGGGTATAAGCTTCGACACTCCGATGATAGCTGTTCTTTTTTGTTTTTTCATTGTTTTAAAAGTACAATCAAAATGTATGGCGTCCTCAATTGGCACTTAGAGATGATTGAAAGAGCAATGTTTCTGCAAAAATCGATTGATTTACATCGAAACATCGAAAAAAAAGGTCGAGTTAAAATCGCAATAAATCACTTTGGTGAAAATCGATACATAGATGTTTCGATTGATTTTTACATCACTATGTGAAACTTGAAACATTTATGAAAGTGCTACCCGATTTTGAAGAATCTACTTTCACCCGTCACCACGGACGGGAAGTGGGCTTAAGGTAAAATGTGTGAGAGAAGGTTTTTGTTAAATCGGCTTCTAAGTTCTTCATATAAAGTTCTTACATACAACATTTTTCAAGGTCCCGTTAATTAATGATTACCAAGTTATCAGTCACCTTAAAGAGTTTTATATATACATGTGATTAACAAAAGTTGTTAAAGAAATACATGAATTGACGTGATGTGAAAATTACAAACACTTCCACTTAACATAAATTTTATATTGTCCGTGCCGAATTACTATATTTTTTAACAAATTCAATATGTTATATGCACGACTTTGCAGAATGAATTGATCTCTTGAAATGTCAAGAAAACAGGAACGAATATAAAAATTCATCTACTGCGCCACCGGGTACATAAACACATAAAAAAAATTCTTATGTCAAAACACACATTTTGAGTTTTAGGCCATAAAAGACAGTTTTGCAAATAACACCACCGCAGTGCTACCATTCGGGTACAAACTTAACAGACACCAACATCGAACCAACTTAACATAGGATCAAAATATGGTAAGATTTGGTCCAGCGGTTTTTGAGTGTTAGCATTATGTACACCGAACGAATGCTGTTATATATTAAGATAGTCCATTGAGTGATCTGAGTTGAGTCAGCATAAACAAAACCAATTAACATAAGGCATAACATGCATCTCTCAATTATGTCTAAAATTTTCTAGCTCATATCTTATACATAGCCCTCCGCGGCATAAATAAAACGATAATTATAATTGGTAAAAAAGCTTGCCAACTTAACACAAGTATTGCATGACTTTAATAGAATGCTAGTTTTAAACACAACTTTATGAAAGTCAATTTTAATTATGCTTTGTGCAACGACTTTAAAGAACTTTTCGCAACTTTTACCAGCAGACATGATGGGATGGTAGCCTCTTGATAGCGATGGTAGCTTGCACGGTACTTGACGAAGATGGGGATCCCAAATTGCAATGCACGTATAGTATTGTCACATTGTATGTATATGGGCTTGTGTACACATACATATGTTGAGAATATTAGATCTGGGTACTGGATGTCTTGTAGTCGGGTGTACTTCATGATACCATAATTATTTTGGGGTCGTACACAGATTACGTAATTACTTTTTCGCTCTTTTTTTGATACCCCTTTCCATGTAATCAAGTGTAATCATTTGGCTGCCCTCCCCCTATGATTACGTTATCATCCAAAATTAATTTCTACAGAAAAAAAGAAACATTTTGCACACGTTTAGCTATCCTTATTAGAAAATTTTGCAACAATATTAGTATTTAATTAACTTTTCATGAATCTTTCTTCAAATTGAGAGCTCTTCGTGTCGCAAAGTTGACAAGGTAACTATTGTGTACGCCTTTGTAAAAAAAACGCAAAATTAAAAAAAAAAAAAAAACGAAAGAACGGCTTTCTTCGGAGTACCGAAGCTATATACCCTAGCAGGAATTAATTTTTATACAGAACTTAATTTTTGTTTGATTGCTCCTATGGGAGCCATGTGGTCCGATGTTGATCAATTTATAGGAAACTATTTGAAGTATAATAAAACTCTCACTTTGTTTGGATAAAATATTTGTATAAACAAAAGGTTTGATATAGCGATATAGTGGTCCGATTTTGACCAAATTTGGTTAGTTTGCATAAACTCTTTAGAGTCTCGGTTTGGGGGAGTTTGGTGCTGATATCTTTATAAACAAAGAAATTTTTCATACAAAAACATAGTTGTCGACCGATCATTCCTATGGCAACTATATGTTATAATGGTCCGATCCGGCCGGTTCCGACATGTGTACTGCCTGCAGCAAAAGGGTCTTTGCCAAGTTTCATAACGATCGCTTTGAAACTGAGAGACTAGTTCGCATAGAAACAGACGGATAGACGGACATCGCTATTTCGATTCGGCTATTCATGCTGATTCAGAATATATATATACTTTGTTGGGTCGGAAGGTCTTCTTCAGTCCATTACACATTTCGAGACAAAATTATAATACCCTCTGCTAGGGTATAAAAATGGTTAAAGCTCATATGATAGGGACCCTCCCACTGCCCTAACCCCCCCCCCCCCCCCCCCCACCTACTCCATGTATAAAGCGTAATCGTAGGGGGTCCCCTAGCCCCTTCATGATTACGTAATATGTTTACGATCCCTTGTTGATTGTTATTAAATATTTTTCTCTATACTTTTAGGCTGTTGAAGCTTTTTTTATGCGAATTCTGCCTAAAATACACGAAAAGTCGCTCTGTTTTGGACAGACATCAAAATAAGTGTATATGGAAGCAACCACCTGGAACTGAAATTTTTCGTCAAGGCGACATATCTGTTTTCGAAGTGGATGGAAATGTTAATAAGATTTATTGCCAAAATTTATGCCTTCTTGCTAAGTTCTTTTTAGACCACAAAACACTTTATTATGACGTGGAGCCATTTCTATTCTATATATTAACAAAAAATGATCAAGTTGGATGTCATTTGGTTGGCTATTTTTCAAAAGAAAAGCACTGCTCCCAAAAATATAATGTATCATGCATTTTGACTTTGCCTCAATATCAAAGGCAAGGATATGGACGATTTCTGATAGACTTTAGCTATTTACTTAGTCGGGAAGAAGGTCAGTTGGGAACTCCTGAGAAGCCTCTTTCTGATCTTGGACGTCTCTCATATTTTTCGTACTGGAAATCGATTGTACTGGAGTACTTATACAAGTACAGGAATAAAACTACTACAACATTTAAGGATATAGCTATAAAAACAGGTTTAGCTATTTCGGATATTGCATTGTCGTTTGAGCTACTAAATTTTATTAAATTAAGGAAAAATGATGGCGATATTAGATTCCAAATCACTGTCAAAGTAGATTGGAAGAAAGTTATATTGCACCATAATAAAATGGTTCATAGCAAAACACGAATTGTAATCGATGCTGATTGTCTAAGATGGAGTCCCTTGATGTCAATTTCAAAATCGCCTAACAATAATATAAGACCAATTTCAAATCGTGAATATTTGAGCTATAAATTTATTGAATATTCTAAAGACAAAGATATTTATAAAAACAAACAATCTGAGGAACGCCTAGAGGCGCAAATAAATTTGACAGAATTCATTGAAGATTTAAGTAAAGATTATTCAAAGTCGGGTAGTTTGAGCTGTGAAAAGTTCGACGAATATGTCAGCAATTCTACTCTTTCAAATGATGCAAAAAAATCTAAACGTCCGATTGATGATAAAATAGAAAATTCAGATTCGTCTGATAGCAAATATTCTAAAAAATCGTCAGAGTCATCAGAATACAGTATGTTGACCAAGCGTGCGTTACGACTGGCTAAGCGAAAAGACTTGATTCATCACACAAACAAAAGAAAGCATTTCGAACGAGAAAGCAATGATATTGCAGAAGTTAATGCCTTAAATATAGAAGATCATCAGAAATTTAACAAGGAAAGTTTAGAAAAAAGTTATATTTTGCAAGGGTATGCCGCCCAAGAAGTTAATATTAGGCAAGACGAGTTAATTGACAAGCCTGTTAATATTGTACCTAAACTAAGAGGTAAAAAATCCAATGGAAAACGGGATGAAGAATCTAAAGCTACCGAGGCTACTTGCAATGAACTTACATTGAAGGATTGTGAAAATGATGAAATTATTCAAGCTATTAGTGAAGAACCTGTGATTAAATTTGCATCACAGTCGAATAAAAAAGAGGTTAGCTTAAATGAGCAGTGCAACGAGCAAGTTTTAGATGCCGTTGCAAAGAAAACTAAGAAAGCATTGTTTTCCGATTCGACTTCATACGATAATAAAAGCAGTGATGATAAAAACGTAGAGTTGAAAACTGAGTGCAGGTCAGATGAAAAGGATCAAGTTAAAAATAATGACGAAAATTCTGAAAGCACAATTTCACTGGATACGTCACCAACCATGGGTACTAAAGATCACAAAATGATTAACACCAATGCTTCTGAAAACATTGACACAATTCCAGTAGTTGAGAAAACTGAATCTGTAAAACACATTCTAGATGATAACAGCCTTATAAAAGGGAATGATATGATAAATATTTCCTCGGATGATCAAAGCTTAAAAAATTGTACTGTAGTAAATGTTTCTACTGAACAAACATTGTGCGTTATGCCAGCATCTAGCTGTGATTCATCAAAAGTTATTGAACAGTCCATTAATAATACTAAAGATGTTATAACTGATACTAAGAAAACTGTAACTGTTGAAACAATTGAATCGAATAAATCTGAACTGGCCCAGCTGAAGGTTTCAAACAGTTCAGTAGAACTATCATATTGCAATGAAGTTAACAAAGCAAACACAACTAAAGAAAAACAGACTCCTGAAAAATCTAAGGGGTTAAAACTGCAGGCAACAGATGTGAAACAGAAAATAAGTAAAAAACTATGTTTAGAATCTTCGGTTGAATCGGCAGAAAATGTGAATGGTGCAGGCAAAAAACTTGATGCCTGTATTACAAATAAAACAAATATAATTTCTGAAAAAGACACACAAAAACCAACACAATTACTTCAAATTAAAGAAGAAGAAAAATCGAATGTTCGTGTTTCGCCGACGTCATTGCCCATACGCGATAAAATTCAATTAAAGAACAATGAACATGCTCAATTACAGAGTCCTATGACTTCTCAGTTTCCAATAAATCAAATGCCTAACTATCATCATACATCTCAATATTGGCAGTGGGACTATTACAGTTACAATCTTTGTAATTTAGACCCTGCAGCACAAAAGGGTCAAAAACAATTTCACAAGGATCTCGCAACAACTATGGCATATACACACAACTTTACACAAAATCTGTATCAATCTGCTAATTTAGCAATGCATGCTCATCACCAAATGCACCATACAAAGGACAAACAGAAAGTTGAGCGGAAAAATATGGGAAAAAAAGAGGACTTGTCAAAAGCAGTATCAAACATAAATGCTATTAACACTTCGAGAGACGAAGGACATTCATTGAATTGTAATGAATATAATGTTAGTAATCAAACTAGTATTTATAATCAAAAATGTACTACTCAACAAAAACAATTTAAAATGACCGATCAGACACAACAAATAAAATCCATAGGAAGTGCTCAGAATTCTGCCAGACATAATAACTCTGCACCGTCTGAATCAACAGTTTTATTACCAAGTCCATTGAGCCGGGAACAATCAGGTGTGCCGTCAAAACAAAAGCCGGAGCATAATATCAACACATCTTTAGTTTCTTCGCGTGAGGATAAATTAAAAAGTTCCCAACCCCTTTTACAATCAACTACTCAGGCGAATTTGCAAGTTGGAGGTCAGTCTGATGTTAATACTAATATAGCTTACTCAGAATCGTCAACAAACGCGCCCATTCAACATTATGATTGTGGAATTAATGTACAAATAAATATGGACTCTCCCGCAACCATTGGAAGTACTATAAATCATGGGTCGGAAAACACCAATTTACATATGCATAGACAGTTTCCTGACTGCTCAATGCAAAATCAGTCGGCCACAACGCCTATGCACATGTCTATCCAAAATTCACATATGCAACAACAAAACAATATTAATATGAATTTAACTGCAGAAGGTTCGCCAAATTTAAGTATCATAGGAAACCCACAACATCAACATCAAAATAGGAAACTAAATGTGCAGGTAACTAGTTTAAATTATTACTCCCTGTACCCATAAAATAAAAAAAAACTATAAAGTATATGTATATTCTTGAACAATATTGATAACTTTTGTGTTTATTGTCTGATCGACTTGAAATTTGCGCCATAGATCACGTGTGACCCAGTCACCACTCAAGGCTATATCTTTCCAAATGCTGCTGTCAAATTATTTTATCGATTTATCGGAGGAACAGGGAGGAACATCTAACATTTGAAGCAGACGCCTACATTCCTAATTTGGTGTCTAGCTTTTAAAGTTCCTGAGATCGACGAGTTCATTGAATGAACTTCATTCGGACAGAATAACCGACGGACTAGCAGACAGATACGGCTATATTGACTCGGCTGTCGATGCTGTTCAAGTATATACAATAACACTTTCTGACTGTTAAATTACTCATTTTATGGATAGATAGATCAATGTTCGTGCAGCACGTACAATTTCTTTTTATTTTTTACTTTAATTGGGTATTTATAGTAACAATGTTTTTGGTATACTTCCAGCCAGATATTGTCTCGAGTTCTCCTACAACATCACATCGTTCAACTACACCCAAACAAATTCGCAATGGAAATTCTACAAATAGTTCTCAGCAACGTGACACTAAAGGTTCTTCTTCTACAACAACAAATCAAAATACTCACCACCAACATTCGCAAAGCTCTTCTTCAAATGTTTCTAAAACACAGCAAGATACACTAAGCAGCTTACAGTTTGCACAACTTACTGGACAGCATAGTCACCAACAGAATATGCAACCTTTGGATTATGTACCAATTCCTCAAATTACACAAAATTTTCCGACAAATCCATCGAATTATGATATAGTTGGAATGCCGGCTGTGATTCAACAAAGGATGTCACTCAATAGCTCAGCTCATTCCCTTTCAAATTCTCATCAACGCATTGACCAACCGTCATCAGCTTGTGCTGTAAATAACTTTTACTTACAAAATAATATGCCAACAAATGAAACTGTATCAAATGCACCTAGGATACCAGTTTCTACAACTTTGGGACCACCATCTTCCGCTGCTAATAATGACCAACGACAAACAAATCTTGATTCTATATCGGTGTCAAATACGACTGGTACGACATCAGCACTAGTGGGAAATTTATGTAGTCTTTCTAAACTTCAACAACTAACTAATTGTCTCGAAACTCAACCATGCAATACATCTCCAGGTGCTCAAGCGAACTTAACACCGTCACCACACCACCCTATTCCACCGAACTCTATGACGCCTCCTCCACATTTGTTAATGCAAAACAGAAATATTTCAACGCCTCCAAACATGTTGCAAACGCAAGTAACACCTCTACAATATCACAAATATTATGCTAGCAACATGAACATTACACCGATAACATCAACGCAAAACACTAATAGAAATACTCGGAACACTCCATCCGTCCCTGTACAGCATGCCCCACCGGCAATTAGCAGCAGTTCAAATAACCGCACAAGCAACGTTCACATCAGTCCAAATCTTATGTCGCACTATGGAGCCATTAACAGCTATAGGATGTCGCCTCAACAAAGTCCTCCCACATCTGCTTATAGCTCTGGTGGTGATTATCCTAATTCTCAGCTTCCAATGCAAATGGGTGTAATGAACATGCAGTCTCAGTACCAAGACGCATGCGTATTGCAGAGAGCTACACAACCTAATCCGATGTATCCGACGTATTCGCCTTATCTGCCTCTGAATGGCTCTATTCGCAGATAATAAAAGTAAAATTACGTTTCATTAGTTAATATTGATATTATGTAAATTAGATAAGAATGTTCTGTTGTAAATAAATGCAACGTCTATATATTAAAAAACACAACAATTAAATACAAATATGTTTTTGATAAGTTTTTGATATGTGCTGAAATTTTGTATCTTTGTTTGAACACTTCAATTCATCTTGCTGGCAAAAAATCGAAAACAAGTTTCAATTTGCTAAGATTGCTCAGGTAAGTATTATAGTAACAGAAATCTGAAACAGACTTATCCACGTATGGTATACAGAAGTTTACAATACAAATTTGGTGCCTCTAGCTCTTATAATTCTTGAAATCGACGCAGTCAAACAGACGGCTACATCGACTCGGCTATTGATATTGATCAAGAATATATATGTATGTATATACTTCATAGGGTTGGATATCCTGCCGGTTACTTACATTTGATTTAAAAATTAAAAATTGAATAATGAGACCACGATATGCACTGGAGATTGTATGTGATTGTTTTTCAGAAAGGAGTGATGAGTCGGGGAATAATAGGGCAGGTATTAAATTAAGCAATGAAATCGTATGGACAGAACTCAAACATTTCGTATTAAATCACAGTAGTAAGCTTTCTACTAATGGCAGTTGTTTGCTTAAACCTAGTCCGCATTTAGACGATGATTTAAACTCGCGAGTTTTTTCATTCTTCTTCTTGAAAAAATCACTTGCATTTAGACGGTGAGTCTTAAATTACTTGATTTGGGTTATCGCTAACCAATTGCATATAAACACGGAGCAAAATGCGTAAAAAACTCAAGACAAGGTTAGGTTAGGTTAGGTTGCGGTGGCTGAAGCAGAGACCCACTCCACACTTGGGCCAGGAATTGGCCCCTTGTGATACCACATAATGTCTTTTAAACATTTTGTTCCCCCTTAAACCAATTTGATGATTTTAAGAATTTAAGGATACTGTAAATCCCAACCTCGGATACGTCCGATAAGGTATCAAAACTGTAGTGTCCCAAGTGCTGGAACCTTCTCCTGCTGAGTGCAGGACAGTGACAGAGCAGATGTTCTACGCTCTCTATTTCTTCTACAATACCACAACTTCTGCAAAAGTCATGGTGTGGTACTCCCAGTCTGTTAGCGTGAGTCCCTATAAGGCAGTGGCCTGTGAGAGCCCCTATTATTGTCGAGATGTGGGATCTGCTATGTTTGATCAAAGCAGATGTGCGCTTTGTGTCAAGGGTAGGCCAAGTGAGTTTGGAGACCATGCATGTAGTGAGATTACTCCAGCGTTCGGCGGTTAGACGCCTGGTGTACTCCTTACTATGCAGCCTGAAAGTGGACAGAGGCATGCCGACGCTGCTCCTCTCAGCGAGGAGTATATCGTTGGTGCCTTGCCTGGCCAGTTCATCTGCCAATTCGTTTCCTTCTATATTACGGTGTCCAGGCACCCATACGAGGTTGATACTGAGCTGTTGGGCTATCTCGTTTAGAGATTGGCGACACTCAGTGAGTGAGACTGCGTTGTTGGTGCATGAGTCAAGCGCCTTTAAGGCGGCTTGGCTGTCTGAGTAGATGTACATATTCCCTACACTGATGTTGAGCGTGCGCAGGCAGAGGGTGGCTTCCTGGATGGCCCTCACCTCTGCCTGATACACGCTACAGTGGTCGGGAAGACGGAAACTGGTTCTGATTCCTAAATCGGGGGAATATACACCGCCGCCCACACGTTCTTCCAGCTTCGACCCATCAGTGAAGATTCTGATCGAGCCTGGTACATGTTGAACCGGCTTTTCCCAGTCTAAACGGCTAGGAATGCACACTCTGTATAACTTGTCGAAAGTCAGTTTAGGTGTGCAATAGTCTGTAAAGGGGGGAATCCGAGGTATGGACTTGAGAACCACGGTATGCCCCGTGGTGCCTGTCGTCCAGTTGTTGGATTCCCTGAGTCTAATGGCTGAGTTTCTAGCTAATTCTTTGGACAGTAGATCCAGCGGTATTAGATGAAGCATGATGTTCAGGGCTTCGGTTGGAGTGGTGCGTAGGGCACCGCTGATGCAGATTTCTGCACTTCTTTGAACTTTATGGATTGTTTTGAGGTTGGATGGTAGATCAAGTGCGGGCCACCACACTAGCACTCCATAAAGTAGGATGGGTCGGATGACTGCTGTGTACAGCCAGTGGACTATGCGTGGAGAGAAGCCCCATCTGGTACCAATGGCCTTCTTGCAAGCAAAAAGAGCAGTGGTTGCCTTGCATACCCTCTGCTTTATATTTTCTTTCCAGTGTAGTTTGCTATCCAGTACTACACCTAAGTACTTCGCCTGAAAGCTCTGGGTAAGAATCGTGTTATTGATTCTAGGGAGGTTTAAACTCGGGGGTTTATATTTCCTAGTGAAAAGAACGAGCTCTGTCTTGCTCGGATTCACGCCTAGTCCACAGGTTTTGGTCCATTTTACTAGAGTATTGAGTGCTGATTGCATTCTGTCGCAGAGGGTTTGCGGAAATTTACCTTGGGTTAGGATTGCAACATCATCCGCGTAGGCTACCGCCACATGCCCCTCCTCCTCCAGCGTACATAGCAGTTGGTTTATCGCCAGTACCCATAGAAGTGGAGATAGGACACCTCCCTGAGGAGTGCCTCTACTGACGCACCTGCTGATCGAGGACTCTCCTAAGCATGAGCTTACTGTCCTGCTGGTGAGCAGCAGTCCTATGAGCTCTACCAGGGGGTCCTCAACCCCCAGACTCGTCAGTGCGGAGGTGATAGCTACTGGAAGAATGTTGTTAAAAGCTCCTTCTATGTCTAAGAAGGTCACCAGGCTGTACTCTTTGACACTGAGCGATCTCTCGATGCGAGAGACTAAAGAGTGCAGAGCTGTCTCGGTAGACATGCTCTTGGTGTATGCGTGCTGTGTACGCGAAAGTAGGGAGGGGTTAATGAAGTTTCTAAGATGTACATCTAAAATCCTTTCAAGGGTTTTTAAGAGAAAGGAGGAAAGACTGATTGGTCTGAAATCATTCGGTTTGACGTGGGAAGGTTTTCCTGCCTTGGGTATAAAGACTACTTTCGTTTCCCTCCATGCTAGAGGAATATGGTTTGTCGTAAGACATCCTGTGAAGATGCTACGAAGCCACGCTATGATGTAGCTGAGGCTATGTTGGAGTTGAGCTGGGTAAATGTTGTCTGGACCCGGTGATTTAAAGGGCTTGAAGGTGCTGATTGCCCACCTAATTTTGCGATCGGTTATTATTACGTTAGTCATGTTTGTTCGGCTATGATAGCTTTGTGTCGCTGGTCGCGGTGCTTGAGAACACCCTGGAAAGTGGGTATTTAGTAGAAGTTCGAGTGTTTGCGAACTGGATTCTGTCCACGATCCGTCGTCCCTTTGTAGAAGCCCTGGGGGGGTTGGGGAGGAGGCTAGAATCTTCCTTAAACGTGATGCGTCAGAGGTGGATTCAATAGTACTGCAAAAATTGGCCCACGAGGCTCTCGTTGCTTTTCTCAAAGCTTTTTTGTAACTATTTAGCTCGTTCTTGTACTGGGCCCAGGTAGTGTCAAGCGTCGTACTTCAAGACAAGGTTAGTCATGAGTTTTTGTACGACTCGCTTGCTGCGCCACTCCACTTCCTGCAAGCAAAAAACTCTTTAGTTAAACTCGCGAGTTTAAATCATCGTCTAAATGCGGACCTAGTATCCATGTCAAATGAAACGTTATCAGGTCAAGATGTACTAATAAAAGGCACGATTGAGAGAGCTCATAGGTTATGACAAGACGACTGCAACTTTTGGCTCTCACTGCGCATGTACGTCACAAGTCATGAAATTCAGCGCGCGCTTTTGAATTTGTTCCAAAATCACTGACTTTTTTTACTGTATCGGACCGTGGGGCTGTAATTCCAGTCCGATTTTGAAAATATTGCCAGCATATTGTAGGGAACTTCATACCGCGTCGATTGATAGGTCTTGGTGCTCTGTAGGTGCCATAGATTTCAAATAATAAGTAATTGAAGTTAGAAAATGTTGCCAGGCCGAATGTTTGCATTCAAACTAATCGCTCAATTTTAAGGCTATGATTATGAAACTTGGCACAAGTCTTTATTTTCGATGCTACCAGTACATTTTTAAAAACCAGCCGGATCAAATCACTATATCATATAGCTCCCATACGAATAATAGGTTGACAACTATGTTCTTGTATGAAAAACTTTTTTGTTTTTGTAGATAGCGTAACCAAACTCACTAAATTTAAGTTTAATTATGTTTTACATATGCTCACCAAATTTCATTGAAATCGGACATATATATCTTATACTTGCCGTAGGATCTATGGCACCTACAGAGCACCAAGACCTATCAATCGACGCGGTATGAAGTTCCCTACAATATGCTGGCAATATTTTCAAAATCGGACTGGAATTACAGCCCCACGGTCCGATACAGTAAAAAAAGTCAGTGATTTTGGAACAAATTAAAAAGCGCGCGCTGAATTCCATGACTTGTGACGTCACAGGTTTGGTCGCCGAATAACGGCGACTAACGGACATGCGCATGGCGTAACCTACTGTCTCTCAATCGTGTACAAGGTGACGTATTCCGCTGAGAGCGCGGTCTTAAATGCTCTCAGCTAGAGAGCGCGTGAGAGGATTGAAAAGAGATAGCGACATTTTTAAGGTTTCCGTACTGTTCGTTTTGTGGTTGGTTCAGTTGCTGGAACAAATAAATGTTCAAAAATAACAATTTTAATGTGTGTTAATTTTATAAATATTTTATTATTAATTAAAGATAAATTATAAACTTAAAGCAATATTTTTAAATATTGTTTGTTACCTATTAGTTTTTGTTTTTGCATTGTGGCGCATCGACGCCTTCGATTAATTAAAAACCGAGCTACGTACTAGCCTTGATCAAAAACACAACCCTGTATGAGGTTGTGGTGCACAAGAAGAAGAGAATCGACGCATCTCTCTCTGTCTCACTCTACAAGCGCGCGTTTTAATGTCTGGTACAGCTCCGTGGTCTTTCTAGATATATTAATAAGTATACGAGTTGTAAAGCACACATAAAGTAGTATAATATCACTGATGTTAATGAGATCTTTTCATCCATCTCCTCATCCACGATAGCATTTTTATTTTTTGATTTAAATTTTTTATTTTAAAGAAAAATTCTTTTGTTTTTAAATCCAAATTAATATTTTCTGCACTGGTCTGCTAACATAAGAAAAAACAAAAACAAAAAACCAAAGCAAAATACGTTTGCTGCCTAAACACGAAAAAACCAAAAAAAAAAATGCATGAAATCATCCGCAACAGAACCGCTCACCACAAAGTTCGCTGTCGTACTGAAAAATAGGACAGCAAAAAGAGGGCAGCCAAGCAGAACACGACACCTTGTATTAGTACATCTTGTATCAGGTAATGTTATGAGCCGTGTTGGTTAACACAATTAGGGTGTTCACTTGACGTTGCAGTATTGCAGATGAGCAGGGTTGCAAGACGAAGGGAGTGAACAGAATTTTACGTTTCAAGTCTGCACAATCGCTGATTTTTTTTGTTTATATTTTTGTCACTTGCTTTTAATATTTGTGAATGTGCTTTAGTTGCGTGAATTTAAGAAATATGCCTTTGAAAAGTTTAGAAGATCAGCTTTCTGATCTCAAAAGGAGGAAGCTTCTCGTGAAATTGAGGAAATTGAAGGTGTGTAGAATTTGTTGTGTGAATTGCTTGTTTCATCATTTTCACATTTGTAGATGTATCTCACGAAAACAAAATCGATTCTGAGATTTTGGATGATTATGTGGATAAAAATTAGCACAATTTTTAAAGCGAACCAAGTTCCAGGTGGCGTCTACCTTCGTTACTTCTAAAAACTATTCATAATAAATCTGGGCGGTTGGTTTTTGTAATCTTGTCACATAATTATATCAAAACAAAAATGCGCGCAACTTCATACCTTTACATGGCTGTGCACTTGCATATGGTGATGTAAAAATCAATTAAAACATCGATGTATCATTTTCCCCAAAGCGATCTTTTTCGACTTTAACTCGGTGTTTTATTTTTCGATGTTCCGATGTAAATTTATGTGCTAATTGAGGACGCCAAACTTTTGATTGCAGTTTTGAAACAAAGAGAAACAAGAAAGAACAGCTACCTTCGAAATGCGGGGGTTCGGTTTTGATTTTTATTTCTTTTTTATTAACAAATTCATTTTATTTCAGATGTGAACTATTGTTTAAAATTAGTATATTGCTACCTGCGTGGCAGCGTAACCTAATTATACATTAATATAAAGCGAAGTGACTATCCTAGAATATAGTGATACATATTAATTATTTACATTATTTTGATATTTATAAAAAGGAAGTTAAGAAATTCTTCTGGCAGATCGTGTGGATGCAGTCTTTTCAGGCGTCTTCTGCCTCTATACCTCAATAGGCGTTGGACAAGCGCATTTAGGTGGGAGTACAATTTTTCTCGGTAGTTTTCGGCCTATCGCTGCAATACGTCACCAACCATAGGTATACCCAAGTCACGCTCGATGTCCCTATTCCGCATATACCATGGCGCATTGCATATCCTCCAGAGGACATTACTTTGAGCCACTCGGATTTTGTTTATGTTGGTCTTGGCAGCGACATAAATCTGAAGACCATATCTCCAAATTGGACTTAGTAACGCCTTGTATATGGTAACCTTATTTTGAAGGGAAAGCTTATTTTTGGCGACAATAGCCACGACATCTTCGCCGCCTTTGTAAGTACGGTCTTCTGCAGCATTGTCGTATGTCGAGCAAAGGTATCTGTCCAGAATGACACCAAGATATTTGTAATGCGATTCATGATTGATTGATTGATTGATTCATGTTCGCACATTTACTTGCATTGATGCCAATGTTCTAATTACGGGCCCATTTCTCGAAGTTCCTGACATACTTTTGCTGCAAGGCCTCGGCAGCAGTACCAAGAGATTGGCTCCTGGTGAGGACAGCGGTATCATCGGCATATGTTGCGATAAGTACTCGATTTTGATAAAAATTATAGGAAACTATTTGAAGTATAATAAAACTCTGAATGTAATACAAAAAGTTTTTCGTACAAAACTTATTTTTCACCCGATCCTATGACAGCTGGACAGTGGTCCAATTTTGACCAAATTCGGTTAAATTGTTAAGCTCTTTAGACTCGGTTTGGGTAAGGATATATTCATAAGCAAAAAGTTTTCATACAAAAACATAGTTGTCGACCGACCATTCCTATGGGAGCTATATGTTATAGCGGTCCGATTCGGCCGGTTCCGACAAATGTTCTGCCTGCAGGAAAAAGAAGGGTATGTAACAAGTTTCATTACGATCGCTTTAAAACTGAGAGACTAGTTCGCATAGAAACTGACGGACATCGCTATATCGGAAGCGTCTCCTTCAGTCCATTACACATTTCGAGATAAAATTATAATACTCTGCTAAGGTTGGCTGCGCACAATATTTGTCCGATACAGCATTGGGAAGCGCATAAATGTAATTATCCAAATGTGTGTCCCATCGCACAAAAACACCTAATCGTTATTGGGACTTTAGTGCCTGCCGAAAGGCCTAATCTTCACGGCAGGCAATATACTATTAAGTGAGCGACATAGCCGCATTATGCCTGAAAAGTTGCCTAAGCTGATCTTTCTTAATAATTTTAATATTAGCGAATTGAGTGTACCTTTAATTTGTAAATAAAAATATATTTATATCATCAGTGCGGAGCACTCGTTGTCGGCGCCAAGTTTGACAACTAGTACATCACAAGCAACATTTGCATTCTCTTATGATGTACTGACCAAGTTATCCTGGCTACCGCTGTTGTGAAGGTCAAGTGTACGTCATGGGCAGAGATTCGTTGGACTCATCGCCGATTAATTTTATAATAAAAGTTCCGTTGAGTTGAGTTAGAGATAAATTCTAAAAATTGTAATATTGTAAATTATAATTGTTTATAATTATAATATAAGTTTTATAGAAATAATAATTGTGAGCAATTATTATTAAAACAACACAACAAAAACAATAATATTGATAACAGACGCCAGGAACGATAAGGCACCCATAACGGATGAATAGGACGGGTAAGCAGCAAAAAGAATTGTTGGGGGTTGTCGGAACAACTACGTCGATCTTTTATGGAGCTAGTTTCAATGAATAGTTCCGGAAAGATAGGAGTTGAAAGGAGTTGTGGTGGTGGGGGTCCAAAAATTTTTGATGCAGTTTTATCCAGGGGGTCAACATTAGTCTGTATGCCGAATTTGGTGCCTCTAGATTTACTGGTGTGGGAGATATAGGTTTTGCTCCTTTGGGGAGGTGGGGGTGGGGGGATCCAAAAATTAGTCTGTATGCCAAATTTGGTAACTCTAGCTATGAAACTGTAGGAGAAAAACATGTTTTGGGGATAGCATGTACCGATATGAGGAGAGGGGGTGGGCGTGTCACCAAATTTTTGATGAAGATCTGTCAGGAATCTCAACTTTAGTGTGTATGCCAAATTTGGTGACTCTAGCTTTAAAAATGTGGAAGATATAGGTTTTCCCCAAATTATGAGGGAGGGGGTGGAGGTGGGGTCGGCGATCTTGACACTTTATAAATTGACGATATACACCAACATGTGTACCAAATTTAGTTGCTCTAGCTTAAAGATAAAGGCGAAAATAGTATAATAAAAATAGAATTTCTCATAAAGCGTATCATGTTGAAAATTTGATTAGACACATAAATATAATTATTAATATTAAAAATAGCTGCCTTCTACCCAATATTAAAGAATAACATGTTACAGAAAACTTTATTAAATTTGTTGAAATACAACAACAAACTGCATCACAAGCAAGCTGGTGGTTGATTTCTGTAGTTTGCATTGTGCTTATATTTGGTTTTGTATTTTTACTAATCCGCGCTCTCAACGCTCGGGAGCGCTTCTATCGTTGGTGTTGGTTGCAGTTTCTCTATTCGTTTTGTATTCCGTTGTGCTGATTTCGGTCGACGCGCCCGCCCTTTAATATTTTGTTTATGGTGTTGTTGTGCGTAAGTACAAATCAGCGTCAACAGGTTTAACCCTAGTGTGCCTTCTTTTTTGTTTATACTTTTTACTTTTTGTGCAGTTGTTTTTTCTTATTTCATTTTTGTCCTTTTAACTTTCTTTTAGTAATAATGGTTATCTGCTATAATAAAAATTGCCAGGTTCGTGTAAATGTAAAAATGGGTTTTGTTTTCTGCTGGCTGTGTGATAACGTTTCACACGAAAAATGTGCTCAACGGCAGAATAATCGACCAGATTGAATCCAAGTCTGGCTTAAAGTGGTAAAGGTATTATGGCAATAATGAGGCAGACTAAGAAAGGCTTTGGAGACCTATTCACCCGGTTTAAAAAAACTGTTTGATGGTTTCTCCGATTTGGAAAACGAGTTTAAGAGTATGAAACTTTTAAATGAGTCTCCCAAATGGAAAAAGGCTAATCTGTCCATTGGCCCTAATGAACTTTTGCTCCCTACTCACCCACTACATCCGTTTCTAAACTGTTAGAGTTGATTAATTTATCATTCCCTTTATCCCAATTTCGATCAGAAGTGACGAGAACAACATCTTAACAATGGATGTGGTTCCTTCTGACCCCGAAGAGGTTCCTGATTGTTAGTTGTTAATGCAGGTCAACCACCTAGTATCAATAGTCAATCAGTCGAATGATCTGGTCAATCAACTACTACCATGGCTCCATTGGATGCTCATTCTATGGTTGGTAATACAACCCTCGCGGCTTGCTTCTGACACTACATCTGATTCTGTCAACGCCTTTACAAGTCAAGAGAAGTCAAGAGTCAAGGTGGAGAAGCTTAAATTTGCTTATCCTCTAGAGCAATCTTTACCTAAAGAGCCTAGCATTTCCTTTCCAAGTCGTTGCCTACTGGTTTAGGACCGACATCCTTAGTTCTGAAATCCTGTCTAACAAATTCTCTATTTGTAGAAAAGATCGCACTCCTCGTCGTGGTGGTGGTGTTCTTATTGTTGATGACGCTGATTTCTCTTCTGAGATAGAATTAACCGATCGTTCTGTAGATATTGAATTTGTTGCTGTAATATTGAGTATCCTCGGTGATTGCTTTTTCTCTTGTTCTTATATTCCGCCTTCTTCCGATATTTCCTTATATCATTTGCATGCTTCTGCTATGCAATTTGCCTCCTCTATGGTTTCTGATTGTGACTTTCTTGTAGTTCTTGGGGACTTTAACATTGCCGGAACTACCTGGATTTCAGCGTGTTGGCTTCCAAATCTCAGAATGATTTTATTGACAATTTATTTGGGATGTCATTGCATCAAATCAATGGTATCCCAATTCCTTACATAAAATGCTTGATCTTATCTTATCTGTGTCCCGTACTGATCCTGTATCCATTCCTGAACATCCCTTTCACCCAACTTTGGAGGTGTTGATTAACTTACCTGCCAGGGTGTTAAGCCCAGGTATTAAACTGCAGAGCGAGTTCGTCAATTACCGATTTTACTAATCTCGCTCAGCTTCTATACCAGACTGACTGGTCTCAGCTTTACTTGTGTCGAGATATGTATAAAGCAATTCAATTTTTTGTGCTCTACTTCCAACAGTTTCAGCGGGATCTTAAAAGGTCATCAACACTCCCATCAACCGTATTTCTTGAAACGACAGCTGACTCTGATCAGGCTATTGCCGATCTTTTTGAAAAGTTTTTTCGAACGACTTATTTTTACCATATGAATAACTCCAATTGCATTATTGAACTTTAATAACTGAAAATTCGCTTCTACGTGATTTAAAGGCCGTTAAGCCTATATATGTATCAGGACGTGATGGAGTACCGAGCTGCGTGCTAAGGTACTGTGCTGAAGGTATATTTAAGCCTTTATGTATTCTTTTTAAATTATCTGTGGAGTTGAGCTCTTTTCCTAACATTTGGTAAATAATCTTCTATTATTCCTTCCCATAAAACAAGGAACAAGTCTAAAGGTGCGATTACACGATATGACATTTTGCCACATATGTGTAATATCGTTATCGAAATCAACCGTCAAAAATGTTATATGGCAAAAGTAAGAATATATGGCACGCTTCTATCATAGAAATCTTTGATTTACTATATCGTTTGAGAAGTTATCTCAGTCACAAATTTATGTGGTAGCCTGCCATATCGTACTCACACGCTATGGTAACTGGCGACTGCCCCATATGTGGCGAAATACCATATCGTGTGACCGCACCTTAACGTCGAGAACTATAGAGGCATTTAAAAGTTGTCTGCTTTCCCAAAAATTTTTGAGAAATTAATAACTTCTCAACTTCAACATCTGTGTAGATCCATAATTTCACCCTGTCGGCACGGGTTTGTGAAATATTGGAAATTACTTCTATTGTCATTAAGGGATTTCGATCTAAAATTCAAACAGATGTTATTTACACTGATTTCTCTTTTACAAACTTCAGTTTCTGGAATTTGCAAATAATTTAATTCTTTCGATCTCTAACTACTTAGAACCAAACTCACTCTCGGGTGCTGATGTATGCCGATGATATTAAACTATGTCGGTCATCTACTGGTTTTTTATATAGTCAAGCGTTGCAAACCCATCTTGACAGGTTTCAAGCCTGGTGTCGGGTAAATTTATTAAATCTTTATTGTGGTAAATGTAACGTAATGTCTTTTCATAGGCCAATTCCCTATTAAAACATTTATATTCTTAATGATAAGCCGCTTGTTTGAATTGAGTCGGTTAATGATTTGGGTATCCTTTTAGATTCCAAGCTTAAATTTTCCCTACACTACTTAAACTGTTTATACCTATTCTTGAATATGGGTCTTGTATTTGGTGTCCCCAACACAAGGTTCATTAAGATAGAATAGAATCGGTTTAAAAACAATTTCTGCTCTTTTCACTCCGGGGTCTTATCTGGAGTCCTAATACTCGCTTGCCTTCTTATCGTAGTAGACTTTTACTAAAAATCTTCCTTCTTTTTCTGATCGTAGAACCATGCTTCGTGTTATTTTCTTACACAAACTAATTAATGAGGAAATTGATTCTTTTGAGCTAAATTAGTTTTGCAGTTCCGGTGAGAAAATCTTCATTTATTTAACTTAAACTCCCTGTTGTCCCTGTCCTTATGCTCGAGTGTCTGGTAGGTGTATAGCGGTTGGCCGTGCCCTAGAAAGAAAAATTAAAAGAATGTTATTAAATAAGTTTCGTTATAGAAAATGTTAAGTCTTACCAAATATATATATTTGTAATGTGCAAATTGAACACCATGGTTGTGTAAGTCCTCTATGCGAGGGTGAGGTGAGGACGGTATAATTATTATTAGTGATGGGGGCGTTGCACTGCGACCTATGAGATCTATTGTGCCCCCTTCTAAGCCTAAAGCTTACTCATCAACCCTATCTCCTGCTTGAATGCAAGGATCTTGGCCGGATCTAGAGTACCTATATCGTTTGCCTGAAGGAAAAACCCACCCAGGTACCTGTTTCTTCTTCTGGCAAGGGCATGTGGTTTCTTAGTCTACAGTGCCCCGTCAGAAGGCCGGTGACTATTCTAAGTGAATTCTTCCCCAATGGTATTAGTTGCTTGAATCTTTTAAGATCATAATTTCCTAAGAGTGACTTGGTCTGTCTTAGACCTGGTGTATTTCTCCAGCTTGACTGCCTTCTGTTGTCCTCTTCTATCCTAAGATGTTCTCTTATTGTGTTTCTTCCTATGCCACAGAACGGTTCTGGGCCTACCAGAGGTTTTCCTGCTCCTAGCTTAGCCAGTTCATCAGCTGCTTCGTTCCCGGGTATATCTTTGTGCCCTGGGATCCATCTGAGAGCAAGCCTATTTTTCCTGCCCAGTTGTTTCGAACCAACTTCGATGAGATTTTTGGGCTGCTTAAAGCGCTAATTGCTGCTTGGCTATCAGAGGGTATGGCTATGCTTCTGTTCTGATATTTTCTTAGGATGTTGAATTCAGCACATCTCCCGATGGCACATACCTCAGCTTGGAAGATGCTGGTGTATCTGCCAAAAGGTTCGTGGTATTTAATTCGAGGGCCTACCACCCCAAGGCCTGTGCCTTGGTTTGTCAGGGATCCGTCAGTATACCACGTGATTGTGTGATTCTCCATGGGATGTACGTCCTCTAGTGACGTCCAGTTCTTTTCGTTACAAAGAGGAACTTCGAAGTGACGCGCGAAGAGTAGCTCGGCGGTCATTTCATCCCTCGGTTGCATGAGTAGGGGGAGTTCTCTTTCTAATTTGTTAGCATCTTCCCTGCTAATACCATTCTTACCCACTCCTATGGGTGATATTTTGAGAAGGGTTGCCTTTCGTTGGAGTTCAATCGAGTGATTGAGTGGAGTAAGCTCCATTAAGACTTCTAGGGCCGCTGTCGGACAGGTGCGCATTGCTCCTGTCATGCAGACGCAGGCCATTCTCTGCAGTCTTTGTAGGTGCTTCTGCACGGTGACGAGCTGTGCTCTGTCTCCCCAGGCGATGACCCCATATGTGATCATCGGCCTGACTATCATAAGATATAGCCATCTTATTATATGGGGTGCTGTGCCCCACGATTTTCCGGCTATACTTCTGCAGGTATATATATATATAGTGCCCTAGAGCATTTATCCATTGTATTCTTTACATGTGATGCAAAGTTCAATTTGCTATCAAGGGTAACTCCTAGGTACTTAACCTCCCTGCTGGTTACTAAGGTAGTTCCTGCTAGTACTATTTGCTTCATCCTCTGCAATTTGTACCTTCTTGCGAAGGGGACTACGACTGTTTTGGAAGGGTTCAGGTTGAGACCAACCTCCTTACACCAGTCGTATGTCTTCCTTAATCCTAGTTGGATTATATCGCAGAGTGACTCCTCAAACTTGCCTTGGGCTATGATAACTATATCATCGGCGTACCCTTGGCATTGTACACCTTTGCTAGAGAGCCTATCCAGTAGCTCATCGACTAGAACAGGGGTGCGCAGGGCCTATGCACACGACGCACATTTGTTTTTGTATTGCACATAGCAAATGGTAGTGTGAGATGCTTACACATAGGTAAGCTTCTGGTGCACATTGAGAAATTACACAAACAATTTTTCACTTTTCGCTTTCCGTCAACTTTCGTTGCTGGCAATCCAAAAACAATTTTTTTTTCTTCGTTTTTTTCGGTGTTAATCCGAATGTATTTTGTTGTTGGCTTATCATTTATGATGCACTGAAAAACGGAAAGCTTCACTTCGTTGTGAACCGTCCGACGCATGTGTTCTATTCACATTTTTTAAATTGTCATTTCGTTTTTTCACTACTAAAACTATCATTAACAAAAATAAAAAAAAATATTGATGAATTTTTAAATCACCATTAAACATTTACCATTTTATTATTTTTTTAAGAAACATGTTCCTATTTTTTTCTGTGTACACATTGAAATAAAAAAAAAAAGTTTGCTACATGTGTGCGTGCGATTTCTTTCATTTGTATTGATGCGTGCACATCCATAAGGTAGCTTTGCGCACCCCTGGACTAGAATGCTCCATAGCAAGGGAGACAATACGCCCCCTTGGGGACACCCTCTCTTGGTTGTGACTGTAACAGTGCTATCCCCCACTGTTGCTGTGGCCTGTCTGGTTTTAAGCAGTGAGTGAATCCATCTGCTAATTACCGCACCTACTCCCTTCCTACGCAGAGTTGCATGGACAACGTCATGAGACGTGTTGTCGAAGGCACCCTCTATATCTAGGAAGGCGCAGATAGCCACTTCCTTGGTATCAACTGCTTTTCCTCAGTTGATATAGTGCTGTGTCTGTGGAACGACCTGCTCTGTATGCGTGCTGTGCTGGGTGTAACGGACTCTGCTTTAGCAGAGTGCTTCTAATATTGTTCTCCACCAGCTTTTCCAACGTTTTCAATAAAAACGATGTTAAGCTGATGGGTCTGAAGGACTTGAGGTTGGTGATGTCTTTCTTCCCTGCCTTGGGGATGAAGACCACTTTAGCTCTGCTCCAGGCACTGGGTATGTTACCCAGCGCTAGGCTACTTGTCATTATTTTCCTCAGGCTTGATAGGAGTTGATCCTGTCCTTGCTGTAGGAAGATAGGTGAGATTCTATCCAGGCCTGGTGACTTGTAGGGCTGGAAAGTTCCAAGGGCCCATTTTAGTCTCTCCGTCGTAACTATAGATTTTGCAGTTGCACAATCTATAGTACGTGGCCTGGGTTGAACGACCAGTTCGACGTGGTCATCCACAATAGGGGTACTCCCCGGGAAGTGCGTTTCGAACAGTAGTTCCAATTTCTCCATGTTATTGGAGGTGAAGGAGTCATCTTTCATCTTCAGGGTAATTTTGGCCTCAGGCACCCGTTTTGAGAGCACTTTGTACAGTCGGGCGCCCTCATTCACACGTTCTATGGATTCACAGAAGTCTCTGTAGTTCTTCCGTTTAGCTTTCCTTAACTTCTTGTTGTAGGAGGTAAGACTCTGACGGTAAAGGTCCCAGGTGTCATCCCTCTTCGCTCTATTGAAGAGTTGACGGGTGGTAACGCGCAGCTTTTCAAGGCGATTGTTCCACCATGGGGCGTCTGTTTCCCTACATTGTCTACCCAGGGGACAGCTGCTTTCAAAGGCATATAATATGCTACTATTGAGACTATTAACATACCTCTCAAGCTCCAGTGGGTGTTTGGGTATACCAGCACGTCCCTGGTAAGCTCGAGGGATAGGTTTTTCTTGTAAAGTTCCCAGTTCGTTTTCCTAGGACTACGAATAGCTGTGCTAGTATCCATATTCGCCTTAAGGTTGAATAGGATTGTTCTGTGGTCTGACATGGACTCCTCTGGTGATACATGCCAGTCCCGTATGTGTGGCTTGAGGGACGGGCTTACCAGGGTAATGTCCAATACTTCTTCTCTGATCCTATTTACGAATGTCGGTGAAGATCCGACATTTCCTATCTCGAGGTTATATTTGAATATAAAATCAAGTAGGCACTCACCTCTGGGGTTGATATCCTTACTTCCCCACACCACGTGGTGCGCGTTGGCGTCGCATCCCACGATGATAGGCAGTCGATGCGTCCTGCAATATTCCACCAGACCGCACACTTCTGGGGGTGGGCAGGGCTCATCTCCTGCGAAGTACGCCGACGCTACCACTATTGTGGTGGCAGTTCCTAACGCCTGGACTGTGATTGGGACGCAGGAATTCTGAAAGGATATTGTAGTTAATGCCTTTCCTTACCATTATACAAGTTCTTGGAGTTGTGCTCCTATGGCCATATACTACCTTTGAGTCCCTTGTGTAGAGGCCTTTTATGCCGTGGTTAAACCACGGTTCCTCTATTAGGGCTAGCCACAGATGTTCTTTGGTGAACATCCTAGCTAGGACGGCCGAGGCCGCCTTAGCACGGTGAATGTTCACCTGGTCTAGTCCGGTGTTGATGACTGGCGTCATCATCAGCTGACAGTGGATGCCTCGGTTTCTGGCGAGTCGGGCATAGATGTGTCCCTCTCGCCACCGTTCGTCAATGTGACGTCGGCTTCATCCTCTTTCGCTTGTCCTCGGAGTTCCAGGTCAAGCTCTTGGGATGACATTGGAGCGCCATCCTCCATGTCCTTCTCCAGCTCCATGACTTCTGCTGCGTCAGGCTCGAGTGTGACCTCTGCCAGGCTCTCATCCTCGGCCAGGTCCGTCGAGCTGGCTATTGCCTCTGTGCAGGGGAGCACAGGGGCCACTGTGATTTCAGCTGCTGTGTTGTGTTCTTGTGGGGGGGTGGGAGTTGGGCCAGTGGCTTCATTTTTCGCCCTCTTCTTTGGCCTCTTTAGGCCGCTCACGGGGATCGTCCCAAAGCGGAAAAAGAGCTGGTGCCCTCTTTCCACTATTGGGTCCCGTGACACCTCGTCAATCCCTATGACGAAGAGGGCTCCTCCCCCCTCATTCCTCCGGGACAATACCCTCCACGAATCGGTCTCGATCTTGTTTTGCTTCCTCAGCAGACTCAGCAAGGCATCGGTTGACCGATCCGCGCTTCTTGGACAGAAGACCGTGATGTTATGTGGTGAGGGTATGCCTTCACCAGTTCTTGCGTCAAGTGGTACACCCTTCCAGGAGTGTAGCCTCGGCGCTGCGCTCATCAGCCAATCGGCTGACCCCTCGTCGGTACAATCGACGACTAGGTGGCCTACACGGAAGTGAATGGCAGTGTAGGAGAGCGCAGTGTCCCATCCTGCGACTTCGATCTCGTCGAGGATGGCCTCCTCCAGCGCGGATAATTCCCTGTGGCTGAGGATTACCTGGGGATAATCCACAGGCAACACCTTCACCTTCTTCGCAATCGTCGCGTACGACGCGCGAGGTTGGGTGAGCGCTGTTGGGGGAGGTGCTACTGCTGCTGCAGCAGCTGCCGCTTGGGACGTGCTGGGGTGGTTCACAGCCGCTTGCGCAGCCCTAGCAGTTGTTGATCGGTCGGCGGCGTGAGGCTGTTTGAGCGTTTTGGGGCGGGTGTTCTGGCTTGCTCTGGCGCTGCCTTCGGCTCCGTAGCCCTTCTTAGGGCCTCTTCCGGGAGGTGCCCCTACTGGAGGTACCTCAGGTACCACTTGACCCGCGAACCACACAGATTGCGTCTGTTCGGGTCATCCAGCCCCCCCGGTTGGCCGCGCGGAGGGAGTTCTTTCTTCTTCTGGCGCTGCGGCTGTTGATGCCCCTGTCTGTCGGCTTTCAGCGGCGGTCGCATCGGTCGGGATGGTCCGGTCGAGCTTCCGCGCGCTTCTGCCGACGCTCCTGCCAATGCTTGTTGGCCATGTGCTCCACGCACATGACCCTGCGGTGCCTGCGGCACTCTCCGATTAATCGGAGCTGGATGTGGAGGTTGGTCTACCACTGAGGGCCTCTCCCTATCTAGGAGCTGCTCCTCATGATGTCTTGCGACATCAGCCGCAGGGATATCCTGCGGGGATTTTCAAATATTATTATTATTCTTTCTCATTGTTCCCACGAGTTGCGGAGAAATATACGGTCCACCCGGGCAGAGATCCGCCATACCCGGGTAAGGCTGGTTAGAACAGGCGGTCGCCACTTGCCTGAGCCCACACGTTCAAGACTGAGCTAGTTTTTAACCCGGGCCCTTAGCCAGGCTGACTCTCGGCACGGTCCGGATGACACCTTAGACCGGCCCGGGATGAGTTGTGGGGGATAGGATGGTGGTAGGTAGATAGTGTGGGTGTAGGGGGTTGTGTGAGGCTATTTTTGAAGACGGCCACACAAGCATCTTGTCTAGTTACTGCTATCGACCCGCTGTTTGTCCGGGACTGCATATTCACGAGGACGGTATAAGGCGGATGCCTAAAATATTTGGGAGTTGGCAAATATTGATGTCTGCCAACTCATGGTGGGGAGGACTACGTTGCCGTGAACAATAACAGCCGTTCACGCGAAATAATCTCTGCGTAGTAGTTCCAATAACGGCCCTGTTTTTAAAAGTAAACGAAAGTTTAGATTAGTACGAAAGACAACAAAAATTATAAATTATCTCTTGACCGACTCGTTTATTTAATATTTGCAATTTGTAAGCGTAGGTAAACATTGAAGACTATAGTTCAAAGGTCGATAGCTTCGCGCATAGACGCATTTCAGAGACTACCGGAATTAGGTGCATTAAAGTCCATCACATCATATCAGCTTGAAAATACATTAAAGCGTCTAAATTTAGCATCTCTCAAAATATTGTACTTGCTGACCGAAGCTTTGGAAAACCACAACGTGTGGATCTAATACTTGGGCTGAGTTATTCTTTGATTTGATCAAAGAATGTCGGTTTAAACAAAGCGATGAGTCACCCACACTGCAAGAAACAGTTTTTGGATAGGTAGTATCAGGTCGATGCAAATAAGACGAATTATTCAATCAAAACTCTAGTGTATTAATATGTTCTGTGCGAGAGCTCAACACTTTTGACAGTGTTTCGTGGATTCTGGGAGCTGGAACAAGTTTCACATATCTGTGATGCACAATTGTATACATCTCGCAAATAGCTTGCGAGAAATCATTTGTGGAAACAATTTCCCACACACCCTCGGGTCGTCTTAGAGTCTTATTGTCTTTTAAGGACAGCCCAGCTCGTCTTGGCTTGTCCTATGAAACGGACAAGAAAGGCTTTTTAGCACTCGAAAGACGAAGGCAGCCTTCTGGCTCAATGGCTCAATCGGGTTAATGTACACAGCCTTCATGAAAGAGTACATAACGCTTGGCCACATGTCTACTACGGACAATAGTATTCCGAGAGAGCCGGCTTATTTTATACCTTTTCAAAGCGTGCTAAGCCCGCTAAGCACTACTACAAAGCTACGAGTCGGTAGTATCGTTAAATGATATTTTTATGGTTGGGCCAACTATACAACCATGCCTTGTACTCAATACTCTTGAAAGTTTGCTTTCGTCCCTACACTATTACCGCTGACATAAGACATACCGCCAGTTTGAAATTGGTTGGGATCAGCACAAGTTGCAGTTAATCGTGTGGAGAGAGCGTCCAAACTGTAACAAATATAACGCTTAAATACGGTCACTTATGCTACAGCAAAATTTTTGGCCATTCGTTGCTTGAAATATTTGTGTGACTTGCATTCAGCGTCATATCGCTTCCCAGGCTTTGTTCAACAACTTTTATGTGGATTATCGGGTGTCGACACCATCGAAGTTCTTCATAAGTTGCGTCAGGAGTTGGACTTTGTTTGAAATTTAGCTAGCTTTTCACTCGCCAAATGGGCATCTAACGGTAAAGCACCTAAAGTCACGCCATTCCATTGGGAGATCAGGACGATACAAAAACGTTAGGGCTGCTTTGGAATGGATGTGTTTGAATACTCAACGCGAGACTTACCCAAGGATGTCTTGCCTACGAAGCGCTCGATTTTGTCGATTACTGCTCATCTATACGACCCATTAGGCTTACTCTGCCCTATAGTTGATGAGCGAAAATTCTGAAACAGGAAATATGGCTTCTTCAGCTTGGCTGGGACGAAGTATACCTAATCAGCTCCAATCCGTAACTAGTGGATTTTCAGAAATTGAGAAATTTTCGATACTTAGACACATTGGGGTGACAAAGGGGATATCATGTCAAATCCATTGATTCGCTGATGCGTCGGCAAGTGCATATGGTTGCTACTTCTATATAAAACTCAGCGATTCCGTCAGACTGCTCATTGCAAAGTCAAAAGTGGCTTCACTTCGAACTAAATCAATCACGAGGCTGGAATTGTGCGCAGCACATCTACATGCCAAATTGTGGGAAAAAGTTAAGAAAGTCTTGAGAAAAATGTCTTTGTAGCAAACCGTGTCTCAGACACTCAGGAGTTCACTGCCGATGTCGTCTGGCGTCAACGAAATAGAATCTAGCCTACTCTGTTGAGGTTGTTCCACCACTGAGTTGATCGATTCATTCTGGTTAGCTTTTGGTTGAAATTAGATCATTTGGTCCATCAATAAAATTGTTAAATTGACCGAAGAACAAACGCGCCTTGAAAAACGGTCACCAGCAATTTCTGTCATCGCGGCCGATTTATATATAAATCCAATTCTAGATATTATTCAAAATTCTTTATCTTACCTTAAGATATTGCGAATTGTATGCCTTATAAATCGGTTTATATGCGGAAACAAAGCGCAAAAAGAGAAGTCTCTTGTTCCAACGGCAACTGAACAATACTTCGCTTTTCTTAAATTAATTCAGGTGATTCAGCACATTGTATTTGTTAACGAAATTGCAAAGTTGATGAAGTCTGTAGCATTGCAGCCTTCGTATCAAAAGCTCAATACCTTTTTATGGCCCTACATAGACGGCCGATTGCTTTAGCCACTTTTGCCATATTACGCTTAATTACCGCTCCTAATGCCAAAAGTTTTGCAATTAGCGAGCGCTATATTGGATATCTGCACCAATTGTCATGCAGGTCCAAAAGCACTAGTCGGCCTATTCGGTACCACATTTGGTTAGTGAACGCAAGCATACAGCACAGTAGTTCGGCATGTGTGCATTGTATTTAAAAACAAGACAAAGTGGTCGGCCCAAATTATGGACATTTTTTGTTTGTTTTTTTACTCCCTGTACCCATAAAATGGGTAAAAAGGGTATATTGGATTTGTGCAGAAGAAGAAGCACAGCCACGACTTAAAGTGCCTCGCGTACGCTGTGGCTCGCGTGTGTGCGACTTTGTGTATGTGTGCGTGCATGTGTAAGAGACGAACATATGATTGGAAGTTTTAGACCTGGGTACAGGGAGCTTAGTAGTCGGGTATACTCGACTAGAGCATTCTTACTTGTTTTCTTTTGTTTAACGCGCGGACCCCGGCAAAATACAACCCACCTCCCGCCCAGCCGACCGAGGGGCGCGCCGCATAACGTGCGGTAACGAAGATCGCCGAAAAGTTGAAAAGGGTTAGGTTAGGTAGCACCGGTTGACCACCACATGGTGGTCACACATGGACCGAGCAGGTACTTAGTGTCGCCTGATACTGATGGTCGTTAGGCGGTTTGTCGATCCTGTAGGATTCGTGTGCGCTTGGCAAACGCCAGCAGCGCATTGGGAGTGTGTCTGGCCGCTTCTTCTAGTGATGCGAGCCAGTTTTTGTTGAAGTGTCGATGTATCGATGAAATTTGTATATTTCCTTCGTTCTCAAGAGGTATCCCGACTCCCTCTTTTGCTAGGCAATCCGCCATTTCGTTGCCATCAATGCCCCGGTGGCTGGGAACCCAATAGATATGCACTGTTCTAGCAGTGCTTAGATTATCTAAAGCCTCCCTGCTTGCCAGGACATTTTTGGAACAAATGGAGGACGCCCGCAATGATTTTATAGCAGCTTGGCTGTCTACGAATATGTTTATTCGCTCGTTCATAGTTGTTGTGGATAGAGCTACTTCTGCTGCTTTCCTTATTGCGAAGACTTTCGCCTGCAATATGCTGCAGTAGTCGGGCAACTTGTACGGCAACCTTATTTCTGGTTCTGCACAATACACAGCCGCACCTACTCCTGAATCCATTTTTGAGCTATCCGTGAAGATCTTAATGGCGTGTTGGTCCAGTCCAGTTACCAATCTTCTGGTCCCATTGACGTTTGCGTTTCTTTGAAGTTAGCTCGAGGAGTCATGTAGTCCGTGCTACTTTGCATCTCCCTCCCAATCGAGCTGTATCCAAAACTTTGGAGTGCCATGTTACCCGTTGCACATAGACGTTGGGCGGTCCTCTGTGCAAGCAGGTGCGCGTGTATGTCCAAGGGGTTGACACACTGTAGTGTTTCGAGTGCCTTGGTTGGAGTGGACCTCAACGCCCCCGTGATACAGACAAGTGCCTGTCGCTGGGTCCATTCCATTAGTTTCAGGTATGTGGTCTTCTTCGTGGCTTGCCACCATACCATGACGCCTTATAGTAGTATCGGTCGCACTACTGAGATGCAGATCCAATGCATCAGTCGTAGTGAGAGGCCCCAAGTACTACTTAGTATCTTCTGCGATGCGTAAGGCGCGACTGTTTTGCCTATTTCACCCTTTTTTCAACATTGAGTCTCCATGTCAGTTTGCTGTCCGGGACTTCTCCGAGTTATTTTACATTCGTTATTGGAGTGAGCAGTATTCCGTTCAACCTTGGCGGGTTCCACCGTGGTACCTTGTATCTCTCAGTAAAGAGAATGAGGTCCGTCTTATCCGCGTTGATGCTAAGTCCGGCTTCGGTGGGCCATCTTAGTATTTCCTGTAACGTGTGTTCCATGACTGAGCTGACGGTCGATGGACATTTTCCCGTGATAATAATGCTTATGTCATCCGCATAGGCAGTTATCTTCGGGGCTTTTCTGTAGAATTTTTTGAGTAGTTTCTCCACCACTAGATTCCATAACAGGGGAGACAAGACTCCGCATTGTGGCGTGCCTCCATTAGTTTCCTTTGTTGTGGTGGTGGTTCCCCATTCGGTTTTGACTCTTCTGCAGCTCAACAGGTTCTGTATCCACGAGTGTATTGCCGAGTGGGATGCTGTGGCTGTCAGGCCTCGCATTATCGCTTCAGTTGATATGTTTTTGAATGCACCGGAGATGTCTACAAATGCTCCCAGTGCGTATTCTTGGTGGTGGAGGGCTTTTTCTATATACGCTACAAGGGAGTGTAGCGCTATCTCCACCGATTTCCCTCTGCTGTAGGCATGTTGGTTGGGCTCCTGGGATGAGCTTGCGCCCTCCCTAATGTGGAGCTCCATTACTTTTTCCAATATTTTGAGAATGAATGAGGTTAGGCTTATGGGTCTGTAGTCCTTCGGCTGCACGTGACTGACCTTGCCTGCGTTGGGCAGGGACACGACCCGTGCAGTTCTCCAGTCCACAGGCACATAGCCGCGTTGCAGACATGCCTCAAATTCCGTCCAGTTCAAGGGATTTGTAGCCCGTGAACGAGTCTATTGCCCACTGGATTTTCTTCTGTGTGATTATGTCTGCGGGTAGGTCCGAGTATATTGTTCGGATAGTTTGAGGTGTGTAAAGGCTCTGTGACTTCTGTACACCCAGGGAAATGTCTCGCCGTTTCAGTGATACTCTATGCTAGAGCAGAAGGTTCTCCATGTGTTTCTCTTTACGTCCGAACTTATTTTTTAAAGTTACGTAGTAGTATTTTGTACTCGTCCCAGATAATCTCTTCTTCGGCTTGTTTTGCAAGCTTGAAGGGATTCTGTACATCTTTCCTTTGTGCTTTAAGCTCTGGAGTCCACCAGGGTGGCCTGGTCCTCCTTTTGCTTTTTGATGGCTTGCACGAAGTGTGGTACGCAGTTATGAGGTGATGTGTGAGAGTCTTCAGGGACCTCTCTATATCATCTTCTGATGAGATTGTGGGTGGTGTGGGTATCTTCCTTCCCATCGTTGTTACAAACTTCTCCCAGTTTGTGTTCCGGGGGCTTCTGTATACACTTTGGGGAGGAGTATAGTTGTAGTGTCCGCTTGTGCCCAAGTTCGGCTCTCTTACTTTTCCTATGACATGGCAAACTTGGGTTATGCTTAGGTACCTATAAAGGAAAGGGGATCGGATGACGTGCACTATACTGCGCTCTGAGCTCAGCTCGCCGGATGGGGTCGGGGTTCTTCCTTCTCCCTAATAGTTTCCTTGCACATACTTTAGAATTATTAAGTGCACGCACTGCAGTTACAGAAATTCCAAAGGAAAATATACAAAAAAAAAAAAAATTATCGAATCGATTAGCAATTCCCAAATAAAATCGGAATAGATATGTGGACACGGAAAATAGTATATTAAGATAATAAATCTGTGAACTAGGTGTAAGTGTTCACAGGCTCATCTGAAGCCTCCCAGCCTTGGCAATTATTAAGTATATATTGAATTGCCCCAAAAGCTACAACATCTAGATATTCATGGTTACAGTGTCATGACGCTATACTAGTTTATTAATCATCCATAATGTTTCAAATTCAACTTAAGACAAAAGCATTTTTTTTACCATATTTCATTTGGGGTTATTATGCCACAATTCAATTTCAATTCAAATAAGTTTCAAACAATATTAATTCAACACAAGATTTCAATCGACATTAATATTCCGGGGAATAGTTATTCATTTTAAACTTTAGGATCTTGAAGATTTTACAAATAAAACTATTTATGCTTACACCTTAATTCAATACTTAGTTAAGGGAATACCCCTATGTTTAATATAACCCACTCATTCACAAAATTCCAATCGGCGAGCTCGTTGGTACCATCGAAGCTGTTACAATGTTGTTAATATATGTGCTGTAACTGAATTACAATTGTATAAGCATATGCTTACATATAGAAATTTAATTTAAAACATTCCATAAATTCCACATTAATGTCATTTCAATCTTTGCTGTCTTACAAAAAAAAAATATTCTTTTATCAAATCATTATTTTTTTTTTTTCTTTTAAACTATAAGCTTTTAGCTTTTAAACAGAATATGCCACAAGCTTTTAACAGGGCCTTATACCAAAATGTTAGGCCAATAGGGCATAGCCTCAGCTGTGCTGAGGTTATGTGACGTGAGCAACGTGTTTAACAGCGATGATTTTTAACAGCGATGATTTTAACAGACACTTGCGAAATTCACAGTCACCTCTAAATTAATACATACGTATGCACATATTTAGCTACTTAAATATATGCATCAAAAGATCGTTGCCAAAATGTGTGAGTTTATGTACAACTCTCCTCCTAGGTTATGTCTGCTACCACGAAATTAATTCCAAAATCGGGACCAGTTGGGCTGCGCACGACGACAAATAAAGTGGCCAGCGCTGGTCCAAGCACGGCTATGGTGGATAGCGCTGGTGCAAGCACGGCTATGGAGGATAGCGCTGGTGCAAGCACGGCTATGCAGAATCCAGTGGGTAGAGGCTGCTACGGACTATGCCCAAAAGCGATGTGGTCAGAAGCGCTGCACTTGGCAAGCCTTCTAACCTCGTTTTACGACCTGTTTAAGGAAAACTAACACGTGTCACTTTACTTTATTACTTTGATATTTGTTGAAATATCACCTTTTTCCCTCTTTTCCAATCAATCTTTAAATTCGTCACTGCCACAACCGAAATTCAGATGGTCGTGGGCGTCTGTAACACTTTTTACGTTCGCAACTGTACCTTTCAATACTGAATCTCACAATACAATTTGCACATCTGTGCCGCTTGGTATATTTTATCAAAGTGAACGAACGCGTGCCTTTTGGCCTACGTGACAGCTCAGCGCAATTCCAATGGATCTGCAACGGGATCCTTCCCGAACAAAACAGCACATGTCTGTGTGTAAGAATGAGTGGCAAGAGAAAGAGACAACGAGTATACATCACATTGTCGTGGTGAATTTGGTTCGACTACGCTTCAAACCTCTTTACAGCTGTTGTGTACACTGCACAAAATGAAATTAAAACAAACTGCTGTTGGTTGCTACTCAGTGGATACTATTTTATTTAATTTTTGTTTTTCTTTCCTTCTTGTGTAAAACTGGCCACTACAAGCACAGATAATGCCATTAAAGTACACGTAGTGGTCATTATCTGAATAAATAAGGACAGTTACTATTTGGTTTGTATATCCTTTAGGTGATACACTCCGATACTTTTGCCCTTCTCATTAGATAGCTTATAATAAATTTGACTTATTTTCTTGAAAACTGTAGCTTTACTGAAAAAGAGATCCAACTTATGGCTAAAACGTTTGCTTGCATTGCTCTGCGAAAACTTACGGGCATAAACCTCATCCCCAACATTTTGGTTATTTCGGCTCCGCAAATTATAAACCTTGGCATTGTTTTGGTGGGATTTAGCCACCTTGATCTTTGCTTGGCTCCTGGCCAACTGTAATGCTTCCGGGTAATTCAAGCGAGTGTCATCTCTAAACATATTCAATTTCCTAAGAAGATCGTAATCCCTGCCATTTAAAATCATATTCTGACCGAATGTCAAGAAATACGGCGAAAATCCCGTACTGCTATGAATACTCGAACGAATCGCACCATTTATTTCGTTGAGCTTTTGATCCCAACAGGTGTGATCTTGGCCAACATATGCACGTATTGCTGCTAATACTGTTCTGTTCAACCGTTCGCTAGCATTAGCTTGCGGTGAATAAACAGCTGTACGAATGTGTTTTATTGAAAAACGAGTGAGAAATGCCTCAAAATATCCTGCCCGAAATTGCGAACCGTTATCTGTTAAAACAGATTCGGGCACACCAAAGGTGTAGAAGATAGAATTTTCGAGAAAATCGCAAATTTTCGTTGAAGTAAAACGCTTGATTGGGCAAAGAAAATTATATTTGGTGCAATGATCAACCACGATCAGCAACCCAATATTCCCACTTTTAGAACGAGGGTATGGTCCTAATAGATCCAAGCATAATTTTTGGAAAACCCTCTCCGAAACGATTGGCGTCCCCATAGGAGGTTTCAGCACTATATTTGGGCTTTTTGTTTGTCGGCATACCGCACAATTTTTTATATATTGCTTTATCTGCACAAGCATACGAGGCCAATAAATGTATCGTTTTAGCTTTTCAACCGTTTTACCCATTCCACAGTGCGAAGCAATTGGTGAGTCATGCGCTTGCTGTAACACACTGAGAACTAATCCGGATGGAATCCAAAGCTTCCAAGAGTTCATGTCTAGATCCAGGTCACCAGTTGCAGCTTCAAGCCTTTTGTAAACAAATCCGTCGCAAATCTTTAAATCAGGCAACCGTTCTTGATTACTTTGCACTCGGCTAATAAGATCAAGATACTCTGCGCTACGAAAATGTTCAGACTCTAAGTCAACTATCGGCCCTGCCTCACAAAATTCTGCAATCGAAGGGTCATTTCGTCGAGACAAACTGTCTGCGACGACATTAAGAGATCCTCTTCTATGCTCAATTTTAAAGACGAAGCCTTGCAATTGAATGGCCCACCGGGCTAATCTGCCTGACAAGTCTTTTTGGCGCATCAACCACTGAAGAGATGCGTGGTCGGTAACAACCAAAAAGTCTTGTCCTTCGACATAAGCATGAAATTTCTTAATGCCTTTTATGACAGCCAAGCATTCCAATTCGGTTACAGAGTAGTTCCTTTGCGCTTTGGAAAGCTTAACCGACATATATGCGATAGGCATTTCTACTCCTTGATCATTTTGCTGTGCCAGCACACAGCCTAGACCGTATAAACTGGCGTCGCAAAGCAATATAAATTGCTTTGTAAAATCTGGGGTTATCAGAATGGGTGCGGACGTTAATCGCTTTTTTAACTCGTTGAAGGCCTTCATTGACTCTTCAGAAAATACTAGAGATGATTTTTGTTTCTTTAGTAAGTCCGTTAAAGGACAACTAAGGGTAGCATAATTCTCGACGAAGCGTCGATACCACCCAGTTAATCCAAGAAATCGTCTTAACTGTTTAACTGAGCTTGGAACCGGAAACTCATTTATGGCATTTATTTTCTGAGGGTCAGTTTTTATCTGCCCTTCACGAATAATAAAGCCTAAATATTTTATTTCTGCTAGACAAAATTTGGATTTCTTAACGTTAATAGTAATGTTTCCCTTACGAAGACACAAAGCGATTTCCTGAAGCAGGAGAAGGTGAGAGTTAAAATCTGCTGACAATACGAGAAGATCGTCAAGGTAAACAAATACTTGATTACGAAGATGCGGTGGTATCACTTGATCCATCAATCGGCACATCGTTTGTGGAGCATTGGTGAGCCTGAACGGCATCACCTTATATTGATAGAGTGGACGATTCGGAATTGTGAAAGCCGTGTATTGTTTGGACTGCTCATCCAGAGGGATTTGCCAGAAAGCATGTTTTAAGTCAAGGCCACTTGTATAGCAAGCGGGAGGCAAACGACTCAATATGCCATCGATATGTGGTAAACGATAGGCATCCTTACGCGTATGCTTATTAATTTCGCGAGAGTCCAAGCGTAGGCGTAATTTACCTTCCTTTTCGACTATCACACAGTTGCTACTCCAAGGGCTATTAGATGGCTCGATCACGCCTAAATCTAACATATTATCGACCTCTGTAAACATCAACTTCTCCCGAGCAGGAGAAATTGGCCAATGCCTTTGTTTAATGGGCTTAGTGTCCCCCACGTCAATAGAATGCGTGATTAGGCTAGTTTTACCCAATCCTTCGCTGTCAAAAGAAGGAAACATGTTGATAACTGCTGTTAATCTTTGTTGTTGGTCTGCTGTCAGATTTTGAAGTATTGGAAGATCTTCGTCATCTGAAGCACCTACGTCTAATTCAGCAACAGAATGATTCACTAATTGATCCACTACTCTAAAGGATTTCCAAAAGTCCATGCCCAAATATACGTTTTGTTTAAGCGAAGGTATTAAGAAAAATTTAACAGATTTTGTGGCATTTCGATAGGTTATCGAAGCGTTAAGAACACCCTCTACCCTACAAATGTTTCCATCAGCCGTTTTGACGTTGCCCGAACATAATCTAGTTTTAGAATTAGATAGCAGTTCGTGCGCTGAAGCACCGCCGATGCAACTAACAGACGCTCCTGAGTCTAATAATGCTTTATAAACCTTGCCGTCTATAGGAATGTCTGTATAAAGACTGTTATCGTTACTGAAAAAAATTGATGAAATTAATCGCTTACGAGTACTTCTAATATTTTCCCAAAATTGTCTTAATCTACTAGAGGAACGTTTCGTTTTAGTAAGAGCATGAAGCTCTTCAAAGATTCTATTTCGCGCCTTCGTATACAGCTTAATTCTTAAATGAAACGGTAGAAATTTACATGACTTGGTAACGTATCTAAATGAACAACTTCTGTCTGAGTGCAACTATCGGTTTTTCTGTTATCGGATGCGCCTAATCGGTGGAAGTATGCGCATCCTTCATTCGGCTTTCCGAAGGATTACACTTAGAACAACGAGGTTTGTACACGTCTTTGGTTCCGCAACCGTAGCAAAAGACTCTACGGAACTCAAGACAATCATCATAACGATGCCCTATCTTCTCACAGTTCCAGCAGACCATTTTACTACGAACAACTGCTGCCACTGATGAATTCGGATCAGGGTCTTCCTCTGACTCAAGCTCTGAGATATTACGACGAAAGTTAAGGGGCATTTTACTTGGCAAGTTCCGTAATTCGCCATAAAAATTCTCATGCTTTTGTACTTCGTCCTGTAATCGTTCTAGCGTACAAATTTTTAAATGCAACAACTCGTGCCGAAGCGAAGTCTTTGAGTTATCGATCAAGAGTTGTACCAACTCCGATTCAGATAATCGACGAAGAAGCCGGTTTGCAAAATTTTCAACCGCTAATTGATAAACATCGAAGGGTTCATTTTCCCCTTGCCTACGCTTTGCAATCTTCCTCCAAAGTTCAACATCACTTTCCGATTCATCATATTTATCGCAAAACGCTGCACAAAAGGCTTCCCAAGTGAACTGTGTGTTTTTCCTATGAAATTGCCAAAACCAATCGGATGCTTTCCCAGCCAGGAGCAAATGTTAATGATCACAAAATATTTGTGAATCATTACGCAGAGTTTGTGCAGTGAGAGATCGCACTCGGTAAATGAATTCACTAGCAGATAAACCATCTTTGGTTCCGTCAAATCTAAGTCTCCAGTTTTGAAGAACGCTTCCTACTTTTTCGGGAGGTATAACTGACGTTGGTCTGTTACACCCATTTCTAAAATGATCAGCAGGAATATTCGGACTTGAGTTTCCAGCCGATATTGTTGGATGATGAATGTTTATTGAATTTCTGCTGCCTACAGAATCTACTGATGCTATATGCATCGCACCTAATTGGGTTTGTATAGTTGAAGTAAGCTGAGCTGTGAGCAGCTCTAGCATCAGTTTTTGCTGAGCTTGCATAGCATGTTGCACGTAGCTTGCCACTTCGTTAGCACTCATAGGTGCTTCAGGATTTGCTAAAGACTCCCATGATCTGCCATTTCTTGACGGAGGTATATAGTGAACTTGTTGCTTTGTGGTAGACCTAGTCATCATGGCTTTCTTCGGCACTGTACCTCTAACTTTCTTCGTTTTAGCACTACCACCCTCTGGTGCTATGATGCCAACATTTTGAACCTCCCCAGACTCAGCTGCCTCTAATTCTTCAGCTAGATTTCGGCTCGAGGTTGTAAGCTG
This sequence comes from Hirtodrosophila histrioides, assembly GCA_037075165.1. Lineage (NCBI taxonomy): Eukaryota > Metazoa > Arthropoda > Insecta > Diptera > Drosophilidae > Hirtodrosophila > Hirtodrosophila histrioides. The sequence goes on along the minus strand of JBAMCL010000177.1, from coordinate 114,411 downwards.
CTCTAACGTGCAAGCTGTTTGGCACTCCGGACACTTAGGAACTACCTTCAAGGTTCTTGCTATATAATTGCCATGAAATTCATGGTTGCATGTAGTCTTCATGATCTCTTTATCATGGGATAAAATTTCATTACATATCTTACAAAATCTGAGTGTAACTGGCAACGAAGCTGCCAAATTTTCAAAACTTCGTCGCACAGCCATATTTACTTGTTTGTTTTGTTTGATTTGATTAATTAACCGTCATTTCAAATAACACCTTAATATCTAGATGTTGTTTGCTAATTATTTTTCCACATATCTAATACTATTACAATTGAGTGGCTATTGAAAATGTTCACTTGGAAATTTTGAGCCCTGGTCAGTTTACCAAAATTCTCTAGTGCCTGCTATTCACAGTAGTCCCTATGAATTTAAAGTAAAACATTAATGATGGTTGTAGGTACTAATATAGAAATACAATCATTGGGGTCGACCTTTCTAATGAAAGAAAGATTGGTCGCTTTTCCTCCAGCAACTGAGCAATTTTTACTAATTTTAAGCTAGTTATTTGAATACAGTAGAATATTGCTGTGTAGTTAGTCTCCTCCGGTAGATCAACTCAAATGCATGAATTGCAATCTCAATTCCAAGATTCGAGCTCTCTACTCTAACATTACTCTCAGAAAGAGAAAAAAATAAGTGTAAGGATGGTAATAAACAGAGAAATTATACGCGAGGTGAACAGGTTCTAATCATAAGCTCGTAAACCCATTGTTCGGTCCCCCACGTGTTGGGCGCCAATTCTATGTAGTGTCCGCTTGTGCCCAAGTTCGGCTCTCTTACTTTTCCTATGACATGCCAAACTTGGGTTATGCTTAGGTACAATAATGGTGTGGTACCTATAAAGGAAAGGGGATCGGATGACGTGCACTATACTGCGCTCTGGGCTCAGCTTGCTGGATGGGGTCGGGGTTCTTCCTTCTCCCTAATAGTTTCCTTGCACATACTTTAGAATTATTAAGTGCACGCACTGCAGTTACAGAAATTCCAAAGGAAAATATACAAAAAAAAAAAAAAATTATCGAATCGATTAGCAATTCCCAAATAAAATCGGAATAGATATGTGGACACGGAAAATAGTATATTAAGATAATAAATCTGTGAGCTATGTGTAAGTGTTCACAGGCACATCTGAAGCCTCCCAGCCTTGGCAATTATTGAGTATATATTGAATTGCCCCAAAAGCTACAACATCTAGATATTCATGGTTACAGTGTCATGACGCTATACTAGTTTATTATTTATCCATAATGTTTCAAATTCAACTTAAGACAAAAGCATTTTTTTTACCATATTTCATTTGGGGTTATTATGCCACAATTCAATTTCAATTCAAATAAGTTTCAATCAATATTAATTCAACACAAGATTTCAATCGACATTAATATTCCGGGGAATAGTTATTCATTTTAAACTTTAGGATCTTGAAGATTTTACAAATAAAACTATTTATGCTTACACCTTAATTCAATACTTAGTTAAGGGAATACCCCTATGTTTAATATAACCCACTCATTCACAAAATTCCAATCGGCGAGCTCGTTGGTACCATCGAAGCTGTTACAATGTTGTTAATATATGTGCTGTAACTGAATTACAATTGTATAAGCATATGCTTACATATAGAAATTTAATTTAAAACATTCCATAAATTCCACATTAATGTCATTTCAATCTTTGCTGTCTTACAAAAAAAAAATATTCTTTTATCAAATCATTTTTTTTTTTTTCTTTTAAACTATAAGCTTTTAGCTTTTAAACAGAATATGCCACAAGCTTTTAACAGGGCCTTATACCAAAATGTTAGGCCAATAGGGCATAGCCTCAGCTGTGCTGAGGTTATGTGACGTGAGCAACGTGTTTAACAGCGATGATTTTTAACAGCGATGATTTTAACAGACACTTGCGAAATTCACAGTCACCTCTAAATTAATACATACGTATGCACATATTAAGCTACTTAAATATATGCATCAAAAGATCGTTGCCAAAATGTGTGAGTTGATGTGCAACTCTCCTCCTAGGTTATGTCTGCTACCACGAAATTAATTCCAAAATCGGGACAAGTTGGGATGCGCACGACGACAAATAAAGTGGCCAGCGCTGGTGCAAGCATGGTGGATAGCGCTGGTGCAAGCACGGCTATGAAGGATAGCGCTGGTGCAAGCACGGCTATGGAGGATAGCGCTGGTGCAAGCACGGCTATGCAGAATCCAGTGGGTAGAGGCTGCTACGGACTATGCCCAAAAGCGATGTGGTCAGAAGCGCTGCACTTGGCAAGCCTACTAACCTCGTTTTACGACCTGTTTAAGGAAAACTAACACGTGTCACTTTACTTTATTACTTTGATATTTGTTGAAATATCACCTTTTTCCCTCTTTTCCAATCAATCTTTAAATTCGTCACTGCCACAACCGAAATTCAGATGGTCGTGGGCGTCTGTAACACTTTTAACGTTCGCAACTGTACCTTTCAATACTGAATCTTACAATACAATTTGCACATCTGTGCCGCTTGGTATATTTTATCAAAGTGAACGAACGCGTGCCTTTTGGCCTACGTGACAGCTCAGCGCAATTCCAATGGTTCTGCAACGGGATCCTTCCCGAACAAAACACCACATGCCTGTGTGTAAGAATGAGTGGCAAGAGAAAGAGACAACGAGTATACACCACATTGTCGTGGTGAATTTGGTTCGACTACGCTTCAAACCTCTTTACAGCTGTTGTGTACACTGCACAAAATGAAATTAAAACAAACTGTTGTTGGTTGCTACTCAGTGGATACTATTTTATTTAATTTTTGTTTTTCTTTCCTTCTTGTGTAAAACTGGCCACTACATAGTCGAATTGCACCTTGAATTGGATGTACTTGTGATCCGAGAAGGAGGGCTTATCGAGAACCCTCCATTCCGTCACTTGTGTACTATTCCCGGCTGCAAGTGTAAGATCTAGGATATTGGGAGACGTGGGTCCCACATATGTAGGCTCACCCCCAACATTTGCTATCCTTAGGCTAGTTTGAAGTATAAAGTTAAGAAGAGACTCACCTCTGTCGTTGATGTCCGGACTGCCCCACACAGTATTGTGAGCGTTGGCGTCCGTTCCGACAATTAGGGGCTGCCTCCGCAGGCCTGCCTCCGCGGGCAGTATCCTGAGTTCATCAGGTGGTGCCTTCCTGTCGTGCGCCATGTAACAGGACGCTATGAGCGTGGGCTCATCCTTGTTACCCTCTAGCGCCACGACTGTAAGATCATCAGTACTGTAATTAGACATAAGGTAAGAGTAGATTCCTTTCCTTACTAGGATAGCTGTTCTGTTCCTACTTACTGTTGTCGGGTGGAACGTGTTGAAGTTGGCGAACTTTAGCTTACTTTTGTCTAAGTTGAGCTGGAGGGCCTTTAGCTGCATAGCTGCTGGATTCCTCCGCTCGCGGTCGATTGACGAAAGGTCTTTGATCTTTTTCGTTGTTTAATTGAAAATGTATAGCGCTGTAACTTTAACGCCCATCGCGCCAATCTGCTAAGGACGCGTGATCCGTAATCACCGTGTATGGATGTCCTTCAACATATGCACGAAACTTTTTTATACTCAGTTTGGCGGCCAAGCATTCCTTTTTTGTCACATAGTAATTCCTTTGACATTGATTAAGCTTCCGCGATATATAGGCGATCGGAACTTCATCACCTTGCTTATTTAATTGCATAAGCACTCCTCCTACACCGGAATGAGTAGTGTCACTGTGGATGTAAAATGGAGCTTCGAAATCCGGTGTGAGTAATACAGGAGCTTTACACATTTCCTGTGTCAAAACCTGAAAGGCCTTTTCGGCTGCTTTAGACCACTCGCCGCTTGTGCTTGAGAGCATCAGAGAGACGTGTAGCCAGTGAGGCAAAATTGCAGATGAATTTTTGGTACCATCCAGTCATACCAAGAAAACGGCAGAGGTGTTTCAATGAACGGGATGCTGGATAGTCTCTAATTGCAGCAATTTTGACAAGGTCCATAGATGTGGTTCCATGACCGACCACATGACCACTAAATATTGCACTTCTCTCACGCAAAATTTGCTTTTCTCCACATTTATTGTTAATCCTGCATTGAATATACACAAAGCTAACTCCTTCAGCACGCACATGTTTTTTTCAAAAGATTCCGAAACTATGAGAGGATCATCTACGTAAATAAAGACTTCATTGTTGAATTTATCGGGAATTATCTTATCCATTAACTTCGACATTGTTGGCGCATTAGTAAGGCCAAAAGGCATGACTGTGAATTGATAGATGGCTCTACCAGGCCCCGCAAAGGCCGTTTTATCCCGCGAGCTTGGCTCTAGCGGGATCTGTCAATAGGCATCCTTTAAATCATGGCTAGTTATATACTCGGCCTTTAGAAGGTGGCTGAGTATGCCGTCAATGAGTGGCATAGGATATGCGTCTTTCCATGAGACCTCATTGACCTTCCTGCTGTCAATGCAAAGTCTGACTTTGCCTGGCTTTCGCACAAGTACAACTGGCGAAGACCAAGCAATCTCCGATTCCTCAATTACTTCTAAGGCAAGCATGCGATCAAGTTCAGCGAACAACAGTTTTTCGATCGCAGAAGAAACGGCATTATGTCTTTGCTTAATTGGCTTTGCATTGCCTACATCAATTATGTGTGAAAGGATGTTTGTCTTCCCTAAACCGTTTTTCGTAAACGATGGAAAACAATCGATAGGTTTCATCATAAGGATTTGATTTAAGGTCCTAATATTTCCTTTATAATTAACTTCTGTACGTAATTTGCCCACGATCCTTTGGGTTTTGCCATCCGCAGTTCGTACAGTAGAACACATTGACTTGTGAGATACTTGATATTTGTATATGCTTTCAGCAAAGCTGCCACCGATGCAGCTAATGGAAGCACCGGTGTCCATTAGGCCAGATACAAATCTGCCCAATATTCCTACCTCTGCATAAGGACGAATATCGTAATCTACACGATAAGCATTTCCTCGCGACTTGGATCAAGCATCTCTTTTGTTAGTAGAGTTCTTGATTTTATTAATAACATTACTCAGCCGATAGTGTAAGGGTATATCAGGTAAAGCTTGGAAGTCTGGTAGATATGTATTGGATGAATTCGAGACTTCTAATCTGTGTTGGTCGCTTTGGAGGCTACTTGTCTGCGTGCACTTTTCTGCGGTGCACGAGCCAAGGAGTTTTTTGAATTATTACATTTGATGCAAGTTGGCCTATATGAGTCTGGCTGACCACACCCATAACAAAAGACGCGACGCTCGGCCACGCAATCTTGATATCGGTGGTCATTTTTGCCACAGTTCAAACATATCAGACTGATGGCTGATACCTCATTTTCGCTTGAAATAGATTCATTATCTGAATTGACATTAACCTCGTGTACAAAACGTGGAGCCGGTCTAGGAGCATGCCGTGGCTTGAACATTGGAGGCTTCTGTATTGTCTGAAAGAATACTTCTCGCTTCCTGACAATACTTCTTAACTTAGTTAGGCTCTCAATCTTCTCATAGAGAAGCTCATGTTGAATTTCAGGCAACATATTTGATCGGATCGAGGCGAACATATATGCTTCTGGCAACGGTTCAGATAACTTATCTGCTGTCTGAACAACGGTTTCGTAAAACTCGTCAAAAGATTCAGTTTCCTTTTGCTTACGCCGGTCGTTCAGAGGTCGGATGCTTACGTCTGTCTGTTCTTCTCTGATCTGGACACGCAACGTATTTTTCAACTCTTCCATTTTTTTCATGTACGCTCTTGTGGTAGCGCCAAAACCACTCTGTGGCGCTTCCCTCAAACAAATTACTAACATATCGAGCTAATAGTTCGTAATTCCTGTCTAATGTTGGCTTCGTTAGCGCCTCCATACGATATATGAAATCGTGAACAAATACTCCTGACCTTCCTAGGTAGGAAATGATTTGTAGAACTAGTTCCAGGTGATGCTCGATCTTGTGACCTTAACTGATTGACAGAGTTGGCAGATTCTGGCAACATGGATGCTAACAAACTTTGAGAATTGAGGGTGAGACGAAGAAGTTATCTGAGTAGCGAAAACAGCCATGAGGTTTCTAAAACCTTAATTTAATGACTGAGTAATCAGCTCAGTTTGTTTCGTGGTGTGAAATGTCAAAACCTCGACCAGAGAAGGTTGGAGTTCATTAGTCGACGAAAAAGTATCTCTGTTCGCCACATTCGGGGCCTCTTCCGGATTCTGCGGAGCATTGCCCGTATTACTTCGGCAGCTGTAGTATGGCTAGTCTGACCTCTCGTGATGGCTGGCATGGCTAGACCTGGTAGACTCTGGGTCGACTGACTCAAATCTGAGTTAAAAGTTAAGTTTAAGGTAGAGGACTGTAGTGCGGTTCTACAAACAGGACAAATGTCTCTGTTGGCGACTTTCATATTAAAATAAACCCAAATGAAAGGTGTGATTACAGCTGATAATAGTTGATTTTTGTGATCGATGTCTTAAAGACAAATATAGCACTGAATCTCACCAGTTAAGTTTTCACAACTACGAGCTACAAAACATGTCCGATTTGACACACTGCAATAGCGAAAAAACGAGTCAAAGTCAATTATGTTGTTTAATATTCGAATAAACTATATTACTAAATTAAAAAAATATAGATATACAAAAGAGAATAAAATCAAAATAAATGCAAATTAGTTCATAAATATATCCGGAGATTATAAGCCACTTTCCTGAGTAATAATAACTCTGTTCATAAATAAATACGGGACTGCTAAGATACGATATTTCAGATGCACGATAGTATCGATACGATACTTTGATAAAGCAACGATCAATCGCATAGCAAACGGCAGTATGCTTGGTCGCCAGAATTATCTAGTATCCGATAGTGCTGGTATCGTATCTAGCTGTAAATCAGCGGTATTCTGTATAATGAGCCAGCTATTGTAATTGCCATCCTAGTAAAAGAAACGCACCAGCAAACTAAGGCGACAATGATTATAGTTCTCCAGTATTTTATCCAAAAAGATTTTTACAATTGGAATGAAGAAAAGGTACAATCGTGTTAAACTAAACCTTATGGAGATAGTCAACACAATTGTGTTAAGTAATAAAAACGTAGACCGCGAGGAGGAAGGGATATGTGAAACCTGTGCGGTGGTCTTTAACAAAAATAAATCGTGCCATCACAGGATCACATAGGGTATCTTAATATTCTGCTTCCTTTTAGCGGTGGGCCGTAGAACTTGTCCACGTTATCAACCCGCGTTCAGCAGAAACTTCACAAAATAAATAAGAATACAAGGATAGATCAGAATAGTTTCTATAAATTGTGGCGTTAGTTCTAATTTTACGAAATAACTTATCCGAAAATTTTAACTAAAGGATATATGTTTATTTATTGCTCTATAAGGCTCGGCCATAAAACTATTTTGAAAATCCAAAACCTTTCAACAAAAAAAAAAAAAAAATAATAATAATATAATTGTAACATACAAAAAGGAGTTGTAAATGAGTCGAGCTGGTGGGATAGTAGACATTGGATGCGGAGCACGTGCTAGTTTTCCGGCTATATCTCGTCGGCGTTGGGTGGTTCGGAATAGAGTACCGCGATGCAACATGCTCGGTTGCACATTATTAATTAATAAAAATTTCGCGTGCTATTTTGGGGACGAAAAGTTGCCTATCATTCAGAGGATCCCAGGAAGATGACCAAAACAAAAGAAAAGAATAGGAAAAAGAAGAAATCTGCAATATTTATGATCGCCTAGTGTGCAATAGCTACCCCGTGATGTCATTTGGGAGCCGTGTGTCCCCACCCTATCATGATCGTCACATAACAAAACATTTTTGGGACGATCCCTTAAGCACACTATTAACCTTTCATATTAACTCACGTCTGCTTTTCATAATCCCTGGAATTAATAGCAATTAGTTAGACTTCATTATAATGTTTTATTTTTAAGGTAGATAACCCTAAAAATAAGAATTTATTTATATTTAACAAAGGAGCAGAAATTATAACCGAACGTTAATTTTTTCTTGATTGTGATTGAAGTTTAATTATAATTATTCATATTTAATTGGAATAGTAACCTATCACCTAACCGCTAGTTAAACCATATGTTTTCATATTAATCGAAAACGAATTATTGTTGAATGTTATTTATTACCAAGCGATGCGAAATGTTGCTGAAAAATAACGATTATTTAAATAACAATGCATACAAATATATATATAACAAAAAATAATATTCATATAGGTATTCATATTTATAAGTCCAATACAATAAAAAAAGGTATAAACTAACTATTTATTTATATTTTAACCATTTTATATTTTATGCTTTAGTTATTTAAGTTTACTTTCTTGTGTCATGAATCAATTAATAGGTTTATTTATTTTAGTTGAAGTGGGTCTATTAATTTTTGCCACGCCTGTAATACGCACAGCTGATGTTAAAAGCAAGCAGACCAAAAAAGCAAAAGACCAAAAACAACATAACTGGGCTGCAATCAATTATCAATTACGTTTACCGTAAATATCACTCAGGTTCTTGTGAGCTTAGTTCAGGTTGCGTATAAGATAAAGCAAAACAATAGCACTACAGCAACAACTAAAAGTTGTTCTACGCATGCGCACAATTGGGTGGCTGCGGGTAATTTATCATCTTAGCTAGTGAACCTGCTGAGTGATACCTTTGATAAAAGAATATAAACAATTGCCAAAAAAAATGAGTAAATTAATAGTTTTCAGCTTACCAATTTGCAGGTTCAGCGACGAAAGAACTTTCGACGATGTTCAAGTTTGGGAGGGTATGAGGTGGAAATATTATGCTTGCGAACACTGTATGTTCTTGTTCTTTATTTATTTATTTTTTTCTTACATATAATATTCAATCGGCATTATTAGTTCATTCACTGGCCACAAACTTAGTCTTCTTCTTCTTTTTATTTATATTGAACTCGTTTTTTGTTTTCTTACTTTTCACTTACTTAGTTACTTCACTTACTGTTACGCCTGCAACTTTTCGGTTTTCTCATGCATAAATAACAAAAAAAAAAACTAAGCCAGAATATTAACCAAAGAAAGAAATTAAAGCACATTGACAGCTTCTTGGCTGATTGGAGGTGGCAATGTTTAAACTTCCAGAGTAGCGCTTAGCGCATATTCACTAATGATGTAATAAAACACAAAAAAAAAATTTTTTTACAGCGCTATGTGTTATGGCACGTGGGTTTTACACATTGTCGGCACATTTTCTCGGACTTTTCCGCTTTTCGTCAGACACCTGGCACGCGTCTCCCTTTTTTACCTGCGCTTGTACTGTTGCTCGACGGACTGCGCGCGATCGACTAATGCATCTTCTCTTTGTCGCCTCTGTGGTTTTAAGAATGATGATTCCTATAAAAGCGACCACCATGAATATAAAGGAAAGCCTTATGGCCTGAGGTTAATGAGATTGTTGTGAACCAATTATATTATTAATTGATTTGTGTTGCCACTACGCAGGTTTGTTTGTCTATTGCAGACGGGGAAGGTTAAATTAAATTGTCGTATTTTATAATTGTCGAAAGCAATTACAAAATCTTGCGGTTCAATTGAACACGTTGATAGTTTTCTTTAGAGAAACTTGGATTTAAGACATCACATTAGGCACTGGTCGCCGATCGCTTAGAAAAAGAGCGAGTCTGGATTGCGGAAATAGTATCTAACCTGGCAGCAGACCACGAGGCCGCATTCTTCCAGCAGGAATGCATTTTTCTAATAAGAATGCATTTCTAATTTTATCGAATATTTCCCATACGAGTGCAATTAAAAAACTACTAAAACTAACCGAAATCTGCTACTAAATGTTAACCGACATGTTTATGTCCAGGAGTGCATACTTTCAGGGTCATTCAACCCAATGGTTATTACGTGAAAAATTTCAGTGCCTACATTTTTGCGTTTGATTTAAATATGATATAGCAAGCGCCACCACAAACCCCCCGACTAAAATCACACTTGGGGATACCACAAGAGTGATACGCGCTTGTGAGCAGTACTGAAAATAAGGAAACTATTGTTTTATATCTTTGGCATGACCAACCAGATCTTCCCGCATATCCTCAATTTCGTAATAACTATTCCCTAATTTTCGACGAACTCTGGCTTTTACAAACGTTGCGGCAAGTCTTGCCGTCTTGCGTTGAATCCCTTTGTAAAATTACCTCGTTGAAAGTTCCTGCAAAAGACCTCCTGTCCAGCGGCAGTGGAGCTACATATCTAAGACTCATCCTGGAACACAGGTAAGAGCCACCATTTCCTACGCAGCTAAGCTACAACAAGCAACTGCGATTCAAAAATATAGTAAGCTACACAGGCTTGTGTCCCTGTAAATCACGCGAGCAATGCGCACTTGCCCCACTGCAGCACTGGAGTTGATCATAGGGTTGACTCCGCTGCAACTCTATGTCAAAAGGGTCGCTACTCTGAGCCTCCTTAGGATCCATCTCACAAATGGGTTACTAGCTGCGGACTGTAGTCATGCTAATATAATCAAACACGTTCCTAACTTAGAGATCTGCAACAGAATAGATTTAAGATTACGGTACTTTGCTTTGGGGCCAAATTCAGGATTCTAATCCTAAGCCTCATGGAATGGAATAATGACATCCCCTGTAATAATCCCATGAACCAGCAGTGATTAACGGATTGATGTAAACCGATGAGAGATTGGGACGGGTATCTATGGACCCAATACCAGAGTCTCTATTTCAATGGGCATCAGGCCAAGTGTCTTTCACTCTGAGATTCATGCCATCGAGTTCTGCTTCAGGACTTATGCTCATGAAGGAAATAAGAGGAACTGCGACCCCACGGCCTTGAGTTTTACTGCGGGCTGAGATTCAATAAAGAACCTAGTTGAGGACTGGATAAAGTAAGAGAGGCACTTTTTTTAGACTGGGGCGGCGACATGCTAAGGAGCTTGTCGGCCCCACTCTATACAGGAAGACAGTTAATCTTTCTTTGGCGGATCTGAGGCTTCTGGTAGCCGATCAAACAAGCCACCACACCGTTAAGTATAACCTTAAAAATGAAGGCGCCTATCCACCGATGCAGAGTGTAGTGTGTTGCATGGAGTATGACAAAACCACTATTCACCTTCGTCGTGAATGTACTACCATTATGTGAAGTAGAAGGAGACATCAACGGAGGGAGATTATGACCCACAAGCTTGTAAAGAATGTCACGACAAGTGACCTGGTTTTCATTATAAGCGGTGTTGAGCAACTCTTGTCCGCATAGGAAGCCCTTATGGCACAAAAGACCAACGCTGTACGCAGTGCCCCCTCCCCCCACTTTCCCGACTAGTGGGACTCCCTTTATATTATTATCAATATTGCTCATCTCTCAGTCTGTTCAACCTACTTCCGGAGTTCCACCAGGAAGTCATCTTGAAGCCTTATTATTTACGTTATTCATAAATGACCATCCTTCTGTCATAAATCACTTTCGGGTGCTGATGTATGCCGATGAGTCAATCCAAACGAATGCCCGCTTTTATTCTCCTTCTTTCTTCTTATCGATCAAAAGTGTGTACATATATTAATATCGATTAACAGAGTTGCTGAGAATACGAAGTGTGGTCACATTCTGCTTTTACATTATTCAGTTGACATTTAAATTAGTGTAATTATTAAGCACATATATTACATATATTTCCCCAACTCGGCCGTCCTGATGTATAGGATCTCCCGATTCTATTTGACATACTTCTGGTGATAACATTGCTTATATTAACATTTTTATTTAATACATTTGGAATAATTTTAGTCTTAGTTTCTTTGTGCTTACTTTTTATAATTGGTTCTTTACTTTGATAATTGTTGTGATCGCTACTTTGATGGCTACTTTGATCGCTATTTCGATTTTCGTTTTGTTCTATATTTTGACTGTTTTCATCTTCATTTACACTTTCAGCATAATCATCTTCATTTTTAAGCCAAGGTTTCATATTATGAATTGCCCATGTCCCCTAGTAAGGTATCTGTGTCTGTTGAAAGTTCTCTACATCTTCCACTATATATCTATCGTTGCCTAAAACTTTCGTGACCACATATGGTCCTTTAAATTTGGGTTTTAACTTGCTTGAAATTCCTGATTGTGAATCAAAATTTTTAACCATTACATAATTTCGTTTAGAAAATATGATTGGCGCTTTTCTTTTCCTATCTACATAGTTTTTATTATAGTTTTGTGTGTTTATTTTGAATTTGTAATGCTTTGTCTCTAATTTGTTCCAAGTCTCTTTGATTTTCATTTTGATTTTTGTCAATTATGTTTTCTTTCAGGCTATCTATAACGTTTCCTTTTTGTTTTGTGCCAAATAGCATAACGCTGGGATATTCACCAATACTTCTATTCTTTGTATTGTTCATAACATACTCCACATCATCCAATGTTTTATGCCACGGTGCATTTTTTTATAAAAGTTTCGCTACAATAGGTCCTAAGTCTCTGTTGATACTTTCAACTTGTCCATTGGCTTGTGTCATCCACTTGCAACGTTCAAATTTGCGGCGAAGTTCAAGAACGTTAGCCATGATACAAATGTTTGCACTGCCCTTCAAGCGAGTACATAAAATAGCACGGACATTATCGTCGCTTATTTTAAAAGCTAAACGAATGTTATTTAAGCGGGACAACCATTCGCCTAAATCATTTTCTCCATTATATTCAGGTATCAAATCCTTAAGTGTGCTAAAATTAACCGTTGACTTGCAACGCAGCTGCTCATTTTCACATTGCAACTTGCTAATAATTTGCACAAGATTAGCCGTCTCTTTCTCCATCATGCACTGATCATTGTTATCTTGGCGCCTAATTTCTGTCGCGCCGAAAATTGTAGCGTCGTTTTCGTCAGAAATTTCGTTGTTGTTGTTGTTGTTGGCGCTTGCGTGCATTTTAACGAATTGCGCATAACACTTGGGGTCATTGTTTTTAGCGGCATCGCCGTCAGGTTGGACATCACTTTCAGTCACATTGTGTTTGATTGTAACATTACCTGCTGATTCTGACGCAGCATCACTTGAATCGTCATTAATATCGGTCAATGCTGGGCACAATCAGCGATCACATGCTGTTTACGACGCTGTTTAGTCTTCCGATAAGCGTTGCTTTGTTGCCTGAAGTAGCAATTTCAATTTTTTGCATTTGTGATTTTAATTACGATTGCGTTTGTAAGGCCCACTTTTGATTTGTATAACCGAATTATTTTTTGTCTGGTTGCAGAAATATATTTGTTACACAGCGTTGTTTCTCTTTCAAGTCAATCCAAACGAATGCCCGCTTTTATTCTCCTTCTTTCTTCTTATCGATCAAAAGTGTGTACATATATTAATATCGATTAACAGAGTTGCTCCGAAGGGCTCAGGTGCTTGGCAAACACCTGTTCTATTTTTGCCTTACCCGGGTACTGCGGATCTATGCCCAGGTGGACCGTTCCCCTTCTCCGCAACTCGTGGCAATCAAAGCAAGATGAACAACAAAAATAACATAAATAAAAAAGAGCCCGGTAGTCTTAGAAAACCGGAAGGAGCAACCAGCTCCGGAAAAAAGAGTGTCTCCAACCGTATGAGCACGCAGAGGCCAGCACTTTCCAGCGCTTCGACTGGAGCACCCCCGTCTTCTGCCGGCATTATAGCCACCAGTAGGCCCTCGGCCTCTGGCGTGTCAGCTGGCAAGAAGACGGAAGCGGTGAAGGTGAGGAGTGCTGTGACAAGCGGCGCTATTGAGCAGAATCCTACTGTGTCTGTCCCGGTTTGCCCCAATATAGCAATCAATCTTATTGGCGTGTCAGCTGGCAGCAAATCGGGAGCAGATACAGTGGTGAGCAAAAGGGCGGCCGTCTTCACTCAACCGGACCCGTCTTAAGCCCGTCCGAATGACAAGCGGACGGCCAAGAGGATCTTGACGCGCAATGCAACCGCTCCAATAACCAGAGAGCAGGCGTCTGAGCAATCTGTCTGACGATGTTGCACGAAAACCCAGGCCCACCATCGATATGCGAGGATGCTGGTTGGTTCCAAGGAACAATCAAGTTGATCGCTTGCGGGGATGAAAGGTCGGCACATCTCTACAAAGCTGCTGTTGAGAAGCTTGGCGAGGTATACCCCGGCGCAAATTTTGCGGCAGTCGATGCCAAAGACCCTCGAGACCAAGAGCAAGGGCTTGGCTACCGTGTGAACCCTCGGAGCCGACGGACATACTGGAGATGGTCAGGCTATGTAATCCTGCCATGCCTGCTTCCAACTGGAGGGTTCTGAAGATCGAGAAGAGAAAGCGTGCTTCTATGCAGGTTGTCTTCCAGATTGACAATGAGAGCTCGGTGCATCTGGAGAGAAAGGGCGGTAGCATCTATTACTCTTTCGGTAAGGTTGGCGTGAAAGTATACAAGTCCGACGCCGGTGCGCAGGCGGACCTGGCCAGCTGCGTGGAGGCAGAGTCGGTGGTCCCACCGAGTGAGACCGAGGAGATGGAGACCGAAGATGTTGCCACTCAACGCAGCATCGGCGGCTACGTCTCCTCGGGCTCGGACTACGGTGGTACAATGGGCCTGCTGTACTCAGAAAAGGAGCTCCTAGACGAGACATCAGCCGATGAAGCGGACCGGACGATCACGGAGAGGAGTGCTGCCCTACTTGATGCAGATACTCCAAATAAATCTGCATCACAGTAGGGCAGCCTCGCAGCCTCGCTCTGCTGCGCCTAGCACCTGGCGTGGTGGATGTGGTAATGGTCCAAGAGCCATGGATCGCTGCTGACAGGGTCTGTGGCTTGCGGACTCCAAAATACACCCTATTTTACCCTATTTTTTATAAGAACCTGCTTATTAATCAAAAAACGTTACAATGCTTTTCTACTCTCCCAGTTCAGTGATGGAGACATCACGGTAGCCAGCGTTGAACTGGGGGCTAAATCTTACAGGCTGGCCTCCTTTTACCTCCCTCACGACACCGAGGGATGTATTCCATCAACCACTTTCCGTGAAATGGTCTCACAAAGTGCGGGCACGAGGACGAGCATGATCATAGTAGGTGATGCAAACGCTCATCACACACAATGGGGAAGTACAAACATCAACGAGCGGGGTGAGTTTCTTTTTGATTTTCTTCATAGCACTAACCTAAACTTATGTAATAAAGGTAACGACCCCACCTTTATCATCAAAAACAGAAGTGAGGTCTTGGATATTACCCTTATCTCAGACTGTATTCTACAGCGGGTGGCGTCCTGGAAAGTTCTACCAGAACACGCCTTTTCTGACCACCGCTACATTGAATGTAATTTTGACGAATCTCGTCCACCACTCAAGACAAGTCCGAGCTAAACAGCGACAAAAACGCTTTAAGAAAGGCAAATAGGGCCTCGTGGGCCAATTTTGGCAGTAATATTGAATCCACCTCTGACGCATCACGTCTGAGGAAGATTCTAGCCTCCTCAACAACCCCCAGGGCTTCTACAAAGGGACGATGGATCGTGGACAGAATCCAGTTCGCAAACACTTGAACTTGTGCGAAATACCCACTTTCCGGGGTGCTCTCAAGCACCGCGACCAGCGACTCAGATCTATCACAGCCAAACAAACAGGGCTAGCGAAGTAATAACCGATTACAAAATTAGGTGGGCAATAAGTACCTTCAAGCCCTTTAAATCCCCGGGTCCAGACAACATATACCCGGCTCAACTCCAACATAGTTTCAGCTATATCAAAGCGTGGCTTCGTAACATCTTCACAGGATGTCTTGAGACGAACCATATTCCCCTAGCATGGAGGGAAACGAAAGTAGTCTTCATACCCAAGGCAGGAAAACCTTTCCACGTCAAACCGAATGATTTCAAACCAATCAGTCTTTCCTCCTTTCTCCTAAAAACCCTCGAAAGGGTTTTAGATGTCCAACTCAGAAACTCTATTAACCCCTCTCTACTTTCGCGTACACAGTACGCATATACCAAGGGCATGTCCACTGAGACCTCACCTCCGTACTGACGAGTCTGGGGGTTGAGGACCCCCTGGTGGAGCTCATAGGACTGTTGCTCACCAGCAGGACAGTGAGCTCCTGCTTAGGAGAGTCCTCGATCAGCAGGTGCGTGAGTAGAGGCACTCCTCAGGGAGGTGTCCTATCTCCACTTCTATGGGTACTGGTGATAATCCAACTGCTATGTACACTGGAGGAGGGCCATGTGGCGGTAGCCTACGCAGATAACGTTGCAATCCTAGCCCAGGGCAAGTTTCCGCAAACCCTCTGCGACAGAATGCAATCAGCGCACAATACTTTAGTAAAATGGACCAAAACCTGTGGACTAGGCGTGAATCCGAGCAAGACAGAGCTCGTTCTCTTCACTAGGAAATATAAACCCCCAAGCTTAAACCTCCCTAGAATCAATAACACGATTCTTACTCAGAGCTTTCAGGCGAAGTACTTAGGTGTAGTTCTGGATAGCAAACTACACTGGAAAGAAAATATAAAGCAGAGGGTATGCAAGGCAACCACTGCTCTTTTTGCTTGCAAGAAGGCCATTGGTACCAGATGGGGCTTCTCTCCAAACATAGTCCACTGGCTGTATACAGCAGTCATCCGACCCATCCTACTCTATGGCGTGCTAGTGTGGTGGCCCGCACTTGACCTACCATCCAACCTCAAAACAATCCAAAAAGTTCAAAGAAGTGCAGAAATCTGCATTAGTGGTGCCCTACGCACCACTCCAACCGAAGCCCTGAACATTATGCTGCATCTAATACTGCTGGACCTATTGTCCAAAGAATTAGCTAGAAACTCAGCCATTAGACTCAGGGAATCCAACAACTGGACGACAGGCACCACGGGGCATACCGTGGTTCTCAAGTCCATACCTCGGATTCCCCCCTTTACAGACTATTGCACACCTAAACTGACTTTCGACATGTTATACAGAGTGTGCATTCCTAGCCGTTTAGACTGGGAAAAGCCGGTTCAACATGTACCAGGCTCGATCAGAATCTTCACTGATGGGTCGAAGCTGGAAGAACGTGTGTTCGACGCTGTTTAGTCTTCCGATAAGCGTTGCTTTGTTGCCTGAAGTAGCAATTTCAATTTTTTGCATTTGTGATTTTAATTACGATTGCGTTTGTAAGGCCCACTTTTGATTTGTATAACCGAATTATTTTTTGTCTGGTTGCAGAAATATATTTGTTACACAGCGTTGTTTCTCTTTCAAGTCAATCCAAACGAATGCCCGCTTTTATTCTCCTTCTTTCTTCTTATCGATCAAAAGTGTGTACATATATTAATATCGATTAACAGAGTTGCTCCGAAGGGCTCAGGTGCTTGGCAAACACCTGTTCTATTTTTGCCTTACCCGGGTACTGCGGATCTATGCCCAGGTGGACCGTTCCCCTTCTCCGCAACTCGTGGCAATCAAAGCAAGATGAACAACAAAAATAACATAAATAAAAAAGAGCCCGGTAGTCTTAGAAAACCGGAAGGAGCAACCAGCTCCGGAAAAAAGAGTGTCTCCAACCGTATGAGCACGCAGAGGCCAGCACTTTCCAGCGCTTCGACTGGAGCACCCCCGTCTTCTGCCGGCATTATAGCCACCAGTAGGCCCTCGGCCTCTGGCGTGTCAGCTGGCAAGAAGACGGAAGCGGTGAAGGTGAGGAGTGCTGTGACAAGCGGCGCTATTGAGCAGAATCCTACTGTGTCTGTCCCGGTTTGCCCCAATATAGCAATCAATCTTATTGGCGTGTCAGCTGGCAGCAAATCGGGAGCAGATACAGTGGTGAGCAAAAGGGCGGCCGTCTTCACTCAACCGGACCCGTCTTAAGCCCGTCCGAATGACAAGCGGACGGCCAAGAGGATCTTGACGCGCAATGCAACCGCTCCAATAACCAGAGAGCAGGCGTCTGAGCAATCTGTCTGACGATGTTGCACGAAAACCCAGGCCCACCACCGATATGCGAGGATGCTGGTTGGTTCCAAGGAACAATCAAGTTGATCGCTTGCGGGGATGAAAGGTCGGCACATCTCTACAAAGCTGCTGTTGAGAAGCTTGGCGAGGTATACCCCGGCGCAAATTTTGCGGCAGTCGATGCCAAAGACCCTCGAGACCAAGAGCAAGGGCTTGGCTACCGTGTGAACCCTCGGAGCCGACGGACATACTGGAGATGGTCAGGCTATGTAATCCTGCCATGCCTGCTTCCAACTGGAGGGTTCTGAAGATCGAGAAGAGAAAGCGTGCTTCTATGCAGGTTGTCTTCCAGATTGACAATGAGAGCTCGGTGCATCTGGAGAGAAAGGGCGGTAGCATCTATTACTCTTTCGGTAAGGTTGGCGTGAAAGTATACAAGTCCGACGCCGGTGCGCAGGCGGACCTGGCCAGCTGCGTGGAGGCAGAGTCGGTGGTCCCACCGAGTGAGACCGAGGAGATGGAGACCGAAGATGTTGCCACTCAACGCAACATCGGCGGCTACGTCTCCTCGGGCTCGGACTACGGTGGTACAATGGGCCTGCTGTACTCAGAAAAGGAGCTCCTAGACGAGACATCAGCCGATGAAGCGGACCGGACGATCACGGAGAGGAGTGCTGCCCTACTTGATGCAGATACTCCAAATAAATCTGCATCACAGTAGGGCAGCCTCGCAGCCTCGCTCTGCTGCGCCTAGCACCTGGCGTGGTGGATGTGGTAATGGTCCAAGAGCCATGGATCGCTGCTGACAGGGTCTGTGGCTTGCGGACTCCAAAATACACCCTATTTTACCCTATTTTTTATAAGAACCTGCTTATTAATCAAAAAACGTTACAATGCTTTTCTACTCTCCCAGTTCAGTGATGGAGACATCACGGTAGCCAGCGTTGAACTGGGGGCTAAATCTTACAGGCTGGCCTCCTTTTACCTCCCTCACGACACCGAGGGATGTATTCCATCAACCACTTTCCGTGAAATGGTCTCACAAAGTGCGGGCACGAGGACGAGCATGATCATAGTAGGTGATGCAAACGCTCATCACACACAATGGGGAAGTACAAACATCAACGAGCGGGGTGAGTTTCTTTTTGATTTTCTTCATAGCACTAACCTAAACTTATGTAATAAAGGTAACGACCCCACCTTTATCATCAAAAACAGAAGTGAGGTCTTGGATATTACCCTTATCTCAGACTGTATTCTACAGCGGGTGGCGTCCTGGAAAGTTCTACCAGAACACGCCTTTTCTGACCACCGCTACATTGAATGTAATTTTGACGAATCTCGTCCACCACTCAAGACAAGTCCGAGCTAAACAGCGACAAAAACGCTTTAAGAAAGGCAAATAGGGCCTCGTGGGCCAATTTTGGCAGTAATATTGAATCCACCTCTGACGCATCACGTCTGAGGAAGATTCTAGCCTCCTCAACAACCCCCAGGGCTTCTACAAAGGGACGATGGATCGTGGACAGAATCCAGTTCGCAAACACTTGAACTTGTGCGAAATGCCCACTTTCCGGGGTGCTCTCAAGCACCGCGACCAGCGACTCAGATCTATCACAGCCAAACAAACAGGGCTAGCGAAGTAATAACCGATTACAAAATTAGGTGGGCAATAAGTACCTTCAAGCCCTTTAAATCCCCGGGTCCAGACAACATATACCCGGCTCAACTCCAACATAGTTTCAGCTATATCAAAGCGTGGCTTCGTAACATCTTCACAGGATGTCTTGAGACGAACCATATTCCCCTAGCATGGAGGGAAACGAAAGTAGTCTTCATACCCAAGGCAGGAAAACCTTTCCACGTCAAACCGAATGATTTCAAACCAATCAGTCTTTCCTCCTTTCTCCTAAAAACCCTCGAAAGGGTTTTAGATGTCCAACTCAGAAACTCTATTAACCCCTCTCTACTTTCGCGTACACAGTACGCATATACCAAGGGCATGTCCACTGAGACCTCACCTCCGTACTGACGAGTCTGGGGGTTGAGGACCCCCTGGTGGAGCTCATAGGACTGTTGCTCACCAGCAGGACAGTGAGCTCCTGCTTAGGAGAGTCCTCGATCAGCAGGTGCGTGAGTAGAGGCACTCCTCAGGGAGGTGTCCTATCTCCACTTCTATGAGTACTGGTGATAATCCAACTGCTATGTACACTGGAGGAGGGCCATGTGGCGGTAGCCTACGCAGATAACGTTGCAATCCTAGCCCAGGGCAAGTTTCCGCAAACCCTCTGCGACAGAATGCAATCAGCGCACAATACTTTAGTAAAATGGACCAAAACCTGTGGACTAGGCGTGAATCCGAGCAAGACAGAGCTCGTTCTCTTCACTAGGAAATATAAACCCCCAAGCTTAAACCTCCCTAGAATCAATAACACGATTCTTACTCAGAGCTTTCAGGCGAAGTACTTAGGTGTAGTTCTGGATAGCAAACTACACTGGAAAGAAAATATAAAGCAGAGGGTATGCAAGGCAACCACTGCTCTTTTTGCTTGCAAGAAGGCCATTGGTACCAGATGGGGCTTCTCTCCAAACATAGTCCACTGGCTGTATACAGCAGTCATCCGACCCATCCTACTCTATGGCGTGCTAGTGTGGTGGCCCGCACTTGACCTACCATCCAACCTCAAAACAATCCAAAAAGTTCAAAGAAGTGCAGAAATCTGCATTAGTGGTGCCCTACGCACCACTCCAACCGAAGCCCTGAACATTATGCTGCATCTAATACTGCTGGACCTATTGTCCAAAGAATTAGCTAGAAACTCAGCCATTAGACTCAGGGAATCCAACAACTGGACGACAGGCACCACGGGGCATACCGTGGTTCTCAAGTCCATACCTCGGATTCCCCCCTTTACAGACTATTGCACACCTAAACTGACTTTCGACATGTTATACAGAGTGTGCATTCCTAGCCGTTTAGACTGGGAAAAGCCGGTTCAACATGTACCAGGCTCGATCAGAATCTTCACTGATGGGTCGAAGCTGGAAGAACGTGTGGGCGGCGGTTTATATTCCCCCGATTTAGGAATCAGAACCAGCTTCCGTCTTCCCAATTACTGTAGCGTGTATCAGGCAGAGGTGAGGGCCATCCAGGAAGCCACCCTCTGCCTGCGCATGCTTAACATCAGTGCAGGGAATATCTACATCTACTCAGACAGACAAGCCGCCTCAAAGGTGTTTGACTCATGCACCAACAACGCAGTCTCACTCACTGAGTGTCGCCAGTCTCTAAACGAGATACCCCAACAGCTAAGTATCAACCTCATTTGGGTGCCTAGACACCGCAATATAGAGGGAAACGAATTGGCAGACGAACTGGCCAGGCAAAGCACCAACGATATACTCCTCGCTGAAAGGAGCAACGTCGGCATGCCTCTGTCCACTCTCAGGATGCATAGTAAGGAGTACACCAGGCGTCTAACCGCTGAACGCTGGAGAAATCTCACTACATGCACGGTCTCCAAACTTACATGGCCGACCCTTGACCCAAAGCACACATCTGATTTGATCAAACACAGGAGATCCCACATCTCGACAATAATAGGGGATCTCACAGGCCACTGCCTCATAGAAACTCACGCTAACAGACTGGGCGTACCACACCATGACTTCTGCAGATGTTGTGGTAGAGTAGAAGAGATAGAGAGCGTAGAACATCTGCTCTGTCACTTCCCCGCACTCAGTAGGAGAAGGTTCTAGCACCTGGGACAATACAGTTTTGATACCCTATCGGACGTATCCGAGGTTGGGATTTACAGTATCGTCAAATTCTTAAAATCATCAAATTGGTTTAAAGGGGAACAAAATGTTTAAAAGACATCATGTGGTAACACAAGTGGCCAATTCCTGGCCCAAGTCTGGAGTGGGTTTCTGCTCCAGCCACGGTTACCTAACCTAAGCTAACAGAGTTGCTGAGAATACGAAGTGTGGTCACATTCTGTTTTTACATTATTCAGTTGAAATTTAAACTAGTATAATTGTTAAGCACATAGATTGCATATATTGCTACAATGGTAAGCCGCATGTTCGAATTGAGTCGGGTAATGATTTTGGTATCCTTTTAGATCCCAAACTTAGGTTTGACAAGCATATCTTTTCCACCGCTAATCGTGCTTTTGGTGTCCTGGGTTTCATTAAACGATTGTCCAAAAAATTTACCGATCCGTACATTTCTAAAACTTTTTATGCTTCTCTTGATCGACCTATTCCTGAATATCGGTCTTGTATTTGGTGTCCACAATACAAAGTTCTTTGAGATAGAATAGAATCGGTACAAATACAAATTTTCGCTCTTTGCACTTCGATGTCTTAACTGGAATACCTTATACTTTCTTGCCTTATAAACGTAGGAGACTCTTACGAATAATCCAGCCTTCTCATTCTGATCGTAGTACCATGCCTGGTATAATTTTCTTACACAAACTAATTAAGGGGGAAATTGATTCTTCTGAATTAATCAGCCAAATGAGTTTTGCAGTTCCGATCAGATGATCAAGATTTATCTCTCTTCTCTGGGACACAAGAATCAAAAAAGTGTTTTGATGAAAAATTGTCCAGGGGGTCAACATAAGTCTGTATGCAAAATTTGTTGACTCTGTAGTGGCCAGTTATACACCAGAAAGAAAGAAAACAAAAATTAAAATAAAATAGTTATCCAATGAGTAGCAACCAACAGCAGTTTGCTTGAATTTCATTTTGTGCAGTGTACACAACAGCTGTATACAGGCTTGACGCTTAGTCGAACCAAATTCACAACGACAATGTGGGTTATACTCGTTGTCTCTCTCTCTTTCCACTCATTCTTACACACAGGCATGTGCTGTTTTGTTCGGGAAGGATCCCGTTGCAGATCCATTGGAATTGGGCACAGATTTGCAAATTGTATAGTGAGATTTTATAGTGAAAGGTACAGTTGCGATTGTAAAAAGTATTACAGACGCCCACGACCATCTGGATTTCGGGTGTTGCAGTGATCACTGCAGTTGCAGTGATCAAATTGATAGTTTTTTAATTTTGGAAGAGGAAAGAGGTGATATTTTAACAAAATTTATATACAAGTACCACAGTAAAGTGACACGGTTTAATTTTTATTTAATAGGTTGCGAAACGAGGTTAGAAGGCCTGCTAAGTGCAGAGCTTCTGACCACATCGCTTTTGGGCATAATTCGTAGCAGCCTCTACCCACTGCATAACTCCATAGCCGTGCTTGCACCAGCGCTATAATCCAACATAGCCGTGCTTGCACCAGCGCTATCATCCAGCATAGCCGTGCTTGCACCAGCGCTATCATCCAGCATAGCCGTGCTTGCACCAGCGCTGTCATCCAGCATAGCCATGCTTGCACCAGCGCTGTAATCCTGCATAGCCGTGCTTGCACCAGCGCTATCATCCAGCATAGCCGTGCTTGCACCAGCGGTATCATCCAGCATAACCGTGTTTGCATCAGCGCTACCATCCAGCATAGCCGTGCGTGCACCAGCGCTATAATCCAGCATAGCCGTGCTTGCACCAGCGCTATCATCCAGCATAGCCGTGCTTGCACCAGCGCTATAATCCAGCATAGCCGTGCTTGCACCAGCGCTGTCATTCAGCATAACCGGCTTGCGCCAGCGCAAACCACTTTATTTGTCGTCGTGCGCAGACCGACTTGTCCCGATTTTTGGGAAATAAATTCGTGGTAGCAGACATAACCTAGGAGGAGAGTTGCACACCAACTCACACATTTTGGCAACGATCGGTTGATGCATGTATTTAGAAGCTAAATATGTGCATACGTATGTATTAATTTAGAGGTGACTGTGTATTTCGCAAGTGTCTGTTAAAATTTTCGCTGTTAAATTCATCGCTGTTAAGCACGTGGCTCACGTCACATAACCTCAGCTGTGCTTATGCCTTGTTGGCCTAACATTTTCTTATAAAGCCTACTACTACACCATCATTGTACTTAAGCATAACCCACGTTTGGCAGGTCATAGGAACAAAAGAGAGCGAACTTGGGCACAAGTAGACACTACATAAGTATGTGCGCCCAACACGTGAGGGCCCAAACAAAGGGTTTACGAGCTTATGATTAGAACCTGTTCACCTCGCGTATAATTTCTCTGTTTATTACCATCCTTACACTTATTTTTTTTCTTTCTGAGAGTAATGTTAGACTAGAGAGCTCGAATCTTGGAATTGAGATTGCAATTCATGCATTTGAGTTGATCTACCGGAGGAGACTAACTACACAGCATTATTCTACTGTATTCAAATAACTAGCTTAAAATTAGTAAAAATTGCTCAGTTGCTGGAGGAAAAGCGACCAATCTTTCTTTCATTAGAAAGGTCGACCCCAATGATTGTATTTCTATATTAGTACCTACAACCATCATTAATGTTTTACTTTAAATTCATAGGGACTACTGTGAATAGCAGGCACTAGAGAATTTTGGTAAACTGACCAGGGCTCAAAATTTCCAAGTGAACATTTTCAATAGCCACTCAATTGTAATATTATTAGATATGTGGAAAAATATTTACCAAACAACATCTAGATATTAAGGTGTTATTTGAAATGACGGTTAATTAATCAAATCAAACAAAAATAAAGTAATAAATATGGCTGTTCGACGAAGTTTTGAAAATTTAGCAGCTTCGTTGCCAGTTACAATTAGATTTTGTTAGATATGTAATGAAATTTTATCCAATGATCAAGAGATCATGAGGACTATGCAACCATGAATTTCATTGCAATCGTTTAGCAAGGACTTTGAAGGTCCTTACAAGCCTCAAGCAGAAATCTAGCTGAAGAGTTAGAGGCAGCTGAGTCTGTGGAGGTTCAAAATGTTGGTATCATAGCTCCAGAGGGTGGTAGTTCTAAAACGAAGAAAGTTAGAGGTACAGTGCCGAACAAAGCCATGATGACCAGGTCTAGCGCACGGCAACATGCTATGCAAGCTCAGCAAAACTGATGCTAGAGCAGCACACAGCTCAGCTTACTTCAACTATACAAACCCAATTAGCTTCGATGCATATACCATAAGTAGATTCTTGTGGCAGCAGAAATTCAAGAAGCATTCATCACCCAACAATATCGGCTAGAAACTAAAGTCCGAATATTCCTTCTGAGCATTTTAGAAATGGGTGTAACAGACCACCGTCAGTTATACCTCCCGAAAAAGTAGTTAGCATTCTTCAAAACTGGAGAGTTAGATTTGATGAAACCAAAGATGATCTGTCTGCTAGTGAATTCGTTTACCGTGTGCGATCTCTCACTGCACAAACTCTGCCTAATGATTCACAAATATTTTGTGATCATTAACATTTGCTCCTGGCTGGGAAAGCATCCGATTGGTTTTGGCAATTTCATAGGAAAAACACACAGTTCACTTGGGAAGCCTTTTGTTCAGGGTTGCGATAAATATGATGAATCGGTAAGTGATGTTGAACTTTGGAGGAATATTGCAAAGCGTCGGCAAGGGGAAAATGAACCCTTCAATGTTTATCAATTAGTTGGAGTTGGTACAACTCTTGATCGATAACTCAAAGACTTCGCTTCGGCACGAGTTGTTGCATTTAAGAATTTGTACGCTAGAACAATTACAAGACGAAGTACAAAAGCATGAGCATTTTTATGGAGAATTACGGAACTTACTAAGTTAAATGCCCCTTAACTTTCGTCGTAATATCCCAGAACTCGAGTTAAAGGAAGACCCTGATCCGAATTCATCAGTAGCAGCAATTGTTCGTAGTAAAATGGTTTGCTGGAATTGCGAGAAGATAGGGCATCGTTATGATGATTGTATTGTTCTCCGTAGAGTCTTTTGTTACGGTTGCGGAACCAAAGATGTGTACAAACCTCGTGGTTCTAAGTGTAATCATTCAGAAAACCGATTGAAGGATGCGCATACTTCCACCGATTTGGCGCATCCGATAACAGAAAAACCGATAGTTGCACTCAGACAGAAGTTGTTCATTTAGATACGTTACCAAGTCATGTAAATTTCTACCGTTTCATTTAAGAATTAAGCTGCGTACGAAGGCGCGAAATAGAATCTTTGAAGAGCTTCATGCTCTTACTAAAACGAAACGTTCCTCTAGTAGATTAAGACAATTTTGGGAAAATATTAGAAGTACTCGTAAGCGATTAATTTCATCAATTTTTTTCAGTAACGATAACAGTCTTTATACAGACATTCCTATAGACGGCAAAGTTTATAAAGCATTATTAGACTCAGGAGCGTCTGTTAGTTGCATCGGCGGTGCTTCAGCGCACGAACTGCTATCTAATTCTAAAACTAGATCATGTTCGGGCAACGTCAAAACGGCTGATGGAAACATTTGTAGGGTAGAGGGTGTTCTTCACGCTTCGATAACCTATCAAAATGACACAAAATCTGTTAAATTTTTCTTAATACCTTCGCTTAAACAAAATGTATATTTAGGAATGGACTTTGGGAAATCTTTTGGACTAGTGGATCAATTAGTGAATCATTCTGTTGCTGAATTAGATGTAGGTGCTTCAGATGACGAAGATCTTCCAATACTTCATAATCTGACAGCAGACCAACAACAACGATTAACAGCAGTTATCAACATGTTTCCTTCTAGCCTAATCACGCATTCTATTGATGTGGGGGCACAGTCCACTAAACAAAGGCATTGGCCAATTTCTCCTGCTCGGGAGAAGTTGATGTTCGATAATATATTAGCTTTAGGCGTGATCGAACCATCTAATAGCCCCTGTAGTAGCAACTGTGTGATAGTGGAAAGGAAGGTAAATTACGCCTATGCTTGGACTCTCGCGAGATTAATAAGCATACGCGTAAGGATGCCCATCCTTTACCACATATCGATGGCATATTGAGTCATTTGCCTTCCGCTTGCTATATAAGTGGCCTTGACTTAAAACATGCTTTCTGGCAAATCCCTCTGGATTAGCAGTCCAAACAATACACGGCTTTCACAATTCCGAATCGTTCACTCTATCAATATAAGGTGATGCCGTTCGGGCTCACCAATGCTCCACAAACGATGTGCCGATTGATGGATCAAGTGATACCACCGCATCTTCGTAATCAAGTATTTGTTTACCTTGACAATCTTCTCATATTGTCCGCAGGTTTTAACTCTCACCTTCTCCTGCTTCAGGATATCGCTTTGTGTCTTCGTAAAACTAACATTACTAATGTCAGGAAATCTAAATTTTGTCTAGCGGAAATTAAATATTAAGGCTTTATTATTCGAGAAGGGCAGATAAAAACTGACCCTCAGAAAATAAATGCCATGATTGAGTTTCTGGTTCCAAGCTCAGTTAAATAGTAAAGACGATTTCTTGGATTAACTGGGTGGTATCGACGGTTCATCGAGAATAACGCTACCCTTAGTTGTCCCTTAACGGACTTGCTGAAGAAACAATAATCAGCTTTAGTATTTTCTGAAGAGGCAATGAAGGCTTTCAACGAGTTGAAAAGGCGATTGACGTCAGCACCCATTCTGATAACCCCAGATCTTACAAAGCAATTTATATTGCTTTGCGACGCCAGTTTATACGGTCTAGGCTGTGTGCTGGCACAGCAAAATGATCAAGGAGTAGAAATGCCTATCGCATATATGTCGGTAAAGCTTTCCAAGGCGCAAAGGAACTACTCTGTAACCGAATTGGAATGCTTGGCTGTTATAAAAGGCATTACGAAATTTCATGCTTATATCGAAGGCAAAGACTTTGTTAGTTACCGACCACGCGTACCTCCAGTGATTGATACGCCAAAAAGACTTGTCAGGCAGATTAGCCCGGTAGGCAATTCAATTACAAGGCTTCGTCTTTAAAATTAAGCATAGAAGAGGATCTCTTAATGTCGTCGCAGACAGTTTGTCTCGACGAAATGACCCTTCGATTGAAGACTTTTGTGAGGCAGGGCCGATATTTGACTTAGAGTCTAAACATTTTCTTGATCTGATTAGCCAAGTGCAAAGTAATCAAGAGCGGTTGCCTGATTTAAAGATATTGAAGAGTGCTTCGTGCAGGAAAGTTCTTGGGCTTAAAAAAACGAAATAGAACAAAACAAGTGTTCATTCAATTTAATATTTAATTTATTCGCGACTGACTTCGCGCTATTAGTTAACATGATTATATATGTTGTGAGGAGAGTCCTCCCGGATCCCCTCACAATATCTATTGTTTACTAATATTACTTGATTATTATTATATAAATATTAAGCACAACCCGTACTAGCAACGCGCAAGGAGCGCTAGGTTATATTTTAGTAATAATATTGAAAGGCGCACGGAGCGCGCAAATGTAAACTAAGCAGTTAGAATGTAATTCAAACTCGAATCTAACGGCCGGGGCCGCAGCAAGCACTGGTGATCGGTTGCCCGATCCTGCCACTAGAGCGCGTCTACCAGGAGAGCGAAAGCTCTAAGGCAGAGAACGAAAGCTGCCAACCGTTTCAGATTAGCGAGGCCAGCGCGCGGCTTAGCCGCGAAGGGCTCGAGAGAGTAAGCCGGACTTTTGAAGTGAACGGACGTGCGTGTGAGAATCGATCAGTAAGTCGCGTGTGAATAGTAAAAGAGGAGAACAGAGAAAGCAGCGAAATAAGGCGAGAGGACAAGTAAGCGATCTTTACTTGGAGTATAAAATTAAAGTTGTTAAATAGTAGTCTATAATTTAAGTAATAAAGGCTTATTGAACTTGCTTACATATCTGCCTAATAATTACTCTAACCCCCCCACCCCCGCATAGCAACAAATGAAGTAGTGCACACCGGCGGCAAAGTGCAAGTGGAAAAGTGTGTGTCTGCGGCTTTGCCCGGCCACCAGTAGGCAGTGTGTGACTGAGGCTTTTGCCCAGCCACTAGTGGGTGTAGCGTGACTGAGGCTTTTGCCCGCTCACAGTTAGGTGTAGTGCGATTGAGGCTTTCGCCCGGTTGCTAGTAGGTAGCGTGTGTCCGCGGCTTTGCCCGGTCACTAGTAGGCAGTGCGTGTCCGTGGCTCTAGCCCGGCCGTTATTAGGCGGAGTGCGACTGAGGTTTCGACCCGGTTATTAGGTGTGGATTGTGTAGGGTAGTATAGCCAGTGGGAAAAGGGTGTTTGGCTTATCTACGAACCCCGTTTCTCAGTGCCCCAGCGATTTACAAATATTCTTGTAAACAGAACCTTGGCTAGACTGAGATTTGTACCCCGGCCAAGATACTTCTTTACAAGTGGCGCCCGAGCAGGGACACTGGGGCGTAGCGGGGCGTGGCATATTGGTGACATAAAGCCCCACCAAAGTGCCACAAAGCATAGAAATCCACTTAGGAATCGTTCGGACAACGTGATAGTCCTTGGGTCGAAAATTTTGTTGCGCAGTGTAGTTTGGTTTTTGTCGCGCAGTGCAATTCGTTTTCGTTGAGCATAGACAAAACGCACAGCCAAAACGAATAAGCAAAACGCACAACAACAACACACTAGTAGGCAACGGCGCCTGAGTAACGGCGCGCGCGTAGCCGTTTTTGTTGCGCAGGGCAATTTGGTTTTCGTTGTGCAGACATCCAGCGCGCAACGAAAACGAACAACAACAGCGTGCAAGGGATAACGGGCCGAAAAATAAAGGCGCGCAGGCAGTGTTAGTACAGGCGGACAATTCGCTGCGCGAAAATTACAGAGACAGTGAGCGAGACTGTACCTGTCGCGACAGCGCTGCCGACGAAAGCGACAGTTAAAAAGTAACGGGATCAGTATAGAGAGACGGAAAATACACGCGCTAAACGTGTGAGCAGGGGTACTCAGGAGACAAGTTTTTTTTTGTGTGACGAGACATAACAACAGAAATGGATTCGCTCAAGTGCAAGAACCCTGGCGTTGGGGTGCGATGGGTATATCATCGCCGTAAAGAGGAGCTAGAGGGGATTGCCACAGAATTTGGGCTTGACAAAGAAGGCAAGGTAGATGACCTGCGCCGACGGCTGGCGACTTTTATAAGGGATGAAGAACATAGTGCCGAAACTTGGGCACGCCTTGCCGAGTTAGAGGCACAGTTTGCCAAAGTGCTAGATGCTCTCGCCGTCGGTGACTTGGGTGCGAGTGGGCGCTACAAATCGGAAGGGGATTTGAGTGGCCTTGTCGGTC
This sequence comes from Hirtodrosophila histrioides, assembly GCA_037075165.1. Classification (NCBI taxonomy): domain Eukaryota; kingdom Metazoa; phylum Arthropoda; class Insecta; order Diptera; family Drosophilidae; genus Hirtodrosophila; species Hirtodrosophila histrioides. The sequence continues at coordinate 84,281 of JBAMCL010000177.1, read as the reverse complement.
AGCCGCGTTTCGTGTCCGAAATGCAGGCTTGTAGAGGGGAAGCGATTAGCAGACCCGGGGAATTAGGAACCGGAGGCAGGTGCAGCGGCGTAGAGGGGAGTCCATCTGGTACTCGTCCTATCGTCGTTGCCGAGACCCCAGCGCCGCGGTTACAATGGGACCCGAGGGAGCGGATCGTAGTGCCAGACCAAGTTAGGAAGTGGGGTTTGCGTTTCGATGGGCAAGGTGACCCTCTAGCGTTTGTGGAGGCACTTGAGGAGCGCGCGATATCATATGGTATAGACCTAGATAGGCTACCTCGTGCCATGGACGAAGTGTTAACAGATAATGCCGCACGCTGGTTCGTAACCAGCCGCCTTAGAGATGTAGCGTGGGCAACGTTCAAGTCGGGCTTCTTGGAGTTTTTCTTGCCACCCAGGTATTTTGAGAACCTGGAGGATCAGATTAGGGGCCGGTTGCAGCGAAGGGGGGAAAATTTTAAGAACTTTCTAATCGATTTGCGGGTACTCATGCATCATGCTGGGTATAATGCCGCCAGAGAGCTGCACCGGGTGTACGAGAACGTCGCGCCGGAATATCGGCTGTATATCCGGCCGAACGACTTCTCCAACCTAACACAACTCACCCAGATGGCGGTCGAGTATGAGAGGGTGTGCAGACAGAACTTAGAGTATACGCGTAGCACCCAGTCCGAGCGGACTGGTACCGCTAGGTCGCCAATCGAACACAGTATTTTGAGCGGCGGCCCCGGCGCGTCATACAATCCGTTTCGTACAGTCCCGCAACCGACTCCGACGGCACTGGGTGGAGGAGCAATCCCCAATCCGGCCTCAGAACGGCGAGAGGAGGCAACCCACCGGATGATCGGTCAGCAGCAGGCTGCGACATTCGATAGTCAGCGAGTCTGTTACCGGTGTGCAGGCGAAGGGCATTTTGCGCGTACTTGTCCCAATCCGCGAGTAGATTTTTGCCGGATGTGTGGTGCGAAGGGCATCGACACTAGAAATTGTTGCCAGAGACTCAACCAGGGAAACTCGCTGAGGCGCCACCAGGACCGGGATCCGGTAGGCGCCGGCGAACATACAACCCGGAATTAGATGGACCGTTGGGCGTCGAGGACGGCCGGATAGTGGCCGTAGTAAAGGTGGGGGCCAAGATGGTGTCGGCCACTGTCGATACGGGCGCTACAAGGAGTTTTGTTAGCGAGAAGTGTGCTATGGGGATGAGCGAGTACGGGGAGTTGCAGGCGGCGCAGACGCGGATAGTTTTGGCCGACGGAACGACCCGCGAGGTTCAGCAGGTGCTGAAGGTAAGAGTTGGTCCGGCAGGACGAGAGGTAGAAATGACGTTGCTGATAATGGTGTCCATGCTGGATGAACTAATCCTGGGGATGGACTTTCTATGCGCAATCGGCACGACGTTACGGTGCGGTTACGCGGAGTTGGAGTTGACCAGGGAAAGGGCACGAGTTGAGGACAACGCTAGGCCCATAGCCGCGGAGGAGCCAACGGGTGGTGTCCAGCGGCGGAAGAAGGAAACGTTTGCCGGGCAAGCGGACCATAACGGTGGACAGGGAGCGAACGCGGGAACGGATCCCGAAAGCAGAGCGCCAGCAAAGGGCAGGAGACGGGCCGGACGGCGCGCCAAGCCTCAGAGCGGAGAGGCGAGATTAGGCCAGAAAAGCGGTGAGCGCCCGCGTGTGGAGAACGCGAGGCCTGGTGACATGGACGAGCGGAGTGCATCGAATTTGGATCGACAGGCTCGAGAGGCGAGCGGAGTGGTAGCCATGGTGAAGTCGGAGGCGGCGGCGAGGAGTCACTCTCGTCCAAGTACCCCGACGGCGTCACCAGCTACGGTACCCACCGGGGTAGAGGCAGAAGCGAAATTGGAATCAGGATCGGCAGAACTAGAACTGGACGTGCAGGCATTCTTGAAGGAGGAATTGGCGTTGTTTGACGGGCTCAAAGGTGTGTCCCACATAGCGGAACACCGGATCATCATGAAGGATGATAAGCCCCTAAAGCAGCGCTATTTCCCCAAAAATCCGGCCATGCAGAAGGTGATTGACGACCAAGTCGAGGAACTCCTCCAGACTGGTGCAATCGAGCCGTCTCGCAGTCCTCACAGCGCACCTATTGTGCTGGTGAAGAAGAAGACGGGCGAATGGCGCATGTGCATCGATTACAGACAATTGAATGCACACTCTGTACCCGATGCATACCCAGTCCCCAGAATCAATCACATTCTGGAGCGACTGAGGCACGCACGCTTCATATCGACGCTGGATCTAAAACAAGGGTATTGGCAGATCCCGATGGCCGAGGAGAGCAAGCAGTTTACGGCGTTTACGGTGCCCGGTCGAGGCCTGTATCAGTGGAGAGTGATGCCATTCGGCCTACACTCGGCGTGCGCTACGTTCCAGAGGGCCCTGGATACAGTCATCGGGCCGGAGATGGAGCCACATGCGTTTGCGTACCTTGATGACATAATTGTCATCGGCGCGACGAAACAGCAGCATATGACTAATCTCCAGGAGGTATTCCGGAGACTGAGAGCGGCCAACCTGAGGCTGAATATAAAGAAGTGTTCGTTCTTTAAAAAGGAGCTGGTTCATCACAATGTACCTGGGACATGTGGTGAGCGACGAGGGTATAAGAACAGACCCCGAGAAAGTGGAGGCGATAAGGAGGCTGAGGCCCCCAACGAGTTTGAAGGAGCTGCGCCAGTGCCTCGGGATGGCATCTTGGTATCGGCGCTTTGTGCCAAACTTCGCCGCAGTGGTGCAGCCAATGACAGCGTTGCTGAAGAAAGGGAGGAAATGGTCGTGGGATGCGGAACAGGAGGAGGCCCTGAGTCGCCTGAAGGAGAGTCTGACGACGGCCCCTGTCCTCGCATGTCCCGACTTTTCCGCGAAGTTCGTTCTTCAGACAGATGCCAGCGATCATGGGCTTGGCGCTATTTTAACGCAGAGCATCGAGGGCCAGGAGAGAGTCATCGCCTACGCCAGCCGCAAATTGCTGAAGGCCGAGATCAACTACTCGGCAAAGGAAAAGGAGTGTTTGGCCATAGTGTGGTCGATACGGAAGCTGAGATGCTATTTGGAGGGCTACAAATTTGATGTCATAACTGATCATATGACGCTCCAATGGCTGAACTCCATTGAGAGTCCATCAGGCAGGATCGCACGCTGGGCTCTGGAGTTGCAGCAGTTTCAATTCGACGTACACTACAGGAGAGGAAAACTCAACGTGGTGGCCGACGCACTGTCAAGGCAACCTCTGGAGACGTTTCAGCAGGCAGTGGAGGAGAAATCCGCCTGCCGTTGGATCTCGAGTATGCTGGAACGAATCGGCCAGAATCCTGAAAAGTTCCCAGACTACGTGTTCGAAAATGGAAATCTGTACCGCCACTTGGGATACCGAGCCGATGACGAGGATTACGTGCCCTGGAAGCTGTGCGTCGGAAGCGGTGACAGGAAACGAGTGCTACAGGAGTGCCACGACGCACCGACGGCGGGTCACCAAGGAGTGAGAAAGACGATCTCCAGACTGGCTCAGCGATACTACTGGCCAGGCATGTTCAGAGACGCTGCCAGGTATGTAAAGTGTTGTGAATCGTGCCAAAAGTTCAAAGTGGAACAGTTCAAGCCAGCAGGCCGCATGCTCACCCGTCAAGTGGCCGAGCCATGGGCCGTGCTGTGTGCAGACTTTGTAGGCCCATTGCCACGGTCTAAACATGGGAACACAATGCTCCTAGTGTTCCATGACGCGTTCTCGAAATGGGTGGAACTCATCCCCCTGAGGAAGGCCACTACTGCACACCTACAAACTGCTTTCAGAGAGAGGATACTATGCCGATTCGGAGTCCCTCGTAAAATGGTGTGCGACAACGGTGCGCAATTTACGAGCCGGGCGTTCAAATCGTTCATGAAGACGCTTGGAGTGGAGTTGCAGTACACGGCGCCGTATTGCCCACAGGAGAACCCGACGGAGAGGACGAACCGCACGGTGAAGACGATGGTCGCACAGTTCATCCAAGATCGGCAGAGTTCTTGGGATGAACTCCTGCCGGAGATCTCCCTGGCCGTGAATTCGAGTATAGCCGATTCGACGGGGTACTCTCCGGCGTTCCTAATACAGGGAAGAGAGCCACGACTACCGGCCGCACTCTACGACGAAGTAACGCCAGGATCAGCGAGTGCCCCACAACAGCCGGACGAGAAGGCGAAGAAGCTGAAGGAAGTCTTCGATATAGCACGCAGCAACATGCAGCGCGCCGCTCAGGATCAGAGCCGGCATTATAACTTGCGGCGACGAGAGTGGAGACCGTCCCTCAAATCGATGGTATGGTTGCGGCAGCATTTACTTTCTAAGGCAGCAGACGGATTCGCAGCAAAGCTGGCGGCGAAATATGACGAACCCTATCGGATCGTGAAATTCGTGTCGCCCAACATCGTGCTGCTGGCAAGAGACGGTGAGCGGAAGAGAAGAAAGGCCAGCATAGCGCAGCTCAAGCCGTATTACCAGGACCAGCCCGTAGACGATGAGGAACAGGTCGACGACACGAGGCCGACGGAGGAGGAATAGGGGCAGTGTTCGCCTAACACGCTGCCCGGGTAAAGGAAGAAGGAAAAATATATATTAACGCAAATTTTGATCCTACAGATATCCAAATTCAAACTACAGACCCAAACCAAGCACACGAACAAGGTCACCTCAACTACTGTTCACTGCCTATCCCGTCTCAGAACCACCTCGGCGACGTACGATTACGATCTGCTGGAACGTAGAGACTGGACAAACACAGCTACCGGCACACCATCGGCCCCTCAACCCCATCCCCGCCCGCCCCTACGGGACACCACGCCCCCACCACTCAACCCACCCCCACTCCCCCCCACTTCCGTTTTATGCTAAATTTGGAAGGACTGACTACAATGACTCCCAACCACGAGTGTCCATCACCGCTTGGAAAAAAGGGGGGGGTGTGAGGAGATCCTCCCGGATCCCCTCACAATATCTATTGTTTACTAATATTACTCGATTGTTATTATATAAATATTAAGCACAACCCGTACTAGCAACGCGCAAGGTGCGCTAGGTTATATTTTAGTAATAATATTGAAAGGCGCACGGAGCGCGCAAATGTAAACTAAGCAGTTAGAATGTAATTCAAATTCGAATCTAACGGCCGGGGCCGCAGCAAGCACTGGTGATCGGTTGCCCGATCCTGCCACTAGAGCGCGTCTACCAGGAGAGCGAAAGCTCTAAGGCAGAGAACGAAAGCTGCCAACCGTTTCAGATTAGCGAGGCCAGCGCGCGGCTTAGCCGCGAAGGGCTCGAGAGAGTAAGCCGGACTTTTGAAGTGAACGGACGTGCGTGTGAGAATCGATCAGTAAGTCGCGTGTGAATAGTAAAAGAGGAGAAGAGAGAAAGCAGCGAAATAAGGCGAGAGGACAAGTAAGCGATCTTTACTTGGAGTATAAAATTAAAGTTGTTAAATAGTAGTCTATAATTTAAGTAATAAAGGCTTATTGAACTTGCTTACATATCTGCCTAATAATTACTCTAACCCCCCCACCCCCGCATAGCAACAAATGAAGTAGTGCACACCGGCGGCAAAGTGCAAGTGGAAAAGTGTGTGTCTGCGGCTTTGCCCGGCCACCAGTAGGCAGTGTGTGACTGAGGCTTTTGCCCAGCCACTAGTGGGTGTAGCGTGACTGAGGCTTTTGCCCGCTCACAGTTAGGTGTAGTGCGATTGAGGCTTTCGCCCGGTTGCTAGTAGGTAGCGTGTGTCCGCGGCTTTGCCCGGTCACTAGTAGGCAGTGCGTGTCCGTGGCTCTAGCCCGGCCGTTATTAGGCGGAGTGCGACTGAGGTTTCGACCCGGTTATTAGGTGTGGATTGTGTAGGGTAGTATAGCCAGTGGGAAAAGGGTATTTGGCTTATCTACGAACCCCGTTTCTCAGTGCCCCAGCGATTTACAAATATTCTTGTAAACAGAACCTTGGCTAGACTGAGATTTGTACCCCGGCCAAGAAACTTCTTTACAAGTGGCGCCCGAGCAGGGACACTGGGGCGTAGCGGGGCGTGGCATATTGGTGACATAAAGCCCCACCAAAGTGCCACAAAGCATAGAAATCCACTTAGGAATCGTTCGGACAACGTGATAGTCGTTGGGTCGAAAATTTTGTTGCGCAGTGTAGTTTGGTTTTTGTCGCGCAGTGCAATTCGTTTTCGTTGTGCATAGACAAAACGCACAGCCAAAACGAATAAGCAAAACGCACAACAACAACACACTAGTAGGCAACGGCGCCTGAGTAACGGCGCGCGCGTAGTTGTTTTTGTTGCGCAGGGCAATTTGGTTTTCGTTGTGCAGACATCTAGCGCGCAACGAAAACGAACAACAACAGCGCGCAAGGGATAACGGGCCGAAAAATAACGGCGCGCAGGCAGTGTTAGTACAGGCGGACAATTCGCTGCGCGAAAATAACAGAGACAGTGAGCGAGACTGTACCTGTCGCGACAGCGCTGCCGACGAAAGCGACAGTTAAAAAGTAACGGGATCAGCATAGAGAGACGGAAAATACACGCGCTAAACGAGTGAGTAGGGGTACTCAGGAGACAAGTTTTTTTTGTGTGACGAGACATAACAACAGAAATGGATTCGCTCAAGTGTAAGAACCCTGGCGTAGGGGTGCGATGGGTATATCATCGCCGTAAAGAGGAGCTAGAGGGGATTGCCACAGAATTTGGGCTTGACAAAGAAGGCAAGGTAGATGAGCTGCGCCGACGGGTGGCGACTTTTATAAGGGATGAAGAACATAGTGCCGAAACTTGGGCACGCCTTGCCGAGTTAGAGGCACAGTTTGCCAAAGTGCTAGATGCTCTCGCCGTCGGTGACTTGGGTTCGAGTGGGCGCTACAAATCGGAAGGGGATTTGAGTGGCCTAGTCGGTCAGCCGCGTTTCGTGTCCGAAATGCAGGCTTGTAGAGGGGAAGCGATTAGCAGACCCGGGGAATTAGGAACCGGAGGCAGGTGCAGCGGCGTAGAGGGGAGTCCATCTGGTACTCGTCCTATCGTCGTTGCCGAGACCCCAGCGCCGCGGTTACAATGGGACCCGAGGGAGCGGATCGTAGTGCCAGACCAAGTTAGGAAATGGGGTCTGCGTTTCGACGGGCAAGGTGACCCTCTAGCGTTTGTGGAGGCACTTGAGGAGCGCGCGATATCATATGGCATAGACCTAGATAGGCTACCTCGTGCCATGGACGAAGTGTTAACAGATAATGCCGCACGCTGGTTCGTAACCAGCCGCCTTAGAGATGTAGCGTGGGCAACGTTCAAGTCGGGCTTCTTGGAGTTTTTCTTGCCACCCAGGTATTTTGAGAACCTGGAGGATCAGATTAGGGGCCGGTTGCAGCGAAGGGGGGAAAATTTTAAGAACTTTCTAATCGATTTGCGGGTACTCATGCATCATGCTGGGTATAATGCCGCCAGAGAGCTGCACCGGGTGTACGAGAACGTCGCGCCGGAATATCGGCTGTATATCCGGCCGAACGACTTCTCCAACCTAACACAACTCACCCAGATGGCGGTCGAGTATGAGAGGGTGTGCAGACAGAACTTAGAGTATACGCGTAGCACCCAGTCCGAGCGGACTGGTACCGCTAGGTCGCCAATCGAACACAGTATTTTGAGCGGCGGTCCCGGCGCGTCATACAATCCGTTTCGTACAGTCCCGCAACCGACTCCGACGGCACTGGGTGGAGGAGCAATCCCCAATCCGGCCTCAGAACGGCGAGAGGAGGCAACCCACCGGATGATCGGTCAGCAGCAGGCTGCGACATTCGATAGTCAGCGAGTCTGTTACCGGTGTGCAGGCGAAGGGCATTTTGCGCGTACTTGTCCCAATCCGCGAGTAGATTTTTGCCGGATGTGTGGTGCGAAGGGCATCGACACGAGAAATTGTTGCCAGAGACTCAACCAGGGAAACTCGCTGAGGCGCCACCAGGACCGGGATCCGGTAGGCGCCGGCGAACATACAACCCGGAATTAGATGGACCGTTGGGCGTCGAGGACGGCCGGATAGTGGCCGTAGTAAAGGTGGGGGCCAAGAAGGTGTCGGCCACTGTCGATACGGGCGCTACAAGGAGTTTTGTTAGCGAGAAGTGTGCTAAGGGGATGAGAGAGTACGGGGAGTTGCAGGCGGCGCAGACGCGGATAGTTTTGGCCGACGGAACGACCCGCGAGGTTCAGCAGGTGCTGAAGGTAAGAGTTGGTCTGGCAGGACGAGAGGTAGAAATGACGTTGCTGATAATGGTGTCCATGCTGGATGAACTAATCCTGGGGATGGACTTTCTATGCGCAATCGGCACGACGTTACGGTGCGGTTACGCGGAGTTGGAGTTGACCAGAGAAAGGGCACGAGTTGAGGACAACGCTAGGCCCATAGCCGCGGAGGAGCCAACGGGTGGTGTCCAGCGGCGGAAGAAGGAAACGTTTGCCGGGCAAGCGGACCATAACGGTGGACAGGGAGCGAACGCGGGAACGGATCCCGAAAGCAGAGCGCCAGCAAAGGGCAGGAGACGGGCCGGACGGCGCGCCAAGCCTCAGAGCGGAGAGGCGAGATTAGGCCAGAAAAGTGGTGAGCGCCCGTGTCTGGAGAACGCGAGGCCTGGTGACTTGGACGCGCTGAGTGCGTCGAAGTTGGATCGACAGGCTCGAGAGGCGAGCGGAGTGGTAGCCATGGTGAAGTCGGAGGCGGCGGCGAGGAGTTACTCCCGTCCAAGTACCCCGACGGCGTCACCAGCTACGGTACCCACCGGGATAAAGGCAGAAGCGAAATTGGAATCAGGATCGGCAGAACTGGGACCGGACGTGCTGGCATTTTTGGAGGAGGAATGGGCGTTGTTTGACGGGCTCAAAGGTGTGTCCCACATAGCGGAACACCGGATCATCATGAAGGATGATAAGCCCCTAAAGCAGCGCTATTTCCCCAAAAATCCGGCCATGCAGAAGGTGATTGACGACCAAGTCGAGGAACTCCTCCAGACTGGTGCAATCGAGCCGTCTCGCAGTCCTCACAGTGCACCTATCGTGCTGGTGAAGAAGAAGACGGGCGAATGGCGCATGTGCATCGATTACAGACAATTGAATGCACACTCTGTACCCGATGCATACCCAGTCCCCAGAATCAATCACATTCTGGAGCGACTGAGGCACGCACGCTTCATATCGACGCTGGATCTGAAACAAGGGTATTGGCAGATCCCGATGGCCGAGGAGAGCAAGCAGTTTACGGCGTTTACGGTGCCCGGTCGAGGCCTGTATCAATGGAGAGTGATGCCATTCGGCCTACACTCGGCGTGCGCTACGTTCCAGAGGGCCCTGGATACAGTCATCGGGCCGGAGATGGAGCCACATGCGTTTGCGTACCTTGATGACATAATTGTCATCGGCGCGACGAAACAGCAGCATATGGCTAATCTCCAGGAGGTATTCCGGAGACTGAGAGCGGCCAACTTGAGGCTGAATATAAAGAAGTGTTCGTTCTTTAAAAAGGAGCTGGTGTACCTAGGACATGTGGTGAGCGACGAGGGTATAAGAACAGACCCCGAGAAAGTGGAGGCGATAAGGAGACTGAGGCCCCCAACGAGTTTGAAGGAGCTGCGCCAATGCCTAGGGATGGCATCTTGGTATCGGCGCTTTGTACCAAACTTCGCCGCAGTGGTGCAGCCGATGACAGCGTTGCTGAAGAAAGGGAGGAAATGGTCGTGGGATGCGGAACAGGAGGAGGCCCTGAGTCGCTTGAAGGAGAGTCTGACGACGGCCCCTGTCCTCGCATGTCCCGACTTTTCCGCGAAGTTCGTTCTTCAGACAGATGCCAGCGATCATGGGCTTGGCGCTATTTTAACGCAGAGCATCGAGGGCCAGGAGAGAGTCATCGCCTACGCCAGCCGCAAATTGCTGAAGGCCGAGATCAACTACTCGGCAACGGAAAAAGAGTGTTTGGCCATAGTGTGGTCGATACGGAAGCTGAGATGCTATTTGGAGGGCTACAAATTTGATGTCATAACTGATCATATGACACTCCAATGGCTGAACTCCATTGAGAGTCCATCAGGCAGGATCGCACGCTGGGCTCTGGAGTTGCAGCAGTTTCAATTCGACGTACACTACAGGAGAGGAAAACTCAACGTGGTGGCCGACGCACTGTCAAGGCAACCTCTGGAGACGTTTCAGCAGGCAGTGGAGGAGAAATCCCCCTGCCGTTGGATCTCGAGTATGCTGGAACGAATCGGCCAGAATCCTGAGAAGTTCCCAGACTACGTGTTCGAGAATGGAAATCTGTACCGCCACTTGGGATACCGAGCCGATGACGAGGATTACGTGCCCTGGAAGCTGTGCGTCGGAAGCGGTGACAGGAAACGAGTGCTACAGGAGTGCCACGACGCACCGACGGCGGGTCACCAAGGAGTGAGAAAGACGATCTCCAGACTGGCTCAGCGATACTACTGGCCAGGCATGTTCAGAGACGCTGCCAGGTATGTAAAGTGTTGTGAATCGTGCCAAAAGTTCAAAGTGGAACAGTTTAAGCCAGCAGGTCGCATGCTCACCCGTCAAGTGGCCGAGCCATGGGCCGTGCTGTGTGCAGACTTTGTAGGCCCATTGCCACGGTCTAAACATGGGAACACAATGCTCCTAGTGTTCCATGACGCGTTCTCAAAATGGGTGGAACTCATCCCCCTGAGGAAGGCCACTACTGCACACCTACAAACTGCTTTCAGAGAGAGGATACTATGCCGATTCGGAGTCCCTCGTAAAATGGTGTGCGACAACGGTGCGCAATTTACGAGCCGGGCGTTCAAATCGTTCATGAAGACGCTTGGAGTAGAGTTACAGTACACGGCGCCGTATTGCCCACAGGAGAACCCGACGGAGAGGACGAACCGCACGGTGAAGACGATGGTCGCCCAGTTCATCCAAGATCGGCAGAGTTCTTGGGATGAACTCCTGCCGGAGATCTCCCTGGCCGTGAATTCGAGTATAGCCGATTCGACGGGGTACTCTCCGGCGTTCCTAATACAGGGAAGAGAGCCACGACTACCGGCTGCACTCTACGACGAAGTAACGCCAGGATCAGCGAGTACCCCACAGCAGCCGGATGAGAAGGCGAAGAAGCTGAAGGAAGTCTTCGATATAGCACGCAGTAACATGCAGCGCGCCGCTCAAGATCAGAGCCGGCATTATAACCTGCGGCGACGAGAGTGGAGACCGTCCCTCAAATCGATGGTATGGTTGCGCCAGCATTTACTTTCTAAGGCCGCAGACGGATTCGCGGCAAAACTGGCGGCGAAATATGACGGACCCTATCGGGTCGTGAAATTCGTGTCGCCCAACATCGTGCTGCTGGCAAGAGACGGTGAGCGGAAGAGGAGAAAGGCCAACATAGCGCAGCTCAAGCCGTATCACCAGGACCAGCCCGTAGACGATGAGGAACAGGTCGACGACACGAGGCCGACGGAGGAGGAATAGGGGCAGTGTTCGCCTAACACGCTGCCCGGGTAAAGGAAGAAGGAAAAATATATATTAACGCAAATTTTGATCCTACAGATATCCGACATGATTTCAAACAGTGACGAGAAGCCGCGAGAGACCAAGCGACGACGAACGAAGGTCGACCTCAACTAGCGTGTTCACGTGCCTATCGCCGTGCTCAGAAGCGCACCTCGGCGACGTGATCGATTTAGTCGATCTGCTGGGGAACGTAGAGACTGGACAAGACAGCAGCGCTGAGCAAGCGGCAGCACCGAGATAGCAGTGGGCGACGCCGTCAAACGCGCGCAGGTCGCTGGCAGCACGCCGCGCCCGCGTACGGGACACGGCACGCCCCGCACCGACGTGCAAGCCACCATCGCAACAGCCTACCCTGCCACCGGGCACCACGTTCCGTTTTATGCTAAATTTGGAAGGACTGGACTACAAGGTGACGTCGGCCAATCCACGAGTGTCCATCACCGCTTGGAAAGAAAGGGGGGGGTGTGAGGAGAGTCCTCCCGGATCCCCTCACAATATCTATTGTTTACTAATATTACTCGATTATTATTATATAAATATTAAGCACAACCCGTACTAGCAACGCGCAAGGTGCGCTAGGTTATATTTTAGTAATAATATTGAAAGGCGCACGGAGCGCGCAAATGTAAACTAAGCAGTTAGAATGTAATTCAAATTCGAATCTAACGGCCGGGGCCGCAGCAAGCACTGGTGATCGGTTGCCCGATCCTGCCACTAGAGCGCGTCTACCAGGAGAGCGAAAGCTCTAAGGCAGAGAACGAAAGCTGCCAACCGTTTCAGATTAGCGAGGCCAGCGCGCGGCTTAGCCGCGAAGGGCTCGAGAGAGTAAGCCGGACTTTTGAAGTGAACGGACGTGCGTGTGAGAATCGATCAGTAAGTCGCGTGTGAATAGTAAAAGAGGAGAAGAGAGAAAGCAGCGAAATAAGGCGAGAGGACAAGTAAGCGATCTTTACTTGGAGTATAAAATTAAAGTTGTTAAATAGTAGTCTATAATTTAAGTAATAAAGGCTTATTGAACTTGCTTACATATCTGCCTAATAATTACTCTAACCCCCCCACCCCCGCATAGCAACAAATGAAGTAGTGCACACCGGCGGCAAAGTGCAAGTGGAAAAGTGTGTGTCTGCGGCTTTGCCCGGCCACCAGTAGGCAGTGTGTGACTGAGGCTTTTGCCCAGCCACTAGTGGGTGTAGCGTGACTGAGGCTTTTGCCCGCTCACAGTTAGGTGTAGTGCGATTGAGGCTTTCGCCCGGTTGCTAGTAGGTAGCGTGTGTCCGCGGCTTTGCCCGGTCACTAGTAGGCAGTGCGTGTCCGTGGCTCTAGCCCGGCCGTTATTAGGCGGAGTGCGACTGAGGTTTCGACCCGGTTATTAGGTGTGGATTGTGTAGGGTAGTATAGCCAGTGGGAAAAGGGTGTTTGGCTTATCTACGAACCCCGTTTCTCAGTGCCCCAGCGATTTACAAATATTCTTGTAAACAGAACCTTGGCTAGACTGAGATTTGTACCCCGGCCAAGATACTTCTTTACAATGTATGTACGTTTCCTTCGGTGTGGCCAATGTTTTGTACACACACTGTAATGTTATTACTAACAGCTGTTCTATACATGCATGCATTTTTTATTTTCAACACCCTTCCTCAATGCAAGCATGTTTACAAATTACTTTAAATTCAACATTTTTGTAAACTCATTATGGTTTGATTTCGGCAGATTCTTTGTTAGTACGTCTGCTATCATACCATCTGTCGAAACATATTTCAAAACAATTTTTCCTTCATTAACTATTTGGCGCACAAAATGTTAGCGTATATCAATGTGCTTTGACCTTGAATGATGAACAGGATTCCTTGCCAGTTGCTGCGCGCTAAGGTTATCACCATACAACACCGTCGGAGTGTCATCTATACCGCAGCCAACTTCAACGATAAGCCTGCGCAGGACGATAGCTTCTTTGCAAGCAATCGACAAAGCCATATACTCAGCTTCAGTGCTGCTGAGTGCCACGCTGCGCTGTTTTTCCGATTTCCATGAAATCGGACCACCAGCTAGGAAATACACATAGCCAGTATACGATTTGCGGTCGACCTTGTCGCCGCCCCAATCAGCGTCAACAAAACCTTCAAAAGGCTTTCCACACTTTTTGTAGTGCAACTTCAGATCGAGTGTAGACGCAAGGTGCTCGCTATGCGGATCCTTATTCCGCTGAGCCAATTTTGCAACGGATCGCAAAATATCAGGTCTTATCGTCAAGGCAAGCCACATTAGCTCTCCTATTGAAGACTGATATGACGTCACATCTACCTTCTGACAATGGTCATTTTCGCACGCCACCTGATGCCCTGCATCTAACGGCGTCGCTGCTGACCTGCAGTTCTTCATACTACGTCGACGCAAAAGATCCTTGATGAACTGCGTATGACCCAAGGCGATCCCGCCCAGTTCACCATCGCGTTGAATCTCCATGCCAAGAAACAGCTCCAGTGGACCCTTGTCGACACATTCGAAAGTCTTCGAAATTGCAAGCTTAATATTGTCCAAGTCCAGCTTCTCTTGACATGCTATAAGAAGATCATCAACGTAGACCAATATTAGTGATAAGTTACCTCCAGCCTTTGTCATATAAAGGCATGGCTCGTTGTTGCAAGGCACAAATCCAATTTTACGTAAAGCACCATCAAGCTTCGAGTTCCACTCCCTTCCTGATTGCTTTAATCCATAAATTGCCTTCTTCAGCAACAAAACTTTGCCCGATTGACCGCTATCTGCATATCCCTTTGGCTGCTGCATATACACCGTCTCCGTCAGATCGCTGTTAAGGTATGCCGTGCATACATCCATCTGATGCAAGTGTAATTGCAATTCTGCCGCTAGTGCCAATATAAGCCGCATGCTCTCCAGTCGACACACTGGTGAAAACGTCTCGCCATAGTTCACGCCATACTGCTGCGAGCATCCTTTCGCAACCAAACGTGCCTTGAAACGCTCTATTTTCCCGCATGCATCCCGCTTCAGATTAAAAACCCACCTACAGCCAATTGCCCGCTGTTTATTTGGTAAATCTGTCAGCTGCCAGGTTTGATTCGCAATCAAAGCCCCGTATTCGTTTTCCATTGCCTCACGCCAATAAGAAGCATGTGAACTGTCCATCGCCTTCTCGTAGGATGATGGAATAGTTACGTCACCTGTAACCATTGCGCTAAGTACGTTGTACTGCTTCTTTGGGCGACCAGGTCTGCCCGTTCTCAACAATCTTGGCCTGCCAGGCCCAGTCCGTGCAGTTGGCTCCTGCACAACCTCCTGCTCTGACGCACTTGCAAAAGACTCGATGCTGCTGCCTTCAGAATCATCATCGTCACTGGCGCCGCTCGATTTGATCTCATCGTCGCTACCACTTGGAGTCTCACTTTGATTCTTGCCCATTGGCAAATCAAAAAATATGGTCTCGCCATTCCCCTGCTCCAGTACGCAGATCTCATCAAACACCACATCTCGTAGCTCGACTACTCGTCCTGACTCTGCATCATACAACCTAGCCTGCATCGAATACCCAACCATGCGATATTCCTTGCCTTTAGCTTGGAATTTGCCTTTACGATGCCCTTTGTCCAGCGCCACTGCAACTGATCCAAAAACTTTTAAATGACTGATAGATGGTTTCTTACCAGTCGACGCTTCCATCGGTGTCATATTTGGTAGTGCTCTGGTTGGCGCGCGATTGCGCACATATACGGTGTATACTGCCTCCGCCCACAAATGTTGACCCAAACCTGACTGCACCAACAAGCATCTGGCCATCTCCACTATCGTTCGATTAACTCGCTCTGCAACACCATTTTGTTGCGGAGTGTATGCCACAGTCAGCTGCCGTGCAATTCCATTGTTTTTCAAGAAACTGTCGAATTTGTTGTTCACGTATTCGCGCCCATTGTCGCTACGAATACATTTGATGCTTTTTCCTGTTTGCCGCTCCACCAGATTCTTATATTCCATGAACTTGCTAAAGACCTCGTCTTTACCCTTCAAAAAATATACATATGCGCGTCTTGACAAGTCATCGATAAACGTCAAAAAGTATCGAGATCCACCAATCGACTTTGTATCGAATGGCCCACATACGTCGGTGTGAACTAGTTCCAGTAACTCTTGCGCACGACTTTCGCTTGCAATTGGAAACGGCTGCACATGAACTTTGCTAACCATGCACGTCTTGCACGATACTGTCGATGTAAAACCGATCTTATCCATTCCATGTACCAATCCTTTGTTTGCAATCTCCTGCAAACTTGCGTAATTAAGGTGACCATACCTGTTATGCCACAGAGCGCTGTCCGCTTTAACAGCTGCATAACATTTTGTCTGTTGATCTGTAAACGTATACAGACTTCCAACTCTGTTGACTTCCAATATGCATACGCCATGTTGCATTATTTTCGCGCTCTTTGCGTCAAAATGGACGATACATTTATTTGCAATAGCTCGACTAACCGAAATAAAATTTCCTGTTAATTTCGGCACGTATAACACGTTAACCAGGTGCAATGTAAACAAATCTGTTTTCAGGGTAACTTCGCCTCTGCCTTCTGCTTGCAAAAAGCCTGAGTCCGCCAAACCGATCATTTCTGTATGCTTCTCAAACTTAGAAAACATTTGCCTTTCACAACACATGTGACTTGTTGCACCGCTGTAGAAACACCAGTTCGATCTTTGGCAACTGCTCGCATCCAATGCATTCAATAACCCGAACTGATTCTGCTCGCTTTTCGCTGTTACATTTTGGCTCTCTTGCCTTTTAACAGCGTCATTGCGGCAATTTGTCTTTATGTGCCCTTTTTCGCCGCACTTGAAACAGACAACGTTTGTCAGTCTCTTCTTTGTGGCACCCTTCGCACTATTTCTATGCCGCTGCATAACTGCAAATGCCTGCACATTATCGCTGTGTCTCTCTACACTTTCCTTGCGGTCTCCTTCTTCTTTCAATTTTATACACAGAATTTCAAATTTCGGCAAACTGTCGCGCGTCTCAATGGCGACAACGAAATTTTCATACCCCTCTGGTAGACTTGAAAGCAATATGATGGTCTGCAACTCATCATTTATCTCGATTCCAACTGCAGCAAGTTGATCGACGATTCCGCTGAATAAGCTCAAATAACTTGTCATACTTTGACCATCCGACATGCGTAGACTGAGTAACTTTTTGTAAAGTGAAACTTTACGCACAGTACCACTTGGCTGATGGACTTCTTGCAGTCTAGTTCATGCCGCATGCGACGTCTCGCAATTTTTTATGTATCCCAACTGTGTCGTCTTTACGCTCAAAGTGATCGTTGCCAATGCTTTACGATCCATAGCAGTCCAATTTGCACCTTCCGGAACATCTGCTTCTTGTAAATCGCCCGACGCTATCTCCCATAACTCCATATGCACCAATACGCTGCGCATCTGTATGCTCCAAGAATCATAATTCTTTTCCTCGAGTTTCTCAATCTGATAGAGACTACTCATTGTTACTATTTTTTACGTCGCAATTTACACCCGGCCGCGAATGTCCAACTTTAATGTTTTCCGAGTTCGTAACTCTTACATTAACTATATACCGAACCGTTTTCTAAACTCAAACCGTTATCCTGGGCCCATAACCCATTGAAGAGTGCTTCGTGCAGGAAAGTTCTTGGGTTTAGAAAAACGAAATAAAACAATACGTGTTCATTCAATGGTAATTTATTCGCGACTGACTTCGCGCTATTAGTTAACATGATTATATATGTATGTACGTTTCCTTCGGTGTGGCCAATGTTTTGTACACACACTGTAATGTTATTACTAACAGCTGTTCTATACATGCATGCATTGGTTATTTTCAACAAAAGATTTGCGACGGATTTGTTTACAAAAGGCTTCAAGCTGCGACTAGTGACCTTGGTCTAGAGATGAACTCTTGGAAGCTTTGGATACCATCCGGATTAGTTCTCAGTGTGTTACAGCAAGCTCATGATTCACCAATTGCTTCGCACTGTGGAATGGGTAAGACGCTTGAAAAGTTAAAACGATACATATATTGGCCTCGTATGGTTGTGCAGATAAAGCAATATATTAAAAACTGTGCTGTATGCCGACAGACAAATAGCCAAATATAGTACTGAAACCTCCTATGGGAATGCCAATCGTTTCGGAGAGGCCATTCCAAAAATAATACTTGGATCTATTAGGACCATACCCTCGTTCTAAAAGTGTGAATATTGATTGCTGATCGTAGTTGATCATTGCACCAAATATAATTTTCTTTGCGTAATCAAGTGGTTTACTTCAACGAAAATTTGCGATTTTCTCGAAAATTCTATATTCTACACCTTTGAGGTGTCCGAATCTGTTGTAACAGATATCGGTTCGCAATTTCGGTCAGGATATTTTGAGGCATTTCTCACGCGTTTTTCAATAAAACACATTCGCACAGCTGTTTATTCACCGCAAGCTAATGCTAGCGAACAGTTGAACAGAACAGTATTAGCAGCAATACGGCCATGATCACATCTGCTGGGATCAAAAGCTCATCGAAATAAATGGTGCAATTCGTTCAAGTAATCATAGCAGTATAGGATTTTCGCCGTTTTTCTAGACATTTGGTCAGAATATGATTTTAAATAGCAACTATTTTCCCTTCTGGAACATAGTATAAAAATCGGTTTTCCGAAATTGACGAACACTTCCAAAGTTTGGTGATAAGTACGGGAGGCAGAAGATGAGGACGAATCCAAGAGAAGAATTAAATTAAGCAATTTTTATGAAGAATTTGGGATACCATTGATTAGACACAATGACATCCCAAATAAGCTGTCAATAAAATCTATAGTTACTTTTTGTTTATTGTTTAAATTGATGTACTTATATGTAGTTTGAACTTATATATCTGTCCACTATCTTCGTTGCCGTAAGTAATGCGGCGCGCCCCTCTCCGCGCGTTAACAAGCCCGTGCTTGGTGTCGTTGGGCCACTTGAATGAACTGGTCGTTTTAGTACGTCAACGTCCATAACAACTAACCGTAACTTTACCAATTTACTGCTCCATCGATTAACTTGGTTTAAGTGGCAGCTTATAAATAAAGACAGTTCTGGCCAGACCTGAAAAAAGAGTATATAAATTATACATGCAATTGTCTGTAAATCATCCATTCTTTTCTTTCGGTCTTTTGTCTCGATTTGATCAAGCCTAAAGCCCTCTTGCTCATAATTCAGCGCAACCCCTATTGCTCCCTATTCATTGCTGCGGCCCCCGAAAAAGCTCTATGTGCCCATAGGTACGGAAGCTCAAATTGGATTGTTTGGCTGGCGCTTTCAATCGACGAACATATCGTCCGTGTTGGCTAGTGCGATGAGGATCAGTAATTAAAGCCAAAATAGCCATAGCCAAAAATAGTCAGAAACGAAATTTAGCCTTCCGCCGAATGTGCTGCTGGTCAAATGCCAGCTGCATAAAGGCTAATAAGAAGAACAGGCTCTGATTTGGGATTACCTTTAAGGCCAGTGTTTGGGCCCAAATAAATGGTGGCAAAGTAAATAGACTTGTAATACAGTCGGGGAAAACAAAAAATTGCTTACTTGCAATATTCGTGCCGTTCGCACTAGTATGAGCGAATACAATAATCTTTAACAGCCATTATTATTAAAACTATTATCTATATATATAAAAGAGTTCGTGCTGACTGACTGACTGACTGATTGGCAATCATCGCACAGCCCAAACCGTAAGAGCTAGGATGCTGAAATTTTTATAGTAGGTTCCATCTATAATGAAAGTGCACACTAAGACGGGATTTTGGAAAATTCCACCACAAGCGTGGAAAATCGCGGAAAACTGTTGTATGAAACTTTTTTGTCTACCATCCAATCGGCTTCAAACTCATTTTCAGAGATCTACACAAAAATTAATTTGACACATATTTCATCGATTTTGGAAAATCCACCCCCATGGGTGGAAAATGGGGGTCTCAAGGTTGTATGGTTGGGAATATGGGAAATTCAGCTCCATGGTCGGAAAATCGGTGGAAAACTCTGGCATTCGACATTTATAATTTTCATGCGATTGGCTTCAAACTCATTTCCAAGGTTCTATATGAAAAAATAATAGGCGCAATAATCAAAGATTTTGGAAAATCTACCACCATAGTCGGAAAAATCGTGGGAAACTGTTGTATGAAACTTTTTTGATTATCGTCCGATTGACTTCAAACTCATTTTGAAAGCTCTTTACATAAAATAATTCGACACGTGTATCAGCGATTTTGGGAAATTCGACCACATGGTCGGAAAATCGGTGGAAAAGTCTAGCATTCGACATTTATAATTTTCATGCGATTGGCTTCAAACTCATTTTCAAGGTTCTATGGGCAGAAATAGTAGGCGCGGTGGTCAAAGATTTTGGAAAATCTACCCCCAAAGTCGGAAAATTCGGGGAAAACTGTTGTATGAAACTTTTTTGATTATCGTCCGATTGTCTAAATCTAAATATTTCCCCGGGCAAGGCCGGGATATTACCTGCTAGTGTACTATATAATGGTGCTTACAATGATTTAAAAGACGTTCAGGCTCAACGAAAAATACTGAAATTTAATTAAATTTACTTCATATCTAGTTAACTTATCATATAGGATAATGTTCTGGATTTAAATACTGTTGGCTATTGAAAGTAAGCCCAATAAGCGTTCCCTATTATAAAAGGGCATTCTTATAAGAATACACTTTTCTTTCGTAATTGTAATTTTTTTAATAATAAGGAAAATGAAACTAAATTTAACCCATTATATATACATATGATAAAATCTTTTCCTTAACTAAACTTGTTAAATACACCTACTTTTCTTAGCCTGCTTAAATAACTTAAATTTTTATGAAGTGCAACGCCTGAGTCATGGGAGGCAGAAATGAAATTTCGTCTAATTAGAGTCTAAGCCGCAACATGGCGATCAACCGCAACATAGCATGGGTTGGGTTGCTAGGTCACAGAACAACACCTCAGCGTGGCCACTATTCATATAGACGGCTGTCAATTTTATTCCTTTTATCTCTGCGAAGTGTTCTACCCTTTTTAATATTTTTACTTCTCCCAAGTTTTGTTTGGCAAGCTGCCAAATAAAAATTTAAAATTAGTTACCATTCCTGAGCTCGAAATTTTTCCAAATTCTTTGAACACCCAGCCGACGAGATGTAGCCTATAAAGCTCGTTCTCCGCGATATTACAATACAGTCTGCTTTACAATAATATGGACGAGTTCTTCGTTGCATGTTACAACTGACATCGCTATATCGACATGGCTATTGATGCCAAAGGCGAAAATAAATATATACTTTGTGGAGTCGAAAATATCTCATTTAGTGAGTTATACATTTCGGTAAAAATTTTAATATCCCTTCTAAGGGGTAACTAACTATGTACATATTGGTATATTAAATGATTAATACATCCACATGTGAAAAATTTTATTACTTGTCCCTAGATGGGACAGAGTGTGAATATAAAAATAGATATTGTAAAAAAATAACAAAATATGTATTAAGTGCATGACTTACTTATAATGAACTGATGCCTTCTTTATATGCTCCTAATGCAACCACCCCTAACGAATGTTTATTTAAAACGCATGCGCACAAAAATACTAAATACACAGAAATGGACGTCCGTCTGCTTAACCATCCTACATTAAATACAGTAGTTATGTTTTTAATAAAGAAAAGTCGGAAAGATTTCTTGATTTTAATTTTTTTAATGTTAATATTAATTCCGTCAAAAATTAAAGCTGACGAAAAGAACATAAATAAACTTTTAAATAACCAAGCCGTTGTTAGCCGCCAAATAATGTGTATTCTTGAGAAAAGCCCGTGTGACCAATTAGGACGTCAACTAAAAGGTAAAAAGTAAATATGTATTCTTAATTTAACAATCATTAATTACACTTTTATACACAATTTGCAAATGTGAATTACAGAAGCCACTGCTCTTAAAAACAATATTTTATACCTGAATAATACATTTTTCAGGAAATGTGAATTACATTGACGTGTTGTTTCTATTCTTAATAAGCATCATCGACTCATCTATATCCAGCCATGTCTACCTGTCTATCTATTTCTATGCAAACTAGTCTAGTATTTCTATTTGAACTAGATCGGAAGGGAGTATTTATATTAAAATGCATTATGTTTAATTTGACTACCTTCGTCAATCGTAAGAAATACACAAAAATAAGAGGTTAGACATTCCTAACACGTTTTTCACAGGGGTATATCTCCTACAGTTTAATAGCCAGAGTCACCAAATTTGGCATACGGACTACTGTTTTTTTCGTGTCTCTTTCCGAACCACAACTAACTAAATTATACAGGACCGAGAACTTAGTGTTCTGCAGTCGGGTGCGTCCGCAGCAGCACAGCCGTAACTTTAAATACTTCGCTTACGCTGTCGCTCGTGTATTTACAGACTTGTGTAAGTGTAAGTGGACGAAAATGTGATTGGAAATTTTAAGCCTGGGTGCTGGGAGAAGCACTGCCGCCAATTAAAATGAGTTTCATAGTCGGGTATACTAGAGCATTCTTATTTGTTTATGAAGAGGAATAATAAATGATTCTTTCTTATGTAAGGGAATGATAACAACTTCACAGATAATTTAAAAAGATTAAATAATGGCTTAAAAATACCTTCAGCACAGTACATAAGCACGCAGCTAGGTACTTCATCAGGTTCCAGCGAAAATACGAAATCTTTTAAAAAAATTCAGAGTGAGCTGTCTTTTGTTTCGAAAACTACAGTTGGTGGAAGTGTTGATAGCCACTGCTTCGCATTAACGAAGTTATGAACCCTTTTAGGATCCCGGTAAAACTGTAACCTACAGTTTTTAAGGTAGTTTTATACCAGTGTATATTAAGTAGAGAAAAGATAGATCGGGCAATCAAATAGCGAGAGAGATCCAGAAAAGCCAAATTCCTTGAACTTCTTGTACAATCGCGGGTCTCAATTTATTTTTCAGTTTATTAAGTCCCGCGAAACGGCTCTACGATGAAGAAAGGAATAGGCGCTGCGGTTTATTGTAAGGAGCTAAATATAGAGCGACCATTCAAACCACCGGACTACTGCAGGATCATTCAGGCAGAGGTCTTTGCAATCCGGAAGGCAGTCGAGGCTGCGTTAGAGCTTAACAAGCAGCACACAAAAGTCAACCTACATATTCGTTAACAGTCAAGCTGTTGCATTGGGGTACTCTAAATATCGATAACGTAGATAAGCAATAAGACGTCAGCAAATAATATAACCGTTAATGTTAAATTTAAATAATAGGGGGAATTTACTTTTATGATATTTAATGATAATATAGTGGGACCCTTATACTAATGGCTTAGCTTACGCCTACGCACACAGCTATGCGTGAGCTACGCAACGAAACGGGCGTAGGTTAATGCACTCGGTCGGCAAAAGCTCTGCAGCTGAGCGTGCAGACAATTCGTCTGTAATGCGGTCAACACTAGGTCGAGAAAACCGAAAGCGAGCAGACGCATTTACGTTGCAAGTGCGCCGAAAATTTGAACGGGATTAAACTTACGGTATAAGTCTAAAAGTGGTGCAAAAAGCACGCAAACGGAAATAAGTATTTTGTGCATCCTCAAAAGGTACGCATGCGGCGCAGATTGTGGACAGTTTAATAGCTGATATCTGTTATAAGTTTGGAACGACACCATTCGGTGTGCGACACCGCTTCGCTGTTTAACTTGAGAGCAGTTACGGGCTCTCTAGCAGTTGGCATCTTGGCCGTTCGGCCGTTAATCTTGGGCCACTTCATCCCCACATTTTTGGAGCTGGTGGCACGCATTTTGCACGACTCGTCTGCGGGACCAGAGTTGACTGCTGTATCAGCAGCCGCAAGTCTGTCTCCAAGACCCGGAGAAAAGCCGCAGGGAACAGAAAAAAAAATATACTAATAAAACCACAAGTGCACGGCAATCCGAATTACCGGTATACGTGTCCAGCAAGTGTTTGGTGACCAGCAGTTAAATTAACCGGCGTTGCATATAACATAAATGAACAAGCGGTTGTGTTCTTTTACATTGAACAAGACCGCCGTTGATCGTTTTGGTTGTGGATCGTATGGCAGATACAATACAACACACAACGAAACAGCTGTTGCTGAGCGCTGTGAGCTTTGACTTTGTAACAATTTCAACTTTTGGATTTTACGACTGATTAAAATAAATTATCTTAAGTAAAATAATACAATTGTAACCGATCACTTGAATCACTTCCTAACGTCGTGTAAGTCGGACACCGAAGAAATTTTGTAATTAAGTACGTAAATAGGTACACACACCTATAGGCCATGTACTTATAAATTTGTGTCTTCCTAGTATCGTCAACGTCATCTTGGGCCCACGATAACTTCAACGACAACGTAAGAACCAAAAAGTAGCTGTGTGAGTAATGTAAATAAGTACATATATACTGAACCTTTATATGTGTGTGTAATTACGCACGTACACAAATAGAATGCAAATGTAAATTCTATGATATTTTCCTCAGTCTTGCCGGTATCCACTTGCAGTATGTTTTAGCAAGTGTGAATTAATGTATTTGAGTTAGGCAAAATATTCACGAATTGTAATGCCCTTATGGCTTATTTAAATCCATTTATAATAGCCAAAACTTTGATTAAGCGTGAAGTTGCCTTAAAACCTTAACATAAGCTTAACATAATATGTTCCTATGCTGTTAAGCCATAATATTCGTTAAATTTAAAAGTAAAATAATGTTCTTTAGCACTTAAGATCATGTCCCCCACCAATATTACGTCAATTATATGCTAGAGTTATGAGATTTGAAATGGACGCTTAAGTCTTGTGCTGGAGGGGAGGCATCGTTTACAAATGCAGGAATAGGTGCCATTATCTGTTGCTTTAGGGTGGTGTCTTTAAATAATGCTTGGCACCACAGGATGGGCGGGAACGCTATGGCAATAACTGCCACGATTCTGTACTGAATGTTTGTTTGTATTTTAGGAAAATTTTAATTGATCCACGTAGTATATTTGTAGTCATTTTTTGTTTTTTTTTTTTTGTGTAAGAAGATAATCGTTTGTTTCTTGTTCGTTGTCGTCACAAGTCTGGTTGCAGCCCACACTAGTTGAGCCTGCATCAGCTATGCCACCAAATACAGGGGCTATACCGAAAGACGAAGACGAAAAATGTCTTTTCTGGCCAGTCGCCTCCCCTGATAGACGAACCTAACACTGTTGAAGATCTGATCAGCGAATAAGCACTGGACGAGCAGCAGAGGGCACGCCATTAGCGTAATCTGTTGTCGGGTCATAGACCGGTAGAAAATCGTGGAGGGACTGACGTGTTACAAGACGAACACATCTACACCAACTCTTATGATCGAGTGAACCACTCTTGGAGGGTGGATAGATGGGGAGTGTCGATCGATGGTAACAGCAGTCAGTCGTGCATAGAAGATTTTGTCTTTAGGATTCAGTTTCTGTTTCTAATTACACGCCCAAGATAAACCAGCCGTTCCCGAAAGAAACTGCACTTCTTTCGATTCACCTTCAAGTTAGCGGCCCTCAAATGACGGAAAACTTCACTTAGATTAGCTACTTGTAGTTCCCGGGTCGCTCCTATCACCACAATGTCGTCTAGACAGGCGAACGCGTGTGGCTCCATATCGGGAACCATCACCGAATCTAACGCCTCCTGAAACGTCTCGCTGGCCGAGTGGAGACCAAATGGCCTCACCCGCCATCGGAAAAAACCCCTCCCAGGCACCGTTAACGCCGTACACTACCTGCTATCGGCTGCCATGGGGATTTGGCAATACCCTACTCCAAATCTAGAGTAGAAATGAAACGAGCATTGCGTAATCTTTTGAGGATTTGGTTAATCCGAGAGACTTTATAAGCATCTGGCACTGAGTGTGCATTGAGTTGCCGATAGTCTATACACATGCGCCATTCCCCAGTCTTTTTCTTGACCAGGACTATTGGGGCATTGTGTGGGCTACGCGACGGCTCAATGGCACCCGCCTGGATTAGCTCCTCCACCTGCTCGTAGATTACCTTTTGCATAGCCGGGTTCTTCGGATAATATCTCTGTTTCAACGGCTTACTATCCTTTATTATTATTCACTGCTCTTCGATATGCGCGACCCCGTTTAGACTGTCGAAGAGTGTCAGCTCTGATTTCAAGAACTCCTGGAGTTCAGGTTCCAGATCTGCTGGCCACTCTGCCTCCACTAAGGGGGATTCATAGCGTCTCTTCTCTTGGATGACCGACAACTCGAGCCGGGATGCCTCGTCCTGCGGGTAGACTTGGCTCTTGCCCACACTTACGTGCCCCCGATTCCTATTGCCATGCTGACATCCATCCTCAATAGCCTATTAACCTCTAGAGTCGATCCGTCCGGTAGATGGATCCGTGTCGGTACATACTGTGCCTCCCCCCGAACGACACTGCGTGTCGCTCTAGTGTCGATCGTGGCAGACCTGACCTGTCCTCTAATCTCCACTGTAGCGACGATTCGGCCACCCTCTTCAGTCAAGGGAGGCTCTACTTTCGGGCGACGGTCGTTTCGGCGTCGGCCTGATCCCTGTCCGGAAGACGCCGCTGCCCGTTTCCCGTCCCCGATTTCGAGTTTTGTCTTCCAACCGCTCAAGATAGCGAGGCTGCAGAAAGAATTCCAGAAATTCCCTCCTAAAAGCAGACCACAACACGTCCCTCAACCCACTGGTCATGAACCACCTGGCGGCTTTGCCGACAAACACTTCGCCCATCACCCGGGGCATACGGTCCAGATCGATCCTATAAGTCACGGCCCGTTCCTCGAATACCTCCAAAAATCGAGAGTGTCTACCAGGCCATCATACCTCATTCCCCATTTCCGGACCTCTTCCGGAACTTAAAAGGAACACCTGGCATCTGGTTGGCGATAGGAACACAGATATCACCCTACAGATATATCCCTACACCCGGATGTCGGGCACACACAACGCATCAGGCATATTCATCTTAAAGGCAGGGGTAGGTGTACACTCATACAGATACGTACTCCTTAAGTTGGGCTCTGACGTACGACGTGGCTGGCCGCCCGCGCCGGTCAAACCACTTTCACAACGTGGCTCCAATGTCTTGGCGTACTGCGCCTCCATTTCGGACAGTCACGCCCAGGTTTGTGAACTATGGCCACACTTTTGAACATATGCGCAGAGCCGCTTACGCAGGTCGTCCAAACGGCCCTCCGGATCTAACCCGAACTCTTAGGCGATCGTTGCCAACTCCTCTTTCCGCCGCTGGTGAATCCAGCACACGCCCACCCCCGGGTTTTGGAACTCACCTGACTCCATAATTTTAACTTTTGGCAATGGTATTCTTTAGGTTTGGTTAACAATCACAAAAAAAAATTAGCCACAAAAAAAAAAAATTATGTTCACCAATTTTTTCCCTTGGGTGTTCACTATTAATATTCACTATTTTCGTTGGCGGAAGTTTCAAGCTATTTTTCCACCAATTTTGGTTCACTGTACACCGTTTGTTTCGGCCAGTGCCTTTGGCCACTTGTAACCCACTAACACAACAACAATTTCGGCCTTTTCCTGCCACACTCACGATCCAGTCTATTTACGGCATGAAAACTGAATTTGTCCCACTGTTCTTGTTCGACGCCGACGTCGACCGCTTCGAGCGCACTTCTTGAGAGAGCGTTTTTGTGTTTGCGCACACGTGTGTGCGAGCTCCCGACGAGCCGTTTTCGACGCCTGCCGGGCGAGCGTACGGTATTTTCAATCACCGTTACAGCTGTTATTTGTTTTGTCTTTGGTAGGCATTGATTTTTGCACATGCGATGCGCGCGTCTTGTGCCCCAATGACGGGTTTTTACGCCGTAATTATGTCACGCCCCTTAGCGCTTCCAGCGTCCCTGCTCGGGCGGCACTTGTAAGGGAGTTTGTTGACAGTTACTTGTGTATGTAGACTAGCTACCGCGTGTTCGATCAAGAACGCGCAACCACCAGAGAAACCGAAATATCAAACCAAGCGATAACCGCGTCTTATCGGTTTGAGTTTTAGTGAAGTCTGCATGACTTACGAACTAATGACCATGTGTAAATTACCTAACGGGATCAATCAGCTGTTATACATTCAAGTTTGTCTTAATCCTATAATGATAATGTTCCAACAGAGTTCTCCGGCCGGGGAACAGATCTCAGTCTGTATGGGTTTAGCACTCACAAGAAAACTTTTAAGATATGCTGGGACGCTGGGCGTAGGGAAAGGAAACGTTCAAGGAAAATATATGTGTTAATACTACGGCCACGTACGACTCTGCACGGGATAAATGACCAGGAGCCGACCGGGATCCTACCGTTGGTGCTCTACTGGTCAAGTGGTCTACAATGCCCGGGATTACTCACACGGGCAGCAGGATTGCTCACGCGGGTGGTGGGATACACCTCGCTCTACGTTAGAAATGCCGGGATTGTTTACACAGGCGGCGGGATACACCTCGCTCTACGTTAGTAATTAGTTTTTACAAAAGCCGGGATTGTTCACACGAGTGGCGGGATATACCTCGCTCTACGGTTAGTGTTAGTTATTCAATGTTAAATGTTGAGACAAAGACAATCGTTAAGTTATTCTTGATTATCTCTATTACAGTCTACTACGCGTGCCCTGCTGCACTGTGTCGCCTAACGGCTTTTCTTACTCACAGTATTCTGTCTCAGCGTGCTTCCGACGCACGTCTTATCGCTTTATATGTCTCCCGCTAAGTGCTTTACTCTATCCGGCTCAGCCACGCGCGAGCTGACAAGTTCAATTCTACCACGAGCTTTCGCTCTCCACCTCACAGCTTTTGCTCTGACTGAAGCCGCGCTCTGGTGGCAGGATTGAGAACTGTACCAGTTGTGCGTGCCAGCTGAGACAGAGGATCGTTGCGTTTAAATTCAAACGCGTATGCTAACGGCTTAGAGTTTATCGTTTTTTACTACAAAACTTATAACTTCAGCGCGCCAGGCGCTGGTGCTCCTTGCACTGCAGATCTGTCTTGGCTCCTTGCCCTTAATTAATTAACTACTACAAACTAATATTTATTCGCACTCTATTCGCTCGTGCTTCATGCGCTTGTTATGTTATTGTGAGGGGGTTGCTAAACAGCTTCCTTACAATAGATAGATGAATGACCCCCTGGATAAAACTGCATCAAACATTTTTTCTCCTTTGAGCTCTCTCTTCCCTCTAATGAACTTGCTCTTCTAAATTACCTACGGGAAATCTTTAGTCGATCCCAGATGTGAGCAGGGAACAGATTGCCGGTGTGGCAAATAATCTTCCCCCATCGGGTCGGAGATTGCCCACTCTATGTCCTCCTCTATTTCTCATTTCCCACTCTATAACTATATTATTCTTTCTCATCCCTAATGTAATCTCTAACTAAGCTCTCTGTGTGCTGGGCCATAGCGGGCAAATAAATTCCCCCCAACGTGCTGATATCGTTATTAGATTTCAAATGTAATTTCGTGTAGGTTGTTAAATGTTTTTCTTATATCTATGTTTAATATTATACTTTTTGATTCGAGGCATCACTGATATACCTTCGTAAATAAATAAACAAAATAAATAAATAAAATAAAATAAATATGT
This sequence comes from Hirtodrosophila histrioides, assembly GCA_037075165.1. Taxonomy (NCBI): domain Eukaryota; kingdom Metazoa; phylum Arthropoda; class Insecta; order Diptera; family Drosophilidae; genus Hirtodrosophila; species Hirtodrosophila histrioides. The sequence continues at coordinate 55,040 of JBAMCL010000177.1, read as the reverse complement.
AAAAAACATAATTTCTCAATACTTTAATTATTTGTATTTACATATAGTTATTTATTCATTTAACTTTACAATTAATAATGAGTTTAAATGTTCTGCCCTAAAAGACCTACTTTTGTCACTTAAAATAAAATGAAGAGTTGATAATGCCCTTTCCACGGACACGTCGCCGGTGAAGCCAGCACCACCTATGCTAGGGCACTCAGGTGTGGCGACTGTAGCTTAATTTCATTAAAAAACTCATTCAAAAGACTTGTTATCTTCGCGCGCGTCGAAAAGGTCAGCAAATTCCCCGAATAAAAGTGAAACAACAATTTCGGGTTTTCGTTGAACGCAGACCGTTTTACTTACGACTCGAAGTGATCGGCTCATCTCTGAATTTTTGCTCAATGAGTCATTAAATAAGACTTATTTACTAAGAAATTTAATAAATTTAATATATTTAGTAATATATAAATACTCTTTGTGGAGCAAAAATAACATGTCAAACAGAACCCAGTGGTTCGGCCGGAGACAATCAATCCCAAAGGACTTGAGAATTTACCGGCCACTGGTCGCCGGTAAAGTGGACGGTTACTCGTGTGGCAGCGAAGTGCCAGTTCAAATCGGACCGCAAAAAAGAAGTTCTGGCGACATTGTTTTTGTTTTGTGCAATTTCTTTGTTTGCCTTGCCTGCAATGGGACCTTGCATTTTGTTTTTTTCTATCGCTCTATTATTTTTCGGTTTGCGTAAAATTGTTATTGCAAATTTAAAAACGAAATAAGAAGTAGCAGCTGCGGTAATGTCATGCCAGTGTCTTGTTTAATTTGGTGTTGAAAGTTAACTTGGAAGCTCACAAATTTTTCCTTTGGAGCCATTATAGGTAAATTCTTAGCCATATAGAAAACTGACAAATATTTATACACAGATTTGCTTTTATTTTATTTTCAGGCTCATATGAAGGCCGACCCTGAGAACCTTCTCCGGAGATTTACCGAAAACAGAATTTAAAAAAACTAAATAATAAGGGTTAGATGCTGGTTTGGCCGGCTCGAGGTCCAGTTTTAATAAATAAATCAACAAAAATAATTAACATAATAACAAGGAACTAAAAAAATATTTAAAATTTAAGTGAAAGAATATAGGTAGCAACTAAGATATATTAATAAATTAAGAATATACAAATAAAATAATATAAAAGTTTTTAAATAAAAGTTATTCTAAAAGTGGAGCCACTGTGGCGGCTACTTAGAGATACCACCGGATATACCAAAGCATTATTGGTGGTTTGCCGGTAGTGACCGGTGGTATACACTGAGGACCGGTACTGTGGGTGCTCATGTAGCCGCTACTCCGAACCACTGGGAAAGTAAAAAGAAACCGTCTCTATATGTGAAACTCTTTATATAGTTGTTCTTATTTGTCGCAAATGCTGTCACAGTAAATTGTTAGCTCGAATCGTGGTCGACCGAGCTTATCCCCGAAAACTATATTTGTCAAATCTGTCATGGGAGTCATAAGTCTGTATCAGAGATCTGCAGCGGTCCACGGCAACTACTAGTGTACCGCGTTTGTACAATATAATTTTCATACATGAGTATTGAAACACCGCAACAAAAATTGATGTGGTGTTTTTTTACTCGTTTCTTTTCTGCACCTTCCTATTCGGTGGCTGAAGTGTGCGTCACATTTTGACATACAAACAAACACAGCACAAAATGTGTGTGTAGAAAAAAGCATACATTAAAAGAAAGAAAAACAAGTAAGAACGTTGCAGTCGGACGCACCCCACTGCAGAATACTATGTTCCCAGTCCTATATAATATGGTTATTTGTGAGCTCGGAAAGAGACGCGAAAAAAACAGTAGTCTGTATGTCAAATGTTTGATGCAGTTTTATCCAGGGGGTCAACAATAGTCTGTATGCCAAATTTGGTGACTCTAGCTGTACTGGAATGGGAAATATAGGTTTCGCTCTTTTGGGGTGATGGGGGTGTGTTGTCCAACAATTTTTGATGCAGATTTTGGCGATTTTGACACTTTATAAATTGACGATATACACCAACATGTGTACCAAGTTAGGTTGCTCTAGCTTAAAGATAAAGGCAAAAAAATTGCGTTCATACGGACAGACGGACATTTCGCAAACCCAATATACTATTTTTACCTTCGGGAACATAGTATAAATATTGCGATAAGATATTGATCTTGCACTCCCAATATTCATTAAATTTGGTCTACTTAATTCCGCTATTCTGCGACAAATCGTCGCAATAAACAAATGCAGCTAAACAGAATAACGGAACTTGCGTCGTTAAAATTTTAAATTTTTTTTAAACACCGCATAAGCAACGAATATGGGAATGAAGCGACAATAAAATATGCGCTACCTGAACGCATGCACAACAAATGTCTCGCTCAAATTTTTACGAAGCAAGTTCCGTTAGGCGGTTCTTGTACAACCACCAACGCTAAAAAGATGAGTGCACTACTGGTGTCAAAAACAACCACCGGTGCAGATCTCCGGTTTGTATGTCGAATTTGGGGACTTCACCGGTTGATATTGTTCATTTACGGGGAGGGGTTGGTGGCAATAAATGTTTGGTGCAAATTTGTCAACGAGGTCAACTATACAATGTCCAATTTGGTGACTCTATAGAACTGTAGAAGATATAAGTTTTGTCTAATTTTGGAGACGGGGCAGTGGGTGGTGATCTCGACACTTTATAAGCTGAGGGTATAATCGCATATCTGGGGCGTGCTTCTCCATACGAATTGCTTTCTATTATCCTCTTTGTCGTGAGAACGGGAGCGCGATGTGGTCCAAAGCAGTCTGAAAGAACACCTAGTGTATGAAAAGGGGGCATTAAGAGGGTATGTGCAAATGTCCGTATTTATGAATCCTAGGATCTCGAAAACTATAAGTGCTAGACACAGGTCAAGGTTAATTTCGGATTTCAGCTGGTCCCAAATAACCCATGCTAGTTACGATGATTAAGCCGAATACAGCCAGAATATTTGAGCTGTTATTAAAAAATTTAAAACATATCCTTGTTTAACGAACTCTTTTATTTCTATTATTGAGAAGAAAATAAATATAAGCTGAAAAAACCACTAAGCAAATAAAACATTTAGTTTTTACTTTTATTTACAGCTGCACTTCCCGAAGTTATAACCAGAAAATGCCGCAACTGTTCACCGCAGCAAGCCCAAAGTGCACAGAAATTGACAGCATTTTTGCAAGCTCGCTATCCAGATGTTTGGGCAATGCTTATTAGAAAATATCAGAATGTCTAATTTAATTGCCTATTTTAGGTATAATGTTATCCTTGGAAAGCTCATATAAAAACCACGTGCAAGCCTAGTAGCGTACATTTTAAGCTAATATCTTCTAATAAATAATAAATATAAATTGAGCAATTATTAATAAATATATCCGAATTATTAAGTAGTACTTTGAATACTTTTTGAAAATTAAACAAAATATAGAAGAACAATTGAATAGTTTCAATGAAGATGGTTTGTATATTATGGCCGTTTTCACAACATCCAGATAAGTTGGAATTAAACACATAAATATTTTTGTCAGGTAAGGTGCCTGTTTTACACACATTACGGGTACAGTTTAATAAGAGTATTTATCAATTGCGCCCATGTCAAAGTACTATATATCGATTTTTGGATTTAAGATAATTTAGTTGTATTTATTTTTATTAATTATGCGTTGAATTGCCAAGAAAAAAGAATTATGACGGTACCCTCGCAGAAAATATTAAGGATGGTTAATGTTCATTCTGTTACTTATGCTTATGAGTTGCCAGACTAATTGGGATTAATTTTAGGTACATTTGAAGTTTGATTGCCAACTGATTGAAATTAATTAAGTAACAATTTAAAATATACAGCGACCTTCTTATACGTTATTTAATTTCACATATGCATAACTTATATATATAAAAGAGTCCAACCTGACTTACTGACTGACTGACTGATTGGTGACATTTGGGCAGCTCAAACGGCAGAAGCTAGAAGCCAGCAATTTTGAACAGTAGCGGGGAGCAGGCGGCCCGTGCGCAGGCGTTTGAAGGGGATAAATAGGAGTGAAAACGCAAATGGCGCGGGATTGCCAAGGTTAGATGCACGCAGCAAAGCGGCACATAATAATTTGGATTTTTTTTTATTGTGTGTAACTCTGAGCATGTGAGTATCAAGATTCGATCGACCCAGTGCCCCGCATGTGACATTCTCTTTATCCTCGGCAGCCTGGCCCGGAAGAGCGGCACAGCAGCCAGGTCAATGGTTTTTACTCCCTGTACCTATAAAATGGGTAAAAAGGGAGTACTGGATTTGTGAAAAAGTATGTAACAGGCAGAAGGAGACATCTCCGACCCTATAAATATATATATTTTGATCAGTATCAAAAGAAGTTTTGATTTGGCCATGTCCGTCTGTCTGTCCGTCTGTCCGCCTGTCCGTCTGTATGAACGCGTCGATCTCAGCAACTATAAAAGCTAGAGACACCAAATTTGCAATGTAGGTTCTGTATACCATACGCAGATCAAGTTTGTTTCCAATCTCTGATATCTTACCCCGCTCCCGCGCAAATCGATCAAAACGTTTTACAGCCACAATTATAAAGATATAGCTTTGGGATTTGGCATGTACAATACTTTAGTCTCTCTTAATATACTGTCTAAATTTCAAGTCGATCGGATAATAAACACGGAAGTTATGCAACAGACAAGATTCAGCACTGAAGCGGGGGAAGAAGAAGCACAGCCATCACTTAAAATGCATCGCGTACACTGTGGCTCGTGTGTGTGCGGCTTTGTGTATGTGTGCGTGCATGTGTAAGTAGACGAACTTATGATTGGAAGTTTTAGACCTGGGTACAGGGAGTTTCGTAGTCGGGTATACTCGACTAGAGCATTCTTACTTGTTTGTTTTTTTTTGTTGGTGCAAAAAAATAATCGTTTTGTTTCTTGTTCGTTGTCGTCACAAGTCTGGTTTGAGATCTGAGTGTCCCGTAAGATCTATATAGTCTCACGCGTTGCAGTTCAGGGTCAAATGAGAAAGCTGAGGACACGAGTATTAAGAAATTTAACAGATTATGTAGAATGAGTCCAGAATCTTGACTATCGGTCATCCACCAGTGGGCTGACCAGAATAGTCGACATCAAACCCAGAGTTCAGTATGCAGAGTCGAATAGCGTGGAACAGTGTGATGGCATTTTTGGTCAACGTATTGTGTGTTCGGGTTATTGATACTTATACAGGGGCTATACCCAAACGGATGGCGAAAAATATGTTTTCGGGCCAGTCGCCTCCCCTGATAGATGAACCAAACGCTGATGAAGATCTGATCAGCGTATTAAGCAGAGGGCACGCCATTAGCGTAATCTGTTGTCGGGTCATAGACCTGTAGAAAATCGTGGGGAGACTGACGTGTTACAAGACGAACACATCTACACCAACTTCTACGATCGAGTGAATCACTTGTGGAGGGTGGATAGATGGGGAGTGTCGTTTGATGGTAACAGCAGTCAGTCTTATATTGAGGATTTTGTTTTTAGGATTGAGTTTCTGCAGCATCAGAATCGGTGTCCATGGAACGAGATACTGCGTGGATTCCATACTCTGTTGTCTGTTGGTAAGGGCAGAGACTGGTATTGGCTGCATGTGCGACAGTCGAGAGTGGACAGTTGGCCAATTTTGAGGAGGGCTCTAATTGATAGATTTCGGGGTCAGTGGTCAGAACACGATAGGATGTAAGAGTTGCTGAAACGCGGGCAACAGCCCGGAGAAGGCGGTGATGATTATATTCATGCCATGCGACAGCTTTCGTCGCGTTTACAGAAGCCACTTAGCGACCGACACTTGGTGAAAATTATCAAGAAGGGTCACGAAGAAGGGTGGTTGAGGCCAGTTTTGGAAGGCGACACAGCCGACCATCATATGGTGACTCCACGCGATACCCCGTAGCGAAGAAATTGGTCAATGAGCTTGAGGTCGAACCTGGAGAGATGGTCGAAGAGGCACGTCTAGAATCGAGGCGTCAGAACAGACCAGGTTGCTGGAATTGTGAGGAATCCGGTCATGATTTTCGCAATTGTCCGTCCATGGAGCGAAAGTTGTTCTGTTATAAATGTGCCTGTCCGGGATCTATTTCACCGAATTTTCCGGAATGCTCGGGAAATGGCAGGGTGAACGTGAAGAACGCGGGCGACTCACGTTCGAGGATACAGTTCGGCGTCGACGAACCGTGATGCACCAAGTTGTGGAGGCAGTTAGACGAAATGGCCCTTCAGATTCACGCGTGTTATTCGAAGTTTGTAGTCACGCATTAAAAGGGCTCTTGGATACGGGTGCGAGCGTGAGTTTGTTGGGAAAAGGAAGTTGGGAATTGATTGAAGAATTGGGAGTTCGAATGCAGCCAAACGTGTCGATAGTCCGAACCGCTGGAGGCAATGATCAATCGATCATCGGCCGAGTAGATCTACTGGAAATTTATGCAGGCCAGAACAGGGACATAACGTTCTACATATGCCCTTATCTGGAACATTTGGCCTACTTCGGAGTCGATTTCTGGCGAGCGTTTCAACTAGCACCAGCCATCTTAGGTCCCGAGAAACTCACCTCAGCCACAGCTAACTTGGACGAGTTGCTAGCAGTGTCGATGAAACACTATGGGGAAGAGGAGGAAGACTTAGAGGGTGAACCAGATTCGTGGGAGTTGTCTAGGGAACAAAGAGTAGAGTTGGAGGCAGTAAAGGGAGAGTTTTTTACTTTTGAACAGGCAGGATTAGGGAGAACCGCTATGGAGAAACACACTATTGAGTTAGTTGAGGGTTCCCAACCGTTCAAAGATCGGCCTTATCCACTGTCGCCAGCCATGCAAAAAGTCGTGGACGACGAAGTCGACAAAATGTTAAGTTTAGGAGTGATAGAAGAAAGTAATAGTCCGTTGATTGACCGTACTACTGTAGTACGACGGCCGGGCAAAAATCGCTTCTGTCTAGATGCGCGTAAGCTCAACAACTTAACCGTGAAGGACGCTTACCCATTACCCGTTATAGAAGGCATCTTGTCTAGAATAGATCAGACTTACTACATTTCTAGCGTTGACCTGAAATTTGCGTATTGGCAAGTCGAGCTAGACGATAAAAGCAAGATTATACTTCTTTTACGGTACCTGGCAGGCCGTTATATCAGTTCAGAGTCATGCCGTTCGGTTTGTGTAACGCAGCCCAAATACTGGAACGTCTGATGGACAAGGTTATACCCACGGAATTGCGATCAAATGTTTATGTGTAATTAGATGATCTTTTGATCATCTCTCTGATTGTACAACTCACGTTAAATATATGAGACGCGTAAGCCGATGTTTACGGGAGACGAATCTGCCCATTGGTTTACAAAAGTCAAAGTTCTGCTTTAAAGCGTTAAAGTATCTCGGCTTCATCATTGGAGGAGGCATGCTTCGTATGGACCCTGAACGCGTCATAGCCATTAAGCGAATACCTATTCCGCGTTCGCGAAAAGAAGTTCGTGCTTTCTTGGGTACGGCGGGCTGCTCCAGTACTCGTACATGCAGACTTTTCAAAACAATTGTTCGTGCAGTGTGATGCGTCTCAGTTTGGAGTAGGGGCGGTTCATTTTCAGAAAGATTCGGAACAACAAGAACGACCTATTGCCTTTTTCTCCGCAAAGCTGAATAAACATCAGCGGAATTATTCCGTTACCAAGAAGGAGTGTTTGGCAGCAATTCTAGCAATAAAGAAGTTCAGGCCTTATATTGAAGGAATGCCCTTCACCTGCATCACTGATCACACTAGCTTGAAATGGTTGATGTCGATGAAAGATTTAAGCGGGCGGTTAGCTAGGTGGTCCTTACAGTTGCAAGGCTTCGACTTCAACATAGAACACCGTAAGGGCACTGAGAATGTCGTGGCCCATACTTTGTCCCGGAGTGTGGAGGCGTTAGCCCTTGATCACGAGGAATTTTTAGGATTTGAGACTACGGCTTTTGAATCGCCCGAGTATCAGGAGTTGTTGGAGCACGTACGTCAGAATCAAGACAAATTGCCAGACAATTCCATAAAGGTGGAGATGGTCTTTAAACGTATGAATTTCAATCGCTTGGAAGACGAGTTGGAAGGCACGATGTGGAAATTATTGGTTCCCAACTCGTTGACTTCAGCTTTGATTGAAAAGGCACATGTACAGGAAACAGCAGGACATGGGGGAGTAGTTAAAACTTTGGAGAACTTGCGTCGGCAGTTCTACTGACCCGGCATGACTATTCAAGTGAGGGATTGGGTGAGACAGTGCGGTGTCTGCAAAGAAAGCAAGGTACCGTATTTTAGCATGCAAGTAGGAATTGGAAAAGAAGTGATAACAGGGCGGCCTTTCCAAAAATTGTACGTAGACTTTTTGGGAAAGTATCCGCGATCCAAACAGGGCCATGCGTGGATCTTCAGCGTGGTAGATCACTTCTCCAAATTCACATTTTTGGAAGCTATGCGGGACGCCAGTGCCTCAAACGTGGTCAACTTCCTTGTCAATTAAGTTTTTTATAAGTTTGGAGTACCTGAAGTCATTCACTCAGACAATGGATGTCCATTCTTGTCTAAAATTTTTCAGGGTATGGTAGAAGCTTTTGGCATCTCTTACATGCGAACAGCCGTGTACTCGCCGCAGAGCAATGCTGCAGAACGGGTTAACGGGTTATAAGGGCGTACTTAGACCAAGATCACCGTGAATGGGATCGCTGTTTACCAGAAATTGAGGTAGCCTTGCGAAATGCGGTACATACAGCCACTGGGGTTACTCCGTTTTTCACTGTGTTTGGCCATCACATGTTTTTAAACGGAGCAAATTACAAGTTGGCACGAAAATTAAGGGCGATGTGTGATCATGAGATTACTCATCTGAACGCAGCTGACAAGCTTCAGATCATAGTACAGCGGCAATTGCATACGTCCTATGAACGTAGTCAACAGCGGTACGACGCACGATCCAGAGTTTTTAAAGCTGTTCCAGGTCAAGAAGTTTATCGCCACAACTTTGCAATTAGCGACTTTGGAAAAGCCTTTAATGCCAAGTTTGCTAGAAAATTTCTACGGGCCCGAGTTGTACGTCGAGTTGGTAACAACTCGTACTTGCTTGAGGATATGCATGGGAAGTCCCTCTGTGTATATCATGCTAAAGATATACGTCTGTAACCCGTATTCGTGATGTGCCTCACGTTGGGGCGCTTTTTTAAATACAGGTATGGGCAGGTCGGCCAGATTGGGCGTGTCTGCATAAGAGTGTAGGGCCGGTATGAGAGTAGCCGAGTTTGTAGGCCGGTAGTCATGCCCACGCGTAGGTTGGTCATCCTGGGTCAGTCCACCTACTCGTGGTGGTGTTCCATTTTGTACCGAGGCGAAGTGGCAACGCGCATAAGACCAGGGCTGAAAGGAAATAAATATGGTTTAAGTTAGTAAGCAGTGTTTAGTTTGGCGAGTCGAGGGGAATGTAGCAGTAGAGGGGAGCAGGCGGCCCGTACTGTGGGGAAAAATAGATATGTATTGGTGAGGGTGAGCAGGCGCTTGAAGGGGATAAATAGGAGTGAAAACGCAAATGGCGCGGGATTGCCAAGGTTAGATGCACGCAGCAAGGCGGCATATAATAATTTGGATTTTTTTTTATTGTGTGTAACTCTGAGCATGTGAGTATCAAGATTCGATCGACCCAGTGCCCCGCATGTGACATTCTCTTTATCCTCGGCAGCCTGGCCCGGAAGAGCGGCACAGCAGCCGGGTCAGTGGTTTATTTTTCTGTACGAGTACTGAAACAACCAGTTTGAAAAACTCACCGGCAATTGGCAGACAAGAGTGCTGGAGCTGAACACGGCGGACGACTTCTGAGGCCTCCATCACCATCCAGCTACGGTGACCCAAAGTGAGCCCGGTCCATTTGTGTTGGCAGTTACGCAGCTGATCCACGTTTTCAAGCCTACACCGGGTAGTGCAAAGAGTCGGCCAGGCCATACCGCAGCTACTACCCGGCAAAAAAAGGCGACATTATTGACGGTGCAGTTGTGCCTTTTTAAATTAGTGCAAACTCACTTGTGTTTTACCCATAGTGCAGATTTGTTGTGGCGCACGCACACACAAAACGAAACAGCTGTTGCTGAGCGCTGCGCGCTTGTATTTGTTTACATTTACAATTTTGGATTTTGCGATGGCTAATTGTTAAAGTGGCTTAAATAGCAATATATGTTGGTAATATGCTAATGGTATCCCTTGCCAACATCTTGTAAGTCGGACACCGAGTAATTTTGTATTTTAGTACGTTATTACGTACACACACATATAGGCAATGTACTTATAAATTTGTGTCCTCCTAGCAGCTCTTCGTATCGTCAACGTCATCTTGGGCCCACGATAACTACAACGACAACGTAAGATCCAAAAAGCCGCTGTGTGAGTATTATAAAGCTAACAGCATCGTAACAAGTAATAGCGCAATAGTTCGCATTTTGAATACGACAAGTAAAAATATAAATATTAATAAAAACCCAAATATTAAATTCGAACCAATAAAAATTACGAAATTAAATCAATCCAAAACAACAATATCAAAAAACAAATGAAGTCTTAACCAAATTAAAATTTCCAGACCACGTGACATATTTGGTATAGAATCAGAAGCAATATCAAGTAATAATTTTAACAAACAAAAACTAAGATTAGCAGACAAAACTCCAGTATACATAAAAAACTATAGAAATGCAGAAACAGAAAAGCCAGAAATAAATAGACAAGTAGAACAATTTATAACAGATGGTATAGTCGAACCATCTATATCTGAATATAATAGCCCACTTCTCTTAGTCCCTAAGAAATCACTCCCAAATTCAAAAGAGAAAAAATGGCGTCTAGTAGTGGATTATCGGCAAATAAATAAAAAACTTCTAGCCGATAAATATCCATGACCTAGAATTGAAGAATTTCTAGATCAACTAGGAAGAGCGAAATATTTTTCGTGTCTGGACCTTATGTCTGGATTCCATCAAATAGAACTAGAAAATAAATCTAGAAATATAACATCATTTTCTACGAGCACCGGCTCATATCGCTTTACGCGATTACCCTATGGTCTAAAAGTAGCCCCAAATTCATTTATGAGAATGATGCAAATTGCTTTTCAGGCTTAGAACCTTCGCAAGCATTTCTTTATATGGACGACTTAGTTGTAATCGATTGTTCTGAACAACAGATGTTCAAAAATCTAACAAGTATATTTGAACTTTGTCGAAAACACAACCGCAAATGAAATCCACAGAAATGTTCATTCTTTATGCACGAGGTAACATTCCTTGGCCATACATGTACAGACCATGGCATCCTTCCAGATGATAAAAAATATGATGTAATTCAAAATTTTCCAACACCAAAAGATGCGGATAGTGCACGACGTTTCGTCGCTTTTTGTAATTATTATAGAAGATTCATTAATAATTTCGCATAGTACTCACGTCATATAACAAGACTATGCAAGAAAAACGTCATATTTGAATGGACTAAAGATTGTGAACAATCATTAAAATATCTCAAAAACGCATTAATGAAGCCAACATTATTGCAATACTTTATGGTAGATTCACAGAATTTAATAATCTAACTAAAATAGATCCTATATATAACGTAGATGATTACGCAAAAGAGTTTAAGTTCAGATTAGAAGTAGCTTATAAACGAGCAAAAACTTTAATAGATTTAGAAAAAGAAAAACGAAAGATAGAATATGACAAAAAATTAAATGACATAGAACTAGAGGTAGGAACTTTAGTATTACTAAAGAACGATACAGGGCATAAGTTAGAAAGTAAATATTTAGGACCCTATAAAATCGTAAACATAGAATATAGGAACAATATGCAAATAGATGTAGGTGAAAAGAAATTTCAAACAGTAAATAAGAATAGGCTAAAATTATTCAATAATTAAAAATTTAAATTTTCAGGTCTGATCAGCCATAATGTTATTATCAGGGACCGTAACGGTTATAAGTTATATTTAAAAAAATTGCCTTTTAAGCATTATTTCCTGAATTTATTTATTGCTCAAGAAATAAAATTTATTTTTCAGATTTATTTTTTCCCTTAAAAATAAGACTTATTTTATTTATATATTTTTTCGCTCAGAAATAAAAATTATTTTTTGAGTTTTATATTTCGAAGAAAAATAACGATTATTTTTTGAGTTTTATATTTCGCTTAAGAATAAAACTTATTTCTTGAGTTTTATTTTTTTTTGCAAAAGATAAAACTCAAATCTGTTTTAAATTAATACTGCATTACTATTTTGTATTATTTGAAGTGTTGGGCTCAAAAAATATCAGAAATTTTTGAAAACATTTATATTTGGTATTTTTTTAGTATTTTTTAGATGCAAAAAATACCAAAAATACTAAATTTTGGTAACTTGATTTCCGAAAAAATACTAAATTTTGGTATCTTGATTTCCGAAAAAATACTACATTTTGGTATCTTGATTTCCGAAAAAATACTAAAAAAAATACCAAATATAAATGTTTTCAAAAATTTCTGATATTTTTTGAGCCCAACACTTCAAATAATACAAAATAGTAATGCAGTATTAATTTAATACAGATTTGGGTTTTATCTTTTGCAAAAAAAAATAAAACTCAAGAAATAAGTTTTATCATTAACTACTTAAACATAGATGTCTCAAACAAGCATTTTTCTGAGGCCAGATGCTTTGGTGTTATCACAACCCCAAGACACTTCGGCAAAAAAGCCGAACTCATCAGAACCCCTTCGTGGTTTGCCAGCTCGGCAAAAAAAAAACCGAGTTGCTAACGCCGCTGCTCAGAACGAATATTTAGTCTTGGATCGACACCAGAACGATGAGCACGGCTTATGTCGCTTGCGCTCTCATTTCGTTTCTATGTGTGGGTCCAAGTACGAACATGCGCTTGCTTCTTAGTATGCGTGAGCAATGCAGAAAGGCAACAGCGCATGGCACTATGAAATTTCAATTCAGAAATGGAAATGGAAGCAACGAAAAGGCAACCATGCCGCTGTTATATGCACATAGCTTGATTTTGCCGGCCGTATCACTCATGATGCGATGGCGGTGTGGATAGAGTGCTTGCTTGAAGATCGGCTTTTTGCAGGTTCGATCCCCAGTTCATCCATTTCTTTTAATAATGGGAAACAATGTTTATTTTCTATTTTCTTTTGATTTTCTAATATTTTAAAATGTTATTATTATTATTTTTATGTTAATTATTATCTAATAAACTACACTGGCTAATTATAATAAATTTATCGTCTTCGGTGGCAGCACACAGCTGACCGAAAGTATGTGAGATGTATTTAATGTGTACACTTGCATATGTTGTTCTTGCCAATGCAATTGTTACATATGTGTATGTCCTTTTTTTGTGTATATTTATATATAATAACCATATATATATATATATATATATATATATATATATATATATATATTATATATATATATAGATATATATATATATATTACATATGTGTATATATATATATATATGTATATAAAATATAATATATATAAAATATATATATAAAAAAAAAAATAAATAAAATAAAAACCATATACTATATAAAGTATAAATCTAATTTAAACAAAAAAAAAATCTCGTTACAAAAACTATATTTTATAATATATTTCTTGTCCAACTGAAAGAAAAAAAATACATAAACATATATTAAAAATATATTATATACAGTAAAAACAAACAACAAAAAACAAAAAAAGCCCTAAGTTTAGCAATAAAGAATTATATATAAGTTAATTGAACAACTACACTATATTACTTTATTCTTCTAAAAGGGGAGGTGTAGTGTGTATATGCATTAAACAACACCCTGTATTTAAATGCATAAATATGCGACACTCTGGTGCATATATTAAAACACATAAAGCCAAAAGCGCGGAGCCACTTGAGCTTAATGACTCAGGCTCATATTACGCAGCGCTTACCGCTAGTACTCTAGCTGGCCATTTAGCTGACGGCGCATATCCCACGCTACGCTTATGTAGCGCATGCCAAGAGTACCATATATGTACTCACTAATGCATGCACATACCATACCACTCTCCCTTTCAATTATGCTCTGCTGTGACAGAGCGATACATATAAAACGGCTGCTCCTCTGCCAGCGTAACTGAGAGAGTAGCTGCGCAGCCTTAGCTGCCCTAAGCCTTAGAGATATAAGCGAAATTCATTGAATAAAAGACACTTGCTTTAAACACCAGCGGATGACATTTTTAATGAAATACCACATGGTATGTAAGTACCACATCTATCAAAACGTTTTACAGCCACACTTTTAAAAAGTAAGAATGCTATAGTCGAGTATACCCGACTACAAAACTCCCTGTACCCAGGTCGAAAATTTCCGATCGCTTCTTCGTACATTTATGCATAGATATACACATACACAAAGACGCACACACACATGCGACAGCAAGGCGACAGCGCAAGCAAGGCATTTTAAGACGTGGCAGTGCTTCTTCTTCCCCCCTCGCTCCAGTACTGAAACTTGTTTGTTGAATAACTTCCGTGTTAAATATCCGATCGACTTGAAATTTAGACAGCATATACAAAGTATCTAAAGCAGTGTACATGCCAAATCCCAAAGCTGTATCTTTTAAAGTGTGGCAGTAAAACGTTTTGATCGATTTGCGGGGTAACGGGGGAGATATCTGAGATCGGAAACAAACTTGATCTGCGTATGGTATACAGAAACCTACATTGCAAATTTGGTGTCTCTAGCTCTTATAGTTGCTGAGATCGACGCGTTCATACGGACAGACAGACAGACGGACAGACAGACGGACATGGCCAAATCGAAATCTCTTTTGATACTGACCAAGAATATATATAATTAATAGTCAAGCTCGTGGACTTATAAAAAAAATATAATTTTTATTCATAGCACGAACTCAACAGTGAGTCAATACAAATATTTGATCTTATGTTATTCGGTATTCAATTAAGACTAAAGGGCTTGCACCGATGCTATCGCAAAGCTAAGCTCGGTGTAAGAGATTTTAGATAAGCTTTCGAATAAGCTTTTACTCTTTATGCAAAAAGAGATTGGAGCAAAAGTGCTCTCATTGATCAAATGCAATTTATGCTTACGTTAACATTTTAGTGGGTGTGGGAACATCTCGCGAGGCCTGTTCTCAGCGGATGTTTATACTATTGGCTGTTTACGTTATTGGGCTTGTGCCCGTGGCTTATGATTCTTATTGCTATGACAATTTTATGATCGTGTTGCCAAGTACGAAGTTACTAGGCAAAAGGTTCTGAATTTATGTTACTACGCAAGATTTTGTATATGAGTGGGAGGTATGGATATGTCACTTCCCCATCCTTTAGAGAATTGCCTGACCTCAGGCGGGTATTTTCGGGTACAAAATCGGGTTATTTTCATTTTGGGGTCTTACAATTATTTGATTATCATTTTGGGGATTTACAATTATTTGATTTTCATTTTGGGGATTTACAATTATTTCTTCTTTCTTAGTTTCTTGATTTGATTCGGTTTTTATGTATTTCATTACAATATTAAGTGGTGCTGTTTTGCATTTGATATAAAGATAAGATATGCCAATTATGGCCATTATAACTAGAATGGTTATGGTTATAACTTTATAAATTGTGTTTTGCTTATTATTAAACAAAATCATTTCCTTAATTTCTACGTGCGATAGTGGTTCAAGCTTAGTTACGTTATGTTCAGTAAATATTAAATTGGTATATTGCTGAATATTGTTTGTAATTGTAATATTGTTCAGCTCTGCAGTACAATTGTATATTTTTATAATTTTATTATTTTCAATGTATATTTCTTGGTTGTAACAATTTTGATATAATTTATTTCTGGTCATATTCCATGTAATTAAAATATTTGGTTCAACATATTGAATGTAATTTTCTTTACGAAATTTATTAAAAGTACAAATTGGTTCTTCGTGTTTTATAATGTTGGCAATACAATGATCTTTGAGAATTTCTTTTGTCAAGGTGTTTATTACATTATTGTTGTGTATATAAAATTTACTTGCAATGTTTTCGTTAATAATCTGCCCGTTATTATCTGGGTATGGTGTAATTAAGAATGTTGGTGTTTCTATTGTGTCAATGGGGATATGCGAAATCAGAAATATTTCGTTAGTTGCTGTACTGTATCAACCGGAAGTTTTGATGTCAATTAAATTTTTGTGGTCAATATTTTCAAGTCTGTCGTGTTTAAGTAATTTGGGGTTAAAAATTCCTAGACGTGCTAGCTGTGTACCCATTTCGATGTCTTCAATATATTCGGTGAAATGTTCAATGTTAAAAATTAATAAGTTGAGGTTCTGTTCGGTTAGCATAGCATAATTTTGCTTATTTAACATGTTAATACTGTCATTAATTGTGTCGATGACATTGTTCAAGCTACTGGTTTCTATGGAATTTTGTGCTAGGTTTGTAATCTGTTGTTTAATTTCTAATTTATCATTTTCGTCAAGAGTGCCGAAAAGGTATTTGTATGTGGAGCCCATAAAGTTTATAAGTCCTCGTTTGTTTCGTTTTGTAATACGAATGCCACTCATTTCTCGTTGTAGTTTGTCAATTAAGTATTTTATCTGCGGCTTATCGTTAAATTCTTGGCATTGTCTTATAATGTTGTTGAATGTGTACTCTATGTGGTTTATATTTACGGTAAAACAATGATTTTCAAACTTAATAGGTATTTGTATTGTTCCTGATTCAAACAAAATGAAACCTTGATTATTTTCAATGGGATTAATTTCTATTGATCCTGCTGTTATCAGTTTTATCATTGTGATTAACATGATTGCTATTATGGTGGATTTGTACAATTGAAAGTGTCGGCTTCCTGTAAATATTTGCTTTTATTAATTTTCTTTTTCTTTTTAAATTTGCTCTTGTAATGGGTTATTTTCCTACCTCTATTTGTCTCTTCAAAATGTGTATCGTCAATTTGTTTTATTTCACCTGTTTCTTTAAATGGGTTCGTTGCTTTTGATTTCACTAGAGGGGCTTGTCTGTATTTGGTATCTACCTCATATCTTGTGCGCTTATCATTTAGTTTGTTAATTTTATTCGTTTTTATTAACTGCATATCATATGCGGGGGTGCCTGCATATAAAAATATGTCGGCTGGTGTTCTACCAGTTGTGTTGTGTTTTGTTTTATGGTTATAGGTGTAAAGTATAGTTTCGAATTTTGTTATTTTATTTTCCATATTGGAATCGCTGTTGATTATCCTAAGTTTTTCATTTATGGTTTTGTGAAGTCTCTCTACGTCAGAAACTCCATTTTTACTAGTAGTTATATTAATTACTACGCCTTCTGATTCAAGCCAAGTTTGTAGGCCAATGCTCATTAAAGCTGAATCTTTGTCGGCTTTTATTTCCAATGGTTTTCCTATGTCATTGAAGATTCTAATTATTGCTCTTTTCGTTTCGAGCCAATCTCTGCTGTTTATTTCTATTAAAGTAGCATATTTGGAATAAAGGTCTATACAAGATAGAAATTGTTTGTTATCAATCATGTAAAAATCCATAACATATTTGTCTCTAATGTTATAAGTTTCTGGTGTTACTTCGAATTGCATTTTTGTATTTCGATGCTCAGTTTTTGCTATATTACAGACGGTACATTCGTTAAGAATGTTTTGGATTAACCTTTCTAATCAGGATAATAGTATTCTTGCTTAAAACAATCTATGGTTTTATCAATACCTGGGTGTAAAAGTTCAATGTGATTTTTCAGAATTTTTTCTTTGAAGTCTGCATATGTTTGAATGTCTATTAGTTTTTTACTAGATTTCATAGCTTTAGTGAATTGGTCTGAACTTATTATTTCTAGATATGCTTGTTGGAAAGTAGGGAAGTCAGCTTCATTGTGAAAATATAATACACTCTTTTTTGTGCAAAGATATTCTTGGATTAGTTGTTTAGCATACTGATTTGTCATTTTCTTATAAGTAATTTTTATATTTGTTTTGTGAAAGTAACTAGTTTCAGTTTTGTTTTCGTTACCTTTCAGAAATTCTATTTGTCTACTATAGTAGTTAATAGGCCTTTCTGTGATTTGGATATGCCTTAAATTATCTTCTTGAGCGCTATGACAAGTGGCTGCAAGACTGCTTGAGTTTTCTCCCAAGAAATTTTCGTTTATTTTAACCCTAGATAGTGCGTCAGCAACGCTATTTTCTTTACCGGGCAAGTATTTAATATGGTAATCAAATTCATTTAACTTGATTTTCCATCTTTGGAGTTTCATGTTTGGTTCTTTTATGTTATCGAGCCAAACTAAGGGTCGGTGATCGCTGAGGATCTCAAATTTTCTGCCGAAAAGATAGGACCTGAAGTATTTTGTGGCCCAGACAATAGCGAGGAGTTCCTTTTCTATTGCCGAATAGTTAATCTCATGCTCGTTTAATGTTCTACTAGCATAGCAGATTGGTTTGTGACCTTGAGATAATACCGCTCCTATAGCAATATTACTTGCATCTGTGGTCAATGAGAATTGCTTCTCGAAGTTTGGATATACTAATATTGGGTCAGACATTATTAGCATTTTTAATTTTTCGAAAGCTAATACATATTCATCATTATTAGCCTGAATTACTGCACCCTTCTTAAGCTTGAGTGTCATTGGTTTTGCTATTTTAGCGAAATTTGGAATGAACTTTCTGTAGAAGCCACACATTCCAAGAAATGATTTTATTTCTTTAGGCGTTTTAGGAATTGGGAACTTGACTATTGCGTCTAATTTGTTTGGGTTAGGTTTAATACCTTCGGTTGTGACAATGTGACCGAGAAATTCTGTTTCTTTTCTCATAAATTCACACTTGTCTAACTGTAATTTTAAATTTGCTTCTCTGAGCTTAGTGAAGACTTTTCTTAGAGAGGACAAGTGTTCTTCCAGTGATGTGGAGAAAATTATTATGTCATCTAAGTATACTAGACAGTCTTTATAAATTAAATCTTCTAAGAGATTATTCATGCAACGTTGAAATGTTGCAGGGGCATTTTTGAGGCCAAATGGCATACGAGTGTATTCGTAGTGGCCATGTTTAGTTGAAAACGCTGTTTTCGAAATTGAATTGGGGACCATCTGTATTTGATGGAAGCCTTTTGCAAGGTCTATGGTAGTGAAATACTGACATCTTCCAAGTTTGTCTAATATTTCATCCATAATTGGAATTGGATATTTGTCATCAACTGTTATCTCGTTGAGACCACGGTAGTCTATGACTAGCCGGAACTTATTTTTACCTGAAGCATCGCTTTTCTTTGGAACTATCCAAATTGGAGAATAATAAGGGCTGTTTGATTTTCTAATTATCCCTTGTTCTATCATCTCATTTACTTGTTTGTTTACCCCTTCGTCATATGCTTGTGGGTATTTGTATGGTTTTCTGTAAATTTCCTTATCAATTTTAGTTGTGATGACATGCTTAATTGTACTAGTAAAGGTCAAATTTTCGCCTTTTTTGTACTGAATGTCTCTAAATTCTGATAGGATTTTGGTGAGGGTTTTCCTCTCTTCATCGTTTAGATGATCGAGCCTGAATTCATTGAATTCTTTTAACTCATTGTTAATTGAAAAATTAAACTCCTCGTCGTTTGACGATGGCGGACCAAGGCATTTAGATGCGGTCTTGTCCTGAAGTACTTTTTCATGTTAATACTGTATATCAAACTTTATTTTATTTATTGTAATTGCCTTTTTGGCATAATCTATTGTGGAATAAGAGTCTTCCAAGAATTCTCTTCCTAATAGAATATCATAATTTTCAGAAAAATTATGAATGTAAAATTTTTGATGAGTTGGGCAAAGTTTACTAGGTTTTAGATAAATACTTTGCTTTAGTTGGTATGCACATCTAAGTTGGTGTCTTTGACTGGGAACTTTAGAAAATTTTGCTTCATGATATTAATCGACGATCCCGTATCGATTATACATTTAAGCTTGATATTATTCATAGTGATTATTATGAATGGATTTCCTGACCTTCGTCCTCTGTTTCTGAGTCCGAGGCTGCTTGATGAAAATTTTCAATGTCCATTTTCATCTGACCGCTTGTGCTTTCGCGTTGTCTTTTTACGGGTTGGTTAGTGACAGCAGGGTTATGCCCTTGCTGATAATTAATTGGGTTTTGATTTCTACCCTGATCAAGTTTTTGTTTAAATTCTTGATGTAACTGCTGATTGCTCTCTATTTGTTGAGGTTTATAATTATTATTCTTGGAATTTGAGGTTTGGTAATTATTTGCCCTATTTCCTCGATTGTCATTGCTATTATGTTTTTGCGAGGTAGACGGACTGTTGGGATTAGTTGGAGGTTTGGATTGACCAGAGTTATTTTGGTTTTTTATTCTGTCGGACAAAATGGTTTCGTATACTCCCTCTTGTTGGGCTGTGTGTTTTAACTTAGAAATTGTTGTTATGTCATGTCTTGCTAGCGTCATAAATAACCTATCTGGAAGTTTTCTTATAATAACGTCTTTAATGGTATTTTTCATTGCATTGGTATACAATGTTGTGTTCATGTGGTTATTTTCTAACATTAATTTGTTTGCGATTACTTGAGACTTATTTTCTAATTCTTCTACAAACTTACGGATACTTCCGTGGAATGACGTGTTATAGAGTCTTCTGAGTAATTCTTCGAACGGTGTCTGGACCTTAAATTCCTCGATTAGAGTTGTCCTTAATTCCTCCCAGCTGTTGACGGCGCGCATTTGTGAGATGCGTTGGGCATCCTCGCTGATTTGCATGTCGATAGCACTGAAGAAGACTAGCTTCTGGCGTGCGTCTTCTGTAGGGTACAGTTGCATAATGTAGTCCACTCTTCGAAGAAACGCGGCCAAGTGCTTGATTTAAGTGCGCCTCTGACAGGCAGAGTATCGGGGCTTGTCCTTGAGCCATTTTGATTTTGTTGTTTGGTTGTTGTTGATTTTTAAAAATTTTTGTTGATTGTATTCGTTGCAGGCACTTAAAGTTTTTTTTTTTTTTTTTGTTCAATAGGTTTTATTGAATAATGACGATATTAATGTCTGTTGTTTTCACTTCTTCTTTTATTTTTTCTTTTCGGTTGTTCTTTGTTGGTTTTAGTTTTGAGATTTTTGTTTCTTGTATAATGTTTGAGTTTGAGCTATTCAGCTCCCAATGGTTATTGATTGCAGGGATCAAGAGATATGCAATGCCCAGGAATAACCACTGTTGCGTAGTGAAAATATATTTCACTACCAAGTATTCAAGTTGTCCAGCGGATCAACATTAACTGAGATACTTGATTTGTTGTTGTTAGTTTATTGAACCTAGAACTCGATTGTTCTTGAAGGGTTCACACAGCACTGTTCTGGTAATAAAATTACACTTGTGACCTGGAACTCAATTGTTCCTTAATGGTCAACACAGCACTTCGCTTTCGCACGTATGATCTTTTTTGCGGATGTGTATTAGGAACTAAGCACTTTGGTATACTCGATTGCAACCACGCACTTTTCGAAATATCTTGAACTTAAGTCGTTCTTAGCGATATTACTTGTTCACGAACACATCCTACCGGCTGCGCCAGTTAAAAGTCAAGCTCGTGGACTTATAAAAAAAATATAATTTTTATTCATAGCACGAACTCAACAGTGAGTCAATACAAATATTTGATCTTATGTTATTCGGTATTCAATTAAGACTAAAGGGCTTGCACCGATGCTATCGCAAAGCTAAGCTCGGTGTAAGAGATTTTAGATAAGCTTTCGAATAAGCTTTTACTCTTTATGCAAAAAGAGATTGGAGCAAAAGTGCTCTCATTGATCAAATGCAATTTATGCTTACGTTAACATTTTAGTGGGTGTGGGAACATCTCGCGAGGCCTGTTCTCAGCGGATGTTTATACTATTGGCTGTTTACGTTATTGGGCTTGCGCCCGTGGCTTATGATTCTTATTGCTATGACAATTTTATGATCGTGTTGCCAAGTACGAAGTTACTAGGCAAAAGGTTCTGAATTTATGTTACTACGCAAGATTTTGTATATGAGTGGTAGGTATGGATATGTCACTATATACTTTATAGGGTCGGAGATGTCTCCTTCTGCCTGTTACATACTTTTGCACAAATCCAATACCCCCTTTTTACCCATTTTATGGGTACAGGGAATAAAAATAATAGACGCAATGGTCAAAGATTTTGGAAAATCTACCCCCAAAGTCGGAAAATGCGTGGAAAACTGTTGTATGAAACTTTTTTGATTATCGTCCTATTGACTTCAAACTCATTTTGAAAGCTCTTTACATAAAATAATTCGATACGTGTATCAGCGTTTTGCGAAATTCAGCCCCATGGTTGGAAAATTGGTGAAAAGCTTTGGCATTCGACATTTTTAATTTGCATGCGATTGGCTTCAAATTCATTTTCAAGGTTCTATGGGAAAAAATAATAGGCGCAATGGTCAAAGATTTTGGAAAATCTATCCCCAAAGTCAAACTTAAAACTTTTTTGATTATCGTCCGATTGACTTTAAACTCATTTCGAAAGCTCTACACACAAAATAATTTGACACGTATATCAGCGATTTTGGGAAATTCAGCACCATGGTCGGAAAATCGGTGGAAAAGTCTGGTACTCGAAATTTTTAAATGTTATGTGATTGGCTTCAAACTCATTTTCATGGTTATACCCAAACACATAATAGGCGCGGTGTCTAAAGATTTTGAAATATCTATCCCTAAGGTCGGAAAATTCGCGAAAAACTGTTGTATGAAATTTTTTTGATTATCGTCCAATTGACTTCAAACTTCTGTTTATCATTAAATCATTTTGAAACTAATTTTCAAAGCACCTCACATTAAATAATTCGTCACATGTGAAAAATTTAAATAAAAATATAAATAAATACAAAAACCTTGGTACTTTCCTGGCAATACAACGGGCGGAAAACAGTTGGAAAGATTTAATCTGGATTCTTAGTATTATTCTTGAAATTGGCTTAAAGTGCCAAATGATTTTGGAAAATCTACTCCGCGTCGCCACGGGCGGGAAATGGAAGATGTACACAACTATGCACAACTATAGCAAACCCACCCCCGAACCTGAAGCAGAGCTTGCCCGTGTATGGTCCGGGTAAGACTCTGTTTGGGAAAGTTTGGTGAGGATACATTTATAAACAAAAACATTTTTCATACAAAAACATAGTATGCACGTGGGATGATTGAGCACTGATATTTGAGGTACGCAAAAAATTCTAGGCGCTGCTTGGTCGACTCAATCGAAGAAGTTTTCAATATTGAACAGAGTTGCCGGAGGTCAATTTCCATGCATCGAAAACGAAGCTGAAAAACTTGGCAAAAAACGTTTGCCAATCAAGTTCGGAATATGTACTTTTGGACTGATCATTTACGGTAATGAATACTTTATCGAAAACATAAGATAAATACGCGCGATCGAAAATCTACTACCAGTTGAAAACGAAATGACCAAAAAGTTATTACGCATAACGCTGCATGCTTCGCGTATAAAAACATGGAGTTGGGAAAATGTTGATTAACGAAAATTGATATTTCTCTTACATCAAACGTGCCCATTTATATAAAATCATTTTGAGTACCATTCGCCCAACGTCCCATTGTCGCAAATATGATAACAGATCTACTAGAATAAGATTTTATTCGGCCGTCTGATTCGCCTTACGGAATTGTTATAGTCAACAAAAAGATTGCGGAACTTCGTATGTGTATTGATTATCACCGACTTAATACCATCACGACCAAAGTACCACACACTATGCCAAATTTAGAGGAGCAGTTTGCACAATTATCCGGTAACGAATATTTCACAAAGCTGTAAAGGAGTTTTCCAGCCGGGGTACAGATCTCAGTCTGTATGAGTCCAGCTCTTACAAGAAAATTTGTAAGATGTGCTGGGACGCTGGGCGTAGGGAAGGGAAACGTGCTAGAGGGAATATATGTGCTAATACTACGGCCTCGTACAACTCTGCACGGGATATGTGACCAGGAGCTGACCAGGATTCTACCGCTGGTGCTCTACTGGTCAATAGGTCTACGAACGACTACTCTACGAAGGCCCGGGATTACTCACACGGGCAGCAGGCCAACTCTCGCTTTATACAATGGTTAGTGTTATCAATGCCGGGATTGCTCACACGGACGGCGGGATATACCTCGCTATACGTTAGTATTATTTTCTACAAATGCCGGGATTGCTCACACGGGAGGCGGGATATTACTCGCTCTACCGATAGTGTTAGTGTGTTTTATAAATGCCGGGATTGCTCACACTGGCGGCGGGATATACCTCGCTCTACAGTTACAATTAGTTATTCGACGTTCTATGCAGAGATAAAGACAATCGTTTAGTTATTTTGGATTATCTTTATTCCAGCTTCTTACTGTTAGTTTTCTACAACTACGCGTGCCCTGCTGCTCTGCCGCCTAACGGCTCTTTTACTCACGTTCTTTACCCTACGTGCTTCCGATGCACGTCTACTCACTTTGTTTGTCGCTCGCTAAGTGCCTACGCACGTCTGCTCGATTCTTATCTCTCGTACCAAGTGATCTATTCTCCCCGGCTCCGCCACGCGCGAGCCTGAAAAGCTCAATCCTACCACGAGCTTTCGCTCTCCACCTCAGAGCTTTCGCAATTCACCTTACAGCTTTGCTCTGACTGAAGCCGCGCTCTGGTGGCAGGACAGCGAACTGTATCAGCTGCGCATGCCAGCTGTGACAGAGGATCGTTGCGTTTGAATTCAAACGGTAACGGCTTAAATTCTAATGTTTACATTTAACTTATAACTACAGCGCGCCAGGCGCTGGCGCTCCTTGCGCTACATAAGTTTTTTCCGGCTTCTTTCCATTAAATCCTCAAACTGCCTTATATCTTCCACTAAACCTAGTTACGCCTATTCAATACAACCGCGCTTCTTGCGCTATTCTGATATTGTGAGGGGGTTGCTTAACAGCCTCCTTACACCCCCCTTACTCCAGCATCGACACCGTCACCTCCCCGGTGTTAAGGTGCTCGTCGTCTTCCTAACAGTGCCGCTTACAAACTACGGGGTTCTTACGTTACTTAAGTTAGCTTAAAAATACAAATAGGGTCGCGTTCTTACTCCCGCTGGCGTTGAGCTCCTCTTGGTCCTCTTCTCCTTCTATTTCTCCCTGAAAGAAAGGTTTAAGTTGCATTATATTGGCCACCCTTCGTTTGCGTTCGCCCTGTTTTACAAGACGCACGATATTGGGGGAGACGAATTTCATAACGCGGTAGGGGCCGTCGAACTTCGGCGCCAATTTTGCTGCGAAGCCCTCTGCAGCATTGGACAGCTGATGCTGCCTCAACAGAACCATCGCACCTGGAGCAGGTCGCCATTCCCGTCTTCGGAGATTATAATGGCGCCCCTGGTCCTTAGATGCACGCTGAAGATTGCTGTGGACTATATCGAAAATTTCTTTTAGCCTGTTAGCCCTTTCCTTAGGGTCAAGTGCAGTAGTTGCCGATCCTGTGACCTCGTCGTACAAAGCAGCGGGAAGACGTGGTTCCCTACCCTGCATCAGGAATGCTGGAGTGAACCCGGTCGAGTCAGCCACACTGGAGTTGACCGCAAGCGATATTTCAGGCAACAGTTCGTCCCACGAACTCTGATGGCCTTCAATAAATTGCGCTATCATGGTTTTCACAGTGCGGTTAGTTCTCTCAGTGGGATTTTCCTGCGGACAATAAGGGGCCGTATACTGGATTTCCACGCCCAGAGAACCCAAAAACGACTTAAAATTCTTGCTCGTGAATTGAACCCCATTATCACACACGAACTTCTTGGGTACACCAAACCTGCTCAAGATTCGCTCTCTTAAAGCTGTCTGCAATTGACTCGTCGTGGCTTTCCGGAGGGGGACCAATTCGACCCACTTCGAAAAAGCAGCATGAAACACCAATAGCATCGAGTTGCCGTGCTTCGAACGAGGTAAGGGACCAACGAAGTCGGCACATAATACTGGCATAGGCTCTGCCACCTGCCTTGTCAGCATTCGACTGGCTGGCTTTAGCTGTTCCATTTTAAATTTTTGGCATAGCTCACAGCACTTCACGTACTTGGCAGCATCCTGAAACATACCTGGCCAATAATATCTTTGGGCGCGTCTAGACACAGTTTTCCTCACGCCTTGGTGTCCGGCAGTGGGAGCGTCATGGCACTCCTGCAGCACCCTTCCCCGCTGACCGCTAGCAACACAAAGTTTCCATGGAATGTAATCCTCATCATCTGGCCTATGACCCAAGTGACGGTAGAGCTGCCCATTCTCCTCGACAAAATCGGGATACTTGTCTGGCTTTTCAGCGATCTTGACCCGCATACTCGCGATCCACTTGCAGGTAGTCTCGACCACCACTGCTTGCTGGCAGATCTCTAAGGGATGTCGGGATAACGCGTCAGCAACCACATTTAGCTTGCCCCAACGGTATTGAACATCAAATTGAAACTGTTGCAGTTCCAGTGCCCATCGTGCTATCCTACCAGAAGGACTTTTGATCGAGTTCAACCACTTGAGGGCGAGGTGGTCTGTGATCACTTCGAAGCGGTACCCTTCGAGGTAACACCTTAGCTTCCTGATCGACCACACAATCGCGAGACACTTTTTCTCAGTAGCGGAATAATTTTCCTCAGCCTTTAGCAGCTTCCGGCTCGCATAGGCTATCACCCGCTCCTGCCCCTCTATTGTTTGCGTCAGTACCGCACCGAGTCCATAATTGCTCGCGTCGGTCTGCAACACAAATTTGGCCGAGAAATCAAGACACGCTAGAACAGGGGCAGTGGTCAGGCTCTCTTTCAACTGGCACAGTGCCTCCTCCTGTTCTTTCTCCCATGACCACTTCCTACCTTTTCTCAGAAGCGCCGTCATGGGTTGTACTAAGGTCGCAAAATTGGGCACAAATCGCCGGTACCACGAAGCCATACCGAGACATTAGCGCAACTCTTAAATACAAGATGGGGCTTTTAGATTTCTGATCGCCTCCACTTTGTCAGGGTCAGTCCGAATACCTTCCCCACTAATCACATGCCAAGATAAACCAGCCGTTGCCGAAAGAAGCTGCACTTCTTTCTGTTCACCTTCAAGTTAGCGGCCCTGTAACGGCGGAAAACTTTCCTTAGATTGGCAACATGTTGTTCTCGGGTCGCTCCTATCACCACGATATCGTCTAGATTGCGCAAG
This sequence comes from Hirtodrosophila histrioides, assembly GCA_037075165.1. Taxonomy (NCBI): domain Eukaryota; kingdom Metazoa; phylum Arthropoda; class Insecta; order Diptera; family Drosophilidae; genus Hirtodrosophila; species Hirtodrosophila histrioides. Next base: position 27,755 of record JBAMCL010000177.1, on the reverse strand, counting down.
CTGAGTGGAGACCAAATGGCATCACCCGCCATTGGAATAAACCCCTCCCGGGCACAGTAAACGCCGTGCACTCCTTGCTTTCGCCCGCCATGGGGATTTGCCAATACCCGCTCTTCAAATCTAGAGTAGAAATGTAACGAGCATGGCGCAATCTTTCGAGGATGTGGTTAATCCGAGGGACTGGATAAGCGTCCGGCACAGAGTGCGCATTGAGCTGCCGATAGTCTATACACATGCGCCATTCCCCAGTGACTGGGGAGTCTTGACCAGGACTATTGGGGCGCTGTGTGGGCTACGCGACGGCTCAATGGCACCCGCCTGGATTAGCTTCTCCACCTGCTTATCGATTACTTTTTGCATAGCCGGGTTCTTGGGACAATATCTCTGTTTCAAAGGCTTGCTATCCTTCATTATTATCCTATGCTCGGCAATATGTGAGACTCCTTTCAGATTATCGAAGAGTGCCAGTTCTGATGCCAAGAGCTCCTGCAGTTCTGGTTCCAGATCCGCTGGCCGCTCTGCCTCCGCTACTGGGGACTCATAGCTATTTTCCTCTTGGATGACCGACAACTCGAGCCGGGATGCCTCGTCTTGCGGGTCGACTTGGCTCTTACCCCCACTCACGGCCCCCCGATTCCCGTCGGCAACCCCTGAACCGGTGCAGGACTCAGTCTGCTTCCCTCTTTTGCCCATCGCCCGACAATCTTTTATCGACGAACTGGTGCGACGCAGATTGAGCCGCTTCTGCCGTTCCGCGGCAGCCTCTTTCCGGCCGGAATCGGCCCCTTCAATCTTTGAACAACGCCCGGTTTCCGTCCTCCCCTCTTCGACCACGCCACCCGGTTGCCAAGCAGGCGCTCCCCTCTCCACGAGCGGGATGCCTTCTGTCGGCTCCTCGATGCTGGGTGGTACTGCCAGCCCAGCGGCCGGTACCACCACCGTCTCGAGGATCAATTCGGCGTTGCCGCATCGTATGGTAGTGCCCATGGCACAAAGAAAATCCATGCCGAGGATGATGTGGTCCAGCATGGAGGGCATAATCAGCATTGGCATACTGATCGTCTTGCCGGCCATGTTGACATCCATCCTCAGTAGCCTATAAACCTCTAGAGTCGATCCGTCAGCTAGATGGATTCGAGTCTGCACATCCTGTGCCTCTGCCCGAATCGTCCACTTGCGCACGCAATCCTCACTCAAGAAACTGCGTGTCGCTCCAGTGTCGATCGTGGCAGACCTGACCTGCCCCCCGATCTCCACTGTAGCGACGATCCGGCCACCGTCCACGGCCAGGGGGGATTTACTTTCCCTGATCCCTGTCCAGGGGACGCCGCTGCCCGTTTCCCGCCTCCGATCGCCTGCAGCAGTCCGGCGTAGTGATTCCCTTCTTCCCACACTGCCGACAAAACTCTACCCGCCTATTCGGGCATTCCGTGGCGAAGTGGCCTTCTTGCCCACGCCGGTGGCACGCCCTTCGCGGATCGAATCCTTTTCCGTCACGCTGGCTCATCATCCGGTTTGCCGCCTCTCCGTAGCCTGATACCTGCTGCGCGGGGATCTCACCACCGGCCGCAGCCGACGGATGGCTACCGGATGGGGATCGAAAAGGATTGAGATGCCTACCCATAGGCTGGGCCTCGGGACTCGGGCCGACTTGTGTTCGCCTCTGTACCGCCTGACCACTGGGCGTCCTCGCCGGGTACTCCAAGCTCCGCCTCCGGACACTCTCGAGCTCCACTGCCAATTGTGTCAGCTCTGCCAGCGTTGAGAAGTCGTGCCTGCGTATATACAATTGATACTCAGGCGCGGCGTTCTCGTATATACGGTGCAACTCCTGTGCCGTGTTATACCTCGCGTGGTGCATACGCGCCCTCAGGTCTATTACGTAGTCCTTAAACTCCTCATCGCTACGCTGCAGGCGGGCCCGAATTTCATCTTCTAATCGCTCAAAATAGCGAGGCGGGGGGAAGAATTCCAGAAATCCACTCCTAAACGTCGACCAGGGAACATCCCTCAACCCGCTGGTCATGAACCACCTGGCGGCCTTGCCAACAAAAACTTCGCCCATCACCCAGGGCATACGGTCTAACTCGATGCCGTAAGTCACTGCCCGTTCCTCAAAAGTCTCCAAAAATTTGAGAGGGTCTACTAGGCCATCATACCGCATTCCCCATTTCCGGACCTGTTCCGGAACATAAAAGGAACACCTGGCATCTGGCTGGGGATAAGTTCTGGGAACATAGATACTACCAGGAGGACCGGCGAGCGATGGCACGGCCTCGATGTCAATATCTACCGTTCCCCGGACTCCCTCCACCCGGATGTCGGGCACACACCGCGCACCAGGGACATTTAACTTCTGGGCGGGAATAGGGGTACACTCTCTGGCCGTGTCTACTATTCTGGCCCACTGTACACCGTTTATTCTGGCCAGGGCCTTCGGCCACTTGCAGCCGACCAACGCAACTACAATCCCGGCCTTTTCTGGCCGCACTCACGATTCGGTCGCTTGGCCGCACGAAAACCGAATTTGTCCCACTGTTGCAAAAGCAAAATCGCAGGCGAGGCATTTTAAGTCGTGGCTGTGCTTCTTCTTCTCCCCTCGCTGCAGTACTGAATCTTGTTTGTGGAATAACGTCTGTATTTATTATCCGATCGACTTGAAATTTGGACAGTAGATTAAAAGTGACTAAAGTAGTGTAAATGCCAAATCCCAAAGTTATATCCTTAAATGTGTTGCTGTAAAATGTTTTGATCGAATTGCGGGGGAACGGGGGAAGGTATCTGAGATCGGAAACAAACTTGATCTGCGTATGGTATCTAGCTGTCTCTAGCTCTTATAGTTGCTGAGATCGACGCGTTCATCCGGACAGACGGACAGACGGGCGGACGGACGGACAGACGGACAGACAGACGGACATGTCCTAATTGAAATCTCTTTTGATACTGATCAAGAATATATATACTTTATAGGGTTGGAGATGTCTCTTTCTGCCTGTTACATACTTTTGCACAAATTCAATAATCCCTTTTTACCCATTTTATGGGTACAGGGAGTAAAAATAATAAAAATAAAATAATAATTTTGGAAAATCTACCCCCAAAGTCGGAAAATTCGCGGAAAACTGTTGTATGAAATTTTTTTGATTATCGTCCAATTGACTTCAAACTCATTTTCAAACTTCTGCTTATCATTCAATCATTTTGAAACTAATTTCAGAGCACCTCAAATTAAATAATTCGTTACATGTGCTACCGGTTTTGAAAAATATAAATAAATACAAAAACCTCGGTACGGGAAAACAGTTGGAAAGATTTACTCTGGATTCTTAGTATTATTCTTGAAATTGGCTTAAAGTGCCAAATGATTTTGGAAAACTTACTCCGCGTTGCCACGGGCGAGAAATGGAAGTCAAGGACATGAGCGGGGCATTTTTTTATTTTTTTTTTGTCAAAGATATTTTTGTAGCTCTACACAAAAAACATTAGACACATGGCTCAACTATTTAGTTGTATTTCTTAAAAAATTCACTTTCATCTAAATATTTCCCTGGGCAAGGCTGGGATATTTTCTGCTAGTATTTAATATAAACTTGTACTTTTGATTATTTTTCCTGTTGTGTTAAAAGTTGCTTAGCCTGGATGCCAAGTTCCCTCTGGCAGTGTCTCTTTGTTTTTCGTCCTTTATTGTCTGGATTCCTTGTTCTAGATCCGCTATTATATGTATCGGGTCTACGTTATTGTTGTCTATTGGAAGAGCAAACTTTGGACCTAGAGATAAGAGCCATTGGCTTTCTTTCGGAAAATAAACATCTGTTAAGTTTATAAATCATTTTGCGTTTATTACAACAGTTTTCCACGAATTTCCCGGCTTTGGGGGTAGATTTTCCAAAATCTTTGACCATCACGTCTATTCTTCCTTTGAGTAGAACTTTGAAAATGAGTTTGAAACCAATCGCATAAAAATTTAAAATGTCGAATGCCAGACATTTCCACCCAATCGACCATAGGGCTAAATTTTCCAAAATCGCTGATTCACGTATCGAATTATTTTACGTCAAGCGCATTAAAAATTAATTTAAAGGTGATCGGTTTAAAATTAGACTATCGCCCATACAACCTTGAGACCCCCATTTTCCGCCCATGGGGGTGGATTTTCCAAAATCGGTGAAATATGTGTCAAATGGATTTTTGTATAGATCTTTAAAAATGAGCTTGAAGCCGATTGGATGGTAAACAAAAAAAATTTCATACGACAATTCTCCGTGTGGGTGGAATTCCCAAAATCCCGTCTCTTAGTCTCTATTCAAAACTTCACTTGACATATATTTCACCCATTTTGAAAAAATCCACCCCCATGGGCGGAAAATTGGGGCTTCAAAGTTATATGGCCGAAAGTCTTATTTTAGTTTAAACACCTTAAAATTTTTTATCTAAGCTCTTCTCGTAAAATAATTCGACACCCACACGGTTGGAAAATAGAATACTCTGGCAAATATTAAAATAAACTATTAAATTTTTCGTGCAACAGGCCTCAAACTCATTTTCAAGGTTTTCACAAAGACATAGCAGGCGAAGAAGATTTTGGAAAATATACGCCCACCGTCGCCACGTGCGGGATATGGAAGTCAATGACAAATGAGTAAGATTATTTGTTAAGTAAGATAGCCCTAAAAAAAAGTCACTGGGCATCAACCATTTAGAAACGTCTACCCGCGGGTGGGAAAATTCTGGTGCGCTATTTTTGACTATTTCTTAAAATGACGAAAGCAATCAAATTCAACAAAATTCATTTTAATCTAAATATTTTGCCGGGTAATGCTGGGGCTTTACCAGCCAGTTAATTATATATTTACTCCCGCTACACATAAAATGGGTAAAAGGGGATATTAAATTTGGAAAATCTGTGGAAAAGTCTGGCATTCGACATTTTTAATTTTCATGCGATTGGCTTCAAACTCATTTTCAAGGTTCCATGGGCAAAAATAATATTCGCGGTGGTCAAAGATTTTGGAAAATCTACCACCAAAGTCGGAAAATTCGTGGAAAACTGTTGTATGAAACTTTTTTGATTATCGTCCGATTGACTTCAAACTTATTTTCAAAGCTCTTCACATTAAATAATTTGACACGTGTATCAGCGACTTTGGGAAATTCAGTTCCATGGTCGGAAAATCGGTGGAAAAGTCTGGCATTCGACATTTTTAATTTTCATGCGATTGGCTTCAAACTCATTTTCAAGGTTCTATGGGAAAAAATAATAGGCGCGGTGGTTAAAGATTTTGGAAAATCTACCCCCAAAGCCGGAAAATTCACGGAAAACTGTTGTATGAATTTTGTTTTTATTATGTTCCAATTGACTTCAAACTTCTGTTTATCATTCAATCATTTTGAAACTAATTTTCAAAGCACCTCACATTAAATAATTCGTCACATGTGCTACCGGTTTTGAAAAATATAAATAAATACAAAAACCTCGGTACGGGAAAACAGTTGGAAAGATTTAATCTGGATTCTTAGTATAATTCTTGAAATTGGCTTAAAATGCCAAATGATTTTGAAAAATCTACTCCGTGTCGCCACGGGCGGGAAATGAAAGTCAAGGACAAATGAGTGGGACATTTTTTTGTTGTTTTTTTTTTTTCAAAGACATTTACATAGCCCTACACTGAAAACATTAGTCACGTGGCTCAACTATTTAGTTGTATATCTTATGGTTAACGAAAGCAGTCAAATTCAAGAAAAAAATGCATGATATTACCTGCTAGTATATTTATATTCTTGATCATTATCAAAAGAAATTACGATATGGCCATGTCCGTCCGTCTGTCTGTCCGTATTTATGACCGCGTCGATTTCAGTAACTATAAGAGCTAGAGACATAAAATTTGGAATGTAGGTTCCTGTATACCATACGCAGATTAAGTTTGTTCCCAATATCAGATATCTCCCCCCGTTATCACGCAATTCGATAAAACCATTTAATACCAACAATTGTAAAGATTTAGCTTTGGAAATTGACATGTATACTATATTGTTTACTTTTAATCTAATGTTCGAATTTCCAATCGATAGGAAATAAACACGGAAGTTAGTCACAAAAGAAGATTCAGTGCTATTGCGCTGGGGGGAAAAAGAAGCGCACCACCACCCACTTAAAATATCTCGCTTGCGCCACGATTGAGACAGCTCATGGGTTATGACAAGATGACTGCAACTTTTTGCATTTATTATGAAACGGCATAAATATGTGTTTTTGATGCAAGCAGTACAACCTGACCCACCACAGGCTTGTTTACGCGGATCAGCCCATATCCTTGCTCTTACTGGCTAGCCAACAGAGTAGCCCATGATGATGCACCGCCGGCCCGACACGTCAGCCCCAATGGGATAGCACGTTACATTGAGGCAGGTCAATCTATGGGCCTGCACTGGCCTATTCCTGGCTGACAGTTCCGCAGAACTGCAAGGTTGTGTTAGTTCATATTTATATATATATATATATATATATATATATATATATATATATATATATATATATATTATATATATGTGTGTGTACATATGTGTAAATGGACGCAAGATGTGTTTGAAAATCGTTGACATGGGTACAGTGAAAACTGCGTGGTTGCACAGTTTTACACATTGAAAGAATCTAAAAATATGTAGTACGAACTTATGACGAAGGCGTCACCGTACCCATAAAATGGGGTTCGATCCGATAAGTGTCTAAGTGTACGAAGATGCGATCGGATATTTTTGACCTGGGTACAGAGAGTTTTGTAGATGGGTATGCTCAACTATCGCCATCTTACTATTTATTAATACATTTAGGGATATATACGGAAATTATCGCGTCATATTTGGCTTATTGACTTATTTCAGAAGAACATATTTAACACAATCCACATGAGTATAAAAATACATATATACACTCAGAACAAATGTATATTGTATGCTTTTGCTGCTCGATGCAGACCTCTCATACACACATACTATGTGTACAAAATTTATTTATATCTGTCTATATTTATCTACATATATACTAGCAGTACCCTACCACGCTTTGATGTGGCATATTGTGGTTGCATGGATAAGATAGAGAGAAATAAACAAAAATAACTCATCAGTATTTTCCCTCTTGTTTCTTATGATTTTCACTCCCTGTACCCATAAAATGGTTAAAAAGGGGTTATTGGATTTGTGCAAATGTCCGTCTGTCTGTCCGAATGTATGAACGCGTCGATCTCAGCAACTATACGAGTGAGAGACACCAAATTTGGAATGTAGGTAAGAGTATAGCGGGAGCAGGTCAAGTTTATTTTGGATCCGAGATAATCTGCCCCATTCCCCAGAAAATAGCGGAAGGGTGGGACAAAGTAGATCCCGTGCATTGCGGTAATATGCACCGCTGTCAGCAATTCAATACAAAAGTCCCAAATTTCCCGGCAATGTTATTACATTTTTGTACTAACAAATATCAACCAGCCACTCCATTTATGGAAATTGATCATCAATCGATAATTTGAATGCAGCTGTTCCCATTTAGGTAATTCTTTAGCATAGCGGCCCCATTTAAAGACTGCATCAAAATTAGTCTTAAACGACGCGTCTGAATATTATAAAGCAAATTCCAGCCGCGCAGCAAGATTTTATTGCCGAAACAACGACATAATTGCAAATCACCATATTCGCTTTCCAAAAATCGAAAAAAAAACACTCGATAGTTGAAGGAAATCGGTCAACTAACGCACTATTTAAGCAACGGTTTTAAAGTGCGACATGTGTCAAATTATTAAATGTGCAGAGCTTTGCAAATGAGTTTGAAGCCAAATGGACAATAATCAAAACAGTTTCATACAACAGTTTTCTACAAATTGCCTCCCTTGGGGATAGATTGTCCAAAATCCTTGAGCACCGTGCCTATTATGACTTTGTGTTGAGCCATGAAAATAAGTTAGAAGATTAAAAATGTCAAGTTTCCACGATTCTCCGACCGCGGTGCTGAATTTCCCAAAATCAGTGATACACGTGTCGCAATATTTAATGTGTGGAGCTTTGAGAATGGGTTTCAAGGCACGGTAATCAAAAAATCGAAATCATACAAACGTTTGCGCGAATTTTCCGACCTAGGGGATAGATTTTCCAAAATCTTCGGTCACCGCACCTATGAATTTCAAGCCAATCGCATGAAAATTAAAAATGTCGATTTCTAGAGTTTTCCACCAATTTTCCGACCATATGGCTGAATTTCCCAAAATTGCTGATACACTTGTCGAATTATTTTGCGTAAAGAGCTTTGAAAATGACAAAAAATTGAAGGTGTTTAGATTTAAATTAGACTATCGCCCATACAACCTTGAGACCCCCATTTTTCGCCATGAGGGTGGATTTTCTTAATCACTGATATGTGTGTCAAATGTATTTTGTGTACATCTTTGAAAATGAGTTTGAAACCGATTGAATCATAAACAAAAAAGTTTCATACAACAGTTTTTCGAGAATGTCCACGCTTGTTGGTGGATTTTTCCAAAAGACTGCTTAGTGTGCACTTTCATCATAGATGGAACCTACTGTGCAAATTTCGGCATCCAAGCTCTTACGGTTTGGGCTGTGCGATGATTGCCAATCAGTCAGTCAGCACGAACTCTTTTATATGTATAGATAAAACGGAATATAGAATTTTATTGCAAATTATTAACGTATATATTTGCGATTTTATTCCTACACTAAAAACTATCAATTATCATGTCGATATACACTTATCGGTTAACTTTTATTTATATTTATTTCATTACTTCGGCAATAAAGTCTTGCTCCGCAACCGGAATTCGGTTTCCAATTATCAGACGAGTCGTTTAACTCTTAAGGTGCGGTAACACGATATGGCGCTTTGCCACATATATGGGCTAATCCGAAAATTTGTATTTTTCTATTTAGTTTGTATTTTTATTGTCTGCGATCTTCCGCTACCGTACGTTATGCGGTGCGCCTCTCGGTCGGTTGGGCGGGAGGCGGGTTGCATTTATGCTTGGGTCCGCGCGTTAACAAGCCCGTGCTTGGTGTCGATGGGCCACTTGTATGTACTGTTCGTTAGTACATCAACGTCCGAAATAAAAAAAAATGGCAGAAATTTGAAGTTGCCCAAAACCCAAATGTTTGTTTATGGTATAATAGGACACATATTCAAGCTTGAAAATATATAAGCAATATGGTTTTACGGTGGTTTGTGTGTTCTTGGAAGAGGCTAACCTCCACGTACCTCTTGCTTTCATTTATTCTTTTAAAACAAGTAAGAATGCCATAGTCGAGTATACCCGACTACAAAACTCCCTACACCCAGTTCGAACATTTCCGATCGCTTCTTCGTACTTTTACGCATAGGCACACACATACACAACGACGCACGCACACAAGCGACAGCGCAAGCAAGGCATTTTAAGTCGTGGCTGTGATTCTTCTTCCCCCCTCGCTGCAGTAATGAATCTTGTTCGTTGAATAACTTCCGTGTTTATAATTCGATCGACTTGAAATTTGGACAGTCGATTAAGAGTGACTTAAGTATTGTACGTGCCAAATCGTAAAGCTATATTTTTAAAAGTGTGGCTGTAAAACGTTTTGATCGATTTGCGGGGAAACGGGGGGAGATATCTGAGATCGGAAACAAACTTGATCTGCGTATGGTATACAGGAACCTACATTCCGAATTTGGTGTATCTAGTTCTTATAGTTGCTGAGATTGACGCGTTCATCCGGACATTTGCACAAATCCAATACCCCTTTTTACCTATTTTATGGGTACAGGGAGTAAAAGGGGTATTTCCCGTTGTCACGAAAGTGGGAAAACAGTCGTTTCAGTTTTTAGCCCTTCGCAAATCTTAAAATTTTTTTCATTTTCTTTTATTTAAGATAAAAGTCATAGTTGTAAGTTATCTAATATATATTGAAAATTTTTAACCAAAAATGGGTATACTGTCTGTAACGTCCGTAACGGAAAATTGCGTTCTTGAAATTTAATAGAATGAATTTTAATAATTTTGTCATCCGAACTAGCTTTGCAAACAGAGGTTTCTATGCACTTTAATCTGATGAAAAACAAAAACCCTTTATTAAAATTTTTTTTTAAAATATTAATGGAGAATTGTGTAACGTCCGTAATGGCAAAAAATACTCAACATTTTTATTTTAATATTATGAGCTGAAAGTATGTGTTCATAACGTATTTTCACCTGCTGAATCTGAATCTGGGCTATAAATTGCTTTAGGTTGCCGAGAACACGAAAAACTTCACCTCAAAGTAAGGTGTGTTTAAATAACATGCGATCCCCCAATGCTCGGTATACCCATGCTTGCACATGTAATTTACCATTTTAAAGCTACATCTACTTTTAGAATTATCAGCTTTAAGCTTTCACGCACATATTAAAAATATTCCAGTTTTTGAAACATATCATTATTTTTCTGGTTATTCCAATGATAATACTATAAAAGTAGCTCGAACAGCTGGGTCTATTAAGTATAAGATACAATGTTAAACAGTAAAATAAATAAATATCTATATATTTAAAAGAGTTCATGCTGACTGACTGACTGACTGATTGGCAATCATCGCACAGCCCAAACCATAAGAGCTAGGATGCTGAAATTTTCACAGAAGCTTCCATCTATGATGAGTGCACACTAAGACGGGATTTTGGAAAATTCCACCCACAAGCGTGAAAAATCGCGGAAAACTGTTGTATGAAACTTTTTTGTTTACCATCCAATCGTCTTCAAACTCATTTTTAAAGATCTACACGAAAATTTATTTGACACATATTTCACCGATTTTGGAAAATCCACCCTCATGGGCGGAAAATGGGCGTCTCAAGGTTGTATGGGCGAAAGTCTAATTTTAGTCTGATCACCTTCAAATTCATTTTCAAAGCTCTTCACGTAAAATAATTCGACACGTGTATCAGCGATTTTGGAAAATTTAGCCCTATGGTCGAATGGGTGGAAATGTCTGGCATTCGAGATTTTAAGTTTACATGCGATTGGCTTCAAACTCGTTTTCAAGGAAACAAGTAAGAATGCTATAGTCGAGTATACCCGACTACAAAACTCCCTGTACCCAGGTCGAAAATTTCCGATCGCTTCTTCGTACATTTATGCATAGATATACACATACACAAAGACGCACACACACAAGCGACAGCGCAAGCAAGGCATTTTAAGACGTGGCAGTGCTTCTTCTTCTCCCCTCGCTACAGTACTGAATCTTGTTTGTTGAATAACTTCCGTGTTTATTATCCGTTCGACTTAAAATTTTGACATATACAGAGTGACTGAAGCAGTGTACATGCCAAATCCCAAAGCTGTATCTTTTAAAGTGTGGCAGTTAAACGTTTTGATCAATTTGCGGGGTAACGGGGGGAGATATCTGAGATCGGAAACAAACTTGATCTGCGTATGGTATACAGAAACCAACATTGCAAATTTGGTGTCTCTAGCTCTTATAGTTGCTGAGATCCACGCGTTCGTACGGACAGACAGACAGACGGACAGACGGACGGACATGGCCAAATCGAAATCTCTTTTGATACTGACCAAGAATATATATACTTTATAGGGTCGGAGATGTCTCCTTCTGCCTGTTACATACTTTTGCACAAATCCAATACCCCCTTTTTACCCATTTTATAGGTACAGGGAGTAAAAATAATAGACGAAATGGTCAAAGATTTTGGAAAATCTACCCCCAAAGTCGGAAAATTCGTGGAAAACTGTTGTATGAAACTTTTTTGATTATCGTCCTATTGACTTCAAACTCATTTTGAAAGCTCTTTACATAAAATAATTCGATACGTGTATCAGCGATTTTGCGAAATTCAGCCCCATGGTTGGAAAATTGGTGAAAAGCTTTGGCACTCGACATTTTTAATTTGCATGCGATTGGCTTCAAATTCATTTTCAAGGTTCTATAATAAAAATAATAGGCGCAATGTCAAAGATTTTGGAAAATCTATCCCCAAAGTCAGAAAATTCGTGGAAAACTGTTGTATGAAACTTTTTTGATTATCGTCCTATTGACTTCAAACTCATTTTGAAAGCTCTTTACATAAAATAATTTGACACGTGTATCAGCGATTTTGGGAAATTCAGCACCATGGTCGGAAAATCGGTGGAAAAGTCTGGTATTCGAAATTTTTAAATGTTATGTGATTGGCTTCAAACTCATTTTCATGGTTATATCCAAACACATAATAGGCGCGGTGTCTAAAGATTTTGAAAAATCCATCCCTAAGGTCGGAAAATTCGCGAAAAACTGTTGTATGAAATTTTTTTGATTATCGTCCAATTGACTTCAAACTTCTGTTTATCATTAAATCATTTTGAAACTAATTTTCAAAGCACCTCACATTACATAATTCGTCACATGTGAAAAATTTAAATAAAAATATAAATAAATACGAAAACCTTGGTACTTTCCGTGCAATACAACGGGCGGAAAACAGTTGGAAAGATTTAATCTGGATTCTTAGTATTATTCTTGAAATTGGCTTAAAGTGCGAAATGATTTTGGAAAATCTACTCCGCGTCGCCACGTGCGGGAAATGGAAGATGTACACAACTATGCACAACTATAGCAAACCCACCCCCGAACCTGAAGCAGAGCTTGCCCGTGTATGGTCCGGGTAAGACTCTGTTTGGGAAAGTTTGGTGAGGATACATTTATAAACAAAAACATTTTTCATACAAAAACATAGTATGCACGTGGGATGATTGAGCACTGATTTTTGAGGTACAGCAGAAAATTCTAGGTGCTGCTTGGTCGACTCAATCGAAGAAGTTTTCAATATTGAACAGAGTTTCCGGAAAGCTTTTAGGTCAATTTCCATGCATCGAAAACGAAGCTGAAAAACTTGGCAAAAAACGTTTGCCAATCAAGTTCGGAATATGTACTTTTGGACTGATCATTTACGGTAATGAATACTTTATCGAAAACATAAGATAAATACGCGCGATCGAAAATCTACTACCAGTTGAAAACGAAATGACCAAAAAGTTATTACGCATAACGCTGCATGCTTCGCGTATAAAAACATGGAGTTGGGAAAATGTTGATTAACGAAAATTGATATTTCTCTTACATCAAACGTACCCATTTATATGAAACCATTTTGAGTACCATTCGCCCAACGTCCCATTGTCGCAAATATGATAACAGATCTACTAGAATAAGATTTTATTCGGCCGTCTGATTCGCCATACGGAATTGTTATAGTCAACAAAAAGATTGCGGAACTTCGTATGTGTATTGATTATCACCGACTTAATACCATCACGACCAAAGTACCACACACTATGCCAAATTTAGAGGAGCAGTTTGCACAATTATCCGGTAACGAATATTTCACAAAGCTTTAACTTTACTATTATGTTATCTATGTAGCCTATAGTTACTTTTTGCTTATTTTTTTTATTATCTTACATTAACATTAAGTAATGTTTCGGTGGAGTTACTGTTTCCAAGAGGCCAGAAAAAAAATTCTCAAAAATTCAGAAATAATTTAAGATTTAGATTTCCGGCTGCTGAGGTTGACTATTGTGCAATAACTGTTACCCTGACCTTGCCCGGCGAAATATTTAGATGAAAGTGAATTTTTATGAATTTGACTACTTTTGTCAACCGTAAAATAAACAAGTAAGAATGCTATAGTCGAGTATACCCGACTACAAAACTTGCTCTACCCAGGTCAAAAATTTCCGTTCGCATCTGCGTGCATATACACAAAGCCGTGCACACACAAACGACAGCACACGCAAAAGCGTAGGCGAGGCATTTTAAGTCGTGGCTGTGCTTCTTCTTCTCCCCTCTCGCTCCAGTACTGAATCTTGTTTGTGGAATAACTTCTGTGTTTATTATCCGATCGACTTGAAATTTGTACAGTAGATTAAGAGTGACTAAAGTAGTGTAAATGCCAAATCCCAAAGTTATATCCTTAAATGTGTTGCTGTAAAATGTTTTGATCGAATTGCGGGGAAACGGGGGGAGGTATCTGAGATCGGAAACAAACTTGATCTGCGTATGGTATACAGAAACCTACATTCATTTGGTGTCTCTAGCTCTAATTATTGCTGAGATCGACGCGTTCATCCGGACAGACGGACATGTCCTAATCGAAATCTCTTTTGATACTGATCAAGAATATATATACTTTATAGGGTTGGAGATGTCAATACCCCCTTTTTACCCATTTTATGGGTACAGGGAGTAAAAAAGAGTTTCAGCTCACAACAGATGCTTCGAACTACGCAATCGGCGCGGTACTAGAACAAAATGGAAGACCTATTGCATTCATTTCTCGTACGCTATCAAAAACAGAAGAGAACTACGCCACAAATGAAAAAGAGATGTTGGCGATAGTATGCTACCTCCAATGTCATCATTCACACCGATCATCAGCCTCTAACCTTCGCATTCAGTAGTAAAAACCACAATGGCAAGCTCAAAAGGTGGAAAAGCTATCTTGAAGAGTACAACCATGAACTCCGTTACAAGCCAGGAACTTTAAATGTAGTAGCCGACGCCCTTTCTAGGTATCTCCCCGGTGCGCAAATCTGAGGAAAACTTGTTGAAAATACTAAAAGTAAGGCTTGACCCTAAATTAATAAATGGCCTATTTATTTCCGAGAGTATAATGGGGAAAATCCAAAATATCTACCCAATTCACTTCAGTAGTTACAAGATTAGATACACGCAAACTCAGGTAAAGGACGTAACATTATAATCAGACCAAATAGAGATCATAACCAAAGAACACTTGCGAGCTCATAGAAACCCAATAGAAAACAAAATACAGATACCAAGTAAATATTTCTTTTCCGGACTAACCAAAAAGGTCAGTGCCATCGCTAAGTAATGCGAGACGTGCAAGCTAGTGAAATACGAAAGACACCCACAATATGGCAAATTTCAGGCGACACCAATCCCTACGTACCCAGGACAGATTATTCATGTTGACTTGTACACGACAAAAAAAAGGTAGTACTCACGGCAATTGATAAATTTTCAAAGTACGCCCAAATAAAGGTGATTAAATCAAAAGCAGCAGAAGATTTGAAACTACCCCTGCGGTAGATCATGATTGCATTCGGCATGCCAAAAGTAGTTGTCATGGAAAATGAAAAGGCCTTGAGTGCAGCTTCGATCAGTTTTTTGTTGAAAGACCAGCTCAAAGCAGAAGTTTATACAACACCACCGTATGCATCCACAAGCAACGGACAAATCGAAAGATTTCACTCAACAATGTCGGAAATAATGAGGTGTCTTAAAAAAGACGAAGACACAGCCAGTTTCAAAGATTTGATTTTTAAAACCGTACAAGAGTACAATCAGACAAACCACTCCACTACCAAGAAAAAGCCATTGATATATTTTTCGGAAATAAACACATATCGGACCAACAAGAATTAGAAAAAGCCAGGGAACAAGTCAGCAAAGATATTGGTAAAAAATAAGAAGAAGACCTCACACACCATAACCGGAAGAGGAAGCCAATTAAGAATTATAAAGAAGGGGAAAATATCTAAGTAAAAATCGATAAGAGATTGGGATCGAAATTGACTCCTAGGTACAAAAAAGAAATCGTTCTGATAGATCTAAACACGATCATCAAAACACAGTCAGGCAAGATAGCTCACAAAAATAATATCGAAACATAATTTCATTCACAGGATTTTTGTACCATTATGTCATGGGCTGGCAACCACATTAGACTACTCCCATTCACAATTGATTCCAATTAAAATGGGAGTAGCGGCAGTGCAGAACGGCATATTCAGAGTAACTCATATTTTCAATATGAAGGAATATGAAAAGGTCGCACCCACGATATGTACCCATTCCTGGAGTATGAGTTAAGAGCAATAAAAGGCGATTTGCGCAGGCTTAGGCCACCCAAACGGGCGACCAGGTCTATAGATGCTCTGGGAACAGTGTGGAAATGGCTGGCCGGCACGCCGGACAGAAGCGACCATGAAATTCTAACAGCAAAAATTAACGAACAGTTAGAAAACAATAACAGACAGGTTGTTATTAATAAGGCATTAAGTACTAGAATAAACGAGTTAAGCAACATATCAAACTCAATAATAAAACTACAATAAAAGACGAGAGTTTCCAGGAAAAATTTGTATCCATATTAAAATACCGATTGCAACTATTTAAAAACGACTTAATTAACTTAATTCATGCAATAAATTGGGCAAAAACGAACGCTGTAAATTCAATAATATTGTCAGAGGCAGAGGTATCCAAAATAGAAGAAGTCTTAGATAGCGAGGGAGGAATGTTTATCAACGTACCCACAAATGGCAAAAGTATGCTCTACATGATAAACGTACCTTTACTCGAAATTTGCGTTTCTATGATAATTAAGGCAATAAAGAAAGATAAATTAATAAACGAAATCAAATATGAAAATATCATGACCTGTAATAAAACAACATATGCCATATAAGGGAATGCGAAACTCATAGCGATAAGACAATTTGTACTAGAAATAACATAATAGATCTAAGTAATGACTCTTGTATAACACCACTCCTACAAAATCGAAAGCCATACTGCAAGTGCGTCAATAGCCAGCACATCCCGGACCATCAGGAAATTCTAACCGGCACCATATTGCTCAACGATTACAAGGGAAAATCCAAAATCGACTAGGAAGAAATGGAGCTGTTAGGAACTTATCTAATACAGTTCCAGAATTCAACAGTAAGGATCGCTGATGACGAATACGAGGTAAGGAAATCGAAATACGCAGAGGCTACCGTCTTATGGGGCATTTGACACCACGGGCGTCAATGCACCCAAAAGCTACAGCGACAACCGCAGCAGCGGCGACAGCGACAACGTCAGCGGCAGCAGAGTTAGTTCCATTTTTGTAACCGAAATAAATAGTATATTTTTTTGGATTCGCAATCAAGGATATTTTAATTGGCGCCCGAGCAGGGACCGTGGAATAATAAACAAACAGAAAGGTTCACGCGTCGAAAAACAGTGTACCCACAAAAGTAGGTACAGTTCGCGACGAAAAGTGCCACGAAACGCGAACGCGACAAGTGCTGTACAATCAAACGAACCGCCGAACCAGCATGAGAGTGAACGATTGTGAAAGCATTGTGACATTCTAATATTCCACGGTCAGGATCCTGAGTAACGGGACTCCATCGTGGGACCAGAGGAAAAGGACGCATCCGAGTCACCGTCGCGGGAATCACCAATCTTAAAAATATTACTGTAAGCGTAGTGATTAAGGTAAATATTGAATATTGTGAAACCAAACAAAACCAAATTGAAATTAGAAATTAAGAATCAAACTGAAAACAAAACAAGTAAGAACGTTGCAGTCGGCGGCGGCGTCCGACGGCGGACTGATCTTGACACTTTATAAATTGACGATATACACCAACATATGTACCAAATTTGGTTGCTCTAGCTCAAAGATAAAGGCAAAAAAATTGCGTTCATGCGGACAGACGGACATTTCGCAAACCCAATATACTATTTTGCCCTTCGGGAACATAGTATAAATATAAAAAGAAAAGGAAAAAGAATAATTCCCTATCAAACAGTAATATCATAAAAACTTCACTGCAAACGCAGTATAACTTATTCCAATCCTGCGATTCCCAAGGGACCCTCCAAGGTAAAAAGAACAAACTGCTGACTTAGCGTAGCTCATAAGTGGGCGATCATATTACACGCTCACTTGAAAAGTTTTTGTTTGTGTACTGCAACAAAGTGTTGCTGATATATTTATGCTTAACCGATGTTACTTTATTGGTACAGTGTACCCTCAATATACGCGCATACTACATCTCTCTCCTTTTGAAAAATAACGTAACTTAGTGGAGTTATTTTACTTAAATTTATTTATGTATAAAAAAATATTTAATTTTTAATTTGAAGATTTATTATATTTATAATGTATTTAGTGTATTCTAAAATTTATATATATATATATATATATATATATATATATCATATTTTTGTATACCTTGTATAATTCATTATAAAAATTTATTTTTGTGTGTATGTTATGAATTTAAAATTTTTAACCTATCTTTATGAACTGTTTGTTTTTTACTCTTATTTCCGAAAATAACTATATTATCATTATCTTCTATTTTTTCAACTCTATAGGGCCCTGTGTATTTAAAATCTAGCTTATGGCCTACTTCATGTTTTAGTAAAACTTTATCTCCTATTGATAGAATTATGTTCCTAGTTTTTAAATCATATAATTCCTTATTTTTCTGTTTATTTAATTCAAGCAAATTTTGTTGCTTTTTTGTATGCTACTTCTAATCTATACCTACTTTCTTTAGCGTAGGTTCTATATTATTTATGCTGTTAAAGTACTTTGGAAGATTACTAGTCTTACCAATTACTAACTCATATAAACAATAATTATGTGCCATAGAGAGGTTGTATTGAAGCAATAAACAAAATATTGAAGCCATACGTCCCAATCAGTTTTATTCACTGATATATAGGATCGTATATATTCGTTAAATGTTCTGTGGCTTCTTTCTATTGTTTCAACAGTTTGACGATGATGTGCAGTTGATGTTATATTCTTTATTTTTAAATATTTGCACAAATCATTTATAATTGAATTTTTATATTCCGTTCCCATGTCCGAAATGAACGTCTTCATTGGACCGTACTTGAGAATAAATGATTCAAATATTGCTGTTGCAACAGTTGCTGCGCTTTTGTTAGAGACAGGTATAGCAACTAAATATTTAGTCAAGTCACATATGAGCGTGACTGCATATTCGTTGCCTTTTTCTGACTTTGGTAGTGGACCAATTGTATCCACTATCACTCTGTCAAAAGCCTTCATCGGGGTTTTAGTAATTGTTAAAGGGGTCTTAATATTTGTTGTTGTTTTTGCTTTTTGACATTTCTGGATATACTCTGTTATATCACGAGTCATACCTTTCCAGTTATAATGTCTTTTGACCTTGGCCAAGGTTTTTGCAATGCCTGTATGACCTCCTTGTACTGGACATCATGTAGTGTAGACAATATAGCTTCTTTCTTTTTAACATTTGTTAATGTGGTCACCGGATTGAGTAGCGCTACTCTCAATGTGTTCAATATTTTATTGCCCATAATTTTGAAATTATCTATTGAAACTTTTTCAAAGATATTTTCCCACGGTGCCATTTTCAATTGGCTGATTTTTAAAATACCGGCTTCTTTTTCGATCCGTGGAAATAGTTGTCCTAAGTCAATATTTCCATTATTAGTATATAAATCTCCAATATCAATTCTTGCTATAATTTTCTTACCATGTTTAAAGAAACATAGCATATCTTTTATATGCAAGGTCACTACTTTACGTACTTCATCATTATTAATGACTTCGTATACATTGGGCTGGGAAGCTGTCTCGTTAGATTGCCTTGGCATCTCCACTTTGTTGATTTCTGTGCAGAATTTTTGTCCAGTTTGATACCTGGTGGTGACTTTCAGGACTTTATTTTGTATGTCTTTTAGTTCAGATATTGTTATCCGTGACAATGCATCGGCTACAAAATTATCTTTGCCTCTTAGATACTCTACTGTAAAATTATACTCCTCTAATTCAAGTCTTATACGCGTTAATTTAGAACTAGGGTTTGTCATTGAGAACAAAAATGTTAGTGGTCTATGGTCTGTTTTTACTATGAAATGAGTTCCGTAGATATAGGGTCTAAATTTGGTTATTGCCCAATGAATAGCTGTTAACTCTTGTCCCGTCGTACTCTTGTTACTTTCTCTTTTGGTAAATGCTTTCGATGCGTAAGCTACTGAAAGTTGAGTTCCGTTGTGGGCTTGTGTTAGCACTGCACCACAGGCTTGCTTACTAGCATCCGTAATTATACAAAATTTTATGTAAAATCTAGATATTGTAACAGAGTAGGCTTTATTAATTGAGCTTTAAGATATTCAAATGCATTTTGACATTCATCAGTCCATTCAAATCGAACATTCTTTTTATTTAATCTTATTATATGCCTAGAATAATCGGCAGAATTTTTGATGAATCGTCTGTAGTAATTACAAAATGCAATAAAACGTCTAGCCCTGTCAGAGTCATGTGGAACTGGATAATTTAATATGACATCAAACTTTTTGTCATCTGGCAAGGTTCCCTTATCTGTGCATTTGTGTCCCAAAAATGTGACTTCATGCATAAAAAATGAACATTTTTCAAGTTGTGTTTCCTACACATGTCAAAATTACTAATTAAATTGTTAAGCATGTGTTTTTCGGAACAACCGATTACTATTAAATCATCCATATAAAGGAATGCTTGTGATGGTTCAAGTCCAGAGAATGCAATAGTCGTCATTCTTTGGAATGAATTTGGCGCTATTTGCAAACCAAGTGGCAATTGCGTGAAGCGATAAGAGCCATTGCTCGTTGAAAAGGATGTTATATCTCTAGAGTTTTCGTCTAGCTCAATCTGATGGAATCCTGACATTAAGTCAAGGCAAGAGAAATATGTTGCTCTTCCTAGTTGATCTAAGATATCATCGATCCGAGGGTGTGGAAATTTCTCGGATAGTAATTTTTTATTAATTTGACGATAGTCAATTTCTAATCGCCATTTTTTCTTTTTGTTATCTATGAATTTCTTTGGTACTAGTAACAGTGGACTGTTGTATTCTGAGACTGAAGGTTCAACTATTCTATCTTTAATTAGTTTATCGACTTGAGCTTGAATTTCGTCTTTTTGACTATGAGGATTTATATAATTTTTTATATAGACAGGTTCATCATCTTTTAATCTTAGTTTCTGCTTATAAAAATTATTGGTTGTTATTGATTCGGTATCAAGCCCGAATATGTCTGTGTATTTACAACAAAGTTCTTTTAATTGATTATTAAATAGTTTTGGAAAATTTTTAGTTAACTTTGACATAACATCGTTCGTTCTAGTTTTATTATTTATTTCGGATATATCATAATTTTCTAATGGTTCATAATTCAACTTGTTTATATTGATCATTTGATCGGTACTAGTTGTATTTAGTAAACGGACAAATGCATTTGCAGTTGTTACGACTGTGTTTGCTGCATATA
This sequence comes from Hirtodrosophila histrioides, assembly GCA_037075165.1. NCBI lineage: Eukaryota > Metazoa > Arthropoda > Insecta > Diptera > Drosophilidae > Hirtodrosophila > Hirtodrosophila histrioides. The sequence goes on along the minus strand of JBAMCL010000177.1, from coordinate 6,628 downwards.
TACCAGGTTGCATTTCCTGTTTCGGAATTAAAATGCTATCTTCATTTGAAGTTATTCGGACAACTTCGGATCTTGCTGGTAACACTCTTGTATTGTTACCAGAGCTGTAATTTATGGGAACATATATGGGATAGTTTTGATTGTCAAGTCTTATTATGAGCAGATCTTTTGATGGTTGTGAAATCTAGTTGACAATTATATTTTTTAATAAAATCTATTCCTAAAATTCCATCACACGGTATAGAAAAAGTTGATTCGACAATATGGAAGTTGTGTGGAATTATATATTTAGTTGTTTGTATTTCTAAGGATGTTAGACCTTTAGATTGAATTAATCCTTAATTGATTATTTTGTTGTCAATGTTTATATCATTAAAATTGTCAGAATTGTCTTTTAATAAGGATATATCTGCACCAGTATCTATCAAAGATATGAAGAAGATAGTCACATTGGAGTGGCGCAAAAAGAGGAATAATTGTGAAAAGGGAAGGCTGTCGCGGACAGAGAAAATACGAAATTGAAACATAATTTAAATTAATTGTTGGGAAATTGTTTTTCAGTTACTTATATTTAAGTTCATCATTATCTTATATTCAACTAGCAGGTAATATCCCGGCCTTGCCCAGGGAATTATTTAGATGAAAGTGCATTTTTTTTTAATTTGACTACTTTCGTCAACCGTAAGAAATACAACTAAATAGTTGAGCCACGTGTCTAATGTTTTTTGTGTAGGGCTATGAAAATGTCTTAGAAAAAAAAAAAAAAAAAAAAACCGAAAAATGTCCCACTCATTTGTCCATCCCGCCCGTCATTTCCCGCCCATGGCGACGCGGATTAGATTTTTCAAAATCATTTGGCATTGTAAGCCAATTTCAAGAATAATACTAAGAATCCAGAATCAATTTTCCAACTGTTTTCCGGCCGTTTTATTGTTCGCTAAGTACCGAGGTTTTTGAATTTGAGGTTGTATTTGAAAATTGGTATAAAGGCACGTGTATTTTTCAAAACCGATAGCACATGTGACAAATTATTTAATGTGAGGTGCTTTGAAAGTTAGTTTCAAAATTATTGAATGATAAACAGAAGTTTGAAAATGAGTTTGAAGTCAATTGGACGATAATCATCGCGCCTATTATGTGTTTGGGTAGAACCTTGAAAATGAGTTTGAAGCCAATCCCATGAAAATTACAAATGTTGAGTGCCAGACTTCTTCACAAATTTCCCGAGCATATGGCTGAATTTCGAATAATCGGTGATACACGTGTCAAATTATTTTATGTAAAGAACTTTCAAAATGAGTTTGACGTCCATTGGACGATAATCAAAAAAGTTTGATACAACAGTTTTCCACGAATTTTCCGAGTTTGGGGGTAGATTTTCGAAAACCTTTGAACACCACGTCTACTACTTATTCCCATAGACCCTTGAAAATGAGCTTGAAGCCAATCGCATGAAAATTAAAAATGTCGAATGCCAGACTTTTCCACCGATTTTCCGACCATGTGGTCGAATTTCCAAAAATCGCTGATACACCTGTCGAATTATTTTACGTGAAGAGCTTTGAAAACGAATTTGAAGGTGATCGGACTAAAATTAGACTTTCGCCCATACAAACTTGAGACCACCATTTTCCGCCATGGGGGTGGATTTTCCAAAATCGGTGAAATATGTGTCAAATGGATTTTTGTGTAGATCTCTGAAAATGAGTTTGAAGCCGATTGGATGGTAAACAAAAAAGTTTCATACAACAGTTTTCCGCGATTTTCCACGCTTGTGGGAGGAATTTTCCAAAATCTTGCCTTAGTGTGTCTTCATCATAGATGGAACCTACTGTGAAAATTTCAGCATCCTAGCTCTTATGGTTTGGGCTGTGCGATGATTGCCAATTAGTCAGTCAGTCAGCATGAACTCTTTTATATATATAGATAAACTGTTGAAATTCAAATTGTGGTTTTGGTAGCCGAACTTTAACATTTCTCAATTTCATTTTAATTGTACGTTTTCATTTGAAATCTACCCGCGTCCAGAATTGTGATCTTGTCAAAATCGAGGTATATATACGGATGTCAACCGTATATACAAGCCAAGAGTTTAAAGTAAGAAGTGAGTGGGACTATATGTACGCATTGCCAAACGTACGTAGCCACCAAAGTCTAGACACGCCGATGTTTAGTGGGGCCACTGTCGCGCGCCATTATACAGAAATTCAGCATTAAGCAGAATTTCATCAGAAACCGTTGCATCGAATTGGTGTGTGTATTGGTACATGTGTGTACGTCAAATATCATTGCCATTGTGAAATTTAGTGCTGGTTTATAAGTGTGTTTTAGCTTTTTGTTAAATTTTCTGCATCCACCTGGCTAACCAAAGACAGCTGTGAGCAGGAGCATAGCCAGCCGCCAGGGCAAATAAAATACTCCCAACGGGTTGTCAGAGTGGTGCTTGCAAATTTAATAATTAACAGTACGATTAGCAGTTGATGAGTAGATATAATTTAAGAAGCAAAAAGAACAAAATGTCTTCTGAGAATGAATCAGAGTCTATGGACAACACGGTGTGTGAAAAATTAAATAACAAAGTTGACAATATGAACGAAATCTTAACAGCTTTGAAATTCCTGACTGCAATTGTGCAGCAGAATCAAAGAAACATAGCGCGTATGAGCCAACGGAGTAAACCCGATCACCAAGATAGTGGACAACCAAGTTATTCCGGCGCCAGTACCGACTACAATGTTAATAATAATTGTTTGTCTTCACAAACAGCAACACACCACGTCGAAAGCCCTGCAAAGCTCTATGGCCTGCCGTCATTTTCGGGCGCAGCTGAGCAATGGCCGTTGTTCATTGCCAACTATAACGACACCACAAGCGAGTTTAATTACAACAACCGCCAAAATCTGATCCGACTACAAAAATGTCTGATTGGAGAAGCGAGGGAGGCTGTGGAAGCCATGTTAATGTGCCCCATGTTATCGAGGAGCTAAAATTTAACTTTGGACGCCCGGAAATACTTGTGCGCTCACAAATCGCTACAATAAAGGAATTTCCCAAAATTTCCTTTAACAAGCTTGATCAGGTAATAAATCTGTCTACAAAAGTACACGGTGTTGTGACTTTTCTGTCCTCTGCCAATTGTCGTCAACACTTAGAAAATCCAACGCTTCTGGAAGAAATTGTATGCAAGTTGCCAATTGACGCTCAGTTAAACTGGATCAGTCATGCAGATTCGATAGGTTAAGTCCTTCGGTAGCCAACTTTTCTGAATGGTTGAGCAAATTTGCCAGAGTGGTTAGCCGACTACCTCCATATAGATGTTACTGCGCGTTGGGATATTGCCAAGTCTAACCAACTCTGTTTTGTCTGTCTATCAAAGGGACATAACATGTCAAGTTGCCAAGCTAGAAACAAATGTGATATAGACAGCTGCAATCGCGCCCATCACAAGTCTCTACATAACCCATTGTTTAAAGCTCAAGGCGAAAATGTAGAAAAAACGACGTCTATGCTTACCTGTAGTACTATCAATGAGCCGATTAGTCAATTGTTGTAAAATAGTTCCTGTTGTAATGTATGGTCCAAACGGCAAATTTGAATCCTTTGCTATGTTCGACGAGGGTAGTTCAATAAATTTGGTTGAAGAAAGGGTTGCAACCGAATTAGGACTGAACGGATGTCAGAAGCCTTTAAACTTGCAATGGTATGACAGTAAGGTAGTTACAGAGATGTCAAAAAGAGTTTGTTTTGAAATTTCTGTTGCTCAAAATATACAGAATACAGTTCGCTTTAACCTAAAAGGAACACAGAAGGTGCAGAACTTAAACTTGCCAACTCATTCCCTTCTAAAAAGCCAGTTCATAAATTTAAGAAATTTGCCAATTAGTGCATATAAGAATGCAAAACCAACTTTGTTGATTGGCCTAGATAATGTTCATTTGGGCCTATCGAAAACTGTTATGGGAGATGGTGTTACACAACCTGTTGCAATGACGACAAAACTTGGATGGTTGGCATATGGGCCAACTAAAGATAAGCGTACAAATTCAGTGGTGACATACATTAAAACAAAGGGATTCCATGAGTTGGTCAAGGAGTATTTTGCAACTGAACATTTTGGCACTAACAATTTGGCCGTATTAGAATCTGAAGATGATACACGTGCTAGAAAGCTATTGTTACAAACTACGACGCAGAAAGAAAATTATTTCCAAATAGGTCTGCTCTGGAAAGAAAACATTCAGTTACCAAACAGTTATAATATGGCGGAAAAACGTCTTTTAGGTATTGAAAAGAAAATGAGCCGTAACATAGACTATGCAGAAGAATATAAACGAGAAATGCGTAAATATTTGGAGAAGGGATATGCTCGGAAATTATCATCAGACGAAATCTGCAAATATTCAAGTAGAACATGGTATCTACCACATTTTTCAGTGCAGACTGTTCATAAGCCAGATAAATTAAGAATCGTTTTTGACGCAGCGGCAACAGTAGATGGTGTATCTCTGAACTCGTCATTGTTAAAAGGTCCTGAACAAACCAATCCACTCCTTTCAATATTACTACAGTTTCGAAAAGGTGAAATTGGAGTGGCCGCTGACATCAGAGAAATGTTTTCACAGATACGAATCCAACCTGAGGATCAGTCTGCACAACGATTCCTGTGGCGCGACGGAGATGTCTCTCAACCCATACAGCATTTTGCTATGACAACCCCTGTCTTCGGAGCAGTGTCTTCACCATATTGTGCAGAATATTTAAAGAATAGGAATGCAGAGTTCTTCAGTGGAGAAATGCCTCAAGCCGTGGAAACTATTCTTAAACACCATTATGTAGACGATTTGGTTGTAAGTTTTAACAACAAGGAACACGCCATAAAAATCTGCAAAGAGATTGTCAAAATACATGCGTATGGTGGTTTTGAGTTGCACAATTTTATATCAAATTCAACACATCTACAAGTCGCAATGAACGATAAGCCGTTCGGGCAAAATATGCTTAATTTGGAAGGGCAAGGTGCCGGCGACAAGATCCTGGGAATGTACTGGAACACATCTGAAGATGCCTTTGAATTTAGGATGAAATTTCACCGGATCGCCTCTGAAGTGATGCAAGGCAAACGCGTACCAACCAAGAGGGAATTGCTGGGTATTGTTATGGCGGTTTACGACCCATTCGGCCTTTTAGCGGATTTACATATCTTTGCAAAAATCCTAATACAAAAAACTTGGAGTCATCAAATGGAATGGGATGAGGTATTGCCGAAAGAATTACAGCCGGAATGGGATTGTTGGTGGAAGGCATTACAGGAGATACATAACTTTCGGACGCCATGATGCTACTCACCCAATTTGAGACACAGTAAAATTGTAGAGTTGCACATGTTTGTTGATGCGAGTCAAGATGCATTTGCCGCCGTCGCCTACCTTTGTCTAACCTACAAAGGTGGAACTGTGGTAAAATTTGTTATGGAGACGTTAAACACGTCTCGCACCTACCAAGCTTCTGTCGATTCCACGCTTAGAGCTGCAAGCTTCGGTATTAGGCGTACGATTGAACAAATTGATCAAGAAATACCAACAAGTAAATCTGCATGAGACCGTATATTGGAGTGACTCAAAGACGCTATTACAATGGATTCATTCGTCAGATCGGAAATTTAAGCCATATCTTGCGCACCGAGTTACAGAGATTTTATTAATAACTCACCCAAATCAATGGAGGTTTGTTCCGTCTAATGAAAAGTCTGCGGATGCAGCCACTCGTCAAGTAACCAGTCCGAAAATTAGTCATAACAGCCTGTGGCTGAATGGACCAACATTCCTAAAAACATCCCTAGACAAATGGCCTCAAATGATAATCCCAATGCCTGTTCTACCGTTTGAAGAAGAAGTCGTAAACAAGACGGTTCTAAAGTGACATGTAAGTTTCTCATTCATTGATATTTCTAAATTTTCTTCTTTTTTGAAGTTATTACGAGTTGTTTCCTGGGTACTACGGGCTAAGAAAATTTGGCTATGTCATGAATCGAAAAAAAGAAGTAGTCTAAAGGGTCCTTTATCATCAATGGAGTTGACAGACGCTGAAATTAGGTTGTGCAAGTTGGTACAACGAGACGCATTTGCTGATGAGGCCTCCAATTTAAGCAAGGGACTGCCTATATACAAGTTGTCGCAGTATATGGAAAACGATGGGTTACTGCGCTTAGCCGGGCGAATTGATGAAGCGACTTGTTTACCGTTCAGCGCACGACGCCCAATATTTTTGCCGAGAAATCACTGGTTCTCATCTTTGGTTATGCAACACTTTCATAAAAAGTTCCATCATCAGAATACTGCTGTTATAATCAACGAATGCCGTCAACAATATTGGATCCCTGATGCCAAATCTGTTTTGAAACGCGTACAACGAAGCTGTGCTCAATACGTCTCTGATCGAGGTCAACCGTTAACGCCATTAATGGATCAACTGCCAGCCGACAAAATAACACCGTATGTTAGACCATTTTCGTACTGTGGTGTTGACCTTTTTGGCCCAATAACTGTCTCAATTGGTCGTCGTCAAGAAAAACGGTGGGCAGTAATATTTACTTGCTTAACTATACGAGCAACACATTTGGAGATTGCTG